>CM077087.1:52050150-52650150 GCA_039513925.1 Platanthera zijinensis | reverse complement strand
AAGTTTATGCACTTGAGCTGGAAGAAACTTGCAGAATACTATTCTGCCTCTTTCTAAACTGAACTAAAGATTCAACTCTCTCTTCTTCACAGCAACAATGTTGTAGAAGCTTTGGCTTCTGTTGGAAGCAACTAGCAGATCTGTTTCTCTACTTCTTTTTGAACTGAGCTAATTATTCAGCTCCAACTTCTTCTCCACAGCTCCTCAAGTGTATGTTCTTTTAGAAAGTATTGGCTGGATATGTGAAGCTCCTGCAGCAAGGGTTGGCTCTTACTGCTATCTCTTTCTCAGAGAATCACCCTGAACTTTCTTGCTGGTGCAGATGAAGATGGCACCAGTAAACTTGTCGTTGAAAATGTTGATCTCAACAACTAACTTGCTCTTTATCTTTTTGACTTGAGCTTCCTATTCTTTAGCTCCACAATAATGTCAGAGAAGAACAACAACTGTCACTAACTCTTTTTCTATAAAGAGTACTTCCTTTTATTTATTGAGACCCAACGACTCTTTTAGCAGTGGGTCCCACACTTTTAATGCTAGCTGTAATTTTGCTTTAACGCCAACTATCGTACAGTACGTCTGCAGTAACCTTTGTCGCATACTATAGCCATCCCGCCACTTATTTGAAATATGTTGACTTGCTGACTTGCTGACGTCACCAGCTATGTACTTAGCCAAAAATCAAGCAATATTAGCATAGGCGTTGAGTAAGCATCACTCAATGCCAAAAATACTTGGACAGATTTACTGTCTCTTGGCGTTGAGTGAGTAGCCTTCACTCAACACCAAACTACTTAGAATATAAATCAGTTTCTAGGCGTTGAGAGCGTTGAGTGAACAACCCTCACTCAACGCCATATGCCTTAGCCATATATCTGCTTCTTCAACAACTGAAGCGTTGAGAGCATTGAGAGCTTTGAGTGAGCACGCCTTACCCAACGCTTTTTGCCTTAGCTAATTTTCTGTGTTTAAAACCACTGGGCTTTGACTGTCTTACTTTGAACTGAGTTCGACGAATGGTGAATCTGAGCTCGACGAACTTTGAACTCAGTTCGACGAAATCTCAACTGAGCTCGACGAACTCAGAACTTAAGCTATGAACTTAGCTCGACGAAATGTGAGCTGAGCTCGATGAACTCTGAACTCAGTTCGATGAAATCTCAACTGAGCTCGACGAACTCAGAACTCAAGCTCTAAACTTAGCTCGACGAAATGTGAGCTGAGCTTGACGAACTCTGAACTCAGCTCGATGAAATCTCAACTGAGCTCGACAAACTCAGAACTCAAGCTCTAAACTTAGCTCGACGAAATGTGAGCTGAGCTCGACGAACTCTGAACTCAGTTTGACGAATTCTAAAATTAGTTCAACTAGTTCAACTTACGATATTTTTGCTGAATGGCGTTGAGCATGTCTTCATTACTCAATGCTAAAACACTTAGCCAATTTTATCTTTAGTAGCATGGCGTTGAGTGAGTTGACTTCACTCAATGCCTGTGGACTTAGCCACATTTCAACTCATTCCAACTTTAGGCTTTTACTGCTTTAGCCTATCTCACAACTTTTTGTTGTATGGTGTTGAGTGAGTTGACTTCACTCAACGCTTATGGACTTAACCATTTTCTCAGCTTATCACTGCCTTGGCTTTGACTGTATAGGCTTCACTCAGCACAATAAGTTCTGACGTTGAGTGACTGATATTCACTCAATGGCTGTAGACTTAGATAGTTATCTGTCTTTCCATTACTTAGATAAGAGCTTACCTGTCTTAGACACTTAGGCTACCAGTCCCATCATATCTTATCAGGACAAACTGCAATCATTAACCTTGAACATAAGTTAGATCACAACATGTGTATATATTGTTTTGTTGGTCCTTCTTCAAATTCAGGACATTGTGATCAATGGACCCAACAGAGGCGACCTACAAGCCTCTTGCCCTTGGGGGCGAGAGGGCGCCCTTGTCGAGTTCTTTGGTTTGAAGGCTTTTTACGTCCAGTTCCTTCGTCGAGACATGAAATCTCTTCCACTAGTACCTCCCGGCGAAGGTACCTTTTCGTCCCATGTCTGCTACCCTTCATCATAGATTAAGAGTTTTATTTGTTAAAGCTTCCGCAGGTGAACGGGAAATTCCCCTCCGCCAGCCCTTCGATGAGGCTAGGGATTTCTCCAGCACCCTGGCTCTCGCCAAATCCACCGCCCAGGCTTGCCAAAAGGAGCTCGGCTCCTTATCCACACCAAGTGGCCGACAGTGGAAGCCCAACTCCCCTCCTCTCGCTCCTCACAAGAAGAAAATAAGTGTCGCAAACAAGGGCAAGTCCCTCACCAAGACCCCGGCCGAGACCTCACCTGCTGTTGGCGAAGCGACTGTCGTCGGGCACGCTGCTGAGACCCCCGCCGAGGGCCCCACCAAGCCAGTACTGAAAGGGCATCAAGACTTTAGCATCAACATGAAGTTCGTTGATGAAGAGGGTCAGCCCCTGCTCCCATCGGAACCCGAATCCAACCGATTTTCAATCTCGTCACTTCTCTCCACCTGGGCGGAGCAAGACACAAGGCCTACACGCTAGGCTTCGGGCTTTACAACCGGAAAGATGTCCGCATGTTCGACCGGGAGGTTACCCGGTCTCTTGCCTACGACACCGCCAGAGCCCAGATGCACGCGTTTGTGCTCGCGCACAAGACTGCGCGCTGCGGCATCACCCTCGAGCGCCACCTTGTCGACGCGATCAAATTGAGGGAAATCGACGTTGCTGAGAAGGCCGCCCTGAAGGACGAACTCGCGGCTTCCCAGTAGCTTCTCTCCTTTCACCCGGCGGTTGAGGTATGCAAACCTTCAAAGGCCTTTCGCCCTACGACAATCTTATGCTAATTTTAAACCCCAAAATCCTCGCAGGATTCCGCTGGGCCCAACTTTTGCGGGTGAGGGTGGCCGGCCTCGAATGCGAGAACAAGCTGCTAAAGATAGAGCTCAAGCTTGCGTAAGGAGTCAAGGCACTGGTCCCTCCCTCCCTAGATGAGAGGCTCAAAAGCCATCACTTCTCGGAATATTAAATCGAAGTGATGATGCAGGAGAACACGCAGAAGTCATCTGCGATGGTGATCGAGGTGTTGCGGGAATCAGGCTTCTTGAACGGAGGTGGCGAGACCCTCACCGCGTGTGGGGTCCTACCCTGGCTATTCGAACCCATCCCCAAGCCTGCAGGGGAGGGAGAATCTTAGGGCGAAGATGAGGTGTTGGATCTTGACCAGAGCGACAGGTCCGGCGGCAAATTTACCAGCGAGACTTCCAGCGAGAGCTCCAGCGGGAACCCCAACGGCTCCGCCTGATGGCCTCTCGCCCAACTCCTCTTTGTAATTTTTCCTTCCTTTTTTTCTTTTTTGACTTTTGATGTAATGGGTGAGATGCCTAGGAACATGCAAAGTTTTGCGATACATGAATAATTTTTTTTTTCCAGCTTTTCGCCAAAAGGCCTTGTATTCTTATTTACCCCTCCCCTCTTTTTTTGCGTGTTGTTATTGTTCACAAACACATCCACGACCATGTTTGGACCCAAGGCTCTTTAGGCGATGACCGCCACCCATTCGAAAAATTGACTAAGTAAATTCTGCTGAGAGAGATACGCTAAGAGCCCTGCCGAGAGCCATGTGTCGAGAGCCTTACCAAGTGGGACACACTGATAGCCCTGCCAAGAGGGTTATGCCGAGATGGGTTTACCTTTCCTAATCTCTACTTAGGATTGGTGCTAACCATTTGAGAACCTGTTGGCGAAGTACTTTGTAATATTTGTTATGGGCTTAAATCCCCCATCAGTTAGGTGAGAGCCTGACAATGAGAGTGGCTCAAGATCTGATTATTCCAAGCATTCTGCGTTGTGCCATCGAGCGGGCCCTCGAATCTACAAACCATTTTTCCTTTCCCCCCAAGCGAGCCTACGGCCCTGCCAGCTAGTGAGAGCCTAGATAGATGGTCTACTCGGGGCCGAGTGCGCTTTCTAGCCATGCCAGCTAATGGAAGCCTGATAGCGGGATCCTCTCGGAGTCTTCCCTTACCCCCAAGAGAGCCTACGACCCTGCCAGCTAGTGAGAGCCTGGACAGCGGGTCTACTCGGGGTCGAGTGTGCCTTTCAGTCCTGCTAGCTAATGGGAGCCTGAGCAGTGGGATCCTCTCGAGGTCTTGCAAACTACCAACCTCTTTTCCTTTCCCCCCAAGCGAGATTACAGCCCTACCAAGTAGTGAGAGCCTTGAAGCGGGTCTACTCGTGGCCAAGTGCGCCTTCCATCCATGACAGCTAATGGGAGCCTAAGCAGAGGGATCCTCTCGGGGTATTACCTTACCCCCAAGAAAGCCTACAGCCCAGCCAGCTAGTGAGAGCCTGTCAGCGGGTCTACTCGGGGCCGAGTGTGCCTTCCAGCCCTGCCAGTTAGTGGGAGCCTGAGCAGCGGGATCCTCTCGGGGTCTTACAAACTACCAACCTCTTTTCCTTCCCCCCAAGCAAGCATATGGCCCTGTAAGCTAGTGAGAGCCTAACAGTGGGTCTACTCGGGGCTGAGTGCTCCTTCCAGCACTGCCAGCTAATTGGAGACTCAGCAGCGGGATCCTCTCAGGATATTTCCTTACCCCCCCCCCCAAGCGAGCCTACGACCCTGCCAGCTAGTGAGAGCCTGACAGTGGGTCTACTCGAGGATGAGTCCGCCTTCCAGCCCTGCAAACTAGTGGGAGCCTGAGCAGCGGAATCCTCTCGGGGTCTTCCCTTACCCCCCCCCCCAAGCGAGCCTACGGACTTGCCAGCTAGTGACATCCTGACAGCAAGTATACTCGGGGCCGAGTGCGCCTTCTAGCCCTGCCAGCTAGTGGGAGCCTGAGTACCGAGATCCTCTCGGGGTGTTGCAAACTACCAACCTCTTTTCCTTCCCCCAAGCAAGCCAACAACCCTGCCAGCTAGTGAGAGCCTGACAGCGGGTCTACTTGGGGCCGAGTGCGCCTTCCAACCCTGCTAGCTGATGGGAGCCTGAGCAGCGAGATCCTCTCGGGGTATTCCCTTACCCTCCAAGTGATCCTATGGCCCTGCCAGCTAGCGAGAGCCTGGTAGCGGGTCTACTCAGGGCTGAGTGCACCTTCTAGCCTTGCCAGCTAGTGAGAGCCTGAGCAGCGGGATCCTCTCGGGGTCTTCAAAATAACATACTTTTTGCAATGTTAAAAAAGAAACAAACATGATATAATTCAATGAATTCATTATAATAGGGTTTACAATCTTACCCCCAACTAAGGGTAGAAATGCTTTAGATCATCGCCCCTTCAAGTATGGCTCATGGTGAAAGTGAGGGATAGATAGAATTTACTCTAGAGGGGGGGGGGGGTGAATAGAGTATTAAAAATTTATTTTGATTTATTGCGGAATAAAAATATTGATACTAATAAGTAAGAGAATGAAACAAACTAAATACAACACAACACAACACACAAAGGAAACACAAGGTAAACCAGACGACACAAGAAAATTTATAGTGGTTCCCCAAATCTGGGTGCATCCACTCTTCTACCACCCAGGTAGGAATCCACTACAGGTTTTTGTTCAGGTGCCCTACCACCATAAGATCTCTTTCAGGTAGATCTAGAGACCCTTTGAGCTTTTGATCAGGAGCCCAAAATCCATTAGGTCCCGTTCGGCGCGCTGGAATTGGATTTCAGGAATTGGTATTGGCTTCCAGAAAGCCAATTCTTTTGTTCGGCACGCCCAAATTTTGCAGGTATTGGTTTTACGGAGCAAAACCGATGGATTTCATATAAACCTAAAAACCTAATATCTCATTTCTTATCCTCCCGCACGGATATTCTCCGCATTTGGGCGATTTCGCGACTGCTTCCGCCTTCGCCTTCACCGTCCGCTCGCGATCTTCATTTCCTCGCCTGGTAAGCGCCGGATCCCGAACCCCCTTCTTCTTCCTTGACTTCCTCTTCTTCTTCCTTATTGTCGGCTAGTTCCTTTGCAGGTATTCTACATACTAGGGATTAACGTGTAAAGCACCGTTTTTGGTAAGTGCCCAATCCCTTCCTCTTCTACCTTTTGCCTATGTATAGTCTTCTTCCTTTTGTGCTGCTGTCTTGTTCTAATTAGGCGTTTCAATTCTAGTTTTTTCATGCTGAAAGTTTGCATCTTTATTGTTGTTCAGACTTACCATGATTCTTGATCAAATCCTTCGTTTTCTTTTTGAATGTGATTGATCCATCTTTCCAAAATTGGTTTACTAAGATTGAGGGAAAGATGATATTCAATAATGTCTCAAATTAATTCTTATAATGCTTTAGTAGTTGAATGAATTTCATTATCAAAGTTATTTCTATATGTTTTTAGATTGTTTCTCATTCACCTGGTTAATTTGAACTAGGGTGTTTGATATGTATTTAGAAAAGGTGTTGTAGTAAGTGGTTAAGTTAGATCACGTGGATAAGCGTAACTTTTGGATTTTTATATGCATATTTTCATAGAATGTCTATGTTAACACACTTTATACAGATTTATTTTGTGCATGTATGATTTTTGTTATATGCTAATTTGAATTGGTATTAGTTTTATTTGTGATATTTCTTTGCCTTACTTGATTGAGCATGCATACATTTATAATATGTTGGCCCCTGCTTATTGCAGTGGTAGTACATCAGCCCTTCATTCTTGTAGCAATTGATTGTGTTATTTATGAAAAACTGTCAGAAACTATTGCGGCACATCATCTCATAGATGGGATGTCTTCACACAAATAGGGCACGATCAAGTTTTTTTTTCATTAAATTTCTTGTCTAAGGAACAATCGGTGGGTGTCGAGTTTGATTGATCTAATTAATGATCCACATGTTCATGCTATGTATAATTTTGAATATTCAATACTCTTTGTAGAGAATACAATACTGGTATTGATAGAATCATGCATAGTGACAATGTTAATATCAGTGTTCTTGATAATTTACCATACTATTTAAATTTTTATTGTTGATCCTTAAGCCTTTGTCTTGAACATTATTGTATATTTCTTTGTGATGGTTTGTTGTAGAAGAGGAAGACTATACACAGGCAAAAGGTACACAAAAAAAGATGGCTGACACAAAAAATGTCTATCATCGTTGAGCGCATGTTTTACATGTCAAAATATGTCTATCATTGTTGAGCGTTTTTTAACACAAGTGAATTAAGTTCCTTAAGGCTCTGTTTGTTCGTTAACACGGTTATAATAAACGGTTGGTAGTGATCGCTAGTTTCGTACTACTTCTAAGCGATGGACTTTTTATCTATATCATTTGATGTTTATGTACTTTTATTTGTGGACAATACGTATGGATTAAATCATTTGCGTTAATGTCATTCATTTTTAGTTTAGGGACAATGAATACTAATGAGTTGCAGAAGAAACGTAGGAGAGATATCATCATAGCGTCGTCAGTCGCAGCGACTCTAGGGGCAGCTGTAGTTGTGTTGAATTCGATTTCTAAACAACCAACATATGTAGCAGACAGAGATGCCCTCCGTAATATTTTATTAACGCGCTTATATGCTGTCAAAGAAATAGATTGCTTCAACCAGTTACGTATGGGCAGAGCACCGTTTAATGAGTTGTGTAATATTCTACGTACAAAAGGCTATGTCTGTGACACACAGTTTGTTTCGACCAAAGAAGCTGTTTCTTTATTTCTATACATATTAGGGCATAACGAAAAGTTCCGAGTTATTGGACATACATATATGCGCTCGATTGATACTGTTAGCAGGCACTTCAAACTTGTCCTTCGTGGGATTTTAAAACTTTCGAGGGACTACATCAAATTGCCCGAATCTAGAGTAGAACCAAGCTCGAGATGGTTTGTGGACTGTATTGGTGCCTTAGATGGAACACATATTCAAGTAACTGTTCCGATTGAAGATCAAGGTAGATTTCGTAATCGGAAACAAGCTATCACTACAAATGTACTTGGTGTTTGTGACAGCAACATGAAATTTCTATATGTACTGCCTGGTTGGGAAGGTTCAACATCCGATTCTAGAGTATTACGAGATGCATTGGAACGAGATGTTCGCTTCGAAGTGCCAAATGGTAAAATTACTCAACACTTTTTTTGAAAAATAAGTTTATTAACATGCATGTATATTAATTAAGCTTTTCTTATACTACCTAGGAAAGTATTACCTTGTAGATGTCGGCTATACGAATGGTCCAGGGTTTCTTGCTCCATATCGATCTACGTGTTACCACCTGAAGGAGTGGTCACATCAGGGTAATAAGCCATCAAACTACAAAGAACTGTTTAATCTACGACATGCTAAAGAAAGAAATGTTATAGAGAGAACATTTGGGTTATTGAAGAAACGATGGGCCATTCTACGACAACCTTCATTTTTCAACATTAAAACACAGGTTAGCAATGTCATAAAATTTTGATTGACAAGTTGTATGAGATTACGAAACCTAAGTCTATTTTGACGAATGACAGGTATAGATCATAAATGCATGTTGCATCATACACAATTTCTTAGTGGAGAAGAGATTAGAATGTGATGCACAAATGTTGGATGAGGTGGATTCAGAAATTCTACAACAGAGCCCAGGCGAAGAGTTCTATGATTATATAGATATTGTTAGCCCAATCCAAGCAACGCAAGATTGGACAAACTTTAGGGACACTCTAGCTATAAATATGTTCAACGAATACCAGAGTCGTCATTGAAACATTTTCTGTTTTGCCGGCTAATGTATGCTGTAGCGTTGAATTTTTTTTGGTGCCAATATTATTGTGAACCGTACATTACTCAACTCTTTTTTTAATGTTAAGATTTCTAGTACATGTTTTGTTTTGGCTTTAGCTATTGATGCTTCGTATACTATTTCATGTTACATTTTCTAGTACTTGTTTTGCGCATTTAAATTTCATATTGATCATATACTGTTTCATGTTAAAGTTGTTATAATGGAGAAGATCTCAGCAAAGGTTGGTGGTAGGACAGAGAGGTCCTACATGCATTGGACATCAGAAATGGATATTACTCTATCGAACGCACTGTTAGAACAACACAGTTTGGGTCATAAAACACCCAATGGGTGGAAGAGCGTGGCTTTGACTGCTGCCATTACTGCACTAAAAGATATTTACGGCATAGAAACAAGCAAGGAGAAGTTAACAGCACGTCTAAAGACTTGGAACAAGTACTACGTCGAGGTTAGCGCAATGCTGGACACGTCAGGGTTTGGATGGGACTGGGAAAGGAACATGGTGAAGGTGGACAGTGAAGAGGTATGGGCAAATTATGTGAAGGTAAGTTATTTTCTTTTGATTGATACATTTGTAGAGACTGTGTAATTGAAATTTTATGAATGCTAAATTATTCTTTGAATTGTATTATTGCAGGCACATCCTTCAGTGAAACATTATAGAGATAAAGTTATTGTGAATTGGTCTGATTTGGCTGTGTTATGCGGAACTGATAGAGCAACTGGTAGTCATGCAACGACCGCAACAGAGGCGGAAAAGGAGATATATGCAGAGTCCGTGGCAGAAAAAACTAGTACACAGGAGCCATCTAGAGTGGATGGAGAAGGAAGCAGTAGAAGGAGGAGAAAGCGAGCAGGACAAAATGACTCGGTAGCAGTGGCCATTGAAAAATTGGCTGATTCTGTGCAAGGAGCGGTGGGGACCATGACTGCTAGTGATGTTGATGACATCTACGTCGCACTTACTCGGATGACTGATTTATCTTCTCAAGATTTCCTTAGGGCGATGGATATACTATGTCATGATAGTGTCAAGCGTGACATATTCAAGAGACTTCCGGACGAGTTGAAGGGCACTTGGCTGCGAATGCAGTTTGATCGCTAGTTTAGTGTTTTTGGTTTATGAGTCATTGACTTTTTATCTAGTTGTGTTGTTATTTCAGAACTTTTATTCTGTGTACGATGCTTTAAGATTATTAGTACTTTTAATTCAAGTATTTTTAGTACTTTGATGATATTGTGGACAATGATTAAATTTTTAAAAAATAAGTTTCTAAAATTTACAATTCCAGAAAACCAATTCATTTGCGCAGCCGAACAACATTTAAGTATCAATGCCAATTCTGTTCACTGAAAACCTTCCTGCAGCCGAACAACAGAATTGGTTTTCTGCACAAAACCAATTCCTGCAGATATTGGTTTTCTGACCAAAGCCAATTCCAGAAAGCCAATACCTGCACGCCGAACGGACCCTTAGGGTCCGTTCGTTTCAACAACATTGATATTGAAGTATTGGCTTTTAATCCAATATCAATGCACATGGGAAATGACATTGAGTTTAAATTCAATTCTTTTGTTCGGCCGCATGATGACTTTCTGTCATAGGAATTGACATTAATCACTTTTTATTGTTCGTTTGCAGAAAGATTTTCAATCATAGGAATTGACATTGGTCAATGCTCTCAATTAAAAATAACAAACGCGGATATTTCGCCCGACATCAATTTTATCGGCCGGACACGATTTTTCGTCATGACGCGATGTTTTTCCTCAGACTTAAATTTTTCGGCCCGAACGCAAAATATTTCGTCCGAACGCGATTTTTTCGCCGAGACGCGATTTTTTCGCACGGACGCGATTTTTCCGTCCGAACTCAAATTTTTCACTCCGACACTACTTTTTCGCCCGGACGCGACTTTTAATCCCGGACGCGATTTTTTCACCCGGACGCGACTTTTTCGCCGGGACGCGATTTTTTTCGCCTGGACAGGATTTTTTCGCCCGACACAATTTTTTTGCTCTGACGCGATTTTCGAACGGGATTTTCTTCTTCCCCTTTTTCAATGAAAGATTCATATCAAACAATTTTAATGTACCCGACGTGATTTTTTGCCAGGGCGAAAAAATCGCGCACGGGCGGAAAAATCGCGCCCGAGCGGAAAAATCGCGCCCGGACGAAAAAATCGCGCCCTGGCGAAAAAATCACTTCTGGGCGAAAAAAACGAGCCCGGGCAAAAAAACGCGCCCGGGCGAAAAAATTGCGCCCGGGCGGAAAAATCGCGCCCGGGCGAAAAAATCGCGCCCGGGCGAAAAAATCGCGTCCCGGAGAAAAAATTGCGCCCGGGCGAAAAAAATCGCTTCTGGGCGAAAAAAATCGCGCCCGGGCGAAAAAATCTCATCCGGGCGAAAAAATCACGTCCGCGCGAATACAACGTTTCAGGGCGAAGAAAACGTCAACGTGCGAACAAAATTGCGTCTGGTCGAACAAATCGCGCCCGGGCGAAAATACCCGTCCGGACGAAAACAGCCCGCCCGGGCGAAAAAAGCGCGTCCGGGCGAAAAAATAGCGTCATGGCGAAAAAATAGCATCCTGACTAGAAAATCGCGTCCGTGCAAAAAAGTCACGTTCGGGCGAAAAAATCACGCCTGGTCCAAAAAAATCGCATTTATGCAGAAAAAATTACTCTTCTTTTGAAAATCCGATGTTAGCAATCTCAATATCCGCACCTGGAGATAGACATTGAACCAATGAGTTTTTAGTTTTGTGTGAATATCTACGGCTTTCTGTCAGAAAGCCAATTCCACTCTACAATTGTTGATACGAACAGCGGAAATGACTTTCATTTTCTTAAAGCCAATACTTTAATATCAATGTCGTTGAAACGAACTGACCCTAAGGTTTTTGATCAGGTGCCATATCACCAAGTGTTCACTTTTGAAGGGAGAGATAACCCTGTATAGATGGAGGTAAAAGAAAAAGGTTTATGAAAGTCTTCTCTTTCTCAAGCAAATGAGAAGACTATGTGGATTGCTGTAGAAAGCCCAAGCTCCCCCTGAGATGATGTGTTGATTCAGGAAGAGGAAACTTGGTCCTGGGTGTAGGTATTCAAAGTATTGCTGTAGAGCCTTCTAGATCTGTAGACTGATTTTGATTGAAGATCTCTGTAGATCTCTGAAGGCTGAGAAATGAAGAAGACTTGAGAGAGTTGATTTGAAAATGTTCTTCTTCTTCCTTTGAAAGCAATGCAACAGTCCTTGAGAAAGAGTGAGTACTGCTGAAGAATGTTTTTCTCTATTTCACTGACTGACTAACTTGCTATCTTTCTCTCTTTGTTTCTTGTTATATTCAATCAGAAAGGAAACGACATATATTTGAAATCCCAGGACAATACTTAATTTTCTACAAGAATTTAGGAGCCCAAACGGCTAGAATGGCTGACAACATAAATGCACTTCCATAACTGTCTTCATAAAATAAGCCAATAAAATATTCTGTTAATACCATAATTAATGCTTCATGAAATACGGTTATTAGCCTTGAGAATATCAGCATTAATTATCAGAATATATTTGTCATTAAATAATTGATCATAAGCAAAATAAAAACTTTAAACCGTTTCTGTAAACTGATAACTACAAGCAGCATAAAATCGTAGAACTTAGTTCAGAGATCATCGAACTGGGTTAAGACATCGTCGACCTGAGAACAACTATCGTAGAACTGAGATTACTGCTGATAAACAAGAGATCGTCGACCTGAGCTCGTAGCTCGTCGAGCTCAGTTCAGAGTAGAAAACTCTGAGATCGTCGATGGGAGATCGACGATCGTCGAGCTGAGTTCGACTATAGTCGAACTGATATAAATATTCCACTGAATTCTTCTGAGTCTAATTCTGAGTTCACTTCAATGCTGGTCTGCACAAACTTGACCCTAAAAGGACCTAACTTAGACTAGACAAAGACCTTGGCTATACAGGTGGGTCAAAACATCCTAAGAGTAGACCTAGCACAAATCCAAATAAGGGTTCCAACAATCTCCCCCTATTTGTGTGAGGTCACTCAAAAACAAAACTGAAAAGAAATAAGAATACAAAGACCATAAATATCTGTAAGGATGAAATAACATCAGCAGATATATTATAGCAATGCATTGTACATAATTCAGTTAAATATTAAAACATTACAGAGCACAAAACTATAAATTATCAGAAGAAGGACCAGAGGAGGGTTTTGAGAAAATTATCTTTCTTTTTGGATCTGGTACTTCCTTCTTAGATATCTTCAGGTCTTGTCCACCAAGAGTTGTCTGAGTACCTGTTCTGTGCACAACTGCTTCAGGATTCAGTGCCATATATTCAGCTGGGTTGAATACTTTCCTGCTAACTTGAAGCTTGTCCAGTTCTTTTTCTCTATAGGATGACATGGTGGTGAACTTTGATGGATCTTCTACTTCTTCTACAGCTTTCCTTATCTTAGAAAGGCCAATCAGTTCTTGAAGCCTGACCATCTTGAAGTTTGGATTAACTTCCTATTCAATACGTGGCTGATCATCTTGAGGAGGCAACATGGTAACTAGTTTGAACTGAGTGGATTGAGCCTGAAAACATGGCAACTCCTGAGGCACCAGCAGCAGCAAGAGGAGGAGGAGGAGGACCTCTCTTTAACTTCTGAGGAGGAGGAGAGTATCTCCTGCTCTTCTTCCTAGCTTTTTGTTCATTTTTAGACAACCATATCCAGCTTTCCATGCCCGGGTATGGTGTAATCCCTTTCAAAATGTAGTAAGGGGTATCATTAGTATTGCCTGGCTTGGGAGCATCCTTTCTTTTCTTTGACATTTTCTTTTTCTTAGGATTAGAATCCTCTGAATCATCATCCTCATCATCATCAGATGAATACGGAGGATTGTCATATAGGTCATTAATTTCCTTTAGCTGTTTATCAGCAATCTTCTTGGCAGCTTTCTTTTTAGCTTCTTCTTGAATATCAAGAGCTATGAGATCATCCAAAGAGGGAAGGGGACTGTCATCTATGGGGTAGGATGGTCCAAGGGGACTTGGGACTGGATCAATATCCATAGAAGATGGAGACAGTTCAACAAGAGGAGCTCTTGACTCACAGAGGTTTATTTATCTTGTCTCTAGGGCTGAAGCCAGATTTCTTGAAGCCACTAGACAAATCAGTTCCTCAACAATTAAAAGAGCATCTAGCTCATCCTTATCTTCTGTAACAAAAGTAGGTTCAACAGCCATAGGAGATGGAATTTCTGTACAAACTGAATCTAACTGAATCTGCATGAGCTGTTTCACAGCTTGAGGACTCATGGGTTTGGTATAACAGACCATGGCCTTGGAAGTATTGATCTCAACTGAAGTCAAAACTAATCTAAACACAGAAAAGAATGCAAAAGAATCTGTAAATCAATAGTGGGATTTATAAAACAATCACCACTAGAAGTGCCAGGAAATGACACATCAGTGTCCTCATATGAAATAAGCAAATCTGAGTAAGGAACTATATCTACACAAAACTTCTGAAAGTCTTCTACTTCTAGTACTGCTGGAGGAGATAGGGATGGAAGATCTTCTGAGGTTGAACCTACTGCATCTTCATAGGACATCTCCCCTTACCTGGTTTCAGTGGTAACTGGAACTGGGCCCCTAGATGTAGAAGGGATAGTGGAAGCAGAAAGGGAAGCAGATAGAGTGGAGATAGATTGAGCAAGAGGTAAAATGGCCTCTGCTATCAAGGATTTAAGAGCTGGAATGATGAGCTCCAGAAGATGAGTGAGGAAAGGGGTATCAAAATGAAGAAACTCAGATGGTGTCTGAGTTGATACAGAATGATGGGTAGGAGGAGGAATGAAATCAGCCATGAGTTCATCCTGAATAGGGGATTTAGGAGGAGAATTTTGTGGAGAGTTTTGTGGTGAGGCATCAAGGTTGATGGGAGAATCATTTTGATGGGAAGGTGATGAGTGAGGTGAGAGTAGGTCAAAATTAGGAAAAGACATACTGTTGAGGTTTTGAGGTTCAACATGATGTTGGGGAATTGGTGACTGAGTGGGAGAAGGAGTTGTTGGGTATTGTATCCACAATACACCTGATTTGAAGAAGCCCCTGAACAAGCTAAGGTAAATAGACAATGTATTTGATGAAATATTTCTAGTTGTGCTTGCAGTTATTTCATGCTAAGTACACACCAATGTCAGGGTACAGTGGGTCAATATACACGGGTCTGTGCAACGTAATCCCTCGTTGAGCATATCAGTGTGTTGGCCTACGTGTACTCTCTCTATTGGGGTGTACTTAAGTTCAAGTACAGGGATATGATAAAGCAAGAGCAGACAAGAAGCAAGGATGGGCCAAAGACCAGCTCATGGGTGGAAAGACGAGAATTCGTCTAAGTATAATTCGTCGAGAATCACTAAGTGATTCTCGCCGATTCGTCGAGAATCACTAGTGATTCTCGACGAGTCGACGAGAATCACTAGTTGATTCTTGCCGGGTTGGGCCGGCTGTCTCGACGCAGTCAGAAAAATCATCTAAGGCAGAATCATCGAGAATCACCAAGTGATTCTCGCCGATTCGTCGAGAATGACTTTGCATTCTCGACGAGTTGGCGAGAATCCAAGGTGATTCCCACCGATTCTCCCCGGCCTCTATAACCTGTGCAGCTTGAATTCTCTAAGTAGAATTCGGCGAGAATCGTAAGTGATTCTCGCCGATTCGTCGAGAATCACTCACGATTCTCGCCGAATTTGACTTAGGTATTTTTCCAACTCTGTCTGGACCGGTCCACGTTGTCTACGGGATTTTGAACCGGACTTCGGTCTTACTGCTGGTGGGGCCCACAACGGTCATCTCTTGACCTAGTGTATAAATACTCTGGTATTTGTGTACAGTACATATACACAGACGATATACGAAAGAAAGCGGCCGACGAAACCCTAAACTCGCGAACTTGCTCCGCCTCCGTCGCCGCAGCCGATCACCGAAGTCGATCTCGATCTCCTCCAGATCCTCGGTGATAGAAGCCAAGTCCTGCACAGTGTCTCACGTGTCTATCCAGAGATCTTTTGTCTCTTGATTTGAGATAGGGAAATCTTTCCCCGTCCGAATCGATCGAGACGATCGATCCTCATGTGACCGTTGGTAGACCTTACCGACTTCGCTAAGAAGATTGGATCTCCAGTGCTTTGCTGCTGTGTTCAGTTGCCGCCGCCAACACCGAGAGCCCTGCCGCCGCTCGCCGCCGCCGCCGGTCTCGGGGAGATCCTCTCCAAGTGAGATCTAGGTTGTGGACTCTTCGTGACTTCAAGAACACGTCATCGAACGAAGAGGGACACCTTATTCTCCATACGTTGTTTGTATCTCTTACAAGCTATTTTCATTTCTTTGTAAAGGACCGTTTGGTCTCTAGTTGTAGAGTTGGGTGCAACCCGTGTTGTGGGAGTGTTGACTCCTACGTGTGGAAGGGTTCCTTCCGTTAGTGCTAGGATTGGATTTCAATCCTGTTGGTGAAGTGACCGAGTCATCCCTGGTTGGGAGATAGGTCGAAGGGGGAAAGTGGACGTACCCAAATCGGGGAACCACTATAAATTGCTTGTGTACTTGTTGTGCTGTGTTGTTTTGTTTTCTTGTGTAGGTAAAATTTTAGTTCCGCAAATACGCTGCAAAGACACCAACCCCCCCCCCCCCCCATAGGTGTAAGTAGTTGACACTAGGTGGACTTTCAAGTGGTATCAGAGGGAGGTTACTCATCAAAAAGGTTCACATCTTGAGTAGAGTCCTGCCACCAGTGTCAAAAAGAAGACCGATATCTTCCATGGACGGACTCAAGCACTCCGGCAAGATCCCAGTATGCACCAGACTGAACTTTCCTATCTGGAAGGAAAGAATCAGATTCTACATGGAAGCAGTCGACCCCCGGCTCTTCATGATAGTGGTGGAAGGACCTTACATTCCCACTAAGGCCTCCATCATTGATCCTACCAAGAAAGTACCCAAGAAACTTTTAGAAATGGACAAGGACGAAATGGTGCTGTTTGGACTCGATAAGAAAGCTCAGAACATCCTGGTAAGCGCAGTTGACGACTCCATGATGCAGAACTTCAGCAATTGCAGGACAGCCAAGGATCTCTGGAGCTGTCTGATTGTCCTAATGGAGGGCACAGATGAAGTGAGGGACGATCGGAGATCCCTCCTCAATCAGAAATATAAGGCCTTCAGACAAGGGCCAAAGGAGGAGATCGGAGTTACCTTCGAAAACTTCCTCAAGATCGTCAATGCACTCAAAGGATATGGAAGAGTGTTCACTGACGGTGAACTCAATGATAAGTTCCTTAGGTCCCTCACTAAGGAATGGGACACAAAGATCTGCGCCATCCGCGAGTTTGGCAGACTTGCGGAAACTGATCCACAGATTCTGTTTGGGAAGCTCATGTCCTATGAGCTTCAGTTGAACACAAGGAAGGCTGAAAAGGAAGCAGAGAAAGCCGCGGCCAAAGAAAAGACGGTGGCCCTGAAAGCCATTCAATCCAGAAAGGGCAAGGGTACCACTTCTTCCCGTGCGTGGAAGAGGGATGAAGAGGAAGACTCTGAGCCAAGCTCCTCCGACTCAGAATTGTCTGAGGAAGACTTATCCCTCATCACAAGGGAGTTCAAGAAGTTCCTCAAGCTGAGGAATCAGAGAAAGAGAAACAGCTCCTCGTCAAGGGATCAGAAGAAGAACTATTCTTCCGACAGGTATGTTTCCAAACCGAACAAACATCGCACATCTGACATTATTTGCTTTGGTTGCAACAAGCCAGGACACGTCGTGGCCGACTGCCATCAAGGTAAGAGGGAAAAGGGAAAGGGAGAGGAGCACCGGTCCTTAAAAGATAAGAAGAAGGAGAGGAGCTACATCGCGAAGAAGCCAAAGATGCTGAGTGAATCTGACACATCAGATACCAGCGATGACGAGGAAGCGTACTTTGGGCTAATGGGTCACTGTGACTCGGAAGGAGATTGCCCCCCATTTACGGGGAAGGTAAAAGCTCACACCCCTCTCTCCGACTCTGACTCTGATCCTGAGTCTCAGGATGATGACCCTGAGGATAGCGCTTCTGCCCGTGAAGCTGAGCTCCTCGATAAGTATGAGCTTCTGCTCAATACTTTCCTGGAGTGTCGAAAGAGACTGAAGGCTGAGACGAAAGAAGTAAAATTCCTTAAAGGTGAGAGTGTTTCCCTGAGGGAAGAGATCACCAGTTTGATCTCCCTCCGACAGGAGCACTTGGACCTGACTTCAAAGCATTCAGAGTCTCTCAAGCTCCTTGATCTTAAGCAGGAGGAAGTCGACAAGTTGGAAGAACTACTTGCGGCAGAAAGGAAGATCGTCAAGAGCTTCTCTATGCCAAAAACTGTTCTTCCATTAGTTGATACCTTCTCTGCTCAAGCCAAAGGAGCTGGCTTGGGGCACGTAGGGGTATCTAGCTCCTCATCCAGGAGAAACGGGAACAGGAGAAAGAATAAGGCTGCCAAGAAAGCCTCTGCTGATGAGAAAGGAAAGGCCCCACTCAGCCCTGTTGAGTTCAGAAAGCCTAGCTTTCCCTGTAACCAACATGACTTTGAGTCAACATATGGGCATCACTTCAGGCCCTCGGTTGCAAAGCCAAAGAGCCGATATGATGGGTGGACCTTTCCCCGTAACTTCAGTGAGAGTGTCTTCAAGGCACCTTATGAGGAAATCCACTTGGAAAATTATGGTCACTTCTCTAGCGGCCATAATAGGAAGCAGGCACCTAAGGCCAAGCATGTTACACTGAAAAGCCAAGAGGTGAAGAAGTCATGTGACTGTGGTCATCATGTTGCCTCCACCTCCAGGTCTTCGGCCCCAGCTGAACCCTACGTTTCAAAGGTAAAGCAGGCGCCCAAGAGGAAGTATAACAGGTTTGATTGCTGGTGCTGTGGCAAAATTGGTCACTTTGCCGTGGATTGTTGGTTTAATCCAAGGTATAACGAGACTCCTTATGTTAGCAATGCGAGGCCGACCACTCGTAGAGTTAACCAATCGAGGGGGAGTATGCTAACAAGGAATCTAGGACCCAAGTTCGATTGGGTTCCTAAGGCAAATTAATTCTATTTTGCAGGGATGTCCAAAGGCCAACAAAACTCCTATTTGGTATTTGGACAGTGGATGCTCCCGTCACATGACCGGGACAAGAAGCCTGCTGAGGGAGTACTCTTCAGTCGAGGATGGACCCAAAGTCATATTTGGGGGATCTGATCGGGGAGTCACCAAAGGTTACGGTACGATTTCCAACGGTATACTCTCTATCACTAACGTAGCTTATGTTGAAGGGTTAAATCATAACCTGATCAGCGTAAGCCAATTATGTGATAAAGGGTATGACGTTAAGTTCTACAAGGATAAATGCCTGATAATATCATGTGACTCTTCGGAGACCGTATTAACAGGCATTAGGAGCAGAAATATTTTCTGTTTAGACTTTCTTAGTTTAGATTCTTCTACCCCAGTATGCCTCGTTGCTAAAGGCAGTGCATCTCTTTATGAACAATGGCATAAGAGATTGGCACACATTAATTACAAGACAATTAATATGTTGTTTTCCAAAAACTTAGTAAGGGATGCTCCCATTATTAAGTGCATCAAAGATAGTCCATGTCCTGCATGTCAGATGGGCAAGCAGACTCGGGCTACCTTTAAGGGCATCCCAGACAAAGATTCCTCCAGATGTCTATATCTTCTGCACATGGACTTGTTTGGTCCAATGCAAGTTCATAGCTTGGGAAGGAAGTCGTATACGCTAGTGATTGTAGATGATCACTCTCGGTTTACGTGGGTGTTCTTTTTAAAACGCAAGTCTGATACGTTTGACATCTTCACCAGTTTTGTCAAGCAGATACAGAACGAACTTAACTGCTCAGTGGTCAAAATCAGAAGTGACCACGGAACAGAGTTTGAGTTTGGGGCTATGACAGAGTTCTGTGAAGAGCTTGGTATCTTTCATGAGTTCTCCTCCCCTCGCACTCCTCAACAGAATGGAGTGGCGGAGAGGAGGAATAGAACACTCATTGAAGCATGCACGACAATGTTGAATGACGCTTCTCTCCCAGAATACTTCTGGGCAGAGGCGGTCAATACGGCCTGTCATGTACAAAACCGGGCATTGATCAACAAGAGCCATCGTAAGACTCCTTATTAGCTACTGAAAGGCAAGAAACCAACCATGTCCTATCTGAGGATTTTTGGCTGCAAATGTTATGTACTGAATAATGGGAAGTACCCGCGTACTAAGTTTAGTGAAAAATGCTTCGAAGGCATATTCATGGGCTATAGTAGCCACAGCCGGGCTTATAGAGTTTTCAACAAGAAAACCCTAGTGGTAGAGGAATCAATAAATATTGTATTTGATGAAGGAAGCTTGCTTAACTGCAAGACTTCTAGTTGTCTTCCTGAAGCTGCAGGTGCCAGACTCGAAAAGCTATAACTGGATGATGCCGAGAAAGATGCAACTCCAAAGTATGTCAAGGTCTCCACATCAACGCCGATCGGAGAAGTTGAAGCTCAAAATGAGGCAAATCCTTTAGAAGGAGGAGATGCCCAAGAAATAGTTGAAGCTCCTGATGCAAGAATTTTAGAGCTCAGACACGTGAGGGATCATCCCAGAAATCAAATCATTGGAGATCCCCGAGACGGTGTCAGAACTCGCCGAGGTACTCTTAACGAGATCTTGCATCTTAGCTTTCTGTCACAGGTGGAGCCAAAGAAGTTCGACGAAGCGAACAAAGACGCATCGTGGATTTTGGCCATGCAAGAGGAGCTGCATCAATTTGAAAGATGCGAAGTCTGGACGCTGGTTCCCAGACCAAAGACGCAAAATGTGATTGGCACCAAGTGGATCTTCAGAAATAAGTTGGATGAACATGGAGTCATCATCAAGAACAAAGCCAGACTAGTGGCTCAAGGATACAGACAGGAGGAGGGGATTGACTTTGACCAGACGTTTGCACCAGTTGTACGGCTCGAGGCAATCCGACTATTCCTAGCCTATGCCTCTCACAAAGGATTCACTGTCTATCAGATGGACGTGAAATCGGCCTTCTTAAATGGAGATTTGAAAGAGGAAGTATACGTTGCTCAACCTCCAGGTTTTGTCAATCCTACTTATCCTAATCATGTATATTTTCTTAATAAAGCGCTATATGGCCTAAAACAAGCTCCTCGAGCTTGGTATGAGACATTGTCTAGTTTTCTTCTTGAGAACAAGTTCTCTAGAGGAAAAATAGATAAGACATTGTTTCTCAGGGAAGTCAAAGGCAAGATTTTGCTGGTGCAAATCTATGTTGATGACATTATATTCGGCTCAACGGACAACAATCTTTGCAAAAAGTTTTCCAAACTTATGCAAGGAAAGTTTGAAATGAGCAGTATGGGAGAGCTGAAGTATTTCTTGGGACTTCAAGTGAAACAGTCTGAGGAAGGAATCTTCATTTCTCAGACGAAGTTCACAAATGAACTCCTCAAGAAATTCGGAATGGAGAATGCAACCTCTATGAGGACTCCAATGGGATCCACCATGTCTCTGGATAAGGATGAGAAAGGGAAACCTTTTGATGAAACCAAATACAGAAGCATCATTGGATCCCTGCTCTATCTTACTGCGAGTAGACCGGATATCATATTCTCCACATGTGTTTGTGCCAGATATCAGGTGAACACTAAGGAATCTCATTATATCGCTGCAAAGCGAATTCTCAGATACCTTAAAGGTACCCCTAATCTTGGCTTATGGTACTCGAGAAGCAATGATGTCGAGCTAATAGGGTTTTCAGATGCTGATTTTGCAGGGAGTAGGGATGACAGGAAAAGCACCTCCGGGACGTGTCAATTCCTCAGAAGAAGGCTTATTTCATGGAACAGCAAGAAGCAGAATTGTGTAGCGACCTCCACTGCAGAGTCTGAGTACATCTCGGCTGGCAGCTGTTGCGCACAACTCCTATGGATAAGAAACTAGTTAGCCGACTATGACCTCCAGTTCAAGGAAGTACCGATGTACTGCGACTCCTCTAGTGCAATTGCTATTGCCAACAATCCGGTATCGTACAGCAGAACGAAGCATATTGAAGTGTGTTACCATTTCATTCGGGAGCACGTGGAGAACAAGGACATCTCTCTCTGCTATGTTCCCACTGACAAACGAATTGCAGACATCTTCACAAAGCCTTTGGACGAGGCCAAGTTCAGTCTTTTCAAAACTGAATTGGGGATGCTAAACCATGAGGAATGAAGACCACAGAAGCTCATGGCTCGTGCATCTAGGGGGAGCATCTGTTAGGCACTCAAGTGCAAGCATAGGTGCAAGAACTGAGGGGGAGCATGGGGTCATATGCACCAGACCCCGATTTGCAGAAGCCGAAAAGGGGGAGATTACCCTCTCGGCTAAGGTTAATGATAGTTTAACTTTCAAGGCAGCCTAAACACCTAGAGGGGGGGGGGGGTGAATAGGTTCTGCTTTACTTATAAAAACTTCTAGGCAGAATTCAATTCAATAGCTAACACAATTTACACAGCAATCACAGAAAATAAAACATCACAGATTGCACAATGTTTTATAGTGGTTCCCCAAGGTTTGGGTACATCCACTTTCCCCCTTCACCTATCTAGCAGTATGCTAGATTCGGCCAAACTTCCACTTATCTCAGATCAATAGATCCTACAACTCAGAACCCAACTGGTTCCTACAACTCAGGCACAACTGCCCTACCTCAGCCTTGCCCCAAGGCCTATAACTCAGAGAATGTCCTTCTCCTACACTCAGGCAAACAGCCCTACCACTCAGAGTTCAACACTCCTACACTCAGCCTTTATAACATAGGCTTACAACTCAGATCTGTGTAAACAGATCCTACAGAAATATAGAAAAGATTGTTTAACTGTCTTGCCAAAGTTGAGAGAGAAAAGGCCAAGACAATTCTTGATCAGCTGATGCAATCAACTGTTTCTTAGCCTTCTTCAAAGCTTCTTGAAAATGTACTTAGCTGAGTTGATTCCAAATAGCTTCTTGAGAATCCACTGGTGGTTTCTTTCTTCTTCTTCAAATTCTGACTTGATCTCTCTCTATCCAGAACTTTGAATGATTCTTCTGAATTCTGATTAGAACTCTTCTTAGATCTATCCTTAGATAGTCTTCTTAGATCTCCCGGAGAAGATCTTCTTAAGTGCCTAGCACTTTCTTGAAATGAGTAGAATTGTAATCCTTCTCCACTTTTTGATCCAATGTATTTCAAAAGGTTAGTTCTCTATATTTTTCTGAATCTGTCTATTTATAGACATTCTTCATGGTAACCGGCTGATCCGGTTTCTAACCGTTTTCTGACAAGTCTGACACCTTCAGTTAACCGGTGGTAACCCATAGCTGTCAAGTCTTCAAACAAGTCCTGTGCCTTAGTCTTGAATCACAAGTTGTTGAAACAGTCTGTCAGAAAGTGTCGAGACCATCTGTCTATCTGTGTCGACATAATTGACTTTGGTGTCGACACAGTCTTCAGTGATGTCGACTAAGTTGCCTTTGAGTCGACACAGCTTCTTCTGCAAATAACTTGATCTTGACTCTTCAGTGTGTCGACACAAGTCCTGTGTGTCGACACAGTTGTTGTAGAATCATAACTTTAGTAAGTGTCGACATAGCCTTCAGGTGTCGACACATTCATTTTTTAACTCTGCTATAATGTGTCGACTTAATGACAATGTGTCGACACATTCTGCTGGTGTCGACAAACTTGAGGTCGACTATTTTCTTCTGTGTCGACACATTCAGATAATGTCGACAATCTTGAGATCGACTATACTCTTCTGTGTCGACATATTCTCCCAATGTTGAGGTCGACGCTTTTCTTCTGTGTCGACACAAATTCCCAGTGTTGTGTCGACTCTTTTTCTGTGTCGACACAAATTCCCAGTGTTGTGTCGACTTACTTCTTCTGTGTCGACACTTTTTTCCAGTGTAGTTGTAGACTAACTGCTATGTGTCGACACTGCTTCCCAGTGTTGTGTCGACTCTTTTCTCCTGTGTGTCGACACTGCTTCCTCTGTGTCGACACTTGGACTTAGAATTTTTCTGCATACTTTATCAATTCTTCACCTGCACATGTCAACTTAAAACAACATCAAATACACCTTGATGTATACCATTGAGCTAGGTTGGGCTTCTTCAAATCAGGTACACATTTTCTAATGTACCCAACAATCTCCCCCTATTTGGAGAAGTCATAACCCCTATAGCCAATGATATACACCATTTATAAACAGTACTAAATGATGATTAATGACATAGCAGGAATACTTTAATATAAACAAAACATAACAAAGAATCATTCATCACAGAATGCACATTAAAATATGCCAAACAATATTTTGTTTATAACTGGGTAATGTTTGATTACAATGTTTTACATTTAATGATTACATCACAACATTACAAAATATTTAAAACAAAATCAGGATTGATCAGGCTCTCTAATTATAATCCCTTTGCCATACTGAATTGTAGCTGTCACAGGAGCTTCTGATTCTTCAGCTATCTTCTTTCCTTTAAGATCAGCTTTCTTCTGAGCTTCTTCCTTGATCCTTTGCCTTTCAAAATAATGAAAAGGCTTTGGGAAGTATTTGCTTGGCTCCTTAGCATCTGATGGCAGTCTTCCCAGCTTGGCTTTCCTTCTGAATTGTACTATTGCCTCTTGCCTTGCCTCATACTTCTGCCATTCAATTTCATTGTACCACTTCCCTCTCTCATGAACTTTATCTTGTACAGCTTTCCATGCAGTGAGTATTATGTTCCTTGAAGTAGGACTCCACTGCTCATAATCTGGCTTAAGTACAGCCTGCTCTCTGAATTTCTTCTTTGCCAATAGAGCATCCTGCTGTTCTTTCAGAGTAGCCTCAGGCTTATCAACCTTTCCAAAGACAATATTAGTAACCTCCTTTGGAGGACTATACATTCCTTGAACTTTCTGATCAATCAAGTCAAAATCTGGAGGGGGGTAAATGACTTGGGCAACCTCAGGTTGAGTGCCTTCAAGTAGATTTGATTGTATTCCTGATTCAGCTACCATAGCATCATCACACAATGGGGGATATCCCAATGTGGCTCGAATGCTATTGGTCACCCATTTGGAGTGCTCTGAGCCTGCATGTATTAGCATCCTCTCCCCCTTTATGGCTTCTCTAGATACATGATCTCTTAGATCTTACTTTTGAAATCGAATTTGGCCATCCAAATAATTCACTCCCTCTTTGAAAAATGGTCTTAAATTTTGAAGCTTGTCAGATATTTCTTTTTGAGAGGTTGTGATGGCAGTCTTAACAGATGCAATGGCAGCTTGAAAATTCTTATCAAAATCTTCCCTTTCTTTGGCTCTATCTGCAGGCAGACCTGGAACAATCTTCTTTACCGTCTCAATGATCTCATTATGAGATTCAGTTAAATTATCATTCATTCTGATCTGATTTTCCAAAACATAACTTTGCTTCAAAGCAATGTCATCCACCTTTGTAGTGATAGCCTCCTGTTGTTTAGCTAGGTAAACCACAGCATTGCCACCCTTGTGGAAGCAATCTGTCATTTCAGTTTTATGCAAGTTGACCTGAAACTGAATGGACTTGATATCCTGAGCTAAGTCAAACTGAAGTGACTTGCTATTCTCATCAACATACTTTTCCATAGCCAACCTTTGTTCATCCAATTTTACTTGTAGATCTATCATAAATTTGTTGTAATCAAAGGCTGGAGAAACTTGTGGAGGTGTGGTCTGTAAAGCCTGCTTATAGTTCTTGCTTCTTCTCTTAAAGACAACAAGTTTTCTTTTCTTTGCCACCCTAGCTTCTTCAGTTTCTGTTTCAGATGAAGTATCTACATGAATTCTTTCTTGTGGATGATGAATTGTATCTGTTCCAGGGGTTGTTGCTCAGCTTCAACATCCACTGGCTCATCCTCAACCTGTGGTTCAACTGCAGCTTCCTGATCAATGTCCATTTCTATGGACTTCTCAATATCTGGTCCACCTCCTACCTTATCAGCAGTAGTATCAATATCAGGGAATAACTCCTCCATAGTAAATTCTAGTTGAGCTGCCACTTCTGCAGCAGTTAAATCTTGAGATAAGGTTAACTGTGCTTCCTCTTGTATTTGCACTTCAGTATTTGTAGTGTCAGGAGTAGGAGTGGACACTAGCTCCCCCTGAACCTGTGCAGTAATAAGAATATGAGCAATGTCTTTTATAGTAAAATACATTAGCTCCCCCTATACCTGAGCAGGAGTAGATACCTTTGGAGCAGGAGTGGAAACTGGCTCCCCCTGCATCTGTGCAGGTGTTGATACTTCCTGGACCACAGTTGAGTCAAGCTGTGTCCTCAGTGGATCTTCTTGTACTTGTTCAGATTCTTGATTTTGTGTAGGGGATTGCACAGGGGTGTCTGGCCTGCTCTCTTCAGGCACATCCTTGGACAGCACCCTATCCCACCTAGAGAATAGTCTCATATCCATTCTTCTCATATGATTAATCTTACTCCCTTGCAGTTGCTGCATCACATCAGGAATCACTCCAGTGAGGTACAGGCTCATGATCCTAGCCATGTTAGGCTTCTTGATTCCTTCTTTGATCTTGTCAAAGATCACTCCTGACCAATCAGTAGGAATAGTAAATACAATCCTGGTCATCAGGCTGAATATATAGGCTGAAATCCTATCATGTCCACCTGTCTTGCAGAGGATTACCTTCCCAACTACTTCTGACAAGAACTTCCCTTGCTGATTCATTCCCTTCCTGTGGAATGCAGCTCCAATCTTCAATCCTGAATCCAGTCCACACCATTGAAGGGCTTCCCTTGTCTTAGATATAGGAACTTCCTCTTCATTCTCAACTACTTGCAATTGAAAGATCTTTCTTATACTTCTTTGATTAATCTTCACCTTAGTCCCTTGAACAGTGGACTTAATCTTGAGGCCAGTAGAGTGGACTGATGCAGAGATAAAGAACTCGTGCACCTCCTTTTTCCAGATTTTAGTAGGTTGTGAGATGAGAAATTCTAACCATGATTCAGAGAGGAGGGTGATAACTCCTTGGACATCTGGCGGCGCCTCTGCAAAGGCCTGGCGCACCAACTCATACCCTTCATTGATGTTATCTTCAATCTTTGGCGCCATCGTTTTGTCGAGAAAGCTTGATAGAAGAGAGAAAGATAGACTGTCGACACAGGGTTTTAGTCTCGAAAACCTTGGAAGCGTGTCGACAGAATGAGATTTTGACCTATTTATAGCCGCAGTTGAAAGAAGTTCAAAAGGCGCCAAAAACAGTCAAAATGTGTCGACACAGACGGAATGTGTCGACACAAACTTCTACCGTCTCGACATTACTTCAGCCTACTATGTGTCGACACCATTTTGTGGTTATGTCGACACCTTAGATAAACAGAAATTCTGTGTCGACTCTAAGGATAAGTGTCGACACATATTCTGTAAGTGTCGACACCATTTTCCTGGTTGAGTCGACATTATATTTCTGGTTAAGTCGACAATATAACTCTTAAGTGTCGACACATATTCTCTGTGTCGACACAATATTTCTGACTTGTCGACATAATTTCTCTGAGTCGACACATTACAACTGAATGTGTCGACACATTCTTACTTAGCCAATTTCTGTAACTTCAATGTGTTCTTTTTAACACTTGATTATGTTGTTGTTATTACCTTTACTTATTTATATGCCACTTCAATTGCATTGTTAATGATTTTGTTAATACATTAATCAATGGTTAACATACCTAATTCAATTTTGAATTTATTGAATTTGGTTTCATCTAAAGGCTTAGTAAACACATCTGCTATTTGATAATCTGTTTTTACAAATTCCAATGAGATGTCTCCTCTTTCTACATGTTCTCTAAGAAAATGGTATTTGATTTCTATATGCTTGGTTCTACTATGAGAAACTGGGTTATTAGCAATAGAAATAGCACTCTTTGAATCACATAAAAGTGGTGTTCTACTTACCTGAATACCATAATCCTTAAGCTGATGCTGCATCCACAATAGCTGTGCACAGCAGCTTCCAGCAGCAACATACTCTGACTCAGCTGTGGAAATTGCCACACTGGTCTGCTTCTTACTACTCCAAGATATTAGTCTTCCCCCCAGGAATTGACAGGTACCTGTAGTACTCTTTCTATCCTCTCTACATCCTGCAAAATCTGCATCTGAATAGCCTGTTAGTAGAAAATCTCTATTCCTAGGGTACCAAAGACCTAGAGTAGGAGTGCCCTTTAGATATCTCAGAATCCTTTTGACTGCAGTATAATGAGATTCTTTAGGGCAGGCTTGGTACCTAGCACAGACACATGTAGCATACATAATGTCAGGTCTACTAGCAGTGAGATATAGTAGAGACCCAACTATTCCTCTATACAATGATTCATCAACAGGTTTACCTGCCTCATCTTTGCATATAGGCATACTTGTTCCCATAGGAGTTCTCATGGAGGAGGATGACTCCATACCATATTTCTTAATTAATTCTTTGGTGAACTTAGACTGGGATATGGACAATCCATCATCAGTCTGTCTTACTTAGAGTCCCAAGAAGAACTTAAGTTCTCCCATACTGCTCATCTCAAATTTCCCTTGCATAAGTTTGGCAAACTTTTTACAAAGGTTGTTTTCAGTAGATCCAAAGATTATGTCATCAACATAGATCTGGACTAAGATGATCTTTCCTTTGGATTCCCTAAGGAATAGAGTTTTGTCTATCTTTCCTCTTGAGAATTTATTCTCAATGAGGAAGGTAGACAGGGTTTCATACCAAGCCCTTGGAGCTTGTTTTAACCCATACAAAACTTTCCTAAGCTTATACACAGAATCAGGTTTAAGAGGATCTACAAAACCTGATGGCTGCTCTACATATACTTCTTCTTTAAGATCACCATTCAGAAATGCTGACTTCACATCCATCTGGTATACTTTGAAGTCTTGGTAGGCTGCATAGGCAAGGAACATTCTGATTGCCTCCAGCCTTGCTACTGGAGCAAAGGTTTGATCAAAGTCAATCCCTTCTTCCTGCCTGTATCCTTTTGCAACCAATCTTGCTTTATTCTTTACTATTATTCCACTTTCATCTAGCTTGTTCCTATAGATCCACTTAGTGCCAATTATGTTGTGGCCTCTTGGTTTAGGAACAAGCTCCCAGACTTTGCACCTTCTGAATTGATTCAGCTCCTCTTGCATAGCATCAATCCAGTGCTGGTCTTGGATAGCTTCTTCAAACTTCTTAGGTTCCATTTGGGACAAGAAACTAGAATGCAAAACTGTGCTTTGATTTCTGCTTCTAGTTTGAACTCCTTGTCTTGGATCACCAATTATCTGATCAGTAGGATGATCTCTTAGATATCTTATAGCTGGAGGTAGATTCCCTTCAGGTTGTGCATCTCCAGCTTCTTCATTCTGTTGTTCCTCTTGGTTTTCATCAGCTTCCATTATCTCGTGTACTACCCCTGGACAGCAACCTTCATTTTCCAATGCTCCATCTTCCTTTGAAGCTTCAGCAATGGAGAGCTTGTCCATCTTCTTGCTTATACCTGTTGAGTCATTTGATCTACAAGACAACTCACAATTGATTAATCTTGTTTCATCAAATACAACATGCACAGATTCTTCAACAACTTGAGTAGTTAAGTTGAAGATTCTATAGGCCTTACTATTTGTGCTGTACCCAACAAATATCCCATCCTGGGATTTGGCAGCAAACTTAGTCAAATATGACTTGCCATTGTTAAGTATATAGCACTTGCAACCAAAGATCCTAAAATAGGATAGATTTGGTTTTCTGCCTTTCACAATCTCATAGGGAGTCTTTCTGTGGCTTTTGGTGATAGAAGCCCTATTGATGACATGACAAGCAGTGTTAACAGCCTCAGCCCAAAAATATTCTGGGAGAGAGGTGTCACTCAATAGAGTTCTACCAGCTTCAATTAATGTTCTATTCTTTCTTTCAGCAATTCCATTTTGCTGAGGTGTTCTAGGTGAGGAGAACTCTTGGAAAATCCCAAAGTCTATACACAAGTTTGTTATGCTTTCAGATTGAAACTCAGTACCATGGTCACTTCTGATTTTGACCACTGTACTATTCAGTTCATTCTGAATTTGCTTTACAAAATTAAATAATACACTTGGGGTTTCAGATTTTTGTCTCAGAAAGAACACCCATGTAAATCTAGAATAGTCATCTACAACCACTAGAGTGTAGACCTTCCTACCTAGACTGTGAACTGGCATAGGACCAAAAAGATCCATATGCAAGAGGTATAAGCACCTCACAGAATCCTTGTTTTCAAGGCTTTGAAATGAGGTTTTTGTCTGCTTGCCCTTTTGACAAGCTGAGCATACCCCTTCCTTTATACACTTAACTTGAGGCACATTCCTCACTAGTTCTTTACTAAAGAGTTGGCCAATTGTCTTGTAGTTTAGATGAGCCAATCTCTTGTGCCACTTAACACAAAGAGAAGCATTGTCATCAGCTACAAGACAAATGGGGGAAGCCTTATTCTCACATTCAAAATTAAGGCAATACACATTTCTCTTCCTATACCCAGTCAATATGATCTCTTGATCACTTGACCTTTTGATATGACATCCATCCTTACCAAATGAAATGTCATATCCTAGATCACTCAGCTGGCTTATGCTTATTAGATTATGTTTCAAACCTTTTACATAGGCCACTTGGGTGATAGTAATTAGGTTAGAAGAGATGTTACCAAATCCTTTGATGACTCCTTTTTCAGATCCACCAAAGATCACTTTATGTCCATCTTTGACAGATGAATACTCCTTCAGCAGCCCCTTTGTTCCAGTCATGTGCCTGGAACAACCACTATCCAAGTACCATATAGGGGCATGGTTACTTGGATTCACCTGCAATACAGAATTACTTACCCTTAGAACCCAAGTAAGTCTTGGGTCCTTGGTTCAGGTTAGCATTAATAAAGTTATCATAACCTCTTCTAACAGGTAGACTCTTATTCTTTATAACACTTGTGTTATACCAGCAGTCCAATGCAAAATGGCCCCTCTTGCCACAGCACCAACATTCAAACTTATTGTATCTAGATCTAGATACATCCTTGTCAGAAGAATTTCTGTTCATTGCTGGTGCTGTTGCAACTTCACCTACTGATTTCTTAAAACCATTGGGTTTATGACCATAGGTAGGCCTGCTTGCCTTAACACCCTTGTTCTTCAGAACATTTGTCTTAATATGACCTTGAATATCTTCATGATCATATATGTTAGAAGGCACTTTCTCCATACTAAACTTTATGGGGGACTGAAAGGTTTAGTGGCCGAATAGGGGCTTTGCCTTTCCTCTTGAATCTGCCAGCCCTGGAGTTACCTTTAAATCCTAATCCAGCCTTACCCTTCTGAGTGACAAATTCATCTATCAAGGGTAAGACAGATTTCGGCTTAGAGTAACTAGCCACTAAATCCCTTTCAATTCTAAGTCTGGCCTCCAGACTCTTTACTTGATCATTAGTATAATTAATTGTGCCCATCTGAATAATAGTTATATTCTTCAGCTTGGCAATTTCATTTAATTTTTGATCAAGGACTTTTTCTAACTCAGTTGTTGCTACCCTTAGTTCAGCAATTTCCTGAGCCTGTGTTTTAACCAGGTTCTTGCTTTTCTTAAGGGCCTGCAACAAGTCCCCATACTTGTCTATCAATTGATAGACATCTCCTTCAGATCCAGATGCATCTTCATCACTTGATGCAGATGTAGCTGATTCTTCATTTGTACTACAAACAGATGTACAGGAAGGACAGTTTACCTCATTAGGACCAGACTGATTCTGGCATATGTCCTCTTCTGATCTTGTCATCAAACCCATGCATTGATGTTCATTGATGGAGTCTAGCAACTGCATAAACTCTTCTTCCTCAAATACAGCATATAGTCCAATATATGCTTCAGCTTCAGATCCTGATTCTGAAGTTGACTGGTCTGACAGACTTTTATCTTTCTTTGCTACAAAGGATTTCTCCTTCTTGCCTTTCTGATAAGTCTTCTTCTTTTCTGAAGATTCCTTCCTTTTGTCAGGACAATCAGCCACTACATGTCCAGGCCTATTGCAACAATAGCAGACAATCTTTGAAGTAGTGGCTTTGCTGGGCTTTGATCTACTTTTCTCTTTCCTTGATGACCTTCTCTTTTGATAATAGTCATCACCTTGCTGTGATGTGGAAGGCCTAGACTTCCATTGCTTCTTTTTCAAGAACCTTTGGAATTGCCTAGTGAATGCAGCAAAGTCTGCATCTAACTCACAGCTAATTGAACCCTTATCTGAATTTTCAGAACTATCTTCTTCAACTTCCTTAGGAGGAGATGGTGATTTCCTCCTATTCTTTCTGGTGGCTTCAGCATTAAATGCCACAGTCTTTTCTCTATGCTCTCCTCTTGAGTTTCTTTCCTCATCCTTCCTTACCATAAGTTGCATTTCATAGGATAGCAACTTTCCAAACAGGGTTGGAGGAGATATCTCTGCCAATTTAGCCACTTCTCTTATGACACAGATCTTTGTATCCCAATCCTTTGATAAGGATCTTAAGAATTTGTCATTCAGTTCATAGGTACTGAAGACTCTTCCATAGGATATTAGCTCATTCACAATTCTATAGAATTTCTTATAGCACTCAGTTATGCTATCAGATTTTCCTTGTCTAAAGCTTTCATACTCCTGATTTAGCATAGACTTTCTATCCAGCCTTACTTCTTCAGATCCCTCCATGTAGACAATCAATGTGTCCCACATCTCCTTGGAGGTCTTGCAGTGAATCAGATTCTGAAATGTTGAATCATCTATGGCACTGACAATGATGTTCTGTGCCCTTTTATCCATGGTTGCCAAGATGATTTCATCCTTGGTCATTTCTGAATAAGTCTTTGGTATTTGGATATTTGCATCAAGAACAGATATCTTCATTGGAGTGAAGGGCCCTTCCTGTACTGTGATGTAAATCCTTGGGTCAGATGCTTCCATAAACAATCTGACTCTCTCTTTCCAGATCCCAAAGATTTCCTTCTTGCATATGGGTAATTTCATAGACCCTAGCTCCTTATGATTCTCTCCAGAACCCATCTTCTTGAATCTTGAATCTGCCTTTCAGATCTACCTCAGACTATTAAGTCCTTTTTGAGGAACCTCCCTCTGATACCACTTGATAGTTTAACTTTCAAGGCAGCCTAAACACCTAGAGGGGGGGGGGGGTGAATAGGTTCTGCTTTACTTATAAAAACTTCTAGGCAGAATTCAATTCAATAGCTAACACAATTTACACAGCAATCACAGAAAATAAAACATCACAGATTGCACAATGTTTTATAGTGGTTCCCCAAGGTTTGGGTACATCCACTTTCCCCCTTCACCTATCTAGCAGTATGCTAGATTCGGCCAAACTTCCACTTATCTCAGATCAATAGATCCTACAACTCAGAACCCAACTGGTTCCTACAACTCAGGCACAACTGCCCTACCTCAGCCTTGCCCCAAGGCCTACAACTCAGAGAATGTCCTTCTCCTACACTCAGGCAAACAGCCCTACCACTCAGAGTTCAACACTCCTACACTCAGCCTTTATAACATAGGCTTACAACTCAGATCTGTGTAAACAGATCCTACAGAAATATAGAAAAGATTGTTTAACTGTCTTGCCAAAGTTGAGAGAGAAAAGGCCAAGACAATTCTTGATCAGCTGATGCAATCAACTGTTTCTTAGCCTTCTTCAAAGCTTCTTGAAAATGTACTTAGCTGAGTTGATTCCAAACAGCTTCTTGAGAATCCACTGGTGGTTTCTTTCTTCTTCTTCAAATTCTGACTTGATCTCTCTCTATCCAGAACTTTGAATGATTCTTCTGAATTCTGATTAGAACTCTTCTTAGATCTATCCTTAGATAGTCTTCTTAGATCTCCCGGAGAAGATCTTCTTAAGTGCCTAGCACTTTCTTGAAATGAGTAGAATTGTAATCCTTCTCCACTTTTTGATCCAATGTATTTCAAAAGGTTAGTTCTCTATATTTTTCTGAATCTGTCTATTTATAGACATTCTTCATGGTAACCGGCTGATCCGGTTTCTAACCGTTTTCTGACAAGTCTGACACCTTCAGTTAACCGGTGGTAACCCACAGCTGTCAAGTCTTCAAACAAGTCCTGTGCCTTAGTCTTGAATCACAAGTTGTTGAAACAGTCTGTCAGAAAGTGTCGAGACCATCTGTCTATCTGTGTCGACATAATTGACTTTGGTGTCGACACAGTCTTCAGTGATGTCGACTAAGTTGCCTTTGAGTCGACACAGCTTCTTCTGCAAATAACTTGATCTTGACTCTTCAGTGTGTCGACACAAGTCCTGTGTGTCGACACAGTTGTTGTAGAATCATAACTTTAGTAAGTGTCGACATAGCCTTCAGGTGTCGACACATTCATTTTTAACTCTGCTATAATGTGTCGACTTAATGACAATGTGTCGACACATTCTGCTGGTGTCGACAAACTTGAGGTCGACTATTTTCTTCTGTGTCGACACATTCAGATAATGTCGACAATCTTGAGATCGACTATACTCTTCTGTGTCGACATATTCTCCCAATGTTGAGGTCGACGCTTTTCTTCTGTGTCGACACAAATTCCCAGTGTTGTGTCGACTCTTTTTCTGTGTCGACACAAATTCCCAGTGTTGTGTCGACTTACTTCTTCTGTGTCGACACTTTTTTCCAGTGTAGTTGTAGACTAACTGCTATGTGTCGACACTGCTTCCCAGTGTTGTGTCGACTCTTTTCTCCTGTGTGTCGACACTGCTTCCTCTGTGTCGACACTTGGACTTAGAATTTTTCTGCATACTTTATCAATTCTTCACCTGCACATGTCAACTTAAAACAACATCAAATACACCTTGATGTATACCATTGAGCTAGGTTGGGCTTCTTCAAATCAGGTACACATTTTCCAATGTACCCAACAGTTAAGGTGGCTCCACCCTCTCGGCTAAGGTTAAGGTGGCTCCAAGTTTTGCTCTCAAGTAATTGGTAATGAATATCTCTCTCAACTCAATTTTAAGTTTATGAGTTTCATTCCTATATGCTCGATTCACCATAGCTTGTAGGGTTTAGGCTTCTTCAAATAGGGGGAGATTGTTGGGTATTGTATCCACAATGCACCTGATTTGAAGAAGCCCCTGAACAAGCTAAGGTAAATAGACAATGTATTTGATGAAATATTTCTAGTTGTGCTTGCAGTTATTCCATGCTAAGTACACACCAATGTCAGGGTGCAGTGGGTCAATATACACCGGTCTGTGCAACGTAATCCCTCGTTGAGCAGATCAGTGTGTTGGCCTACGTGTACTCTCTCTATTGGGGTGTACTTAAGTTCAAGTACAGGGCTATGATAAAGCAAGAGTAGACAAGAAGCAAGGATGGGCCAAAGACCAGCTCATGGGTGGAAAGACGAGAATTCGTCTAAGTATAATTCGTCGAGAATCACTAAGTGATTCTCGCCGATTCGTCGAGAATCACTAGTGATTCTCGACGAGTCGACGAGAATCACTAGTTGATTCTTGCCGGGTTGGGCCAGCTGTCTCGACGCAGTCAGAAAAATCATCTAAGGCAGAATCGTCGAGAATCACCAAGTGATTCTCGCCGATTCGTCGAGAATGACTTTGCATTCTCGACGAGTCGGCGAGAATCCAAGGTGATTCCCACCGATTCTCCCCGGCCTCTATAACCTGTGCAACCTGAATTCTCTAAGTAGAATTCGGCGAGAATCGTAAGTGATTCTCGCCGATTCGTCGAGAATCACTCACGATTCTCGCCGAATTTGACTTAGGTATTTTTCCATATCTGTCTGGACCGGTCCACGTTGTCTACGGGATTTTGAACCAGACTTCAGTCTTACTGCTGGTGGGGCCCACAACGGTCATCTCTTGACCTAGTGTATAAATACTCTGGTATTTGTGTACAGTACATATACACAGACGATATACGAAAGAAAGCAGCCGACGAAACCCTAAACTCGCGAACTTGCTCCGCCTCCGTCGCCGCAGCCGATCACCGAAGTCGATCTCGATCTCCTCCAGATCCTCGGTGATAAAAGCCAAGTCCTGCACAATGTCTCACGTGTCTATCCAGAGATCTTTTGTCTCTTGATTTGAGATAGGGAAATCTTTCCCCGTCTGAATCGATCGAGACGATCGATCCTCGTGTGACCGTTGGTAGACCTTGCCGACTTCGCTAAGAAGATTGGATCTCCAGTGCTTTGTTGCTGTGTTCAGTTGCCGCCGCCAACACCGAGAGCCCTGCCGCCACTCGACGCCGCCGCCGGTCTCGGGGAGATCCTCTCCAAGAAAGATCTAGGTTGTGGATTCTTCGTGACTTTAAGAACACGTCATCGAACGAAGAGGGACACCTTATTCTCCATACGTTGTTTGTATCTCTTACAAGCTATTTTCATTTCTTTGTAAAGGACCGTTTGGTCTCTAGTTGTAGGGTTGGGTGCAACCCGTGTTGTGGGAGTGTTGACTCCTACGTGTGGAAGGGTTCCTTCCGTTAGTGCTAGGATTGGATTTCAATCCTGTTGGTGAAGTGACCGAGTCGTCCCTGGTTGGGAGATAGGTCGAAGGGGGAAAGTGGACGTACCCAAATCGGGGAACCACTATAAATTGCTTGTGTACTTGTTGTGCTGTGTTGTTTTGTTTTCTTGTGCAGGTAAAATTTTAGTTCCGCAAATACGCAACAAAGACACCAACCCCCCCCCCCCCCATAGGTGTAAGTAGTTGACACTAGGTGGACTTTCAGGAGTGATAGCTGGGGATGATGGAGAAGTTTAAACAACATTTGTTGGTTGAGAAGGAACACGGGGGATGACTGGGGAAGATGGAGGATGAGAAGGGACAACTTCTTCACTAGGGTGAGGAGTAGCTGTTACAGCCCTTGAGTCCTCAGATATATTGGAGGAAGTTCCAGCCTTGGAGGGCTTTTGAATTATCCTCTCCCACTTCCCAAATAGAGAGGAGTCCAATCTCTTGCTTGCATTGATAGCTATGGTTGAAGAAACCAGTAGCTCTGGAGCTTTCTTCTGTAGGAAGATTCCCAGAATCCTTCCTAAGCAAACTTTCTTTTTGTTGTTATTCCTCTTAATCAAATCAAAAAATAAACTAGCCCAATCTATGGACTTCTTGTTAACTAGAGCAGACATAATGACAAACTATTGCCCATTGATATTATCATGAGCAGAATGCTTGCCCAACAATACCTTGCCAACAATATCAGCAAGAAACTTAAAACCAACAGATAAATTCTTCTTCAAATGCTTAGATGGGATGCCCTCAGCATGACCCATATCTATCAACATCCTGTTGTACTCAGTACTATCCTGTTCTAACTCTTCGGTTCCATTTTTCAACTCAAAATTTCGGTAAGAATTGCAGGGTTTAGAATCACCTGCTGTCCTGAGATGAATCTGATCATTGAAGAGTCATCAGTTGAGGAAGAGTACACCCATTCTTTGATCTTTATAATAGATAGTTTAATCCTTGTTGACATGAATTTATTCAGACCCTGATCATCACATAACTGCAACATCTCTTGAAATATTGGATCACAGTGACTGATCGATTCGAAATCGACGTCGAAACCAGTGTCGAATTTCATCGCTGATAGAACCGCTGCCGAAATTGCCATAGAAGTTCTGTAGACTCAAGAGAGAAGAGATCAAGAGCAAAGGGAAAAAAATATGAAAGCACGGGACAGAAATCGAAGAGAAACCTACATATAGGTTTTTGAAATATGAAAAGACAATCTTTGTCCGACGATAAAACCAAAAATGTCGATCTTAGGTCAACGATTAATTTATAAACAAATAATATCGTTGGTCTCTGATCTCAGTAGCATAAATTGATAGTCGAGCATAGGTCGACGATTAATTTACTGAAGCAAAGTCGTCGATCTCCGGTCGACGATTTTTGTCTTCACACAGAGCTGTCGTCAAACTCAGGTCGATGATAGAGCTCAAGATGAGTTCGAAGATCGTCGATCTCCATTCGACTATCGTTGAATAAATCTTCACAAAGACAAAATTCAATTTTAATCTATGTTATTTATCATTCCAAGCTAATTCAAAAAGAATAGATGTTTTTGCTCATCTAAGGGTTTGGTGAAAATATCTCCTCTTTGAAAATCAGTGGGGATAAACTTGAGATTAATTTTGTTTTTGTCAACACAATCTCTAAGAAAATGATGTCTTATTTTTATATGTTTTGTCCTAGAATGAAGGACTGGATTTTGTACAATTGATATGGTACTGGTACTGTCACAAAATATGATGGTATTTTTGAGAGAGTATCCATATTCCAGTAGCTGGTTTAGAATCCACAAGATCTGTGAACAACAACTACCAGCTGTTATATATTTAGCCTCTGTAGTTGAAGTAGACACAGATGATTGTTTCTTACAAAACCAGGACACTAATCTATCACCCAGGAACTGACAAGTTCCTGAAGTTCTTCTTCTGTCAACTCTGCATCCAGCATAGTCAGCATCAGAATAACCAGTTAAGTCAAATTCTGACTCTGTAGGATACCAAAGTCCTAGATTAGGACAGCCCTTTAAATATCTTAAAATTCTCTTGAGGGGATTTAAATGAGATTCTTTAGAGTTGACTTGAAATCTAGCACAAAGATATGTTGCAAACATTATATCAGGTCTACTTGTAGTAAGATATAATAGGGACCCAACAATGGTCTTATAATTTTTCTGATCAACAGGTTTACCCTTTTCATCAGAATCAATTACTGCATTAGAAGCCATAGGTGTTTTCATAGTTGAGGCATCAGCCATCCCAAACCTTTTTACTAATTCCTTAGTATACTTGGACTGAGATATGAAGATACCATCAGGAGCTTGCTTCACTTGAAGACCAAGGAAGTAAGAGAGTTCACCCATGCTACTCATTTTAAACTTAGAATGCATAAGGTCAAAAAACCTTTTGCAAAGTTTAGAATCAGTAGATCCAAATATAATTTCATCAACATATACTTGAACTAATAGAATCCTATCATGATGATGTCTTATAAATAAAGTCCTATCTACAATGTCTCTTGAGAATTTATGTTCTAAAAGAAAGCTAGCTAGGGTCTCATACCAAGTTCTTAGAGCTTTCTTTAAACTATAGAGAGCCTTATGCAATTTGAAAACATAAGAGGGGTGAGATGAAGAGATAAAACCTGGTGGCTGTTCTACATATACTTCTTCCTTGAGTTCCCCATTGAGAAAGGCACTTTTGACATCCATTTGATATACTTTGAATTTCTTGTAAGCAACATAAGACAAGAATATTCTGATAGCTTCAAGCTTTGCAACAGGTGCAAAGGTCTGATCATAGTCAATACCTTCTTCTTGCCGGTAGCCTTGTGCCACTAATCTTGCTTTGTTTTTGATAACTATGCCTTGAGCATCCAGTTTGTTTCTAAAAACCCATTTAGTTCCAATGACTAGATGTCCTTTGGGTCTAGGAACTAAATTCAAAACTTTGCATCTCTCAAACTGATTGAGCTCCTCTTGCATTGCAATAATCCAGTGTGGATCTTGCTCAGCATCTTTGATGGATGAGGGCTCAATTTAAGATAAGAAGCAGACATGCATCACATCTTGATTGAGTTTATGCCTTGTTTGTACACCAACTGACATGTCTCCTATCACTTGAGATATAGGATGATCTCTAAGTATAATAAAGTCAATATGCGGAGTTTGTTCAGCAACAGCATTATGAACTAATTCCTCTTGTGAAATTAAATTTGTTGTTGGAGGAATTTAAGCAACTTCCAGAGATTCTTCTTCACTATCTTCATCAACCTATGGAGAGGGATGTGATATCACCTTTTGGGTGAGATTTAAGTCATCCAACTTCTCACATTAGTTAAGTACCTGCAAACAGTTACTGGTAGAAGTTTCCTTCTCCTTGTAAAACATATTAGCTTCATCAAATGTAATATGTATAGATTCTTTAATTTTCAAGGATGATTTATTGAAACCCCTATATGCCTTGCTAACTTGGGAATATCCTAGAAAAATTCCCATTGTAGCTTTGGCTTCAAACTTTCTAATATAATCTTTGTTGTTATTATGTATATAACAGATACAACCAAAAATTCTAAAGTAGTCTATTTTAGGTTTCTTTCCTTTGAGTAATTCATAGGGAGTCTTGCCCTTAAGTTTGTGTATCAAACTTCTATTCAGAACATAATTTGTTGTGCTTACAGCTTCTGCCCAATAGGATAGAGGCATGTGAGCATCAACAAGCAATGTGTCTGCAGTTTCAATGAGTGTTCTATTTTTCCTTTCAACTACCTCATTTTGTTAAGGAGTTCTGCGAGTAGAGAAGCAGTGCCTGATACCTTCCTTCTCACAGAATTCTTGCATAGGAAGAGATTCAAACTCAGTGTCATGATCACTTCTGCAGCTGGAGTAGAGTACTCAATCTTTATGCATTTTAGAAAGTCTGTAAGAATTTTGAAATTATCAGACTTGTTTCTCAAGAAGGAAACCCAAGAGAACCTAGAGAAATCATCTACAATAACTAAAGTATAGAACTTCCCTCCAAGGCTTTGTACATCAATTGGTCCAAAAAGGTCCAAATGAAGCAAATACAAAATCCTAGGTGAATCACTCTTATTAACTGATTTAAAACTATTTTTTGTTTGCTTGCCTTCTTGACAAGCCCTGCAAAGGCTTTCCTTCTTGTAGGGGCAAGAGGGCAATCCTCTAACAAGGTTGTCCCTAGATAACCTAGCAATGTTTATAAGATTTATATGTCATGGTCTTTTGTGCCACAATGTATTGTTATTACTAACCTGGTTAAACAAACAGATCTCTGAACTAGCAGAATTAAAATCAACTAAATAGATATTGTCTTATCTAATACCTGATAATATAGTGTTGTTATTTTAAAAAATATTGCATTTGGACTCAAGTAAAACATACCTCATAACCTGCATCACATAACTGACCTATGGATATCAAGTTATGTTTCAAGCCACTTACATATGCCACTTTTCCGATTGTGAAAACTGCAAGTGTAAATTCTCAATAATCTTCTGTCTGACCAAATCTTGAGTCTCCAAATATAACCTTTGGACCTAGCTTTGCCTTGTAGTTACTTAGATTGGCCTTGTTTCCTGTCATGTGCTTGGAGCACCCACTGTCCAAATACTACTTATCCTGTATGGTAGGATAGGTCTTCACCTGCAAAATAACAGCTTATATATTTTGGACCCAGGTAACCTTGGGTCCTGACTTCTTTTCATATTTAAAACTTAAAATATAAGAGTATTCAGGTTGACTTTTATAACCTAAGGGATGAAATCTCCTAGGTGGGATTGTCCAGTTAGTTAAGGGATAGAAAGGTTTAGGATTAGAACTCTTATTGAAATTTCTGTTGAAATTATAGTTTTGATGAAACTGATTTGGGTTAGACGATTTATGTTGAGATCGTCGATCTGTGTTCGACGACCAACATTGATATCGTCGATCTTAGTTCTCAGAATAATAGTGACTATTATCTGGGTTCCACGATCATCGATCTCTGTTCGACGATACATAATGATATCATCGATCCCCATTTGCAGAGTGTTTAGGCTCAAGCTCTGGGTTCTAAGATCGACAATCGTCGTTCGATGAATAATGCTGAGATCGTCGATCTTGGTTCGACGATTTTTGTTCAGACTTAGTTTTTTGTTTTTCTTTATTTATCTCAACTTGTTTTAAAACTTTGTTAACTGTTTTGATTTGTTCTGTGTTTTTCTTACCTTTATCTGATATGAACTTTACAGGTTGAGAGAGATGGTTTTTCTGAATGATTGGTGGTTCACTAGATGATGCACCTAATCCTAATTTACTTCTATTAAGCCTAGCATTAAGTGTGCTGGTAATTTCTACTAGTTGTTTGCTTCTTCAATTCAGTGATTCTTCTAGCTGTTTTGCTTTACTTAATTCAACTTTCAGGAAAGTGATTTGTTCACTATACATGTCTATTTCATTTTTTAACTTAATGTTTTCTAACACTAAGCTATCATAATTATGTTGTCTATCTCTGAAAAGTTTGATTTCCTTCTCAGATCTAATCAGATCATTACACATAGATTTAAAATCATTTTTGAAATTTTCAGAAGTAAAGTCAAAGTCTTCCAATACTTGATCACAATCTGAGCATTCTTCAGATTCTCCTTCTTCTGAAACATGCCCCGAAGCATTTATGACCATTAAGCAGATTTCTTTGGATTTTGCTTCTTCTTCATCTTCACTAGAACTGGAGGAAGATGATTCTTCAGTATCACTCCATGTTTCTGCAACAAACCCTCTCTCCTTCTTCTTATGCTTATGGGAGGATGGTTTGCTGGAGTGCTTCTTGGAGTCTTTCTCCTTTCTTCTTTCCTTATGATTGTTCTCTTGACATTCTGGAAGAATGTGTCCAGGTTTCCTGTAACCAAAGCAGATAATCTCTTTAGAAGGGGTCTTGTCATACCTTAGTTTGTCATCACTTCTTGATGATTTCCTTCTGAATTCTTTTCTCCCCATTTTGAAGAATCACATTGCAAAGAGACTCATAAACTCTTCCTTTGATGGAGAAGTTTCTGATTCTTCAGAAGCTTTGAAGGCTATATTCTGCTCCTTCCTAGTTAGTGTAGCAGTCTTTTGTTGTTCAGCTTCTCTTGTCTTCAAGAGCTGTTCATAGGATTTCAGCTTTCCTAAGACTGATTCTATTGTCATCTCATGTGTTCTTCTAGTCTCTCTGATAGGCCAGATTCTAGAGTCCCATGAGCTGGGGAAGCACATGAGAATCTTGTCATTTATTTCAGTTACTGAGATGTCTTTGTCAAGAGTTTTCAGCTCACTAACAATGATGCTAAGTCTATTGTACATCTCAAAAACTTGCTCAGTTTCTTCCTTTTTAAAGTTATCATACTAGGAAATGAGATGAGCTCTCCTGTCCTTCCTTTCATCTGCTGATCCTGCAACCATATGGTTTAAGGAATCCTAGATGGCCTAAGCTGATTCACATTCAGCCACTTTTTGGAATATATCATCAGACATTGTTTATGCCAATATGTTCATTGATTTTGCATCAGTAACCTTTGCTTTCTTGTAAGCATTATTGTAGTCTGGAGGAGGTACTACAGTCATGTTTGTGGAAGTACTTGGAGGGGCAGCTGGTGGAGGTACTCCTGTTAAGATAGAAACACAAATATCTTCATCAATAGATTCATATAAAGCTTGATTCTTGCCTTCCAGAGTCCAAACTTTTGCAAGTTGCAAACTGGAGGTCTGGTGCTTGCAAAGTCCTTGTACTGAGCCATGGTTTTAAAAAAATAGAGTAAAATGATATCTATCAAAGATCTTAGAGCCTGTACAACCTTAAAAATACACCCTCTGATACCAATTGAAAGTGAGGGATAGATAAAATTTACTCTAGAGGGGGGTGAATAGAGTATTAAAAATTTATTTTGATTTATTACGGAATAAAATATTGATACTAATAAGTAATAGAATGAAACAAACTAAACACAACACATCACAACACACAAAGGAAACACAAGGCAAACCAGACGACACAAGAAAATTTATAGTGGTTCCCCAAATCTGAGTGCATCCACTCTTCTACCACCCAGGTAGGAATCCACTACAGGTTTTTGTTCAGGTTCCCTGCCACCACAAGATCTCTTTCAGGTAGATCTAGAGACCCTTTGAGCTTTTGATCAGGAGCCCAAAATCTAATAGGTTTTTGATCAGGTGCCCTATCACCAAGTGTTCACTTTTGAAGGGAGAGATAATCCTGTACAAATGGAGGTAAAAGAAAAAGGTTTATGGAAGTCTTATCTTTCTCAAGCAAATGAGAGGACTATGTGGATTGCTGTAGAAAGCCCAAGCCCCCCCCCCTGAGATGATGTGTTGATTCAGGAAGAGGAAACTTGATCCTGGGTGTAGGTCTTCAAAGTATTATTGTAGAGCCTTCTAGATCTGTAGACTGATTTTGATTGAAGATCTCTGTAGATCTCTGAAGGCTGAGGAATGAAGAAGATTTGAGAGAGTTGATTTGAAAATGTTCTTCTTCTTCCTTTGAAAGCAATGCAACAGTCCTTGAGAAAGAGTGAGTACTGCTGAAGAATGTTTTTCTCTATTTCACTGACTGACTAACTTGCTATCTTTCTCTCTTTGTTTCTTGTTATATTCAATCAGAAAGGAAACGACATATATTTTAAATCCCAAGACAATAATTAATTTTCTGCAAGAATTTAGGAGCCCAAACGGCTAGAATGGCTGGAAAAACAAATGCACTTCCATAACTGTCTTCATAAGATAAGCCAATAAAATATTCTGTGAATACCATAATTAATGCTTCATGAAATACGGCTATTATCCTTGAGAATATCAAAATTAATTATAAGAATATAATTGCCATTAAATAATTGATCATAAGCAAAATAAACACTTTAAACCGTTTCTGTAAACTGATTACTGCAAGCAGCATAAAATTGTAGAACTTAGTTCAGAGATCGTCGAACTTGGTTAAGAGATCGTCGAACTGAGAACAACTATCGTAGAACTGAGATTACTGCTGAGAAACAAGAGATCGTCGACCTGAGCTCGTAGATCATCGAGCTCAGTTCAGAGTAGAAGACTCTGAGATCGTCGATGGGAGATCGACGATCGTCGAGCTTAGTTCGACTATAGTCGAACTGATATAGATATTCCACTGAATTCTTCTGTGTCTAATTCTGAGTCAACTGCAATGCTGGTCTGCATAAACCTGACCTAAAAAGGACCTAACTTAAACTAGACAAAGACCCTAGCTATACAGGTGGGTCAAAACATCCTAAGAGTAGACCTAGCACAAATCCAAACAAGGCTTCCAACACATGGTCACCCCTTCTGTATTCTGGAGGAGGTATCCACCTGAACCCAAGGCCTTATCTACAATTTAGGGTCCTTACCAATTGGGGTTGAGCTTACCAACGGCCGCTGACCTTCCCGCGACGTCGAATTTCTTCAGGACTAGATCCCCTTCCCTTAACTGCTTGATTCTGACATGCTTATCAAAATACCTAGCCATTCACCGCTTGATTTCCACCTGCCTGACCATGGCCACGTCGCGGAGTTCCTCCACCATATCCAGCGAGAGCCGCAGCTCCCCTTCGTTATCCTCCCTCTATGTCTCGTCTCCTCTGCCGGCGGCCACAACTCGCAGGGATTGAATTTCAAATTCCACGGGCAGGAATGCCTCACATCCATGCGAGAGCTTGAAAGGGGTCTCTCTAGTGGTCGTGTTCGGGGTTGTCTGCAAAGCCAACACCACCGAGGGGAGCTGTTCCACCCAGCTTCCCCTCAAGTTCTCCACCTTCTTTTTGAGCAAGTTTACAATGATTTTGTTTGTTACCTCCACCTGGTCGTTGCTCCTTCAGTGGTGGACGGAGGCAGACCTGAGGTCGATCCCTAGCTTTGTGTAGAAGCTGATGAACTCCTCACTGGAAAATTGAGGCCCATTGTCTGTGATAATGGCCGGAGGCAACCTGTGCCTATAGATGATCTCTCCCCAAACAAAATTCCTAATGACCTGGGAGGTTACCTTGGCCAACGCGTTGACCTCTAGCCATTTTGAAAAGTAGTCAACCATGAACAAAAGGAACCTTCTTTGCCCGCTGGCTGGAGGAAACGGCCCGACTAGATCCATCCCCCAGATGGCAAAAGGACATGATGCCGTAATGCATCTGAGCCTTTGAGCGAGAAAAAGTTGGAGGGTGGCGTATAGTTGACACTTTTGGCACCTTCTTGCAAACTCCACCGCATCCTTCCTCAGGGATGGCCAGAAGTACCCCTGCCTAACCACCCTTGCTTCCAACATCCTACCCCCTGAATGGATACCACATTTGCCCGAATGCACTTCCTACAGGATCCTTAGAATCTCTTCCTCTGCTACACATTGTGCCAGGAGCCCTGATAACATCTTCTGATCTAACCCTCCTTCATGCATGAGATAGTGTGTTGTTTTGTGCCTAAAGCCTCTCACATCCTTGGTCCCTTCGGGGGGTTGCCTGTAGTGAATAAGGCTATGATGGGATCCACCCACGAGGGTCACTGATCCACTTCCATCAACTCCCCCTCCTCAATCGTCGGATGGAATAGCTCGACCAAAGTTCACCCCCCCGGGGTCTAAACTTGGCCAATCGGTCGGCCGCTTCATTCTCCTCCCTGGAGACATGCTGGTTTGAGAACGCTCGAAACCCACTAACAATCACTCTCACCTTGGACAAGTACTTCAGGAGGGTTGGCTCACGGGCTTTATATTCACCCCTGATCTGTGACGCCACCACTAACGAATCTGTGAGCACTTCTACGTCATGAACCCTGAGCTCCTTGGCCAACAACAACCCAGCTATTACGGCCTCATACTCCGCTTAATTATTTGTGACCAGGAATTGCAGCTCCACTTCTTATTCTATGGTGACCCCTTGAGGTCTTACCAATACTACCCCTCCACCCAGGGAAAGCTTCCCCGAGGCTCTGTCAACAAACATCTTCCATGCCTCCCATGGAAGTGCCTCATCTCCTTCCAACTCTACGACGTAGTACGCCAAAAAATCAGCCAAAGTCTGTGCCTTAATTGAGAGCCTTGGTACGAAAGAGACATCAAACTCACTGAGCTCGATCGACCACTTAGTCAAACGCCGTGAGTGCTCCACCCCCTCAAAAATCTTGCGTAATGGGTGGTCTGTCACCACATTGATTGAATAAGCTTGGAAATATGGCCTGAGCTTCCTGGCCGAGATGATCAGAGAGAAAGCCAAATTCTCTAGGATGGGGTAGCGGAGCTCCGCCTTCTTCATGATCCTACTGACGTAGTAGATTGGCAGTTATTTCTTCCCTTCTTCCCTTACTGTTGGGTATTGTATCCACAATTGCCTGGATTTGAGGAAGCCACCTGTCAAGCTAGGATGAATTCACAATGTATTTGATGAAATATTTCTAGTTGTGCTTGTAGTTATTCCACGTAAGTACACACCAATATCAGGGTGCAGTGGGTCAATATACACGGGTCTGCGCGACGTAATCCCTCGTTGAGCAGATTAGTGTGTTGGCCTACGTGTACTCTCTCTATTGGGGTGTACTTAATTTCAAGTACAGGACTATGATAAAGCAAGAGCAGACAAGGAGCAAGGATGGGCCAAAGACCAGCTCACGGGTTGAAAGACGAGAATCGTCTAAGTGTAAATCGTCGAGAATCACTATGTGATTCTCGCCGATTCGTCGAGAATCACTAGTGATTCTCGACGAGTCGTCGAGAATCACCAGATGATTCTCGCCAGGTTGGGCCGGCTGTCTCGATACAGTCAGAAAATCCTCTAAGGCAGAATCGTCGAGAATCACTAAGTGATTCTCGCCGATTCGTCGAGAATGACTTTGCATTCTCGACGATTCGGCGAGAATCAAATGTGATTCCCGCCGATTCTCCCCGGCCTCTATAACCTATGCTGCCAGAATTCGCCAAGTAGAATTCGGCGAGAATCGTAAGTGATTCTCGCCGATTCGTCGAGAATCACCTACGATTCTCGCCGAATTTGACTTGGGCAAATTTCCTACATTTCCTGGACCGGTCCAGGTTTCCAGCGGTATTTCGAACCGGACTTAGGTCTTTGCTTTGGTGGGGCCCACAACGGTCATCTTTATGACCTAGTGTATAAATACAAGTATTGGTGTACAGTGATTTTTACGAATACAGAATACGAAAGCCGAGCCGCCGTAAAACCCTAAATTCGCGAACTAGCTCCGCCGATCGTCTCCGCCGCCGCTCGTGTAGTGGTCACCGTAGCAGATCTAGATCTTCTCCAGATCTACGGTGACAGAAACCAAGTCTTGCACATCGTCTCACGCGTCTAACCAAAGATCTTTTGTCTCTTGATTTGAGATAGGGAAATCCATCCCCGTCCGAATCGATCGAGACGATCGATCCTAGTGTGACCGTTGGAAGACCTTGCCGACTTCGCTAAGAATATTGAATCTCCAGTACATAGCTGTTGTTTTCAGTTGCCGTCGCCAACACCGAGAGCCTTGCCGCCGCCCTTTGCCGCCGCCGGTCTCGGGGAGACTCTCTCCAAGAAAGATCAAGGGTCGTGGACTTTTCGTTGCCTACAAGAACAAGTAGCCTAACGAAAAGGGACACCTAGATCTTCAAGTTGTTTGTATTTCTTATACACTCCAGTCTCTTTTTCTTTGTAAAGGAATATTTGGTTCCTAGTTGTAGGGTTGGGTGTAACCCGTGTTGTGGGAGTGTTGACTCCTACGTGTGGAAGGGTTCCTTCCGATAGTGTAAGGATTGGATTTCAATCCTGTTGGTGAAGTGACCGAGTCGTCCCTGGATTGGGAGATAGGTCGAAGGGGGAAAGTGGACGTACCCAAATCGGGGAACCATTATATATTACCTGTGTTATTTTCTGTGTTGTGTGGTTTGTTTTGATTCTGCAGGTACAATTTTAATTCCGCAAATACGCTGCAAGTCACCTATCCCCCCCCCCATAGGTGAAGCTAGTTGGCACTAGGTGGACTTTCAAGTGGTATCAGAGGGAGGTTGCTCATCAAAAAGGTTAACACCTTGAGTAGAATCCTGCCACCAGTGTCAACAAGAAGATCAGACTCAAGCATGGAGTTGGATTATGATGTCCCTCCTCTAATACTCCCCTCATGTACAAAGGAGTACTATCCTGTATGGAAGATGAGAGTACTATTTCATCTGGAGGCCATCGACCCTCGAGCATCACTCATTCTGGAAGAGGGTCCCTTCATTCCCATGAAGGCTTCCAGCTCAGGGAAAGATCTCCAAATCCCCAAGTGTCCCAAAGAGATGTCGGAGACAGATCTCTCACTGTTCAACCTGGACCAGGTGATTCGTCAGATCATCACTGATGTCTGGTCTGGACCATCTCGCTCTAGAGTGGACAAGTGTAGGACAGCTAAGTCCATGTGGCAAACCATCTCAGACCTCATGGAGGGATCAGAGAAAACTGGGACCAGTCGTCAACAAGAGGATGAAGCCTATGTAGGGGTCCTCATTTCTGAAGATAAAGGGCATGATCAATCTGTGAGTATCAGGGCTCTTGTGTCCTTGTCAGAGACTGAAGAAGAAATTGAGGAAAGCAGTTCTGATGAAGCTGACTCAACAGTCTCTGCCGATATTAACGGTAACCCTGCACAACAAAGCCAGGAGCAGGTAACTTCTTCCTCATGCCCCTCTCCTCTTGAATTTCCTGAAGACAGGAACAATTCAGAGGGTAGTCCTTCCAAAAATGCAAGGGATATGGATAGCCTCAATCAAAAGATTGAAAATCCTGATTCCCTTGTGTGTGCCCTTTAGAAGAGCAACTTACTTATGGAGGAGCAAGCTAAGGAGATTGCTCAGCTGAAAATCTTATTGGTTCTCCAATTGGCATCCAATAAGGTTAAGGACTCTAAAATCTCAGATCTAGAGAGTAGTCTAGAGAATGAGAAGAGGATAGTATCCAACTTTTCCAAGGTTGATGCTATCAAAAGAAAGAAAGAAAATGGGTGGATCTCCCGAATTATCAATTCATGGAGAAATGGGGAAACAGTATTTAGACCCCCCACTTCAGGAAGGAAAGGCACTCATCATGCTTTTAGGTATGACCACAGAAACAACGTTGGTCACTGCAAGAATGATCAGCCCTCAGGTGGAAATACCCACAGTGCCAGAACTGTCATGGCTACCCATGAGAGAATTCCCAAGGCTCATTCTGTACCCTTTGTATTCTCAGCCTCAGCCCCAACTCATCATGAATATGCAGGAACCAGCTCTCAATGCAGTACTTTCCACCCTAGGACACAGGAAAGGGGGGACAGGAAACATGTGGTAAGTAACCATGGGGCCTCTGGAAGTGTGCTGACTGAAAGGAAGGCACCACCTCCCATGCCTCATGACACTCACCAAATGCTCTCTATCCACCCTCCCACGTGTCACGGTGGAAAAGGCAAATTTGTGAGCAGAACTTGCCCTGTCCCGTTTAGACCCAAGATTCCGACTACCTCAGTCAGTAGATCAGGTCAAACACGGCGATACAATATTTATGAGTGTTGATGTTGTCGCAAAGTGGGTCATTTTGCCATAGATTGTTGGCACAACTCTTCTGTGTCAAAGGCAAGGGGATTTCCACATCCTCGAGGCAATGTTAGTCCTCACACCAGGATTCCTGAGGGGAGGCATTCCAATTATTATGCTGATAGGAACCTAGGACCCAATACTTATTGGGTTCCTAAGGCAAGATAACTCTTTCCTGCAGGGTGGTCTGGGTTCCCGCAATCCTGATGGGAATCGGACAGGAGATGCTCCAAGAATGACGGGGAAAAAGTGTCGAGAATGGGAGCAGTGCCATCATTACAGGCACATGCATACTGACCTCCTAATATACTCTGTGCTGATAATGTGAATGTTACATCTTGCTATCACAGGTAATCGCAATCAGCTTCAATATATGAGCCATAGTGCATCGATTTTTACATATATGTATATGTATGTCTACATGTCCACACTAAGTAATGAATTCACTTCTTTTAAAATTAGATGGTCATATAGAAAAATTATTCACGTATGCTCAGTCACTTAGGGAAGGAGTATAAGTGTAAGATAACCTTCAGTTACATTAGCAGTGATTAGTTTGAGATTTTCAGCCACAAGTCCGCCCTCTAAAATTTTGAACCCCTTGGTTGGATTAAGAAACAATTATTCCTATTAAGACTTTCCTACCCTTGACAACGACATAAATTTGGAATCTCAGCGATTTCCCTCAAATTAAATTCCACCATGGTATCATCGAACAAAATTCACCCGTGCGAACCAACATTAGCACGAAAGCATCACCAAATCGTCAAACCAAATTCCTCCATTCCCGACGATCAATATTAAACTGTTGCAGTTTCCGTCGAACAAAGCCTTCGGACATAAATATATATATAAACCCGCTTATAACATGGAACCTAAATCCCGCCGACCCAACTTAAATCCCGCCGACCCTTCAACTTCCAGCGATTCGCCGAGACCGTGTCCAAGCTCCGCAGGAAACCCTTCCTCCCAGCGGGTTCCTCTATCGGCAGTTCGTGGTGACCTAACGACACCTCCTGAAGCCTTCCTCTTGCAACAAGGCACTCGTCCAAGCATCGCCTCGGATCGGCTCGCCGTCTCTCCGGTAAAGCAGCCGGAACCTTCACTGCCTCTCCGCACTAGGTAATCTCCATCTTGTCCCTTACCGAGACTTGAGCTTAGTGTAGATTTTGTTCTCACTCTCTTAGTTTCAGAGATCCTTAGACTTGGAAATTGGTATTCCCTTTCTTTCTAGTTTGCTATGGCCCCACGGACTTCTGCAGGCCTGATCATTGGATGCGAGCTCGTGAGAACTGGATTCTCCCAGGCCTCGGACGAGTTCCGGAACATAATCATAATGCTCGAGGAAGCGGGACTGACGTTCGTGCTGGAGCACCCGTGTAAGATCTTGGATAAGGAAGTATTGGAGTTCTTTGCTACTGCCAAGCTCCGTCACGAAGACACCTCCATCAAGAGCAAGGTTGCTGGGAAGAAGATCAAGTTATCCGCCAGGAAACTGACCCAATGCCTGTGGCTATCCAGTTGTGAGGAAGAAGATTACCGGGAGGAAGAGGATAGAGCAAGGACCCTATCCTTCTGTGGACTGGCCAGGGGGACCAGGTCAATCAAAAGGAAAGACATGAACGAGGAGGGAAAATTACTGTCTGACATCGTTGGGAAGGCTCTAATCTGCAAACCCGGATCCCACGACCATATTTCAGGAGAAATGTTCAAGACTCTGGTGGCAATCGTCTGCCGAAAGCGGTTCAATTGGGGAGCCATGCTCTTTGAAAGAATTAAAGACACACTCCGAACCCCCAGCTTTGGCAGAATCATCAGCCTCTATCTGAATCAGCTGGACGGAGATACATTCGACATGAGCAAAGGAGTGCCTCTGCACTATTTGAAAAGGATGGACGTAAGCATATTCGACCGGTGGGAGCGTCGAATAGGGCAGGTTGCCAGGGAAATAGATCAAGAGGAAGCATCTACGGCCGAGGACACCAGTGCTCCTGCACATTCTATGGCAGCACCCAGTGAAGTTCCTGACCCACTGATTGCAGGAACTGAGGGGGAGCCTGTACACTCTTCTGCAAACATCATCTCTGATATTTCTTAGATAGCTAAAGATGCTGTGGAGAATTTGCAAGAAGATCGTGAGGAGGAGGTAGCAGATGAAGTGGCAGATGTGGAGGAGGAAGAGGAAGGTGAGGAAGATATGAATTACCTGGGAGATGAGGTGGCTGATGAGGAGGAGGAGGAAGAAGTAGAGGAAGATATGCACAACTCTGCAAATAAGCCTGAGCACTTGGAGACTGAGATGGAGGAAGAAGTAATTGAGAGGGAGAAAGTGGTGGATCCTCGGGAGGATGCTGCTGTTTCATCTGAGGAACAAGCTCCTGAGAGGTCGGATGCAGGAATGCAGGGGGAGCCCTCTCAGCAACTCTCTGTCCCCCCTGTGGACTCTATTCTAGTGTCCAGCTCTCCCAGTACTTCTGCTGGGGAGCCTGACCAGGGTCTGCCTGCAGCTCCTCCACTTCAAGCAAACCTAGCAAATCACACTGTTAATTTTGTCCAAGGGATGCTGGATGAGCTCAAGGATACGTTTGAGAAATCCCTCAATAAAGTGCTAAAGAGACTGAAGGACTCTGAGGATCTCATGCTCAAGAATGTGGTTCAGATCAACCATAAACTAGATGTGATGGAGAAGAAATTTGATGAAAAATATACAGAGGCAGGCACAGCCGTATCTCTTCTCATGAAAGGACTAAAGAAGAATACTGACGACCTGGGAGTAGTCAATAAAAATGCACATGTTGTGGCAGATAGTATACAGAAATTCGATGCCAACATGGTGCTTCTAAATGCAAATCAAAAAGGCCTGCTGACTGAGTTCTCAAACTCTCTGAAGAACATAGATGAGTCCCTGCACTCCTATGCAAACTCCATTGCAGTCGAAGCCAAAAAGGGGGAGGAAGAATATACTGCTAAAATGACCGGGCTTCAGCAAATCATCATCGACAATTTCGACATGTCTAATGTCTATGTTTATGACAGTTGCTGGTGGTTGCTCAAACAAGTATTAGGCACCGATATCCCTGAAAATCCTGAGGGTAATCCTGCTCCTGAGACTCCTGAGAATAATATTGTAAATGATGAGGAAGCAAGTGCAGAAGGAGTTCCTTTAAGTGAAGCTGATACTCAAGGGGCTGCTAGGGACAGTTCCAAAGCCAAATTGATGGCCATGTTTGACAAAGAAGCCCTAGCAAAAGCCAAGAACAAGAGAAAACTTCAAGAAGGGACATCTAGGGAAATGCAAGCTGAAAAGAAGATCAGATTGACGGAGGATGATGTGAGGAACGAAAAATGGAGTCCTGTATCAAAGAGTATTATCTTGGACACATTTCTGTTACAGCAGGGGGGGCAAATAAATCGAAGTGATGTATATAGCCAGTACAAATGGGAGCGGCACAAAGAATTTGAAGCCAAACGTAACATATTCTTCAGGAACAACACCGTGGCAGATAAAACACCTCCTCCCAAATATCATCCAAAGCCTAAGGAATATTTCGAACGGCAAAGCAAGAAATTCCTGGCTCAGAAGCTTAAGGATAGTCTTGCTAAGAAGAAATAGGCTTAGGATCTTTTCCGTCTCTTATTGCATATCAATTTTCTCACATTATCATATGAACAAGCCTTGTGGATTTATATATATGATTTCATGTTTAACTCAAGTATTGTTCTGCTTGTTTTTGTTTTCGTATGTCTTATTTATTCTCTGGATGGTGGTATTCATCTTAGCTAGTAGGATTTTGGCTTCGTCAAATAGGGGGAGATTGTTGGGTATTGTATCCACAATTACCTGGATTTGAGGAAGCCACCTGTCAAGCTAGGATGAATTCACAATGTATTTGATGAAATATTTCTAGTTGTGCTTGCAGTTATTCCACGCTAAGTACACACCAATGTCAGGGTGCAGTGGGTCAATATACACGGGTCTGCGCGACGTAATCCCTCGTTGAGCAGATCAGTGTGTTGGCCTACGTGTACTCTCTCTATTGGGGTGTACTTAATTTCAAGTACAGGGCTATGATAAAGCAAGAGCAGACAAGGAGCAAGGATGGGCCAAAGACCAGCTCACGGGTTGAAAGACGAGAATCGTCTAAGTGTAAATCGTCGAGAATCACTATGTGATTCTCGCCGATTCGTCGAGAATCACTAGATGATTCTCGCCAAGTTGGGCCGGCTGTCTCGATGCAGTCAGAAAATCCTCTAAGGCAGAATCGTCGAGAATCACTAAGTGATTCTCGCCGATTCGTCGAGAATGACTTTGCATTCTCGACGATTCGGCGAGAATCAAATGTGATTCCCGCCGATTCTCCCTGGCCTCTATAACCTGTGCTGCCAGAATTCGCCAAGTAGAATTCGGCGAGAATCGTAAGTGATTCTCGCCGATTCGTCGAGAATCACCTACGATTCTCGCCGAATTTGACTTGGGCAAATTTCCTACATTTCCTGGACCGGTCCAGGTTTCCAGCGGTATTTTCAACCGGACTTAGGTCTTTGCTTTGGTGGGGACCACAACGGTCATCTTTATGACCTAGTGTATAAATACAAGTATTGGTGTACAGTGATTTTTACGAATGCAGAATACGAAAGCCGAGCCGCCGTAAAACCCTAAATTCGCGAACTAGCTCCGCCGATCGTCTCCGCCGCCGCTCGTGTAGTGGTCACCATAGCAGATCTCGATCTCCTCCAGATCTACGGTGACAGAAGCCAAGTCTTGCACAACGTCTCACGCGTCTAACCAGAGATCTTTTGTCTCTTGATTTGAGATAGGGAAATCCATCCCCGTCCGAATCGATCGAGACGATCGATCCTAGTGTGACCGTTGGAAGACCTTGCCGACTTCGCTAAGAAGATTGAATCTCCAGTGCATAGCTGCTGTTTTCAGTTGCCGTCGCCAACACCGAGAGCCTTGCCGCTGCCCTTTGCCGCCGCCGGTCTTGGGGAGACTCTCTCCAAGAAAGATCAAGGGTCGTGGACTTTTCGTTGCCTATAAGAACAAGTAGCCTAACGAAAAGGGACACCTAGATCTTCAAGTTGTTTGTATTTCTTATACACTCCAGTCTCTTTTTCTTTGTAAAGGAACATTTGGTTCCTAGTTGTAGGGTTGGGTGCAACCCGTGTTGTGGGAGTGTTGACTCCTACGTGTGGAAGGGTTCCTTCCGATAGAGCAAGGATTGGATTTCAATCCTGTTGGTGAAGTGACCGAGTCGTCCCTGGATTGGGAGATAGGTCGAAGGGGGAAAGTGGACGTACCCAAATCGGGGAACCACTATATATTGCCTGTGTTATTTTCTGTGCTGTGTGGTTTGTTTTGATTCTGCAGGTACAATTTTAATTCCGCAAATATGCTGCAAGTCACCTATCCCCCCCATAGGTGAAGCTAGTTGGCACTAGGTGGACTTTCACTTACCAATACAGAACTTACAGCCTCTGTCTCTACCCCAAGATACAAGGCTAGGTCCTCCCCTTCCTTCGGGCTCTGAAGGAGCGGTGCTTGGGATAGTTGAGTCTTCAATGCCCGGAAAGCCTCCTCAAATTCCTTTGTCCATTCGAACTTTTGGTTTCTTCGAAGCACCTTGAAGAAGGGTGAACACTTCTCCCCGACTCGGGAGAGAAATCGACTCAACCCAGCGAGTTTGCCCGTCAAACGCTGAACCTCTTTAGCATTGCGTGACGACTCCAACTCCATGATGGCCTTCAACTTATTTGGGTTAGGCTCTACCCCTTCTAGGGTTAGAAGGTGCCCAAGGAACTTCCCCCAACTTGCCCCAAAGACATACTTCTAGGGGTTCAGCATCATATTAAACTTCCGTAGGGTCGCGAATATCTCCTCCAATTCTAGTAAGTTTGAGCCCACATCCCCACTCTTCACCATGAGATCATCAACATAAACCTCCAGGTTCCTACCCCTCTAACTTTTGAACACCCGATCCATCATATGCTGGTAGGTAGCCCTTGAGTTCTTTAACCGAAGGGCATCATGTTGTAGCTGAAGCATCCCTCTCTTGTGATGAAGGAGACATACTTAACGTCGGGGGGATGCATTTGAATTTGATGATAACCGAAAAAAGCATCCAAAAAACTCATAATAAAAAAACAAACAGCTGAATCAACCAGTACGTCGATCCGAGGCAGAGGGTAGCAATCCTTAGGGCACGATTTATTTAATAAAGAGAAGTCCACACATATATGCCACCTCTCATCCCCTTTTTTACCATTACCACATTGGAGACCCAGCCTGGGTACTAGATCTCCGAGATAAAACCTGCATCGAGAAGCTTCTTAACCTCCTCGTGGATGGGTTCCTCCAGCTTGGTTGCGATGGTCCTCATCTTCTAGCGGATGGGACGCGTCTTGGGGTATAGGTTCAGATGGTGGCACGCCACATCCGCGTCAATGCCCGGCATGTCTGCCGCGCTCTAGGCGAAGACATTGTCATTCCTCTGGATGCACTCCCGCATCCTTGCTTGGTCATCTGGGCTCAGGTCGTCATTGATCTATACCCTCTCTATCTTCCCTACCCTGGTGAAGACCTCCATCTCCACGAATTCCTCTGCCAGCTTTAGCCGGGACTGCTCCCCGCCGGCCCTCTGCTCCTCCTCCTTACAGAACTCTTATTCCCCTCCTACTTCCTCCACTTCCATTGCCTCCAATAGGCTCTCCTTTGACTCCACCTCCCCGCTTCCCTGGGCCTCCATCTCAGCTTCTCCTTCCTCCCTCTCCTCTGCAACTTCCACTTACGTCACCATCGCCATCTCTCTCTCTAGCTCCTTCGCCTCGACCATCCAAGAAATGGTATTGACGGCAGTCACACAGCACTGCCTCGCCACCTTCGGATCCCCCCTGATCCGGACCTACACACCTTTGCTATTAAACTTGAGACACTAGTGAAATGAGGAGGGGACGCAACAAAAAGCGCTGATGAGAGGGCGCCCATAGATTGCATTATAGCTGCTCGGAGCGTCAACGACGATGAACTGACAGTTCCTTGACACCCCCCAACATCACATGCAGTACCCCCCCCCCCCCCCCCGACTTCCTTCCTCTCTCCTAAGAATCCAAACAACGGACCATCTGAGGCTAGAACCCTCCGGGCTTCCACCTTCATTTCATCGAAAGCTTTATTGAAGGTCACATTTATGGAGCTCCCATTGTCTACCAGGATCCTGGAGACTGTGAAATTTTCTACTGCCTTCTGAATTACCAAGGCGTCACAGAACGGGTCTTTATAGTCGGACATGTCCTTTGCTGAGAAAGTGATTTTTTCTTCCTGGGGGGAGTCTGGGAGGTCGAGGCGACGCTACTTTGGTACATGGTTTGGAAGCTCCCCTTACGGGTGGCTTCGATCCCCACTCCCCCATAGATCACCCCGATCCCTCCTTGGGCTCCCACATCCACCCGGTCCTCACATCTATCCACTCCTCCTCCTTGCAAAACTTCCTCAATCCTCACGGGTGGATACTACTGGACACTCCCCTTGGCCCCCTCATCTCCAAAACTCTCGACAGGTGGTCATTGCATGACCCTCCTCCTGATGGAAGTCACAAAAGGGCAACACCACCCTGCCTTTTCTTATCCTTGCTCCTCCTCGAGCTCCTATCCTTCCTCCTCTTCCTCTCACGATCTCTATAACTTCCTGCTGCGGCGGGAGGGGGCCCCTCCGTCCCTACCTCCAGGCCGGCTGATTGAATCTCCTTTGCTCGTGGAAGTTTCCCCTTCCTTGGAGACCACCACCCTGCCTCTGGGGGTGACCTTCCTATGGACTCCAACCCAACCTATGGTTCGGCTCGCGCTTCCCCCAGCCTTGGTACTGCCCCTGAACTCGGGGTTCCTCCCTTCTTCTCTCCTCTCTCCGCTCCCTCTGTCTCCCTGATCCTGACTCCTTCCCATCATCCTCCGCCAACTTGTCTAGCTTCTTAGCGAACATCGGGTTGGCTGCCTCGATCTTGATCTCTTTCGCCGCCCTCTCCATCAACTCCTTGAAGGAGAGGGGGGAACTCTCTTCAGCTTCATGCTAAAGAAACTAGGCCTCAACCCGAGGGTAAATGCAAGCATCGTGGTGCACCCCGACATCTCCTGAACCTGCAAAATTTCTTTCTGGAACATATCCACATAGCATCTCGGCCCCTCTTCCGGCTTCTGCTTGATGGCAAACAAGCACTCCGCTCCCTTCTTCCTCTTCTTGGATATTGAGAACCACAGCAAGAATCCATGTCGCAGATCCTCAAAATAGTATATTGAACTCGCAGGCAACTGGTGGAACCAATCCTTGGCCTTCTCGTTCAGAGTTATGGCGAAGAGCCTACACTTGAAGGAATCCGACATATGCTTTATGGAAACGGCATCCTTGAACCACTGCACTTGCTGCATCGGGTCGTCCCGGCCGGTATAGTAGGACATGTCTGGCTCCGGGAACCCCTCCTGAACCGGAGACGAGATGATAAGCTTGCTAAAAGGGCTCCCACTCTAGCCTGCCGAGAGGGCTCGTTCCGCGAACTTGGCTCGCTGGTCCTGTCCGCACTGGCCTGCTCTGGGAACAGCTCCTGCCCGACGACATCCCTCTCGGCAACCTCGGCTGGAACCTCCTTCCCAGGGCGGTGTCCGGGAGCATTCTTTCCCAGCGACGGGGCCTCCACCACCGGAACCGAGTGCGGTTCCCACTCGCTCCTTGCCGAGAAGGCCAAGTGGATTGTTTGTAGGAATTCCCGCCTGAAGTCCTCCAACATCCCCAACATCACCCCACTTCCCTGAGAGGGAGAACCTCCCGAGCTAGCTCCTTCGCCTTCACCCCCAGTCATGAGACTTGACTTGAGATTTTCTTGTGTCGGCTACGGTCCACGCTCACCACACCATAAATGTTGAAGCCAAGAACTGGCCTCAACGAGAGTTTGGACCTTGGGGTGCAGCCAACACCTATTTTTCCCAACCTCCGACCCCAGAATAACAACGAAGAACCGATAACTGACCCTAAGCCTCAGCTGGAAGGTCCCTCCTCTAACTCGGAAATCTCTGAGCGCTTCCCCTCCTTAGCCAATTGCTGGGCTGGAAGCACCTCAGAAAGCACTAACTGGTTTGAGAAAGTATGAAAGCTTGCCTTCTGAGGTACACTGTGGGTCATATTTATATATTTTCAGTATCTGGTCTGCCAACAACGTAATTTTGTTGTGCAGAAAGGCTAACTACAGACCCGAGGGTATTCTGGTAATTTTCCCCGAGGGCAATCTGGTAATTTTTCCCAAGGGCAATCTAGTAATTTTACCCCTGAATCGCACTGGGTGGGAGCCCTTCTACCGCTCTGTAAGTGTTTCTCCTGCCCCAAACCAACCTTAAGGGGATCCCACCTACCCGGGCGCAAGTCCTCTTACATGCCCTGGGCGGGAACCCTCTCGCTCCTCTGCTAGTTGACCCGGCCTATAGCCAAAAGCTAGCCCAACCCTGGCCCTTTGAGAATCTAGGTTCCACCTGATCAACGAATCTGGGGTTGTACACAAGACACGGGCCTATGCCGAACTTGCAAGCTCCAGAAGAGTCTGCAAGCAAGCCGGACTCGTCGAACTCCAGAAAATTCCGCAGCTCCCGTGGATAACCGACCTATTCCCCCGGTTACATCCTGGAACAAACAGGCTCCAAAACCACTGGCTAGTCTGGCTAGCCGCCAAACCAATCTGCACAGACCGCGCGGACAGTCCGCCCAGACCGCCAAAGCTATCCGCACAGACAATGCCCCTAGGCCGCCACTTTCACTTCAAAAAATTCAACACCTCTACTTCCTCCTTAGACCCACTTCAGGGATAGGATGCTAAAACTGAATTAATGAGAGTGAAGATGATACCTTGTGACCCGAGTATCATAACCAATTTATAGCAAAACTTTAATGCAACCGTTTTACACCTAAGCTCATTATATAAATTCAAAGACGTCTAACATCCACACAAAATTTTAACCATTCATACAACATGAAACATATTTGACCTGATTAATTATATCTCATAAATTCGGTCAATGTTAATGACAGTACAATAATAAGCATAATTAACCTATTTGAACTACATAGTTATTATTTCTAGCAAAAAAAAAGGGTCTACATGATAACATAACTTTCAGTAAATAGTAAACCGACTTTCCTCAAATAAGAGGAGGATTTCATTCTTTATCAGAAGATGTTACACTTGTAAACCTTATTGACTATCATTAATTTTCCTTTACTCTACTGCGCTCTTAGTAACCTCTCCAGTTAAGGCTCCGTTTGAGGTGACTTATTTTCACCGGTCAAACGGTCACGATCACATGAACCGGGACTTGTTTCGTTGCCGCCAGCTCACCAGAAGCTAGCCCGACTGGAATTGATTTAAAATATATCTAATTTATTATATAAATTAATACATACTTGACAGCCAATTATGAAAAAAAAAACTTGAATGAAAATGTGAAGAGATTAAAATATGAGATCCACAAACACAAGCTTACAAAAGAATTTCAACGCCTGCTGCTTAATTATTCACTCCTCCATTATATATATACATATTTTCAGAGATAACTATCCTGCTTATTGCTTGCTCAGCATGGCGGCATATCCGGCGGTGGAGGCAGAATGCTTTCCTTCGGCCCATTCCCATTCTTAACTATGAACACAGTATTCATTCCCCACACCATATGTTGATCCAAATGGCAGTGCATGAACCAAACTCCTGTAGAAAACACACCACATATCATTCAGCATATACAATAACACAGAACTTAATCAAAACATTACAAGAAAAATCTTGATTAGCAATTCCTTGCTAATTTTAATTAGCGAAAAATGTAGAAACAAAATTTTTTTTTGGCTAATTTTAACAAGGAATTTATTTTTGCTAATTTGAAAGAATTTTTTAGCAAGATATTTTATCCTTTCTAAATTAGCAATAAAATCTAAGGTTGTTGTTAAAATTTTATAAACAATGTTTAACCAGCACAGAAATATTTTGCAATAAAAAATTCATTGCTGCTTAAATATTTTGTTGCTATTTAAGCAATAAAAACTTTGAAATAAAAAAATTTGTTGCTATTTTTGCAACAAAAAATCTCTTGCAATTTTTATAGATAAAATAAAAATTAATTTACCTAACTAAATTTGCTGATTAAGAATGAATTATCCAGTCATCCTATTTCCCTTGCTAAATAAAATTGCACTTAATTTGTATACTTATTTAATAGTTTGCTATTTGATTGATTATTGTTTAATGTTGTAATCATTAATGCTTAATGTTATCAATGTAATAATGCTTATGAATTTCTTCTCAATAAAAATTTTTTTTCATTGCTACTTAATCAGCACAAAAACATTTTGCAACAAAAAAAGCTACTTAAAAAATTTGTTGTTATTCAAGCAATAAAAATTTTGAAACAAAAAAATTTGTTGCTATTTTTGCAACGAAAAATCTCTTGCAATTTTTATAGATAAAATAAAAAATTATTTATCTAATTAAATTTGATGCTAATTAAAAATGAGTTATCCTGTACTCATCCTAATTTTGCTTGCTAATTAAAATTATGCTTAATTTGTATACTTACGTAATAGTTTGCTGTTTGATTGATTATTGTTGAGAGTTGTAATCATTAATGCTTAATGTTTTCAATGTAATAGTGACTATCAATTTCTTCCCAAAACTAAAAAAAAAACAAAAAAAACTTACCTGGATTCTGAGCCCTGAACCGGATGGCGGCCCAACCGCTCCTCGCAACGCCGACGGTGTTTTTGTAAGCAGGATCAACAAGGTTGTAATTCAATGGGTCTTTATCCTTGTCAAAGTTCCCAAACCCCCTTCCCACAACATAGAAGCTGTTTCCATGGAGATGCATGGGATGATTCTCCCTTGCTAGAAGATTAGTCCCCTGGAAAACTATCTCCAAGCTGGTGTTGTACTCCACAACCCTCACCTCGGTCGCCTCCTTCGGAAATAGAAGAAATCCCGGCAGGTTCTCGCCGGTGAAATTGAAGAATAGCGGCGGCTGGTCGGGGAACCCGGTCCCGAACACCCCGCTTGTATTTTTATAGTAGGCCTCCAATACGTCCGTGGTCGGCGTGACGAAGCTCAAGTTGTTGAGGCTGGCAGATAGACGGTCACCGTTAGGGCCGCTGCAGTTCCGCCCCGGTTCACAAGAGAGAAGGTTGACGGACACGGTGATGAGGATTCGCTCGTCTATCGTCTGCGGCACGTCGACCGGATGCGCCTCGGTTGCGAGCGAGCGCACGCCGGCGACGAATTGGGCGGCTGCCGTGGTGTTCTTGTAGTCCGGAAGGAACGGGAATGCCGGCGCGTTCGCGGAATCCGAGTACTCGAGAACGGCGGTGGTGGTGGTGTTGTCGAAGGGGATGCCGACCGTGCTCGAGTAAGATCTCGCCGCGATGTAGTAGCGGCCGCCCGCGCTTGAATCTGCTTTGACGAGGAGGTCGTAGGTTTGGCCCGGGGTGATCATGATGAAGTCGACGGTGTATGGTTTCGTGTAGCTTGCGTCGGTGCCGACGACGGTTAGACGGTGGCCGGCGATGGCGAAGAAAAGCTCGGTTGTTATTGCGGCGTTGATCACGCGGAGAAGGTAGGTCTTACGGTGCTTAACTTTGAGGGTGAAGGTGCTCTGGTTCGAGCAAGGGTAGAGATCGCCGGGCTGGCCGTTGATGGTGAAGGCGTCGGAGATATTGGCGCCAGCGCCGGTTTGAATAGATTCGGCAATGATTTCTCTGACGTCGGCTTTCCACCACTCACCTTTATGGATAAAATTAAGATACCTAGTTAAATGAATTATGCATATATATGGGAATTTACCTTCCACCCCTTCTATTTTTTTTTTAAAAAATTATAATTATTTCTTCGTAACATTCATTCACAAAAAGATCCCTTGGTTCACAAGGCGGACTCTAAAAATGGAGAGAATTTTCTGTGCGTGGAACGCACGAGAGAATTATGCGGCGTCTTTTTTTAGTTCAAAAATACAGTTAGACTTTCTTTGATTGTAAAATTCAGTTGAATTTTAGTTCGAAAAATGAACTTGATTTTTAGTTCAAAAAAATATTTTTTTACAGTTGGATTTTCACCTCAAAACATAGTCATATGAGTACTTAAAATGAGCGTAAAAGTGCATAGTTCAATATTTCGTGATTTTTTTTGTGAAAAAATAGAAGAAATAGGAAAAATTTGTATTTTTTCCACGATCCTCCTCGTGTGTTCCACGCACAGAAAATTTAGGCCTAAAAATGACTGGTGAAATCTGATGGTCCCATCAATGATTAGACCTTCAACAAAATTTGGGATTTAAGAAATGATAATTGATTGGATTTTAAATGGCGCAACATCCGGTTGAATTTTAAAAAATATATATATATTTATAGAAAAATACGATCTTAAAATGACGATAATAAACTTTAATTAATATTTTATATTTTTGTATAAAAAACTATTTTTTGTTGGGATAAAATTATTTTTTGGGGGACGTAAAAGTTATAAAATGGATGTTATAAAATTATAAGGAATATTTTTGCTCATGAACGTTATAAAATGGAAATATTGAGAGGAGATTTTTATAATTTTGACAGTTAAGAGGGGTGGAAGTTGTAATTAAGCAAATTTCAAAAAGAGGTCCCCATAAATAACCCTAAATTTATAAAGAGAGCGAGAGAGAGAGTATATATATGTAATAAATTAATTAATACCTAGTATGATTGGAATCTCCTTGTAGGGTTTGCGGTAAGGGTAGACGGTGCCTTTTCTCGGGTGCACGACAATTGCGCCATGAACTGTCGCTCGATCCCAACTGCTGTGCGCATGCCACCAGATCGTGCCTTCTTCCTCACTGAAGAAAAGTCTGTAGGTAAAATTAGCACCGGGCTGTATCGGGCACTGCGTGATGTACTCCGGCCCATCCGACCATGGGTCTCTCGGCTGGCTTAGTCCATGCCTATTCATAATTTATCAACAAATTAACATTTTTTATAATGAATCACAATTAATTTTGAGTTGCTTAATTTATAATCATACCAATGAATGGTGACGTTGTATTTAGCTTTATTATGAACCCTAACAATAACAGTGTCTCCCTTCCTTGCATATATTGTCTCCCCGGGAAATTTTCCGTTCACCGTCAAAATTTTCTTTGTCAAGCACAATCTTGTATAGTGCTTCTCTCGAACCTGAAACATGTAGCGTGATAAATATAGCATGATATATATATATACCACAATTTAACCTCCATTATGTTCATGACTGCCACATGCTGAGGTATATTGATATAATGATAATAAGTTTTTATTGGGTTCGGTTTGGATCTATTAGACATCCAATAATCTGTCGTTGAGGATTTAGGATTATGTCTATAAATATCACGGCTGGGGGCAACGTGGAGGTCGTTCCAAACTTGACGGCCACACGGGATACTTCGAGCACTCTAACACTACGACCGTGCAAAACAGAGTCTTAGGCTTCGTTTGGCGCAGTAGCGGTGGTCAGGAACGCGGTGGTCATGAACCGTCGTTCATGAATGCCCGACCTCACCTAAAAAATTCGTGCATTAATTTATGCTCAATGCTCAAAACTAGTTTATTTTCTTGATAGCGGTCATAATCTGTCTTGCCAAACATACAGTATAATAATGATGTTTTTGACTAAACTCATCAAAGCAAATAAGTAGCCCAAAGAACACAAGAAATAGAGAATTGAAGAACTTATTTGCTCTGGTGAGATTGGACAAAAATGTCATTGTCTTGCCAAAATCTAACGTCTCAAACTTATTTTCTTTTTGTAGCATTTGTCATGTCAAACATACATTCTATGACAATGATGTTTTTATCCAACCCCACACCGAACAGCGGGGAATTAGAGAATTGAAGATAGCAACGAAAGGCTGATAATAATTACTTACGATAAAGTCATGCTCAGATGTATCGGCCAAGGCTTGACAAATCAGTAGCCCAAAGAACACAAGAAATAGACCTGCAAACTTCATGTTTCTACCCTTAACAAGGAAGAGCGTTAGAGCTGGGGGAGCTGCCATGCCAGTGGAAGGGACATGCAAGGAGGAGTGGTGGAAGGATGTTGTTCACAGCTCGTGAATTTATATAAATTCAAACCCACAGCTTTGGGTCAAGGAAGCCATTTCATGCATACGCGTTTAATTTATCCGGCGCGCGAGATTAATTAAGTAAATGTCATTAGCTTGCCTACGCACGGACCCTTCGTGATAATTACATATAATTAGTTCCAAATTGCGACTAAAATTCTCCGGTTTTGATTAGTAAAAATTGGAATGAAATGTTCAGCGTGGAACTCGTCAATAGATGGTTTAAATCAACACCTTTGCCGGACGGCGAACACGAGAAAAAGTCTTCTCCACAGATAAAGTCAAGAGGGCAGTTGAAGAAGTGCATAGCCGGGATTAGTTGGGGGCTTCAAGTCAACTGTTTCGTATGCGTGAGAGCCGAGTTTGTCTGTGAATTAATTTAACTATGTTTTCTGGATTGAGTGCTGTGGAAGAAAAGCTTTCCGGAGATTGATAAGTTTTTGGGGTCGCTGGGGAATTGGTGCCGAAGGGATTTTTTTTTTGGGCAACCTTATAAGCAGTCTTATAATGGCTAAACGTAAACTACGTGTTTTTAGGACTGCGAGTAGTCGTTTTTGGTATTTTTAGGGTTGTGAAGAGCTATCATTGGAATTCTAAATAACATTGCTCTTTTTTTATATGCTCGTACGTACGCGTGTGGGAGAAGAATTGGGATCCTCTCTATTTTGTGTAATTGATACTATCCGTCAATTCCTTTCATGGTGGAGATCATTTCTTCTAAATCCAATGGATGATATTAATGATTAGGCTTGAAAAAAAAGGGTAAAGGTAGCTTGGTGAAGTGTAAAAAATTCTTTAATAGCTCATTGAATATCATCTGTTAGATGTTAGATAGTATCCATTTCATGTGAAATGGAGAGGATCCTAATTTGTCGGGAAAAGGATGACGGTCCAATTTTGCTTTGTATATCGTGCATTTCTTTTGATTTTTTTACTTTGTTTTTTTTTTGCATTCGTTGGATATATCTATTTCTCCCGCTCCCACAATACGAAATGCTACCCGTACATAATTATTGTTGGTGGTGAAGGGGATTGTGCAAATGCAGCCACATGGTTAGATTGGAGGTGATATACAAAATTTTCTCGCTCACCGGAGGTATCTCATTCCTAGCAGGATCCGCACCTAAATATTCCTCGAGAAGATTAGAGTTCATACAACAGCTAAATGAGGGAAATAAAGCTATTAATAAATCAAAAGAAGAAACAAGCTTTGGATAAGATCAGAAGCTTTGAAAACCATAAAAGTCAAATTTTTTGGTGAGAATATTGCCGTGCCTTCAAAAATTCATAATTTTTTACTAAATTATTGGGAAGATAAGTCAAAACGGCTCACTCTCTAAAGATACACTATTAGGATTTCGTTTGGTGCTGTGGTGGCGGTCGTGAACATGGTAGTCCTGAACAGTCATTTGTGAATGCCTGATTTTACCTTAAAAATTCAAGCATTTTATGCTCCAAACTGGTTTATTTTCTGGGTAGCGGTCATAATCTGTCTTGCCAAACATACATTTTATGATAATGATGTTTTTGATCAAACTCATAGGTCCAAATAAGCCGTGCCAAACGAAGCCTTGGTGGGGGTACAAATTCATATACTCGGTTGATATGGATAGGCCCTCTCGTGGACATATTTATCCAAAGGTGTTGCTTCTTACCGAACTACGATTCATTGGTCGGTTAACAAATCATTTTTTTTTGCGAAAGTCGGTTTTGAGCTACGTTAAAATTATCATCATAAAACAAGAAAAAGAAAATTTTCGTTTAACAATGATATGTAGTCATCATGCACATTAGAGGTTGAATCCTACCGGGAAGGAGCATGTTGAAAGTATAGTCTCACAATTCATGCATGCTTGTACATTTAATACAAAGATTTGATAGGGTTCTCGATCCCTAAAGGTTTTTGTTGGAATCCTTGTTTGAATTTGTGCTAGGTCTACTCTTAGGATGTCTTAACCCCCATGTATAGTCAGGGTCTTTATCTAGTCTTAGTTAGGTCCTATTAGGTCAGGTTTGTGCAGATCAGCATTGTAGTGGACTCAGACTTAGACTCAGAAAGATTTTGTGGATTATCTATATCAGTTCGACTATACTCGAACTCAGCTCGACGATCGTCGATCTCCCATCGACGATCTCAGAGTCTTCTACTTTGAACTGAGCTCGACGATCTACGAGCTCAGGTCGACGATTTGGTGTTTCTCAGCAGTGATCTCTGTTCTACGATAGTTGTTCTCAGGTCGACGATCTTTTAACTCAGTTCGACGATCTCTGAACTAAGTTTTACGATTTTATGCTGCTTTCAGTTATCAGTTTTTCAGAACGGTAAGAAGTATTTATTTTGGTTATGATAAATTATTTAATGGCAAATATATTCTGATAATTAATGTTGATACTCTCAAGGCTGATAGCCGTATTTCATGAAGCATTAATTATGGTATTCACATAATATTTTATTAGCTTATTTTATAAAGACAGTTATGAAAGTGCATTTATGTTGTCAGCCATTCTAGCCGTTTGGACTCCTAAATTCTTGCAGAGAATTATGTATTGTCTTGAGAATTCAAATTTATGCCGTTTTTCATTCTGATTGAATATATAACTCAGAAAAACAAAGAGAACCAGAATCAATCAGACAGCCAGTCAGATATAGAGAGAAACTTTCTTCAGCAGAAAATAATTTTATTCTCAATGACTGTTGCATTGCTGTAAAAAGGAAGAAGAACTTTTTCAAAAACAATTCTCACTAGTCGATCTTCTTCTTTCCTCAGGGCTTCAAAGATCTATAGAGAGCTCAAATCAATATCAGTCTACAGATCTAAGAAAGCTCTACAACATACTTTGAAGACCTACACCCAGGGCCAAGTTTCCTCTTCTTGAATCTATACAACATCTCAGGGGGAGCTTGGACTTTCTACTTCAATCCACATAGTCTTCTCACTTGATTGAGAAAGAGAAGATTTCCAAATAATTTTTTTCTTTTATCTCCATCTGTACAAGGTTATCTCTCCCTTCAAAAGTGAACACTTGGTGATAGGGCACCTGATCAAAAACCTATTGGATTTTGGGCTCCTGATCAAAAGCTCAAAAGTTCTCTAGATCTACCTGAAAGAGATCTTGTGGTGGCAGGGAACCTGAACAAAAACCTGTAGTAGATTCCTACCTGGGTGGTAGAAGATTGGATGTACCCAGATTTGGGGAACCACTATAAAATTTCTTGTGTCATCTGGTTGTCTTGTGTTTTCTTTTTGTGTTGTGTTGTGCTGTGTTAGTTTAGTTTACTTTTCCCTCTTTCATATAAGTATAAATATTCTAATTCCGCAATAAAGCTAAACAATTTTTTTAATACTCTATTCACCCCCCTCTAGAGTAAATTCTATCTATCCCTCACTTTCAATTGGTATCAGAGGGAGGTTTTTAAGGTTGTACAGGCTAACACCTGAACCTAAGATCTCTGATAGATATCTTTTTACTCTACTATTTTTTATTATACCATGACACAGTACAAGGACTTTGCAAGCACCATGTAACACCCCGAAACTCAAAAGAGGGACGGGTGATGTTTTAAGCCCAGTTTGGTTTTTGGAGCAGGTGTCACGGGCGTGTCACGGGCGTGTCACGGGCGTGTCACGGGCGTGTCACGGGCGTGTCACGGGCGTGTCACGGGTGTGACACAGGCGTGTTCGGCCTCGGGTCGTGCGGTCAACGCTTTGGCAGTCGACGCTAGTCGTGTTGTAGAACACGGCCTAGGACACGGGCGTGTCCCAGGCCGTGTCACTCCAGGGATTCTGCAAGTGTGGTACACGGGCCGTGACACGGGCACAAACACGGGCATGTCAAATTTGACACGGGCGTGTCTGATGCCGTGTCACAAGGTCGTGTACCTCTCTGACTGCGAAATGTTGGTCGATTGCACACGGGGAGCGTGACACGGGTCCCGACACGGGCGTGTCGCAGGTGACACGGGCGTGTCGGAGGCCGTATCAAAGGCCGTGTGCTGGTTTTTCGACTCGATCGAAACGGTGAGTGGGTAACACGGCCGTGTTGCAACCCGTGTTCAGCCCAGTTTTTGTGATTTTAGGCCGAATCGTGGCCGTCCGTTTCTTTGATTGAGATCCAACGGCTGGGGGCTAGATCTGAGGGATTAAACTCGGGAATAGGGTTTGAAAACCTCACTTTTCTCCTATCTTTATCTCTCTTGATTCTAGAGAGAAGGGAGAGCAAGGAGGAGGAAGAAGGCCAAGATCCGGCCGCCGGCGAAGCTTCGGAGGTCCGTTTCGCGAGCGGAGTTCAGATCCGCGAAGGTGGGAGCGTTGCGGTGGTTTTCAACCGAGCAAATCTTCTCCATGGCTAGGAAGAGGGGACGGAAGGTAACGACACTTCTCCTCTCGGTTTTTAGGATTTAGGATGCATGAATAGCATCCCCTTCCTTTCGTATTTTGAGCACCGAATCTCTCAAATGAGAGGGACTCGTGTAGCCTAGGTTCAAGAGGAACCTCCGGGTTGAGTATGTTCATCCCGGCATGCTTTGCATTAGAGATCCGCTCCGTTAGCGGATTAGGCATTATGGGTGAAGCCGTGGTCGCGACCGTTAGTCCGACCCGGTGATGTTGCATAGCGAGCTTCGGGGATTCGGTAGAAATCCGTTGTGGCAATACGCCATTGTATGTATGTGTTTTCCCCCTTATATTTGAGTGAGTACTCGTGGTCGGAACCGGACAAGGTTAGCTCCGCGTTGTGCGGTAGATGGTTTCCTTGGAGCACAGGAAAGACACGGTGCGAATGGTGATTGGGGTGGGGAAACCTTTGTTTGTGCAGTGCAAAGGCGCAGCTATGTCTCTGTGGTCGGCTGGCTATCCCGTGACGCGCAAGTCATGTGGGGAAAGTGTCCCAGCGAGACTAGCCCCTTGTGTGGGACTGACGAGAATGCCGAGCGGAGGGCAAGCCCGGGCAATGTGGCCATGAGTGGGTGGGGTCCAGCAAGGCTTCTTAGAATCGGTCAGTGTGAGACGGAACCCTGACGTGCGAAGTCAGAATGTGCGGGCAAGCCCGGGGTATATGACCCTTGTGTGGGCGGGGCCTTTGCGAGGTTCCGTGTGACGGCGTGTGTGCCGTTAGGGACATGGTGGTTCCCTTGTATTTGAGGCTTTAAGCCAATGGGAAAACGGAAGTACCCAGTGTTTGATGTTGTGTTAGATGCATACAAGCTAGGGTGCCTTGGGTGAAACCCGGGTTGCATTCATGTTACATAGTAGGCCCCTTTCACTTTGTACAAAACATAGAGAACATGTATGCTGTATGAGACATCCAAGCCTGTTTTACCGCTTTATTATATATAATCTTTTGGTATACGAAGCGCTAACTTGCAGGTGGAGTGGTACCCCGGGGTCCGTTAGGGACGACCGGGAGGAGATGTGTTTGTTACACAGTAGAGGTCAGCCTTTGCTGACCCACGTTACTTCAAATCCTTACAGGGCAAGGATCGCATGCAGGAGCTAGCGCGCCGGGCGAAAAGCCCTAAGCCTCATGAAGTGTTGCTGTGCTTGGCTATTTTCTTTTCCTTGTTTTGCTGCTGTTGTTTGACTATATCCGGCTTGCATGCCGAGGTAGCCTAGGGGTGCTTGGCACTTTTATATTTGGACTTATATTGTGTAAGGCCTTAAGGCCATTTGATACTCTTCTGTTAGTGGATAACTTCTGCCTGTTAGTGTTCTGTTTCCGCTGTGTTTGTCTGGAGTTTTGAGTTTGGGTAGTTTTATATCATCTTTTAATACTAAAGCTGTGGCGTCCGTATGTTGTGGGGGCCCCGGCCGGACCCATATTATATGGTCTTTACAGGGGAGGTGTTACAATTTGGTATCAGAGGGAGGTTGGCGTTCCAATGAGAAGATTCGCGGTCGAAAGTATAAGTCGAGTCGCGTATAAGAAGTTATCCACATAGGAGTATCGCGGGACCATGAGTGTCCTTGTGTTCGAGTCTCATAATTATAGACTGATTTGCATTTTCTTGCTTGTGTTTAGAGTGCAAGCAACGAGGCTGGGACCTCGAGGCCAAGAGAAGAGCTCTCGGCAAGTAGTGCGACTGCGCAAGGTCCGCTAGGGATGGGGGTCACACCGGCCGACTTCTGTCGTATGCTTGCAGAAGCGATGGTGGCGGCCCAAGCTGCAGCGACAGCACAGGTAGCAGCTCCCGTTGCTCAAGTAGCAACTCCTGCTACCCCGGTCACGGCAGCGACCGTGCCGGTTGAGGAAGCCAGGCGGGCAGAGCCGCGGGCCGAGAGAGTGGTTGTCGGGCATGGGGACCGGCAAATGAAGTACTTTCTGAGTTTCCACCCTCCAACCTTCAAGGGAATCGGCACGCCCACAGATGCAGAGGATTGGTGGGCTAGAATTCAGGAGCTTCTGAGGGCAGCAGAGGCGCCAGATGAGAAAAAGGAAGAGTTCGCAGCCTTTATGTTGGAGGGAGATGCCAAGTTATGGTGGGTGAGCCACAGTGGCCGGCAGTTTCTAGGACGCACACCGTCCATCGAGGAGTTTGGGAATGCCTTCCTGAGGAAGTACATTCCCGCCTTAACGAGGTTGGCCCTCCAGAGGCAGTTTCTACATCTGGTGCAGCGAGACAAGTCAGTGGATGAGTATGTTCAGGAATTTACTCGCTTGGGTCGTTATGCAGGGACGACCATGGCGGACGATGAAGAGAGGGACAATCTCTTCTATCATGGATTGAGGGAGAATCTAAGACAACCCCTCATATCGATGAAACGTGCGGGTTTCAACGAATTAGTGGAGGCAGCCCGAATTTTGGAGAGTGAAATGGAGCGATCCCAGCGTCGCAAGGGTTTCACACCCAAGCAGGGGGAGGAGAAGAAGCCTGCTCAGTCCCATGGAAAGACGGAAGGGAGCCGATGGAAGAAGAAGCCTTCCCCATATAAGTCGGGCGAGAAAAGTAATTGGACGTCCGGAGGGTCACGCTCTAAGGGACCGCAGACGTGTTACAGTTGTGGCAAGCCAGGCCACATAGCAAGATTTTGTACCCAAGGGGGCGCTGAGCAAGAGCCAAGGCAGGAGCAAACCGTACGCTCCGGACCCAGTGCAGCAGAGAAGGGGAAAATGGAGGAGTCGAGTGCTTCTCGGTTTCAACCAGTGCAGCCAAGGGCCTACAACCTTGGGCAACAAGAAGCAATCCGTCAACCTGATGTGGTGACAGGTACGGGAGTTCAACCTGCACCTTAGATTCCTGTCTTTCAAACCTTTATGTTTGTTGCATGTGTGTAGGCTTTGTAGTGGTATCTGGGTACCCCGCTAGAGTACTTTTTGATACGGGAGCGTCGCACTCCTTCCTTGCGGAAAGTTTCACCCGGAGGATTGGAGTTGAGTCCTTTGCAACGGACTCAGAGTTGAAAGTGCGCATGCCCAATGGGTCATCTATGACAACCAAGACTAAAGGGCGGATTTGTTGGAGTCTTGAGGGAGTCGACTTCATATTAGTAGCGGCGATCTTGCCATTGTCCGAGTTCAATGTGATTTTGGGGATGGATTGGCTAGCGGAGCAGCGTGCCAGTATCGACTGTTTGTCCAAGGTGGTAACCCTGAGGAGCGTGGGGCAAGCAGAAGTCAAGTTTGAGGGCCTGCATGGAGTGGCCTGTTTCCTAGTTTCGGCACTTCATCTAGTGCGAGCTGTTAACCAAGGGGATGTAGCTCTAGTAGCATTGTTGGAGGTTAGCCTTTCCAGGCTGTCTCTTGGAGAAGTGCCCGTGGTGGCGGAGTTTGGAGATGTTTTCCCCGAGGAGCTACCGGGAGCACCTCCTCGGCGGGAGATTGATTTCTCCATCGAATTAGTGCCCGAGGCTAGGCCGGTGTCACGACCACCCTTTAGGATGGCACCAAAGGAGTTGGCCGAGCTCAAGGTTCAGTTGTAGGAGCTTTTGGAGCAAGGGTATATCAGGCCCAGCTCTTCACCGTGGAGTGCGCCGGTGTTATTTGTAAAGAAGGACGGTAGTATGCGTCTGTGCATAGACTACCGAGAGTTGAACAAATTGACTGTCAAGAATAAGTATCCGATTCCTCGGATAGACGATCTCTTCGACCAGTTGGTGGGATCGGTGGTGTACTCCAAGTTGGACTTGAAGTTCGGATATTATCAGTTGCGGATTCGTGACGAAGACATATCCAAGACCACGTTTGGTACGAGGTATGGTCATTTTGAGTTCTCGGTGATGCCGTTCGGGCTGACGAACGTGCCGTCCGTGTTCATGGACTGATGAACCGAGTGTTTCGCGAATATTTGGACTGGTTCGTAGTCGTCTTTATCGATGACATATTGGTGTATTCCAAGTCGGAAGCGGAGCACGAGTCGCACTTGCGGACAGTGTTACAAGTATTGAGAGAGAACCAGCTTTATGCGAAGTTCTCCAAGTGCGAGTTCTGGTTGGAGAAAGTGGCATTTCTAGGCCATGTGATTAGTGGGGATGGGGTGGTGGTAGATCCAGCGAAAGTAGAAGCCATCAGAGAGTGGCCAGTTTTGAGGACCGTGGCGGAAGTCCGAAGTTTTCTTGGACTAGCCGGGTACTACCGAAGGTTTGTGGAAAACTTTTCGCGGATAGCTCTACCCCTCACTTCACTAACTCGCAAGGATCAGAAGTTTGAATGGACTCAAGAGTGCAATGAGGCGTTTGAAACCCTGAAGGAAAGGCTAATGACGGTGCCGATCCTAAGTCTACCAAAGGGGACCGAAGGGTTCCAGATTTTCAGCGACGCATCCGGATGCGTTTTAGGGTGCGTGTTGGTGCAGCATGGTAGTGTGATAGCTTTTGGGTCGAGGCAGCTGAAGCCTCATGAGAGAAATTACCCCGTCCATGATTTGGAGTTGGCGGCGGTAATTTTTGCTTTGAAGTTGTGGAGGCACTACGTTTATGGTGCAAGGGTGGAGATCTTCACGGACCACAAGAGTCTGAAGTATCTCCTAGATCAGAAGGACCTAAATATGCGGCAGCGTAGGTGGGTCGAGTTCCTTGGGGACTACGAGGTGGCGATTCAGTACATGCCAGGGAAAGCCAATGTGGTGGCAGATGCTTTGAGTAGGAAATACTCGGGGCAAGGAAATTGGATTGAAGCTCACGATGAGCGGTTAAGGCGGGACTGGGAGTCCCTTGGTTTGGAATGTGTGGTAAGAGGCGAGTCTAGCGTGGCTCGACTAAATTGGATTGAGATGCAGAGTGACTTATGCGATCGTATTCGGGAAGCGACCCGTGTAGATGCGAAGTTCCAACCTTTCGTGGAGGAAGCTCTAAAGGGCGAGGGTAGCGCCTGGAAGATGGTTGATGAGATTCTGAGGAAGGGCGGAAGGATTTGTGTACCGCAGTTCGGCAAGCTCCGCGAGGAGTTGATGTTTGAGGCCCACTTCACTAAGTACTCCATTCACCCGGGTAGTACAAAGATGTACTTGGATTTGAAGAAGTCCTATTGGTGGCCTGGGATGAAGCGGGACGTAGCGTTGTGTGTGAGTCGGTGCCAAACATGTGCCTTGGTGAAGGCCGAATGTCAGAAGCCGGGCGGGTTCTTGAAGCCTCTTCCAATCCCCGAATAGAAATTTGATGACATCTCCATGGATTTTGTGCATGGGTTGCCTAGATCGCAGCAGGGTAATGATGCCATTTGGGTGATTGTGGACCGCTTGACCAAAGTGGCACATTTCATCCCAAATCGGAAGGAGGATGGTGTGGAAAAGTTGGTGGAGTTGTACGTACGCAATATTGTACGACTCCATGGGATTCCGAAGAGTATAGTCAGCGACCGGGATGGACGTTTCACGTCTAAGGATTGGCGGTTGGTGCAGAAGAGCTTGGGCACAAAACTCAAGTTCAATACGGCTTTTCATCCTCAAACCGATGGGCAAACTGAGAGAACGAACCGTACTTTGGAAGATATGCTAAGGATGTGTACTCTCGACTTCGGTAAGAAGTGGGAGGATCACCTCTTCATGGTGGAGTTTGCGTATAACAATAGTTACCAAGCTAGTATCAAGATGGCGCCATACGAAGCTCTGTATGGGAGGCGGTGTCGAACACCGATGTCTTGGACAGAGGCGGGAGACACCAAGCTTTTGGGGAAAGAAGTGGTAGCCGACGCTAGTGAGCTAGTGCGGACCATCCAAGAGCGCATGAAGGTAGCTCAAGATCGGCAGTCGAAGTATTTCAATGCTTGCCACAGGCATGTGGAATTCGCTGTGGGCGACTGGGTGTATCTTAAGATCAAGCCGTTCAAAGGCGTTTCGCGAATTCGCCGACTCAAGAAGCTGAGTCCGAGATTTTTGGGACCATTCAAGGTCATCGAGCGAGTGGGAGAGGCAGCGTACCGGTTGGCGTTGTCCACAGAGCTAAGTGGATTGCATGACGTTTTTCACGTCTCCGTCCTGAGGAAAGCGTTGTTAGAAGCCAGCGTGGTGATTGAGCCGACGGCGGTGCCGGTAGAGGAAGACTTGAGGACGCGAGTTCGTCCAATCGGGATAGAAGACTCAGAGGTTCGGCAATTGCGGAACAAGGAGGTCAGACTCGTAAAGGTCCGTTGGGACAACTGTGGTTGCGAGGAGCTCTCATGGGAGCGGGAGATGGCCATGCTAGAGGAGTACCCCGAGCTTTTCTCCTCAGGTACTGTTTAGTTTTGTTTACCTTCCATGTTTTAAATTTCGGGACGAAATTCTTTTAAGGGGGAGAGAGTTGTAACACCCCGAAACTCAAAAGAGGGACGGGTGATGTTTTAAGCCCAGTTTGGTTTTTGGAGTAGGTGTCACGGGCGTGTCACGGGCGTGACACAGGAGTGTTCGGCCTCGGGTCGTGCGGTCGACGCTTTGGCGGTCAACGCTAGTCGTGTTGTAGAACACGGCCTAGGACACGGGCGTATCCCAGGCCATGTCACTCCAGGGATTCTGCAAGTGTGGTACACGGGCCGTGACACGGGCACAAACACGGGCGTGTCAAATTTGACACGGGCGTGTCTGATGCCGTGTCACAAGGCCGTGTACCTCTCTGACTGCGAAATGTTGGTCGATTGCACACGGGGGGCGTGACACGGGTCCCGACACGGGCGTGTCGCAGGTGACACGGGCGTGTCGGAGGCCGTGTCAAAGGCCGTGTGCTGGTTTTTCGACTCGATCGAGACGGCGAGTGGGTAACACGGCCTGTCACACGGCCGTGTTGCAACCCGTGTTCGGCCTAGTTTTTGTGATTTTAGGCCGAATCGTGGCCGTCCGTTTCTTTGATTGAGATCCAACGGCTGGGGGCTAGATCTGAGGGATTAAACTCGGGAATAGGGTTTGAAACCCTCACTTTTCTCCTATCTTTATCTCTCTTGATTCTAGAGAGAAGGGAGAGCAAGGAGGAGGAAGAAGGCCAAGATCCGGCCGCCGGCGAAGCTTCGAAGGTCCGTTTCGCGAGCGGAGTTCAGATCCGTGAAGGTGGGAGCGTTGTGGTGGTTTTCAACCGAGCAAATCTTCTCCATGGCTAGGAAGAGGGGACAGAAGGTAACAACACCTCTCCTCTCGGTTTTTAGGATTTAGGATGCATGAATAGCATCCCCTTCCTTTCGTATTTTGAGCACTGAATCTCTCAAATGAGAGGGATTCGAGTAGCCTAGGTTCAAGAGGAACCTCCGGGTTGAGTATGTTCATCCCGGCATGCTTTGCATTATAGATCCACTCCGTTAGCGGATTAGGCATTGTGGGTGAAGCCGTGGTCACGACCGTTAGTCCGACCCGGTGATGTTGCATAGCGAGCTTCGGGGATTCGGTAGAAATCTGTTGCGGCAATACGCCATTGTATGTATGTGTTTTCCCCGTTATATTTGAGTGAGTACTCGTGGTCGGAACCGGACAAGGTTAGCTCCGCGTTGTGCGGTAGATGGTTTCCTTGGAGCACGGGAAAGACACGGTGCGGATGGTGATTGGGGTGGGGAAACCTTTGTTTGTGCAGTGCAAAGGCGCAGCTATGTCTCCGTGGTCGGCTGGCTATCCCATGACGCGCAAGTCATGTGGGGAAAGTGTCCCGGCGAGACTAGCCCCTTGTGTGGGACTGACGAGAATGCCGAGCGGAGGGCAAGCCCGGGCAATGTGGCCATGAGCGGGTGGGGTCCAGCAAGGCTTCTTAGAATCGGTCAGTGTGAGACGGAACCCTGACGTGGGAAGTCAGAATGTGCGGGCAAGCCCGGGGTATATGACCCTTGTGTGGGCAGGGCCTTTACGAGGTTCCGTGTGATGGCGTGTGTGCCGTTAGGGACATGGTGGTTCCCTTGTATTTGAGGCTTTAAGCCAATGGGGAAACGGAAGTACCCAGTGTTTGATGTTGTGCTAGATGCATACGAGCTAGGGTGCCTTGGGTGAAACCCGGGTTGCATTCATGTTGCATAGTAGGCCCCTTTCACTTTGTACAAAACATAGAGAACATGTATGCTGTATGAGACATCCAAGCCTATTTTACCGCTTTATTATATATACTCTTTTGGTATACGAAGTGCTAACTTGCAGGTGGAGTGGTACCCCGGGGTCCGTTAGGGACGGCCGGGAGGAGATGTGTTTGTTACACAGTAGAGGTCAGCCTTTGCTTACCCATGTTACTTCAAATCCTTACAGGGCAAGGATCGCATGCAGGAGCTAGCGCGCTGGGCGAAAAGCCCTAAGCCTCATGAAGTGTTGCTGTGCTTGGCTATTTTCTTTTCCTTATTTTGCTGCTGTTGTTTGACTATGTCCGGCTTGCATGCCGAGGTAGCCTAGGGGTGCTTGGCACTTTTATATTTGGACTTATATTGTGTAAGGCCTTAAGGCCATTTGATACTCTTCTGTTAGTGGATAACTTCTGCCTGTTAGTGTTCTGTTTCCGCTGTGTTTGTCTGGAGTTTTGAGTTTGGGCAGTTTTATATCATCTTTTAATACTAAAGCTGTGGCGTCCGTATGTTGTGAGGCCCCGGCCGGACCCATATTATATGGTCTTTACAGGGGAGGTGTTATACACCAGACCTCCAGTTTGCAACTTGCAAAAGTTTGGAATCTGGAAGGCAAGAATAAGACTTTATATGAATTCTATTGATGAAGAAATTTATGCTTCTATCTTAACATGAGTACCTCCACCAGCTGCCCCACCAAGTACTTCCACAAAAATGACTGCAGTACCTCCTCCAAACTACAATGATACATATAAGAAAGTAAAGATTGCTGATGCAAAATCCATGAACATATTGACACAAATAATGTTTGATGATATATTTCAGAAAGTAGCTGAATGTGAATCAGCTAAGGCCATCTGGGATTTCTTAAACCAGATGGTTGCAAGATCATCAGATAAAAGGAAGGACAGGAGATCTCATCTCATCTCCCAATATGAGAACTTTAAAAAGGACGAACTGAGCAAGTTTCTAAGATGTACAATAGACTCAGCATCATTGTTAATGAGCCAAAAACTCTTGACAAAGACATCTCAGTTATAGAAATAAATGACAAGATTCTCATGTGCTTCCCCAGCTCATGGGACTCTAGAATCTGGCCTATCAGAGAGACCAGAAGCACACATAAGATGACTACAGAATCAGTCTTAGGAAAGCTGAAATCCTATGAACAGCTGCTGAAGATAAGAGAAGCTGAACAACAAAAGACTGCTACACCAACTAGGAAAGAGCAGAATATAGCTTTAAAAGCTTCAGAAGAATCAGAAACTTCTCCATCAAATGAAGAGTTGATGAGTCTCTTTGCAAAGAGATTCTTCAAGATGGGGAGAAAAGAATTCAGAAGGAAATCATTAAGAAGTGATGATAAACCAAGGTATAACAAAACCCCTTCTAAAGAGATTGTCTGCTTTGCTTGCAGGAAACTTGGACACATTCTTCCAGAATGTCCAGAAAACAAGCATAAGGAAAGGAGAAAGGAGAAAGACTCGAAGAAGCACTCCAGCAAACCATCCTCCTACAAGCACAAGAAGAAGGAGAGAGGGTTTGTTGCAGAAACATGGAGTGACACTGAAGAATCATCTTCCTCTAGTTCTAGTGAAGATGAAGAAGAAGCAAAGGCCAAAGTGTAACACCCCTATCCGTCACATAGCATATAGCAGTAGGTCCGGCCGGGGCCTGACGTCATATTCCACGGACAGACTGGTGGGTTACTCATCTAGACCAATCAACCAAACACAATGTCCTACACAGAGCATCTAGCGGAGGCAATTTATTAAGTTGGAAAGAATAAAGAACCCAGCCAAGCATGAATGTCCACTACTCACACCAATAAGAATATACAATACACAAGTACTGGCCTTATGACCTTACAATAGTTTGCTCAAAAATAAGTGTCTTTCAAATCTCGGCACGCAGACCGGTCACACATGAGAATACAAGAAAACACTCAAAATTTGGGCCTTCGAGGGCCGGCACAGCAACTTGAGCTTTAGCCCGCTATTTACCACTCGGCTCCGCAGTACCTGCAAGCAACAAACCACCGCACGGTGGCAAACAAAAGCAACGATCAGCCATGCTGAAAAATTATAACGACCCCGCCCCCAACTCGGGGCAGCGATGCTCTTTCCCTGCACTTTGTTAGCATAATCAAGCAGTATAGTGTAAATACACTTCATCACAGGATCAGGCACGCACGACCACACACCCCGTGCACTCAGGGCACATTCATGGCGTCCGGCCAACGTCACGTCAATTTAAGCCATAGACGTTTCCATCTCACCACTGCCCCTTGGACGGCCAACCTTATGAGCATTTTGTCTTCCTGGTATGGGTCACGTCAATTTAAGCCATAGACCGCCGAAGACCCTCATCTATGCCAACGATTTCGCCGAACGACATAGAGCAGGTACGGTTCCGCCTGACCCGTGCTCATACCACAACGTCAATTTAAGACATATGCGCGGGTCAAGACTCCCCGAGTCATGTTTCCATCACACAGTTCACATAACCCGGTTATGTTTAAGTTGGCTACCCGACCACCATGTTGGCAAAACTACGCGTTTGCCCAGTTTTCTGGGTGCACCTTGGAGTTAGTCCCCAAGGCTCTTTGTTGCAATCTACCTCGTAGAAAACCTGAAAAACAAACATTCGCACGGAGTCTTCTCCGGCCATTTATGCAATGCAACATCGCCGATCCAGACCAATTTATCCGGGTAAGCTTCACACATTATGCCTATGTCCATTCTCGTATACGGACTCTACACAAGGGAGACTTTACATATCTACCCCAAGGAACGCCACAAACTCACCGCACACTCGCGAGAGAGGGCTTCCTATGCAAAGGAAAAGAGGACTTCACATGTCCTAGGATGAGAATCATTACCCTTGCGTTTTTCCTTGCCACCATGGAAATCTATGCAGATGAAAAGCACCGCAATCTCCTTGCCTCCGCAGATCCGAAGTCGGCTCGCGATTTGGAGCTCCGAAACTCCGTCGGTGAACGGATCTAGCCTTCCTTATTCCTCCTTGCTCTCTCCTCTCTCTAGATCTTAGAAAGAGAGTGAATCCAAGATTATGAGGACTTAACACCCCTGAACCGGCCTTAACCCTAAGGTGGGAAGAGCCTAAACCATCAGATCCCAGAACAAGGAAATAAATGGCTGTGATTCAGCCCGAAATTCCAAAACCTGGTCCGAACACGGGTTGCGATACGCCCGTGTCCTAGGCCGTGTCACCCATTTATCGTTATAACCGTAGCATCCCGAAAATAACACGGGCACACGAAACGCCCGTGTCACCCAGTACACGCCCGTGTAGCTGGGCGTGTTCCCTCAATGACACAGGTCACAAACAACCAGAGCACGACACGACCATATGACACGCCTGTGTCACATGCCGTGTGCTAGACACGCCCTGGGACACACCTGTGTCCCAGGCCGTGTAGCTGCCTTAGCATAACATGCCAAATGACCTGAGGAGGACACGGGTATTCGACACGCCCGTGTCGAACCCAAACACGCCTGGGCTTAGGCCTTGCGTCCCTCACTCAACGATCTTTGAGTGCAAGGCTTTGAGTAACTGAAATGCCCTGGGACACGCCCGTATACCAGTCTGTGTTCACCCCCCGACGATCGTTGACTCCAAAATCGTCGACCAAGCGACCAATGCAGAACCCGAGCACGACACACCCTGGGCCACGCCCGTGTCCTAGGCCGTGTCACCTCTACCAAACCCTAGATTTGGCTCAAAATGTCACACGTCACTCTTTTGAGTTTCGGGGGATTACAACTCTCTCCCTCTTAAAAGAATTTTGTCCACAAAATTACCAAAGGAAATATAAAGAAAACCAAAAAGAGTTACCTGAGTGAAATAACTCTCGGTACTCCTCCAGCATGGTCTGCTCCCGTTCCCAAGAGAGCTCCTCATGGCCGCAATTGTCCCAACGGACCTTGACCATCCTGATCTCCTTGTTACGGAGTCGCTTAACCTCAAAGTCTTCAATACGAACGGGCTTGACCTTAGTCGTCAACCCTTCATCCACCGGCACTTGATCAAATGCGATCACTTGTGAAGGCTCTTGCACCGCCTTCTGCAACACTGAAATGTGGAATACATCGTGTAGACCACTCAACTCCACTGATAGCCTCAGACGATAAGCCACTTTGCCGGCCCTCTCCAGAATCTCAAATGGTCCAAGGTATCTCGGGCTCAGCTTCTTCAAGCGTCGTACCCGTGACACACCCTTGAACGACTTTATCTTCAAGTACACCCAATCGCCAACCGCAAACTCCACGTTCCGGTGCTTGACATTGTAGTACTTAGCTTGTCTATCTTGAGCGATCAGCAAACGCTCTCGAATGATCCGCACCAAGGAAGTAGCGCTCTCCACCTCCTGCTTCTTGTACAACCTTGCCTCACCCGTCTCTAGCCACGACAATGGCGTGCGACACTTCCTACCATATAGGGTCTCGAAGGGCGCCATTTGTATACTTGCTTGGTAGCTATTGTTGTACGCAAATTCCACCAGATACAGGTGGTCTTCCCAATGCTTTCCGAAATCTAGAACGCACATGTGAAGCATGTCCTCCATAGTTTTGTTGACCCTCTCGGTCTGCCCATCCATATGCGGATGGAAGGCTGTGCTGAACTTCAATCTAGTCCCCAGCATTTGCTGCACAAACCTCTAATCATTGGACTTAAAACGCCCATCTCGATCACTCACGATGCTGCGAGGCACACCGTGCAGTCTGACTATATTATCCACATACAGCTTCGCCAATTTCTCCACCGAATCATCCTTCCTATGCGGAATGAAGTGCGACACCTTTGTTAACCAATCTACGATCACCCAGATGACGTCGTTTCCCTTCAGCGACCTTGGCAAGCCATGCACAAAGTCCATCGAAATGTCATCAAACTTCCATTCCGGAATAGACAAGGATTTCAAGAATCTCCCTGGCTTTTGGCACTCTGCCTTTACTAAGGCGCAAGTCTGACGTTTAACCACAAACAGTGCCACATCCTTCTTGAGCCTTGGCCACCAAAACAACTTCTTTAGGTCCTGGTACATCTTCGTGTTCCCTGGGTGGATTGAGTACTTGGTATGATGAGCCTCGTACATCAACTCCGCCCATAGATTTCCCACGTTTGGGACGCACAAATGATTGTCCTTCCTTAGAAGTCAATCTTCAACTGAAAACTAGGAATTTGACACATCCAATGCTGCATCCATGAGCTCCTTCATACCGTCATCCAACTCTATAGCCTGCCGAATGCGATCAGCCAGGTCATACTGAACTTCCGTCCAGTTCAAAAATGATTTTGCGCTAGTCTGCTTGTCAACACAACATATCTCTAATGCCTCCAACTCCCGAATTAACCTCTCATCATGAACCGACAACCAATTGGCTTGGGCGGGAGCCCTGCGACTCAACGCATCCGCAAATGCATTGCCTTTCCCGGGTACATAATGAATTTTGAACGTGTAGTCCCTTAGGAACTCCATCCATCTCCGCTGCCTCATGTTCAAATCCTTCTGATCCAACAGGTACTTCAGGCTCTTATGGTCAGTATAAATATCGACTTTACGACGTACAAATAGTGTCTCCATAGCTTAAGCGTAAATATCACAGCCGCCAACTCCAAGTCGTGGACCGGATAATTCCTTTCGTGCACTTTCAGCTGACGCGATCCATATGCAATAACACTCCCATGCTGCAGCAGCACGAAACTCAAACCACTGTTTGAGGCATCACTATAAATCTAAAAACCTTCGGTCCCACGCAGCGAACTTAGCACTGGCGTCATGATCAACCGACTCTTCAACTCTTCAAACGCTTGTGCGCGCTCCTGCGTCCACAAGAACTTCTGATCCATCCTTGTCAACTTCGTGAGAGGTAACGCTATCCGCGAGAAGTTATCTACAAAGCGCCTGTAATAGCCGGCAAGCCCTAGAAAACTCCGGACTTCCGCTACCGAAGACAACACAGGCCACTCTTGTATCGCAATAATCTTTGCTGGATCTACCGTTATTCCTTCACCGCTGATAATATGATCAAGGAATGTTACTGAGGATAACCAGAACTCGCATTTGGATAATTTTGCGTAAATTTCATTCCTCCTCAGCATCTCCAACACCAGATGCAAATACTTGAAGTGATCTTCCTCGCACTGCGAGTACACCAATATGTCCTCAATGAAGACGATCACAGATTGTTCTAGGTACTCTCTGAACGTCCTGTTCATCAGATCTATGAACACCGATGTCGCATTAGTCAGCCCAAACGGCATGACCGTGAACTCAAAATGCCCATACCTCGTGTTGAATGCTGTCTTCGGGATATCACTCTCCCTTATCCTTAGCTGATAATATCCAGACTTCAGATCCAATTTTGAATATACCGACGACCTGACTAACTGATCAAAAAGATCATCAATCCTTGGGATCGGGTATTTATTCTTTTCCGTTAGCTTGTTCAAATATCTGTAGTCGATACACAGCCGCAAGCTCCTGTCCTTCTTCTTAACAAAAAGGATCGGTGCGCTCCATGGCGACGAGCTTGGACGCACATACCCTTGCTCCATCAACTCTTTTAGTTGAACATTTAACTCCGTCATCTCCTTAGGCGCCAACCTATAAGGAGAACGTGACACAGGTTTGGCACCTGGCACGAGCTTGATCGTGAAGTCGATCTCCCGCTGCAGTGGGGCTCCGAGAAAATTGTCCGGGAACACCTTGGGGTACTCACAAACCACTGGGATACTACCTAAAGTGAGCTTAGGCTTTACAGCCTCCACTAACGTGAAGAACATCTCTGCACCAGCACAAACTGCCTTGACCACCTGAAGAGCAGACATCATCGTCTTGCTCGACCCATTCAGTCCCGTAAACGTTGTCTCCTGCCCAACACCAAGCTTGACCTCTTTACGGTTGCAATCTATAAAATCCTTCTGCTCTGAAAGCCAATCCATATCGAAGATGACATCAAACTCTACTAGCGGCAACAACGACGCTAACAAGTCGAACTCTTGACTTCCAATATGAACCTTTACGGCACATACTCTGTCCGCGCGCATCGAACACCCATTCAGCAACAACACATCCAATTTGTCCTTCACCATCGAAGAAAAGACTCCGATGCGCGTTATGAAACTTTCGGACAAAAAAGAGTGTGAAGCTCCCGTATCGAATAGTGCTCGTGTCGGACTATCGCAAATCAGAACAAAGCTTATACAAACAGTAATAAGCTAACAAGCACTAAGTAACAGTATTTAAAGTTAACTTGCTATAAATTAAACCGTATCTGTCACCACGTCTGCCTGTTTAATGGCCTCCTGTTGGCCCAGATTATAAACTCTCGGTTGAGTCGGAGCATAGTGGGACGCAGTTGACACCACTGCCTTGCCCTTTTCTTCATAAGTTGCTTCTTGCTTTCTCTCGGACTTCGGACGTCCGCTCCAACAATCACGAGAAAAATGTCCCGTCTTTTCACAAGTTAAACAAGCGCCCGGGGTTCGGTTGGTTGCCCCCGAGGCATCGGTAGAAGGGGCTGGACCCGACGTCCTAGCCTTCTTGTGGAATCTGCGATATCCAGACTTCAAAGTAGTCAACACTTGAAACTCCGATTTCCTGCCACTGGAGTCCTTCTTCGCCTGAACATTCTTCATGTCCTTTTCCAAGGACCGGGCCGAGTTGACCAAGGTCATGAAACCCTGCGCCATAGGCCCCGAAAGTAGCAATCTTAGTTCATCTCTCAAACCTTCGTAGAATCGGTTCGTCTTGCGCTCCTTATCAGCAAAAGTAGCGCTTGCATACCGGCCTAAACGAGTAAACTCATGGAGATACTCGTCCACGGTATTGTCTCCTTGAACCAACTTCTGGAACTCATTTTCCAAATCAATCCTCTGGGCTGAGGGGAGGTATCGAGCCAAGAACAACCTTGAAAACTCCTCCATTGAAACACCAGCCAACTGCCTGACCCTCAGATGGTGTAGCTCCATGCCTTCCCACCATAGCCTTGCGTCACCGTCCAGCAAGAATGTCGCAATAGTGGTCTTCTGCCACTCCTTAGTCTCAGTCGCTGTCAGCACTCTATTAACTCTAGAGAGCCAATCCTCCGCTTGAGTTGGGGTTCCCATCCCCGAGAACACAGGAGGATTGAAGCTCATCACGTGCTTCAGCTACTTCTCCGTTGCTCTCCTTGGCAACACCGGCTCCAAGAACACCTATTCCACCCTCCTTGGCTCTGCCGCTTGGAGCGGTACTTGCTCCACAGCAGGAGAGGGCTGCTACACCTGCCTCGCAGGTTGTGCATTGATCATCGCAAACACAGCCTCCGCTACCAATCGAATGGTCTCGGCTGAAGGAGGTGTTGCAGGCGCATCATTTGGTGCACTTCTCGCCATAGAAATTGGTCGTTCCGACAGTCCAGCACCACTCCTGGTCACCTATAATCGTACAAAACACCGATAAGCGACCAAACAATATTACAAAATGCAATTATAGGAACACGCATGTTCCTCAAACAAGTGTATTTTCATTCCTAAGTGGACATTCATGGGTTCTTTTCATGTTATAACGATGACGCACACACAGGTGCTCACCACCCCTTAAAGTGAATTCGTCCACGAATTCATTTAAGCTTAACCGAAACCGGTAGTCTGATATCAAATTGTAACACCACTATCTGTCACATAACATATATCAGTAGGTCTGGTCGGGGCCCGACGCCATATACTACGGACAGATCGGTGGGTTACTCATTGAGACCAATCAACCAAACACAACGTCCTACACAGAGCATCTAGCGGAAGCAATTTATTAAGTTGTAAAGAATAAAGAACCCAGCCAAGCATGAATGTCCACTACTCAAACCAACAGGAATGTACAATACACAAGTACTGGCCTTATGGCCTTACAATAGTTTGCTCAAAAATAAGTGTCTTCCAAACCTCGGCACGCATGCCGGTCACACATAAGAATACAAGAAAACACTCAAAATTTGGGCCGTCGAGGGCCGGCACAGTAACTTGAGCTTTAGCCCGCTATTTACCGCTCGGCTCCGCAACACCTGCAAGCAACAAACCACTGCACGGTGGCAAACAAAAGCAACGGTCAGCCATGCTGACCAAATTATAACGACCCCGCCCCCAACTCGGGGCGGCGATGCTCTTTCCCTACACTTTGTTAGAATAATCAAGCAGTATAGTGTAAACACACTTCATCACAGGCGCAGGCATGCACGGCCACACACCCCGTACACTCAGGGCACATTCATGGTGATCCGGCCAACGTCACGTCAATTTAAGCCATAGACATTTCCATCTCACCACCGCCCCTTGGACGACCAACCTTATGAGCATTTTGTCTTCCTGGCATGGGTCACGTCAATTTAAGCCATAGACCGCCAAAGACCCTCATCTATGCAAACGGTTCCGCCGAACGACATAGAGCAGGTACGGTTCCGCCTGAACCGTGCTCATACCGCAACGTCAATTTAAGACATATGAGCGGGTCAAGACTCCCCGAGTCCTGTTTCGATCACACAGTTCACATAACCTGGTTATGTTCAAGTTGGCTACCCGGCCACAATGTTGGCAAAACCACGCCTTTGCCCAGTTTTCCGGGTGCACCTTGGAGTTAGTCCCCAAGGCTCCCTGTTGCAATATACCTCGTAGAAAACCCGAAAAACAAACATTCGCACAGAGTCTTCTCCGACCATTTATGCAATGCAACATCGCCGATCCAGACCAACTTATCCGGGTATGCTTCACACATCATGCATATGTCCGTTCTCGTATGGGGACTCTACACAAGGGAGACTTTACATATCTACCCCAAGGAATGCCACAAACTCACCGTAAACTCGCGAGAGAGGGCTTCCTATGAAAAGGAAAAGAGGACTTCACATGTCCTAGGATGAGAATCGTTACCCTTGCATTTTTCCTTGGCGCTAGGTCTACTCTTAGGATGTCTTGACCCCCCATGTATAGCTAGGGTCTTTGTCTAGTCTTAGTTAGGTCCTTTTAGGTCAGGTTTTTGCAGATCAGCATTGCAGTGGACTCAGACTTAGACTCAGAAAGATTTTGTGGATTATCTATATCAGTTCGACTATAGTCGAACTCAGCTCGACGATCGCCGATCTCCCATCGACGATCGTCGATCTCCCATCGACGATCGTCGATCTCCCATCGACGATCTCAGAGTCTCCCATCGACGATCTCAGAGTCTTCTACTCTGAACTGAGCTCAACGATCTACGAGCTCAGGTCGACGATTTGGTGTTTCTCAGCAGTGATCTCAGTTCTACGATAGTTGTTCTCAGGTCGACGATCTTTGAACTCAGTTTGACGATCTCTGAACTAAGTTCTACGATTTTATGCTGCTTTCAGTTATCAGTTTTTCAGAACGGTCAGAAGTATTTATTTTGGTTATGATAAATTATTTAATGGCAAATATATTCTGATAATTAATGCTGATACTCTCAAGGCTGATAGTCGTATTTCATGAAGCATTAATTATGGAATTCACATAATATTTTATTAGCTTATTTTATAAAGACAGTTAGAAAGTGCATTTATGTTGCCAGCCATTCTAGCTGTTTGGACTCCTAAATTCTTGCAGAGAATTATGTATTGTCTTGGGAATTCAAATTTATGTCGTTTTTCATTCTGATTGAATATATAACTCATAAAAATAAAGAGAACCAGAATCAATCAGACAGTCAGTCAGATATAGAGAAAAACTTTCTTCAGCGGAAAATAATTTTGTTCTCAAGGACTGTTGCATTGCTGTAAAAAGGAAGAAGAAGAACTTTTTCAAAAATAATTCTCTCTAGTATTCTTCTTTCCTCAGGTCTTCAAAGATCTACAAAGAGCTCAAATCAATATCAGTCTACAGAATTAAGAAAGCTCTACAACATACTTTGAAGACCTACACCCAGGGCCAAGTTTCCTCTTCCTGAATCTATACAACATCTCAGGGGGAGCTTGGACTTTCTACTTCAATCATCATAGTATTCTCACTTAATTGAGAAAGAGAAGATTTCCAAATACTTTTTTTCTTTTATCTCCATCTGTACAGGGTTATCTCTCCCTTCAAAAGTAAATACTTGGTGATAGGGCACCTGATCAAAAACCTATTGGATTTTGGGCTCCTGATCAAAAGCTCAAAGGATCTCTAGATCTATCTGAAAGAGATCTTGTGGTGGCAGAGCACCTGAACAAAAACCTGTAGTGGATTCCTACCTGGGTGGTAGAAGAGTGGATGTACCCAGATTTGGGGAACCACTATAAAATTTCTTGTGTCGTCTGGTTGCCTTGTGTTTTCTTTTTATGCTGTGCTGTGATGTGTTAGTTTAGTTTATTTTTCCCTCTTTCATATAAGTATAAATATTTTAATTCCGCAATAAATCTAAACAATATTTTTTAATACTCGATTCACTCCCCCCCCCCTCTAGAGTAAATTCTATCTATCCCTCACTTTCAGTTTCCGAGTCAAATCGATAGGACTTCGATTAGAACATTCAAGTAATACAACCCGAATGAGTGAGCCGCATCCGACCCGCCCGAAGGGTCCAAAGTCACCCCGAAATTTGGGACAAAACCAAGCATGCAAGGATCCCACACATGGCCCGCGTGTTGAAATTATGAAGTGAAAGTTTGGGTTGATCAGGCGGACCGCGCGGCCTGGGCGGACAGTCCTGCGGATTGATGATACGGCCTGGGCGGTCTGATGTTGCGTCCTGGTGATGGAGACTAGCCAGTTCGGCTAGTTGTTCAGCAGTTGACTAGTTCCCTAGAGTAACCGTGCAGATTGGTGGTGTATCCGTGGGAGGGGCAGAATCATTCTAAGATTGCGGAGTCCGCTTGATGCAGACTGCTTTTGGAGATCGAGAGTTCAGCTTTAACTTGTGCCCTTGCTCTGGTGGTGCGGTTAGTAGGTAACTGCGCGCAAAGTTCGCAGTTAGGCGAGTTGTATTGGAGCTGGCGGACTGAGTGGTCAGTTGTTCTTGTTCGCAGAGCTCACGCCAGAGGTTATCCGGTTTGGGACTTGGTCATCTGTGACAAGTTCGGCTTTTGATTGCAGAGTCCGCAATGTTCACTGGTTGACCGGGCGGCTTGTGTCTTTGGTCGCGGATAATGTTTATTGCGGGCTGGTGCGGTGTCCGCTTGCTTGCGGACTGGCTTCCTGTCCGGCTTCATTTGATTAGAGACAGATAGGTTGGTGTACGGCCTGTCCTTGCGGACTGCTCTATGCTAGTTGCGGGCTGGGGCGGTGTTTTTATCTACTAGGGTGGTGACCTCACTTCTCCCCTCGCCTATAAATAGGACCCTCATGTGACATCATAACTAACTGAATGAACAGTAAGTTGAACGTTGGTTAATAGCTGCGGCCTATGATTTTCAGTCTGCGCGATTTGAGAAGGTTAACCGATTTTTTTTACAGGTTATGTGGCTAGAACTGAGAAGCCAGGTTTTTGGTGTTGACTGCGGTCAGGGATCAGTGAATCTTGAGGTTATCAATCAGCGGTTTTGCAGCAGGTCGCATTTGTGGCTAGTCGGTCTTCTCTCCATCTTTCCAGTTCAATAACTTGTCCGCCGGTTTCGGCAATCTGTTCTTCAGTTCGGCATCGGCTATTGTTCGTGAACTCTTGCAGCTAGACAACCTCTGCGGTTAGGCGGCTTGCAAAGAGCGGACAAGGTGTTCAGCAGAATAACGGGTAGTCCGCGCGACCTCGCGGCCTTAGCGGACTTCGCTGTTCAGTTCGGCAAGGGCGGTGTTCTCAGCTTCTGTTCGCCCGGCTTGTTTTTTGTTGTTTCTTGCTTCCTTGTTTTACTTAGCGAAATCATGTCTCGCCATATATACTTCTTGCTGTATTGAAGATTGGTAATACTTGAATTTCTTGTTGTTTTGCTTGCTTCTAGTTTATTGAGCTCGGTTTATGGTTGGAGTGTTCCTGCACCTGGTTTCCGCTTTTCGTTTGATCAAGTTGTCATCTTGAAAGCTCTGAAAGTTTTACTTGATATCAGAGCTATCTCCTGGTCATCTTGAGAAATTTTAACACCACTCACAGGCACACACACACCCAGCTAGCGCACACGCAGCCCGCACGGCCAAGCAACGCGTGCACGCCCCACAAAGTAAAGCAACATGTGCGTTCCCCCGCGCGTGCCCTCGCGCAATGCATAGGGCGCGCGAGCGTGCCATAGTGATTCAACATGCAAAAGTTTTTCTTGAATTTAGGTTAGATAAGTTACCATGCATGTTATTAGATTGTCCATCTAGGATTCCCTTCACTTGCCTTTCTTTTGAAGAGAGTTTTTTAGCCCTATTGTATGTCGATCGATGCTCTTACAGATGATTGGTCGACTTGAAACATATAAGCTCTATAGTGAGCCAAGCACGCAAAGAGTCGTGGGAAAAACCAATGGCTGATACACACGTTTTTTATGTACAAAATCACCTTAAAGGAAAAACCACGAGGTCGGAACTGTGTCAACCAAATTACACTATCTTCTTGGTGAGTTACAAGAGTTTTTTTTGTATGTTGAAAAGTCAATGCTCGTTACAATAATCCTTCTAGAGACCACAAAGTTCACTTGGAGCAGAGCACAAGGTAGCGTGCTTAGAAGCAATAAGGAATGATGAGTGGGGAAACATGGGACTCTAGACTCAGGCAGTGGAGCTGGGTGATCTTCAAGCTGTCTTGTAGGGATCCTTTGAGGAGCGAAGGAGAACTTTGAGGATCTAAAAAGTTCTTTAGAGACTGAAGGAGGCCTTTGAGACGGAGAGGAAAGGATATTCAGCTATAGTTTCCACTACTCCTACCACTTGCATGTACCCCGACTGATGCGTCTTGGGGCGCAGGGGGCATATCTCTCCTAGGTTGGGGAAAAGCTGGTTGATTATGGACCTGCCTTACAGAAACATACCGAGGATGCCCTGTCAAACGAAGTGGGCAATCTCATCTTTAAGTTTGATGCATTCCTCAGTGGTGTGTCCAGTTCTTTGGTGAAACTCGCAGTACATTGATTGGACTCCCTTGTCATTCGGGGGGAGGATTCCTCTTGGTCTATTGAGTGTTGGGTTGTCTTGGATTGCGTAGAGTACATTGGCGCAAGATGTGGTGAGGGGAGTGTACTCCTAAGGGGGTCGGGTACCCGGTCCCTCCGGTGATCCTATCGACGCTCAATATAGTGTCACTCTTCTTGCCTCCTTGGGGGCATACTCTTCCCCCTCCTCTTCTGACTTCCTTCAAATTGTTACTGGTGTGCCTCAATAGCTTCGCCCGCAATGATTTATGCTTCAAACTTGTGTATGAGGTTGGGATAACTAGGCATTGTTTCCTACATCAATGTTGAGTAGAAACCGCTAGAACATAGTCCTCCCAATAAGACACCCCGTAAGAGCTCGAGATAGACTCCAAGGATTAACCATGCCTCCGTAGTAAAGCAGCGAAAAAAATCCTTGAGCCATTCCCTTTTAGTATTGTTGATCCCCGATAAGTGAGAAGCATCCTTGACAATCCTGTGGTTGACTATGAATTGATCTATGAACTGCTAAGTTAGTTCTGCATAGTTGTCGACAGTTCCTTCTCTTAGAGAGTATAACCAAGTTTGTGCTTGCCCCTTTAGAGTAACCAGGTATACCTAACATTGTAGTTGTTCCATAGCATTGTAGATCCTCAAAATAGTGATGAAGTGGTTGATGTGCTTCAGGGGATCGTCTATTTCACTATACCATTTGATACAGTCATATAGTTTAACTTGGAGGTGATATAAGAAATATTTTCTCTATCATAGATATAAAGCATGCTCTTCATAGAACTTGTGCTCGAGAGTTTGAAGCTGTTCAAGATTAGATGTGCAAGGACCTCAGGTGCTAACAACGAGCCATGCTAGAGACGGCGGTGCAAAAATGATGCTCGTCAACTGATTTGTCCTAATTCTTCTACTATTAGATCATGCATCTCCTTGCGAGTGATTCTTCTACTGGTGTACAACCTATATTTATAGAGGGTGGACCCACTCCGAGAAAGGCAAGCAAGAAGTCAAAGTCAGCAAGGCAGAGGTTAGAGTAAGCATTCAAGATTGTTGAAGGCCAAGGGGAGTATGTCGAGCTCTCCTCCAATACTCGTTAGGTGGACAACTAGGTCAGATACTCGCCCAAGCTAGACGAGTTCCCACAAAGGTCGCCTAGTCGTCGGTGGGGGTTTGGCTATAAATAAGACCCCCACCCCTTAGCTTTCCTATAAATATGACCCAGGGGTAAAGGGTTTTAGACATCGGAATCTCGCAAAAGATCTCGACTAGACCATTTTCTAGAATTCTAGCAATGTGAGATAGTTAACATCCCCTTGATTGTAATTATCTGATAGTCCCCAACTAGTGTCCACCTCATAACCTGATCGAACATCTTTGGTTGTGGAGAGGAAGCTTCTTTCAAGCATCCATGTACGTGATGGGACCTCTCTGTCGTAGCACCTGGAGTCCTTCTAGGATTTCCTTCTGTTTTTGTATTTCAGTCTGCTAAGCCGTCGAGCCTTACTACTGGACCGGTAACTTTAGGCTGCATTGATCAATATTTTGGAGTATGGATTTTCTCATCTTTAATACTTTGGTGCGATGAGCGTGGATCGTATCCTAAGAAGAAAGTTTAGTAGACGAGATGGTGGATCCAGGCGAGAATGGAGAGATAGTCGATAACTCAGCATGAGGAGGCGGCTTATGGTGGTTTTCAAGGAGTTTACTCGGAGGATTGAAAGGGCCATACTCGCAGGGTTCCCTTGCCATATGGACGTCGTGGTGACCTCGCCTCGTCATGTTACTCTATCAGAGGAAGAGGCGCCACCTAGACGACCAGGGAAGGAGCGAGTGGAAGAGGAGCCAGAGTGGCTAGTGTAGTCATGGTATTGCCCGGCGAGCTACCAAGGCATTAGGTTTCGATATGTGGAGAATCCGATGAGGTTCCAGGATGCTCAGCAAGGTGGCGAGTATGGAGGAGATACTCGCCAGTACGATGTCCATCATCACCAAAGAGGGAGGAGCACTTTCTGCGATAAGGTGTTAGCAGCCCCAGTTCCTGAAGGCTTCAGAGAGCCAAACCTGAGATACTATTCTGGAAGAGATGACCTAGTAAAGCATCTCTAGTTGTTTGAGGATGTGGTGTCCATCCGCAACATGACCGGCGCGTTCAAGTGTAGATTCTTCTCCATCACCTTTGAAGGGAAGGCTAGAGACTGGTTCCACCAGCTACTGGGGGGTTCCATCTATTGCTTTGAAGACCCGTGTTAGGGTCTTATGGAGAGGTATGCAACTTCCAAGAAAAGGAATAAGAAGACGACTGCTCTCTTCAAAATCCTGCAGGGAAAGCAAGAGAGGCTTGATCACTACATCAACCAATTCCAGGAAAATGTTCTTGGCATTGAGGAGGTGGATGGATTTATCTTGCAGCTAGCCCTGACGTTCAGTCTGAAGTAAGGTCTCTTCAGCATGGAGATCGGCTGTAATCCCCCAGTATAATATGAATAATTGATCGAGAGAGCGAACAAGTTCGTGTAGGGGGAAGAGAAGAATATCGATTTCTTGGCTAGGCTGGATGGAAAGGCCCTGGGAAGCAGGGAAAAGGGAGGAACTTCAGATGGAAGAACCAAGGTTGTCCCGGTGTTGGATCATGAGGCGTCCTTAGAGGGAGGGGGGGGGGGTGAATATGGGCAAATAATAATTTTTCTTAAAAATTTTAACTTGGTAAAATATAAAAGGAACTTAAACAGATTTTCAAATAAATCGAAATATGAAATAAGTAGTTAGAAGATTTATGGAAAAATGGGATGAAATTTTTATTTCAAAAATAACAAAGTACAAGAACAATTATTTCAATAAAGCTTCAAATCGAGGCTACAAATGAAAATATTCTTTTGTGATTTCACCAGTTCTTTCCCCAAGGACCGATCGGCTATAGCCCATCTCTCCCTAAATATAGCTACTAGCCTCCCCTAGATCACTCCACGACCTAATCGCTACACACAAGAAGACGATTTCCCCTTAAATTGCATAAGGGTCTAGTCGTCATTCACAAGATGTCGATTTCTCTACCGTTTACAAAAAATTAAAAAAAGAAGACAAGAAAGAAATATGAAATTAAAAACTTTCTCTGGTCTTGAGCGCTGAAGAATATGATGAATTCTCGCAAAAAAATGTCGGAGTTGAAGTACACGAACGGTCTCTTCTTCTCTCTTGAACTTTCTTGGGCACTTAGGAGTTTCTCGGATTTTTGGAGGTAGTTGGCTAGGATTGCACGGGAATAAAAGCTCCAAGAGGTGTGTAATAGAAATTTCTCAAAATGCAGCCTATTTATAATTTTTGTGTTATCGCCCGACGATAGGTAGTTATCGCCTGCGATACCTCCTCCAGCTGCCACGTATACCACTCTGCGATAACCGCGTCGTGGTGATGGAGATTGTGTACGAGCATGGGTCTATCACGTTGTGATAGGATGATATCACCTGGCGATATCTCAGAATTTACGCATCGTGGTTGATCGTGTAGATCATGGCATTTGTCATGGCTAACGCATCATACTATCGCTTGGCGATAAAGAGCTATTGCCAGCGATATCTTTTGCTTTGAATTTTATTACTCATCGTCAATCCACAATCATAAGAGTATTGTACCTATGTTATCTGCACAACATAAACACATTATGATTAAATACATTTTAGATTTGTTATTTTCAAAGCAAAAAGTGTGAAAAGCATGCTCCAACATTAGGGAGGCAAGAAGAGAGGAGGAGAGAAGAGATGAGGAGGAGAGAAGAGCCCAAGAGGGTGAAAAAGTCTAGAAGGCATGAGAGGCCTCACAAGAAGAAAGAGAGGAGGCATGTAGTGGCTCTCAAGAGAAAGGATGAAGCACGATGATTTCAGTATCCCGAGAATCGGCCCCAGTGGTGGATGTCAGGAAGACCCCAAAAAAAGAATTAGGAGAGGAGGAATGGTAACCAACAATAGAGGAGGCAAGTTAGAGAGCGAAAGGAGGCAATGACCATTTCCCATCTAGGGAAAAGGCATCGCAGAAGGAACCAACCAGTGTGAAACTAGGCGTAAGAGGTTCCCCTTTACTGCGAGCTGCATCGAGTAGAGGGTCATGGGACCTTGGCTTGCCTAGATTTTTGGGAAGCGAGGAGAAAGCTGTAAGCAGGAGTGTAGAGAGAGAGGAAGAGAGGCAGGAGCCCCCTCCAGGACCGGTAGAATTCCAAGCTCTAGGGAGGAGGAGAAACGAAAATCGGGTCAACTAGGGCAATCACAGGGAAGTGGTACAAGGAGTAAGAGGAGGACAAGTAGGGGTGACTCACGAAGGAGCTGGGCTAAGAGCTTCCCACAAATGAAGCCTCCATTAGATCTACCGCAAGAGTGTTGCTTTGACCTCTCAGATGCTTCTATCGTTAGGGGAGATCACCATTTCCGAGGAGGATATGTTAGGGAATGAGAATCCCTTCCATGATTCCCTCGTCATTCAAGCTGTCATCGAAGACTTCACCATTGACTGGATCCTGACTAACAACGGGAGCTCAGTGAATGTCATCTTCAAAAGAAACATTCGCCGGGTTGCAGGTGGAGGCATCTCGAATCCTAGCTGCAGATGGACCGCTCTTTGGCTTCTCTAGAGAAAAGAAGGAGTTCGAAGGAGGAGCAGATCTTCTGGTAACACTTGGCGGCACCTCGATTAGGTGCAGGTTCGTCATCATGGACGCGCCAAGCTGTTATAGTGCAATATTTAGGAGGCCGCTCATCAACTTCTTCAAGGCAGTCCCATCTTCCTATCATCAGTGCCTGAAGCACTACCGAGACGATGTCCAAATAAGAATCAGAGGAGATCTTAAAGCTGCAAAGGAGTGTTATCTCAATTTCATCAGTACCATCAACTGGATAGATGATGCAGAGAGGTTGGAGAAGATATTGGATGAAGAAGATAGTCTGAGAGTTGTGGAGAAGTTGGAGGAAGTAGAGGTGATATCTAAGGAGGGGGAGCCTGGACTGCTGAAGATCGGAGGATCCCTAATGCTAGAAGGGAAGATGGAGATAACATCCTATCTACAAGAAAATATAGACATCTTTGCCTGGAGCGCTGCAGAGATGCCTGGGATCGATGCAGATGCTGTCTGTCATCGCATCAAGCTGGACCCAAAGATCACTCCCTGAAAGTATCTAGTTGTCTACCTAAATCACCTAGAGGGGGGTGAATAGGTGAGTTCTGCGGATTTTAGCGGATTAAAAAATAGTAACAAACAAGCACACAGAAACACAGCACAGACACAAGAATTTATAGTGGTTCCCTAGGATGGGTACGTCCACTCTCTTATCTCGCCTATCTAGTACTTCCGGCTAAACTCGATTAGTTCACCAAAACTCAGATTATAACAATCTTATACCTCAGAGCCACAATTCCTACAAACTTAGAGACAATACTCCTATCAGGATAGGTACATTTATTATCTCGCCTCGCATATCTAGTATAGATACTCTAAGAGGAATAGATTCTACCTCAAAAAGTTGAGGAGCAGTGCCAGAGGGGTCAGCTTCAGGTTCTATAGTAGATTTTGAAATCATATCAGTAGACCCGGAGACAAACAAACTATGATCCTTGATAAATTTATTTTCAAAGATTATGACATATGTAGACTCTATCACTGTATTAGTGGATAGATCGAGAAATTTATCAGCCGCACTATCTTCTGCACTACCTAGATAGACACAAGTTGTCGTTCTAGCTCTCACCTTAGGTTTCTTAAAGTCTTGTATTCGCACATAAGCAATACAGCCTCAATTCTTTAGAGTATCATGTCTACAAGAATGACTGTCACAGCTCATACGAGGTAGAAGTGAGCTGAGAATGAGACACTCTATTCAGAATGTGATTTGCTTTGTGGACTGCTTCTCCCCAAAAGGAATTAAGTATGCCAGCAATTGGGAGCATATAATTCAATATTTCTGTTAAAATTCTATTCTTACACTCAGCAACATCATTTGATTGAGGTGAGTAAGAAGCTGTGGTTTCAAGAATTATTCCCTCAGAGGCACAAAATCCCTTGAATCCAATAGCAGTGTATTCTCCTCCTCTATCATATTTGAATCTCTTTACTTTAAGGTTCAACTGATTTTCCACACGACACTTGAAGATCTTAAATGTATCAAAGGCCTCATCTTTCGGTTTTAACAAATACACATGACAATATCTAGAAAAATCTTCTATGAATATAATTAGATACTTCCTTCCCTCTCTGGTGACATGACTACGGAAATCACAGAGGTCTAAATGTATCAATTCCAGAAGTTGTGTGCTTTTAGAAACCGACTTGAAAGGTTTTCTAGTGATTTTGGTTTCAGCACACACCTCACACTTGTCAAATCGAATAGACAGATCTAATGGGATGTTATGACTTTTAGCTAGATCTAGCATTTTTCTATATTTTACATGTCCAAGTCTGTTATGTAACAACTTAGGATCAATAAAGTTTGAACTCACTTGGTTAATGCTATCGTTGTTTAAACTAAGTCTATATATTCCATTGATCAAATACACACACCCAAAGTAATGTGAATTGACCGTTAAAGTTATTCTACTATTTTGGGTAGTGAAGGACATTCCAGTCTTATCTAATAAACTTATGGAAATCAGGTTCTTAATTAGGCTAGGAACTACTTTAACATTATTTAAAAAAAAGGTTTTACCTGAATAGAGGACCAGCTCTGCTGTCCCATCATGAGTCACCGCAGTCTCTCCTCCATTGCAATTCTCCACTTTCTTCTGGACTGCCACGACATTTGAGAGAAGACCTATGTAATTAGTAACGTGACAGGTAGCACCGCTGTCTAGCCACCACTCAAAAGACACCTTGTGGTGACTAATTCCAATCATAGCCACAAAAGACTTGGGATTAGAGTTGTCGACCACTATGTTCGCCACATTTTGTCGGGCTTCCTCCTTTTCTTTTTTGAATTCATGCATTCAGCGACCTAGTGACCCCACTTTCCGCAATTGTGGCACTTTCCCTTCTTCCTTTTGAGAGATGGATTTTTGATCGCCAATTGTGCAGAGGTATCACCCTTAGGTGTCGGGGGCGTCCGAAAAGGCTTGTTAGGTCGAGAAACAAAGTTGATAGCCTGTGAGGTCTGGGCATCTTGCTCCAAGCTTTTCCGAGCGATATTTTGGTACTCAATGTGGATGAACCTTTTGAGTTCATTTAGAGCGATCTTCTCCTTCAATCTGTGCATTTTAGTCTTGAAGGCGAGTCATTCAAGAGGCAGTTTGCTCAGAATCAGATACACAGAGAGATTTTCGTTCAAGGCTGATCGTCCTCCAGCTTGTGCCACGAGTTTTCTAGCTCTATGATTTGTGAAGTGACTGACAAGTTTGCTTTGAACCTGAAGTTGAAAATCTTCTCTCCAATGAGCGACTTTGACTGTCCCTCCTTCTGGAAATGCGCGTTCAAGCGATCTCAGATCTCCTTTGTAGATTTATAGGCGTAGTTGGTCAAGGCGAGACGGGATTTATGGAGTTCAGAAGGTAGTCCCTGCATAAATCCTTGTCTTTGTTCATTTGGTATTTGTTCATATCCTCACGGGTAGTGGCGAAATCACTCTGAACAGTATAGAAAATTTCTCGCTCTTTCATCTCTAGTTGGACTTGAATTTTCCAACTGAGGAAGTCAGTGGCATCAAATGACTGTAATTTGACAGTGTCGAGCGCACTTTTCTTCTACATTGCGCTAGATTTAAACAGAAATAAAATTCTAGAACGAATTCACCTGAACCGTGTGTAGACGAGTCCAAAACTTCGGATTCAATCAGAGAGTATTTGCTCCTCCTTTTTCGGCTAAGCACAGTTGTCAAAGACTAGAATCGATCTGCTCACCTTCCTCAATAAAAGAAGCTCACCTTAGCTTGGATCTGAGCTACCAAGCTTTGCCGATGAGGGGACAAGCAAGATCTAACAACACTATTATTTTCCTGGATCTGAATATGAGAACTACTGTTGTCCCTTCCAGGTTCTTAGATCTACACATAAAATCCTCCTCCAAAAATTTCTTGAGTAGCTGGCAGTTTGAACGAAGACCCCCTCTACCACGAGCCTGTGGAGAGAGTCGAGGCTCTGGAGGATGCAGATCTGGACCAAGAAATAAATCGCCTTTATTTTCAGCAATCAATGATGAACGGGAGGTTGTGAACCCCTTATGTATTTATGATTTCTACCAAGGATCATTAACAGTAGGTCATAAGTATCAAAGCTTTCTCTGTCTCTTAAGTATCAAAGCCTGTGAATCAAACACTAAACTCGAAGGCTGCGTTCGTTTGTTCTGTTTTCATTCGCAGTTTTTTGTTTTGGTTCAAAGCGAGAACTTCATATGTTTTCGTTTTGGGTCAAAACAAAAATTTATGTTCGTTTGTTGAATGATTTTCAGGTCCATTTTGAGCAAAAACGAAAACTCATGTTCATTTGTGCATGTAAACTGGAATTTTCTCTCTCTCTCTGCATGTCATCTTCCCTAAAATCATATCTACACCATTTCTCTTTTTTCATCAAAAGATAACGAGAAACCATGAATTTATTTATAACCCTAGAAAGCGAATCACAAGGAAACCATCAAAACGAGAACAAAAAATCATAAAAATGATGACACAGCGGGACACAGACGGAAGGTGAGGGGGAACAACGCGCCAGCAATAGTTATTGACGGACAATGTTTACCGATAAGGCTCTAAGTGCAGATCTAGCCAAGCCAGAGAGCTGGCCGCAGTCGGCGATGGTGACAGTCTTCGATGTTCGACCAAATGAAGATTCGAGCTTTTTTGTGCCGATATATTCTTCTCTGTGCAGATGAAGAAGCAGGATCCGTTAGTGTTTGCTCCGACATTAGCCATGGAGAGTATACTAGGTCTGGCGTGCTTCTTGATGAAGTTCTCATGGCCGTTTCCCGCAGTGAAGTTGCCTCCATGTCTATTCTCCTCCGATGCCATTTCCCGCAGTGAAGTCACCTCCCTGTCTATTCTCAAAATCAGCCAAAACAGACCTTTTGTTTTGAGGCAAGGGACTTTTAGAAGGAATTGAAAACAGTCCGTTTTCATCCCAAAATCAAGACAGGCTAAAATAGAGTTTAACGAACAACAAAATTTAGCTTTCAAAAAACCAAAACATAAACAGTGCTTCCAAAACAATGCAAACGAACGGAACCTAATTTATAAAATGCATACTTGACAATGCAAACAAAACCAGTTCTTTCTTTTTGATGGGTTAGATTGTTCTTCAGAAAACATTAAAATTTATTTTCAATCGCTCCACAAACATAGCATATATACCAAGTTTTTATGAGAACAATGTGTTGATTGTTATCTTCATGAATTTAGCAACCTAAATTTCCTGAAAATTTGCACATGGACATTGACTAATGTCAGACGCATGAATTAATGTTTCATATGACTACATTTACGAAATTGAGATTAGCATTTGAGAATCATTTCTGGAATTTGAGATTACCATTGCAATGAACTTGGATATACCATACCAGGTTTAACTATCATTCATGCATTCTCATTCTCTGTAGTTTTATAGATCTGCGTTGGTAGTATGATTAGTTTAACTTCCATTGATCTTTGTTAATTGATGATTACGCAAAATCAAATAGATGCCGAAGGCTCTGTTTGTGGGGATTTATTTTTACCGGTCAAGCGGTTACGACCGCATTAAGGTCCGGTTCATGTGGTCGTAACCGCTTGACCGGTGAAAATATGTCCCACCAAACGAAGCCTAAATGTACCAACAGTAAGACAAGTGATCTATATGAAAAAAGTTGATGATAATATGTGATAGTCAAACTGAAAGTTTGAGCTATGTTTAAAGTGATATATAAGTACATAACATATAAAATGAGTACTTTATCATTTATGCAACAACTTTACTTTACCACCATCCAAAGTACCGATCTGGGTTATGTTGCTTCTCTCCGTAATATGAAATAACATAATCCTATGGTGATTTTTCCCCTTGGCAGAAATTCGGATTTTTTTTCGCTAAAATCTTCAGGTTGTAGTCCTTGTTCTCTGTCTCATTTTGCAATGAGATGCCTTTAATGCATTCATGTTTGTTCACCTATTGAAGCATAGTCTTTCCGGCATTCCTGAACCTGCAACGACGATGAAGCCGTGCGCTAATGGTGAATCATCGGCACCTGGAGCAGAAGTTGAAGACGGCGCCTGCGACCTGCAATAAATGGGTATGTGTTTTGTTCATGTTGTTTTTTATTTGTTCTCTTTCCCATATCCAGTATGGGCCCCTTATCCTGTGTGTTGATTGCTGTGTTTTCATGGGCTTTAAGTAGTTGCCCTGGTGTGTTTTGTTCCGGCAATGAAAAAAACTGAAAGTTAGTAGCTCTCTATTCCAGAGAATGTATGTTTTACCTTTGATTGCTGCATGTTGGAATAAAACTTGGTAAGTCTTGAGTTTGCTTGATCTTCTCCTGCTTTATGCTTTCCTTTGTTTCTTGTCTACATCAAAAATCCAACATGGTATCAGAGGCAGGTTGGTGTTAATGTGGCATCTGCCATTAGAAATCTGAGGTGTTTGGTTCTTGCATCTTTTTTTCCTTCTGTTCTTTTTATCCTTTCTCCGCCCGTTATTCCTCCTTGTTTCCTCACATGGCTTCCTCTAGCACTTCAAATCAAAACTTTCTCTACTCTCCTAGTGGGGTTCCAATTTTTGAGGGGGATTCCTATGACTTCTGGCATGTCCAAATGCGCACCTTGTTTCTTTCCCAAGATTTATGGGACTTTGTCCAAGGTGGGTATGTTATGCCCACTGATGGTGATCCCCTTACTGCCTGGGACACCGCCAGAAAAAAAGAGTATCCAGACAATCTAAAACGAGATGCCAAGGCTCTTCCATATATCCAACAAGGGATAGGAAGGAGCATTTTCCCTAGGATCATGAGGGCTACCACAACCATGGATGTCACGACCCGTCTCAACAAGATCAGAGTGCGCATCGGGCGGGTCGTGATGCCACAGGCATGTAGAGAAGAACCATGTCTGCTAAGGCAGAGCCAGAAATTCTACAACTAGTTGTTTAAATTAACTAAAAAAAGGTTTTAAAAAGATTTTTAAATTAGTGCAGAAGCCATACATAAATAGTTAAAAAGTTTTTGTGCATGTATTTCTTTTATAAAAACTAAGACACAAGTAGTACTAAGACTAAATGAATGCAATTAGTCACAAAAGTATAATATCATAAGTGAAATGAACTAGTATAATGTTTTGCCCTAAATAGTTGTCCACGGTACAAGAGAAAATGTCTGATGATAACTAATACATGAATAGAAAAATCCAACAGTACTGAAGTAAAACAGATAGAACCTGCTGATACATTAAACAAAGAGAAACCTCCAAACAAAAGTTGTAGCTGGCGGAAGAAATCTCAGGAACCGGACGGCGCAGTCACGAAACTTAAGGCAAATTCAAACAAAAGGAAAATGCATCAGAACATGAAAACACATAAAGATTCAAGTTAATAACTTGCACAAAAGTAAACAGAGGAAACAAAAACTAAGTGAACCAGTTTTATATGTAGCCACCTACTACCAGACAAGGAACCATGTCAAACAAGATGCTTTTAATTTAATGGCCTACTCCGGAGTTTAGCCTAGCTGTAATACCATAAGCGGAATACATTGAAGGGAGAAGGTGTTGTCATTTGGTGTACAGGTTTCTAGTGTATGAATTGATGCAAGACTTATCAACAACGGTGCTTGCAATGGTCGACTAATGGTTTCTATTACCAGTTAGTCTGGAGCTCGATTCGACGCGTCACACCAAACCAACACTCTCCTCTCAATGTTCGCCTAAGATATTAGACAATTTCAGGTATTCATAAATAATTAGACGATTCTAGTTTATAAGAGGCTACTTCATAAACAAAAGTGAAGTAAATTAGATCTCATGTTTGCAAGCGAGAGAGTGTCTCTACTTTCCTTAAGGTGACTTCGAAAATGCTAGTGACAGCTAAGTGGCGCAAGCGAGGTTAGAAGCTCGAGTTAAACCTGTTCAAGATCAAAACGTATTACAAACAGGATTTCTACACTTGCACATGCGTTTGAAATTTGCACCACACAATAGAAGAGGGATTTTAAAAACTTACCTCCCTCGAAAGTGAGGGGAGAAGAGGCTACCGCGAGGGATCGGGGATTTTGGCGGCGTTTGGAAGCAAAAATCCCAAGCTTGGCGCGATTCCACCACCTAAGTCATACGAGCGGCACCGAAAATGCAAACAGAACAGAAATTAGGTTACTTTACGACAAACCCAAGGGGGACCGACGAAATTACATTAATCGGAGGCGGAAATCCTCCCAAAAAAATTAGGGCAAACTGAAAAATGAGGGATTGATGAAATTCCTTACCCAAGGAGACCCGATCTGGGCTCAGAAATCCACGGGGAGGGGTTTCGAGCGAAACCCTAGGAGTCCCTCATGAAATCCATCGGCCGGAACGAGGAGGAGCTAGGGTTGCCGGAGAAGAAATGATGTCCTTGCCCTCACTGGCCGGAGAAGGAGAAGAGGAAGGGATAAAGAAATTTTTGTCGGCCCCTCTTGGAAGCATTCGGCGAAGAGAGGGGTTGTGCGGGAGTTGCCAGCCAAGGGGAGCACCGGAGACGTCGGGGAAACAAAAGGATGAGGCGCCGGGCCAGGAGGAAGGATTTTCCGGCCACGGGGAGGTGTCTCGGGGGCGGCCGGAGGTGCTGGCGGTGGATCCGAGTCCGTCGGGTGCACAGGGGGCAGAGTCAGGATTTCTGCGGGACGCGGGATACGGGATGCGGTTCTTGCGGGATTTAGAACCGGGAGGGGCTCAGTTCTTATTAAAGGAGGGGGGGTAGGTTTAGACCGGGATTTATTTTAGGTCTTTATTTATTATTATTATTATTATGGGGGGTAGGTTTAGTATTGGTTTATAAATGGGTTGTTACAATGGAAGCATGGGACTTCCTCAAATATGAATTTCAGGGATCAGTACAGGTAATATCATTCAAACTGCAAAATCTATGCCAGGAGTTCGACACTCTAAGTATGAAAGAGGAAGACAACACTCACTCATACTTCACTAGAGTTACCTCTCTAATCAACCAAATCAAAAGCTATGGAGACAGTGTGGAGGAAAAAAAGTTGTTCAGAAAATACTCAAGACCCTCACACACAAATATGCATTTGTGGTCACTGCCATTGAAGAGGCCAAAGAAATCAACACTCTCACCATCAATGAGCTCATGGGCTCCTTGCAGGCACATGAAGAAAGGATGAATAGATTTGAACATCAGAACTTGGAGTAAGCTTTTTAGAGCAAGATGAGTATAACAACAGACAAATCTTCATATGAGCACAATAACAAAACTGAAAACCTCAAGTTTCAGCCTCGTCACTCTAGGTACTACGCCTTATGTAAACGCAACAACCATGACACATTTCATTGCTTCTACAAGTGTAGAAGGTGGCTTAAGCCGACTCACTTCTCAAAAGACTGCCCACACAAGCAAAGGGGAAACAACCAGCAACCACCTGAAGAAGCAAAATTTATCGAGCAAGAAGGGGATGAAGATTATGTATTCTACACCTACAAAAATAGTGGAAATTCCATGGAGAATGTGTGGTACCTTGACAACGGCTGTTCGAACCATATGACCAACATTAAAGAGGTGTTCATGTCCCTGAATGAAACCTGTTCGTCTCATATGATTCTCGGAGATGGCTCGATCAAGACAATTAAAGGAAAAGGTACCATAGCAGTTAGATCCAAATCAGGAAAATACAAGCATATACCTGATGTTCAATATGTCCCTGATTTAGCTCAGAATCTCTTAAGTGTAGAACAATTAATAAAAAATGGGTATAGATTGGTCTTTGATGATTCTTGTTGTGTCATCACTGACAAAGCTACTAACCGGACCATTGCAAGGATCCCAATGTCAGCAAACAAAGTTTTTCCCCTCACTCTGCCTTATGAGGAAATGAGTATGATGTCCAGGACTGAGACAGAGATAGCCACCTGGCACTCTAGGTTTAGACATCTTAACTTGAAAGACATGAAAAAGCTGCATCACAAGAGCCTTGTCATGGTTTTTCCAAAACTCCAGGACCTGAGGTGTGTGTAACAGGTTTGTGCTGAATGCAAAATCCACAAGCTTCCTCACCCTCTCAGTTCCTCCAGGAAAACCACAAAGCCTTTAGAATTGGTCTATGCTGACACTTTATCTCCTCATTGTAAATGATTTTACAAGAATGATGTGGGTGTTTATCATAAATAAAAAATCAGAAGTGTTTTCAAAATTCAAAGTATTTAAAGCACAAGCTGAGAATGAAACAGAATGCAAGCTAAAAAACCTACGAACCGACAAGGGAGGTGAGTTCATGAGCAAGATGTTCACCACATTCTATGAAGAGCAAGGCATCAAGCGGGAGTACATTGTGACAGGAACTCCAGAACATAACGGGCTAAAAAACCTACGAACTGACAAGGGAGGTGAGTTCATGAGAAAGATGTTCACCAGATTCTGTGATGAGCAAGGTATCAAGCGGGAGTACACTGTGATAGGAACTCCAAAACATAACGGTGTGGCAGAGAGAAGGATCAGACGATTGTGGAAATGGTCAGGTGCATGCTGTCAAATGCTAATCTCCCCAAACAGTTCTGGGGGGAAGCTGTGAACATAGCAGTATACATTCTAAATCGTGCACCATGTCGTGCTCTAACAAACTCTACACCCTTCGAGGCCTGTACTGGAAACAAACCAGATGTTTCTCATTTTAAAACATTTGTTAGTGTTACATACAGCTTGAATCACAAAAAAAACTCTGACAAGATCTCTGAGAAAGGAATCAAAGGCGTGTTACTGGGCTACAGTCACAACTCCAAAGCGTATCGTATGTACAATCCCACCAGAAAAAAATTTATGATCACCAGAAATGTGATTGTTGATGAAGGAAAGAATTGAACATGGGATGTGGCTCAGGATCAGATATCGAAGCCGGCGGTTGCTGAAGTACCACCCAAATTAGACCAAATCATTCCTCAACCATCCATTCCTGAAGCTGAGAGTGCCTATCTTGATTCATCAGAAACTGAAGAAAGATCACAAGACTCCCCCTCATCATCACCTCCATCATCACCACCTCCCAGGTTCCAACTTCTAACCGAGATTTACAATCAACCTCAAATTGCTATGTTTGTCACGGAACCCACATGTCCCCTTGAAGCTGCTGCTGATCCCATCTGGGTTCAAGCCATGAACCAGGAACTACATATGATTGACAAGAATCACACATGGGAGCTCTCAGATTTGCCTCCAACAAAATCTGCAATTGGATTAAAATGGTTGTTCAAAGTCAAGTACAATGAAGGTGGGGAAATTAATAAATACAAAGCCCGGCTTATGGCTAAGGGGTATGCCTAGAAAGAGGGAGTTAACTACACTGAAACCTTCTCCCCTGTGGGCCTGTGGCCAGGTTTGAGTCAATTCACACTCTTCTTGCTATTGCTATACATCACCAGTTTCTTATTTTCCAAATGGACGTCATTTCAGCTTTCCTGAGCGGAAAAATAAGTGAAGAGATTATGTAAGACAACCCCCTGGATTTAAAATACAAGGAAAAGAAGATAAAGTTCTCAGATTACACAAGGCCTTATACGGTCTAAAGCAAGCCCCAAGGTCAAGGAACACCAAGATAGATGCTAATCTCCTTGAAAATGGCTTTATTAAGACTGTGAGTGATCCTGGGATGTATATAAAAAGAGAACAAAATGGTGATGTGCTGATTTTGTGCCTGTATGTGGACGACCTCCTCATCACTGGGTAAAACATGGACAACATAAACTCATTTTGCAGTTATATTAAAAACAGATTTGAAATGACAGATCTGGGGCTCACTAGGTACTTTCTTAGCCTATAAATTCAGCAATTGTCCAATGCCACTTACATTTCATAGTGCAGGTATACTGAGGACTTACTGACCAGGTTCAAGATGTCAGATTCCAAGTCGGCATCTACTCCCAAGATCACGGGTGAAAAACTTACTAAAGAAGATGGAGAAGAAAAAACCTCACCAGAATTGTATTGGAGCTTAGTTGGATCTCTAATATACCTAACAAACACAAGACCTGACATTGAACATGTTGTGAGTATTGCCTCCCGGTTCATGCAGTCACCAAGCATCAAGCACTTGATGGCAGCCAAACAAATACTAAGGTATGTCAATGGGACAAGGTCATTGGGCCTAAAATATGAGAAAGGAAATGACTGCAAACTCTCTGGCCTCTCCAACATTGACTGGGTTGGATGTTTCGATGATAGGAAGAGCACGTCTGGTTACATGTTCTACATTGGCCCTAATCCCATCACGTGGTGTACCCGGAAGAAAAAACCATCGCTCTATCTTAAATTGAAGTTGAATACATGGCCCTAAGAGAGGCTTCCAGAGAAGCCGTGTGGTTGTGGCAATTACTCATGATGTAGGGGTATGTCCTATAAGATCCTACACAGACGGCGTGACGATGTCTATTACAATGCTCAACGCTCTCTAACCCGCACGCTAACGAAACACAGCAACCACAATGAGATTTATTTATCGCTCGTGCTAACATACGGATAGCCGATCCGCTAATGGAACAGAGGATGGCTATGAGTCAAAATCCTTTCCAGCTAAAGGGAATAATATTGATTCTGATTCGAGCTTGGAGTTGTACCAAAATAGATCCACCAAGAAAAATACGATTCCGGAAATGGTAGGATCTATCCCAACTAAAAGAAAGATCGAGGATCGCCACTCCTCTTGAAAGTTCTTCGGAAAACCAAACGAAAATGACAAACTAACAAAGTAAAACCGCGAAAGTTAACGATTCAAAATTTCACGGAAAAATCGTCCACCACAAGAACTAACTAAAAAAAGAAATCTCTTGATTAGGAAGTTTTGTTACCCCTCTCGGAAAAGTAGATCCGAGATGTATGGATCCACCAAGAAACGATCGCTTTCCTTGGATTCGGTGGGAGAGGCACCAATGATGACGAACTCGCCCGTCTTCTCCGCTTCACGCCGAGGAAGTTCTCCAATGGAAACCTTCTTCCCTGCACTTGACTCCTCTCCTACAATGGTGGCCGAACTTAGTGAATAGATGCTAGGTGGTATTGAGGGGATGCAATGGTGGAAGGAGTGAGAGAAGGAAGGTGAAGAAGTGGGGGAGAAAGAGATGGCCGTGAGAATGAAGAAGAGGAGGGGGGCGGCGGCTTAGAGAAAGAGGAGAGGAGAATTAGGTTTAGGGAAATTCTGTTGTCTTCAAATGTTTGTCTAAAATGAAAAATAATAATAGTCTTGGCCTTTTATAAGGCTTACATCCAAAATCTATTAGCAATCCAATAAAAGTGGCTAAACACACACCACTATTAAAAATGACAGAAAATAAGTCTTGTTGCGAGAATAAAATAAAATTAAGTCTTGTTGCGTTGGCGAAGATTGTATCCATGACCTCCGCGGCGTCGCATGTCTTTGGTCGGTGGATCATCATCATCATGTACGCCATGGACGTCATTTGTATCACCATCATGGACGTCGTCATCTTTATCACCATATATGCCGTCGTGATGGCCGCCGCCATCAATCCTCCCCCGCTCAAAAGGACTCATCACCGATGAGTGGGCGGGGACGTAACGACGCAAGAGGTCCGCATCTAGAAGATCCACCTGTGCAGCAGTGAGCCAAGAGTCGTCCGAAGTGGGACGACCACGCCATCGAATCAAAAACCTATGAATGTCACCGTCGGGAGTGGGAAATACGCATCCTGCAAAATCCTGTTAGGCAAGAAATCGGTCCGGGGGAACCTTGGAAATGCGTTAGGAGAAGAAGAAAAACAAGTTTCATCAGCAGTAGGCAACATACCTCCCGGAGAATCCGAAGGAGAGGGCGATCTAGACACAATCTCACCCCCCACCCTATTAGACGGTATAGTGGAAATATTATACGGAGAGACAGAAAGTTCATGTGGCGGAGCGACATAAAGCGTTAAATCTGAAATGTTAAAAATAGGGGAGATTCCCCAATCAGCGGGTAACTTTAATAAATATGCATTTTCACCTAGCTTCTTTAAATCCCGAAAAGGACTGGCTCTCTTATTCGTTAATTTTTTTATGGTGCCCGAAGGCATCCGTTCAGGGATAAGACATACCATTACCAAATCACCAATATTCAAGGGGACTGCTCGCCTATGTATATTAGCATTCGATTGATAAATAACATATTGTTTAGCTAACGTCTTGCCAATGTGCTCATGGAGAGTGTGAACGTGCGAGGCGAAGTCCTGTGCAAATTGACTAGATTTAAATGTTGGGGGTAACGGGACCAAGTCAAGAGGCACGGGCGCCTTATATCCATGCACGATCTCATTTGGAGATAAACCGGTGAACCTATTCTTAGAATTATTGTAGGCTAATTGAGAGTGAGGAAGAATAAGGTTTCACGTACCTTTATGATCACCCACTAGGCAACGAAGTAACCCACCCAAGCTCCGATTAACAACTTCCGTTTGTCCATCCGTTTGGGGATGATAGGCCGACGAAAACATAAGTCTAGTACCCAACAGCTTCCAAAGTGTTTTCCAAAAATAGCTAGTAAACTTAACGTCCCTATCGATCACGATTGTTTTGGGGACACCCCGATGTACCACGACCTCCTTAAAGTACAACTTAGCGACATGTGAAGCATTGTTGGTGCTATGACAAGCGATAAAATAAGCAATTTTTGAGAATCGATCCACTACGACCAATATGGAATCGTGTCGCCTAAATGTCAGTGGGAGGCCCAATATGAAGTCCATACTAACATCCATCCATGGGGAAGACGGAATCGGAAGGGGTGTGTAAAGACCCGCATTGGTCTTGTTACCCTTTGCTAATTGATAGACACGGCAGCTCCCTACGATCTTATTGACCATTGGTTTGAGGCTCGGCCAAAAGAATTTATCCTCTATAAGTGTTATCGTTTTATCGCGACCGAAATGTCCACCTAACCCTCCACTATGTAATTCCCATATGATAAAATGGCGTAATGAAGAGCGGGGAATACATAGTTACGTATGCTTAAATAGGTACCCGTCACGGATGTAGTATGCCAAGATAGTGGAAGGGAAATTGTCCTGAGCGGCGAAGTATATATCCTTAAAATCTGGGCACTGAATATACTCATCTTTAATTCTTTCAAATCCTATGACCGATACCTCCATGATAGATAGTAATAGGGTGACCCGGCTAAGGGCGTCCGCCACACGATTTAACGTACCCTTGAGGTGCTTGATAATGAATGTGTACTCCTGAAGATAGGAGACCCATTTGGCGTGCCGAGGACTGATTTTACTTTGGGAGTTTACAAATTTTAAGGCCTCATGATCGGATAAGATTACAAATTCTTTTGAGATAAGATAGTGTCGCCAATGTTGGAGACAACGTATCACGGCATAAAACTCACGATTATAATTGGAATAATTTAACTTTGGACCGGCAAGTTTTTCGCTAAAATATCCTATCGGATGTCCCTCCTGACTTAAAAATCCTCCGATCCCTATCCCCGATGCGTCACATGATAACTCAAACACCTTACTAAAATCCGGCAACCGTAGTAGTGGGGCTTCGGACATCCGGTCCTTAATCGTTTGAAACGCGTGAGTGGCCGTTTTAGTCCAAGAAAATTCACCCTTCTTCATGCATTCGGTGATCGGTGCCATGATACTACTAAAGTTTTGAATGAACCTTCGATAAAATGTGGTCAAGCCGTGAAAACTTTTAACTTCCCGAATATTTGTTGGTTCAGGCCACTCTTTAATCACTTGGACCTTTTTTGGGTCAACATGAATGCCTTTGGAACTCACTATGTAGCCTAGAAATTCTACGGACGTCACACCAAAGGCACACTTTTTAAAATTAATAAATAGATTTTCTTGGCGCAATGTTGTTATGATTGTCTTTAGATGTGTTTCATGATCCTTTTGCGAACGACTGAATACTAGTATATCATCGAAGTAAACTACTACGAACTTACCCATGTATGGTTTAAATACTTGGGTCACCAATCGTGAGAAAGTACTCGGTCCGTTGGTGAGCCCCTCTCCAAGCACCAACTACTCATAGAGCCCATCCTTAGATTTAAAGGCCGTTTTCCCTTCATCTCCTTCCCGTATTCTTATTTGATGATAACCACTTTTGAGATCCAATTTCGAAAATATGGTGGCTCCCGATAACATATCTAATAAGTCATCCAAACGGGGAATGAGAAACCTATATTTGACCGTAATTTTATTTATGGCCCGGTAGTCTACACACAATCGCCAAGACTTATCTTTCTTTGGGACCAAGAGGGCCGGTACTGCGCACGGGCTCTTACTATGGCGGATAAATCCCTTTGCTAGCAAATCTGAAATTAAAGTCTGTAATTCCTCATGTGCGGAGGGATTGAGCCGATAATGTGGATGATTAGGCAATGATGAGCCCGGGACGAAGTCAATCTCATGCTGAGTATCTCTTTTGGGTGGCAACTTAGATGGTAAGTCCCCCAGATAGACGTCTTTATATTCTTCCAATAAAGTGCGCAGAGATAACGGTAGATTCTCTAAAGAGGGCGAGTCTTCCTTAGCTTGTAGGCATACTAAAGCATACATGACGCCGTCCAAGAAGGTCTCGCGTTCCAACTCCTTACTTATCAAGCTTATAATTTTCTTTTCCGCAGGCACAATTGTGTCTTTAGAGGCAATCGAAGGATCCTTGGACGGTGAGAGTGTCAAGACAATGGTCTTACCATTATACTTGAACTCGTACGTGTTGGCTCTTCCGAAATGGGTCACGTCATAATCGTAGAGCCACGGGCGTCCTAGTAGTACATGACATACATCCATGGGGATGACGTCGCACCATACCTTATCGCTATAGCTCTTCACCGTAAGTGGCACTAAACAACGCTTAGAAACAGCGATAGATGTTTTGTTTACCCACGCTATTTTATACGGATGGGGGTGTCGTTCGGGGACTAGATGCATACGAGTGACGGCGTTTTCCGAAATGACGTTCATACAACTTCCGTTGTCTATTATTAACTTGCACCACTTTTCACCGCTTTTAAAATTTAACAAAAAGATGTTCGTCCTATTATACCCATCCGACGCACGGGATGTGGCCAGAATACACCTCATAACCATCATATAAGAATCATCTTCGATATCACTCGGCTCGGCATCTGATTCATCGCCAGCTTCGTAGACGAGCTCGGCAGGCTCAGACGTGGAATCTAATAGTGCCAGTGGTTTACTCCTAGTGGGATACTCACTAGAGTAGTGCTCTAGGATTTTGCACGAATAACACGTGCCATTAGTCTTATTAATTCGTCCTATTAGAACTCTCTCATCATTGGGATTTTTATTATTTCTAGCGGTAATTACTATGGAACTTGAGTCAGTCGATCAGAACTTTCCTTTGTCCCGCATGGAGGATGAAGGTGGGGGTCCTAAGATGGATTTTCCCTTCTGAAATGCTCGTCCCTTGGACTTGTAGGCATTGTGCTTTTCTATATCCAAAGCAGCATTGAATGTTATGTTAAGGTCCGTGTGACCATAACGTAGAAGCTTGCCTTGGATGTCCGTGTTGAGTCCCTTACGAAAACGAGATAGTGTGACCTCGGGCATTTCTCGAATGTCACAACGCACCATCATATCCCTGAGGTGTCCCATGTACTCTGCTACCGATTGGCCCCCTTGACGAAGGGTGGCTAGCTCGTCGAACATTTGGGTTCGGTGATACGCAGGGACATATTGGTTAGTCATGAGTGCTTTCATGGCAGCCCACCCAAGTGGGAGTGCTCCATTCACGGTGCCTAGACGCCTCTCTTCGTTCAACTAGAACGTCTTGGCCCTACCAAGAAGTTTCATTCGTGCTGCCCGCACCTTCTCAACGTCCGTCAGGTTGTGCCACTCAAAATAGCACTCGATCCCCATGATATAGTCTAGAAATACCTGGGGTTCACCCATGCCATCGTAGGATGGTGATTCCATTTTAACGGCCCTGGTTAAGTCGAACTCATAAGGGGCTCGAGGTGCGTACTCATAGTCCTGATCACGAGGTTGGTTTTGTCGCTCCTCTCGTTGGTTGGCGGGTTGGAGTGGTGGCCCTGGTCGATTTATCCCAAAGCCGGGATTTTGAGGCGCCGCCTGATTTATAGCCAACCCTTGTATTAATTGGGTGAGTGCATCGAACCTGGTGTTAAACTCTTCCTTAAGCGCCGCAATTGTTGCAGGAGCATGCTCATCATCATGGTTGTCGGCCATGTGTGAGGTGGATGGAGGATACTTCGTGCCAAGTCTCGTGCGCATGAACAACACTGATATGGGGTTACTCTTAATAAAAGGACTGTTTGGACAAGAATTTTATGAAGTGAGATTTTTATACGCTTAATGACTTGGAGAACGAAAATATTTTTTTTGACTTTTGTGCTTAAAAAAATAGGGAGAAAATTCAGAATTTTTTTTGTAATTTTCTGCAGAATTGTTTTTTGATTTTTTTTGTTATATGCAGACCAGGTGGTGGAAACTTCAGATTTTGTGTCTAACGAAACGTGCACGACCAATTGTGGGTTGACGTCCTATGACAGGAAAGCGTAAGGACGGTGTCGATTGAGAAATCAACACAACCTCTCTCTGATACCAAATTAATGTATGAGTATGTCCTATAAGATCCTACACGGACGGCGTGACGACGTCTATTACAACGCTCAACGCTCTCTAACCCGCACGCTAACGAAACGCAGCAACCACAATGAGATCTATTTATCGCTCGTGCTAACATACGGATAGTCGATCCGCTAATGGAACGAAGGATGGCTATGAGCCAAAATCCTTTCCGGCTAAAGAGAATAATATTGATTCCGATTCGAGCTTGGAGTTGTACCAAAATAGATCCACCAAGAAAAATACGATTCCGGAAATGGTAGGATCTATCCCAACTAAAAGAAAGAGCGAGGATCGCCACTCCTCTCGAAAGTTCTTCGGAAAACCAAACGAAAATGACAAACTAACAAAGTAACACCGCGAAAGTTAACAATTCAAAATTTCACGCAAAAATCGTCCACCACAAGAACTAACTAAGAAAAGAAATCTCTTGATTAGTAAGTTTCGTTACCCCTCTCGGAAAAGTAGATCCGAGATGTTTGGATCCACCAAGAAACGATCGCTTTCCTTGGATTCGGCGGGAGATGCACCAATGATGACGAACTCGCCCGTCTTCTTCGCTTCACGCCGAGGAAGTTCTCCAATGGAAACCTTCTTCCTTGCACTTGACTCCTCTCCTACAATGGTGGCCGAACTTAGTGAATAGATGCTAGGTGGTATTGAGGGGATGCAATGGTGGAAGGAGTGAGAGAAGGAAGGTGAAGAAGTGGGGGAGAAAGAGATGGCCGTGAGAATGAAGAAGAGGAGGGGGCGGCGGCTTAGAGAAAGAGGAGAGGAGAATTAGGTTTAGGGAAGTTCTTTTGTCTTCAAATGTTTGTCTAAAATGAAAAATAAGAATAGTCTTGGCCTTTTATAAGGCTTACATCCAAAAGCTATTAGCAATCCAATAAAAGTGGCTAAACACACACCACTATTAAAAATGACAGAAAATAAGTCTTGTTGCGAGAATAAAATAAAATTAAGTCTTGTTGCGTTGGCGAAGATTGTATCCATGACCTCCGCGGCGCCGCGTGTCTTTGGTCGGTGGATCATCATCATCATCATGTACGCCATGGACGTCATTTGTATCACCATCATGGACATCGTCATCTTTATCACCATATATGTCGTCGTGATGGCCGCCGCCATCAACTCACTAAAATGCATGGGAAAGAAGAGAGCCCGGTTAAGATCATGGTGGACAACACCTCTATTATTGCTCTTGCAAAGAACCCAATCTTTCAAAATCAAACCAAGCATCTTGAAATCATGTTACATCACACCAGAGATTTGGTAAGCAGAGGAGAAATCGAGCTTAGTGACTACAAAGTAGAAAACCAAATTGTCAACGCCCTAACGAAACCCCTATCCGCCTCGACCTTCCTGCCATTGAGAACGAAGATGAAAATCTCGTGTTGTCTGGACTATGGGGGGTATTGAAGCTGAAAGAGAGGATAGATCTTATTTTACACTTTAATAATATATATGTTGTGTAACATAAAAGGGTAAGCACAACACAAAAATAAAGAAAGAAAGCAAGCAATGCAGATGACACAAAGATTATAGTGGTTCCCCAAAACTGGGTATATCCACTCTACTATCACCCTGGTAGGAATCCACTGCAGGTTTTGATCAGGTGACTGCCACCTTTGAGCTTTTGATCAGGTGCTCAAAAATAAATCTCAAGTCTTTTGATCTGGAGACTTGCAACCAAGGCTAACTTTTGAAGAGAGTTAAAACCCTGTACAGTGGGGTGGGAAATAAAGTGATGTTAGTTTTCTCTATTATTAAAACAACTTTGAGAAGACTTTGTGGATCCTTGATGGTGCCAAAGCTCCCCCTGAGATGTTGAAGGTTCAGGAAGATTAGAGCTCTGCTTCAGGGTATAGGCCTTCAAATCTGATGTTGCTCTCCAGCAAGCTTCTAGACTGATGTTGTATTTGTTGTCTCTATAAATCCTGGAGCAGATGATGAAGAACACTATATGGAAAGAAAGCTGTGTTGTGTTCTTCAGAATTTCTATTCTGACTATTGCTACGTTTTGTTGTCAGTCACTTATGTATCTGCAAAAACCTCCAACTTATATATATTCCCTCGATCCGTATTCAAATATTTGAATTAACTCTATCTTGAAATGGCTGAAGCATTCCCGAGAGAGAGAGAGAGATGCTTGGGAAATTAATCACATTAACTGCTGCTGTTGAACGACTATATGCATTAAATCTGATAGATATTAAATGCCTTAATTAAATCTTCCAACTGTAAATAACTCTGCTTGAATACTGCACATATTTCGTCGACCTCAGTTCAGAGATCATCGATCTTAATAACCTTTGCGTCGAGCTGAGATTCTGTCTTGAGATCATCGATCGTCGGCCAGAGCTCGGAGATCGTCGATCTCAACTCAGATATAGACTTCTGAGTTTCGTCGACCTGAGTTCGACGTTCATCGAACGCAGCTTGAAGTTTATCGAGCTCATTTCCTGCCTTTGTCAAAACTGATTTCTGCAAGATTTCTTTTCAGCAATATTTCTCTGGAGTTCTTTTGAGGCAGACCTGGAAATAATCCTATGACCCTGACTATATATTTTGGGTCAATCTAGAAACATTATAATAATACTCCTTGCCCAAATCATAACTAGGGTTCTAACAGAAGCATATTCCTTCCAGCATTCCTGAACCTGCGACGACGATGAAGCCGTGCGCTAATGGTGAATCATCGGGACCTGGAGCAAAAGATGAAGATAACGCCTGCGACCTGTAATAAATGGGTTTGTGTCTTGTTCATGTTGTTTTTTATTTGCTCTCTTTCCTATATCTGGTATGGGCCCCTTATCCTGTGTGTTGATTGTTGTGTTTTCTTGGGTTTTAAGTAGCTTCCCTGGTGTGTTTTGTTCCGGCAATGAAAAAAAACTGAAAGTTAGTAGCTCTCTATTCCAGAGAATGTATATTTTACCTTTGATTGCTGCATGTTTGAATAAAACTTGGTAAGTCTTGAGTTTACTTGAACTTCTCCTGCTTTATGCTTTCCTTTGTTTCCTGTCTACATCAAAAATTCAACATCACCAACCTTCCATACTTTCCTATCCTGTTGTTTCATTCTAAAAATGAACCGGGAGTGGAACACCAACACCGGAAGACCGTTGACCTAACAACATCGGAATGCACGTAATGCAAGGCTAGGAGCACGAATGTCTACCGAGCAACGTGAAGCACAAAATGTAAGGAGATGAGAACAACGTAGCGTCCATGGTACTACCCAACCTATTGCACAACAAGATCTCAACTTACAAACAAATGAGCCATCATCGTCTGTTCAAGCTATACAAACAGCTCATGGTAACATTCATACACGAATTTACTTTAACAAAATAATACACTCCGCAAAATGTAGTTCAACAACGAAGAGAGCAAAATTGAGCTCGAGTTCAATGTTCAAGGGCACAAATGTCTACCGAGCAAGGAGATTCATAGATGTGCAGAGACGAGAACAACATTGCGATCAGGCTACTACCCCACCTATTGCACAACAAGATCTCAACTTACATGCAAATGAACCATCATCGCCCGTTCAAGCTACACAAACAACTCATGGTAACATTCATACACTAATCTTATACATCATCTTTTCTCAAATTCCATACATATATTGATTAATACCAAACAGATCAAGCTCTTCAACCCGCAAAATGCACTAGACAGTATGCAATATAGGAATAACCAACGCACCACAAAACAACACAATCAACGACAACACAATCAACCCGCAAAATGCACCAGACAGGATGCAACATAGGAATAACCAACGCACCACAGAACAACACAATCAACGACAACAATTACTAAGCAAAAGATGAATAGTTCTTTCAGATAATTTGCTGAAAACTAATACAAACCCTGAACAAACAGACATATTATCAACGACCACAATGATAACTAATACTGTTCTGCATGGACCTCCTGAAGAAACACTTCCAAGAACAACAATCGACAACCCTCATATGTCACTACCACTTCGTAACATTGCCCAAAATTTCTACCCAACACACAATATCGCTACATCCACTTTGTTACCCCCAAAGATTTGCAGACACTGCTAAGCAAAATTTTTTCACAAAAAAACATCGACTATGTGATGTTCAGGAGGAAAAGTTTTTGTTCCACACTTCCACCTATATCTATACCAGTTGCATTGTACAACCTTTACAATGATCAAACCACCGATGAACGATACTTTAGACAAAATATTCGTGCTTACAACCACATATTCTCATTCACGTCAATTTGCATTACTGCAGAGGAGAATACACATGCTCTCAATAGAGGTATCTATTGCTTTTAAGCACACAGGGCAATATATTATCGAATAGGATCTCTTCTACCTGCTCCGGGATGTAGACCTAGGTTCCTGCAATGTTCATTTACGACACGAAAAATGAATTGCATAATAGATCGCAAGAAAAAAATGGGCTAGACGAAAATTTGATTCATAAGATCGCGTGCATTTTAAATGCATACAACCTTTTTGTTCAAACTCTATGACTTTTATCAAGACGGAGTGACATCCTGGACTACAGACCATTAATCAAGGAGAGACCATATAACAAACATCGATACTCACTACCCACAACATCTCAAGTAGCAACAATCTTAGTTGGCGGAGAAGACTCCATTAATGCAAGCAACCAAGACATTGTGGTTCAAGCAACTGTCGGGAATCTACTATGTTGGTACCCTAGTTTGGATTTGAGTTAAGTCTTTCCTTTTAGTCCTTGACCCAAGATTTATCTATGGTCAAAGTCTTGTTGTAGAGCTTTCTCTTTTCCAGTAAAATTCTGGCTAAGGGATTTTCGGGTTCGACTATCGTCGAACGCCGATCGACTATCGTCGATCAGCCGGTCGACGATCGTCTGTCTCTGGTCAGCTCGACGTTCTGCTAGATCGTCGAGCTCTGGTCGACTATCTGCCTGGATAGTTCGACTTTCTGAGTCGGTCGACTATCTATTGATAGGTCGACGATCTCAGCAGGTCGGTCGACTATCTGCCTGGACAGTTCGACTTTCTGAGTCGGTCGACTATCTATTGATAGGTCGACGATCTCAGTAGGTCGGTCGACGATCGTCGAGGATCGTTCGACTATCTTCTGGTCTGCATATGTAATATTATATGCGTTTTATTTTTTGTTTTATTTCCTATATTTTCTGACATGTTTTATTATGGATTATTTAATTGATCTTATGCATATATCTCAAAGCAAACGTGCTTCTATATTTAGGCATAAGTCAATTCTTTCTGGCAATGTCTTTTGTCTTATTATCTGACTTTATTGTTGCAGCTGTCCTTTATAGCCGTTGGCTGTAAAGAGCTATTTCCGATGTGATTTATCAAACACCCTTTATGAGTCTATTTATTGCAGCTGCTGTAGTTTTCCCTTTTATAGGATATATATCTGCAAGACTTGTTTTTGTGTTAATTGCAGCCCAGATTCAAGATCTGAGAAGAAGACAAAAGTCTTGCTCTAATAGAGCCGTTGCTGCTGCACCTATTTAAAGAGTTCTTTTGGAAAAAGAAAATAAGACACACGACACACACGAAACATACAAGAAGAAGACAGTGACCAGAAACACACAGACGAAGCTGTAGAACAAATGTGAAAGAAGACTGCTACCATCAACATTCAGCAGTCTTCAAGAAAGAAAAGATACAGCTGCTCACAGCAATATCTATCCAACTGTGAAGATATCTCTTCTGCTCTTCCTCAACCTGAGTGCTCCTGTTCCAGGAAGATACACTCAGAGATTTTGAAGAAGAAGAAGAAATAAGGAAGCTGAAGAAGAACATCTAAATCCAGATCTCTAGTCTTCTTCAGGCCTTACTCCTTCAGAACCTCGTGACAGTATTCTGTCATAAGTTCTGAAGAGTCTCTTATGCTTCTCTAATCTGTTGTAAAAATAGAGAAGACAATCTAACTCTCCTTCCCCCTCCTGTAAAGAGTTTGTTCACACCTCTTCAAAAGTGAACGTTGGTGACAGGGCACCTTATCAACAACCTGCTTGGTTTTTAGACACCTGATCAAAAGTCTAAAGGGTCTGTTTGATCTACCTGAATCAGATCATTGGTGGCAGGGCACCTTAGCAAAAACCTGTAGTGGATTCCTACCAAGGTGGTAGAAGAGTGGACGTACCTATTGAGAGGGAACCACTGTAGCTCCTTGTGTCGTCTGGTTTGCTTGCTCTGTTTCTTTTGTGCTATGCTCTGTTATGTGTTTTAATTTTTAATTTTCCGCATTAACTCTTCCTAAAAGAAAATATAAGATCTACCCTCACTTTCAATTGGTATCAGAGGGAGGTTGATTGTTTGTACAGGATAACTCCTGAATCAAAAGATCCCTGAGATAGATCTTATACTTATTTCTTAAGAGTTTTTCATGGCACAAAATGAAGAATGGTCAAGCACCAGACCTCCAGCTTGCAACTTAGCTGAGTTTAGCATCTGGAAGGCAAGAATCAAATTATATATGAACTCTTTTGATGAAGAAATTTTCTCTTCTATCTTAACAGGTCTTCCAACTTCGGCAACAACAACACAAAGTGCCAGGCTAACTGATGCCCGAGCAATGAATATCCTAGCTCAGTCATTGTCTGATGACATTTTTCAAGAGATTGTTGAATGTTCAACAGCTAAGGAGATGTGGGATTCCCTTCACCAAATGGCTTCTGAACCCGTGGATGACACATCAGAAGGAAGCCACATCATCTCATTTGACGAAGAAGAATTAACATCCCTAGATGTTATCTGGGATGTCTCCGATGATGACTCATCATTTGAAGATGAAGAGGAGGAAGCAAGGGCCAAAGAATTCTGCTTAAAGGCCATAAATGCATCAAACAACAAGGAAAAGCCTGAATCAGAACTTAGAAAATATCAGGTGATATCCAATACTAACTACATTTCAAAATATCCTAAATCAATCTCTAACTTGAATACAACTAAACCTTCAAGAGAAATATTAAGAAAATTCAACAACATTGATTTTGTTTTTCAAAAGTTTTCTCAAATTTTTCAAACATACATGAAATATTTTTTGAAAAATTTATTTAATAAACCAATAAAACCTCATTACATTTATGGTCTGAAAATTTTTTATGAATCTTAGATCTCAAAGAGGCATAGTAAGATAATTCTACATCCTTACAGATTTTTCACAAAATTATCTACACTAAAACTCAACACAGACTTGATCCAGTGGATCATCACACTGTGTTGAAGTTTTTATTTGTGATAAAGTGATTCTATAGGAAGGGAATTATCAGACAGTGCCTTTCTGATTTTAAAGATTTTCTTCAAAATCTTTTTCAGATTATCCTAATGAGTGCTGTGCTCATTAAATTGCATTCCCCTGTCATTTTCTCTGCCCTCACGTTTTTTTTTTTTTCTTCTTCAAGATTTACTTCATTCATTTGTTCATGCACAAAAGCAAAAACTGCATCTCTTCTTGTTCCCTTTGCACTTGATCTGTTTTCTGTCTTGCAGGATTACAGACTCAAAATTTCCAACATGAAGAGATGATCAAGAACAGGGCCAAACTCTACAAAACTTTCAATCTCAGTTTGCTATTTCATAAATCTGTTTTATACTCTTAGTTAAATATTTTCAAATCCTTTTATTATTAGGACCAGATTTATTAGGAAGCATCTTCTTTTCTTATAGCTAATTATATCTGATTGATGTTATGTTCAAATATTTCATTCAGATTTCTGTATAAAGAAATTCTCGGTCAGATAACTCTATTTCTTATAGATCCTTTTCTAACTTCATTTAGATTGAGTCCTCTACTCTAGTTGCATTGGTCAGCTGAGTTTGAATCTCGTCTAATGAAAAGAAATTCTATAGGAAGGAAGATATCTGATCTTGTTTTTCAGATCCAGAATCTTAATCAAATTTGCTGGACAAAATATCATTTTTGCTGCTAACATACCCTTTTTCAAGGAGAGAGCAATCTCTACCATAGCCTTCTGCAGGTACTATCTACAGGAGTTAGCTGGATGACTCAATCAATATTCAAAGTCATCTCAGCTGAGTCCAAATCACATGTACTGCATCAACATAGGGGGAGATTGCAAATGCCAGCAAGCAGCCAGCCAAACAAAGCTTTTCTTTATATATTTTATGCTTTGCAAATTTTTATTATTTTGCTAATAGGATCCTCACCCAAATAGGGGGAGATTGTTGGAACCCTGGTTCTGATTTGGGCTAGGATCTCTATTAAGTTACTTTAGCTTAGTTTAGCTTATTTTCAGTAGTTTTAGTTTTTGAAAGACTTAACCCAAATAGGGGGAGATTGTTGGTACCCTAGTTTGGATTTGAGTTAAGTCTTTCCTTTTAGTCCTTGACCCAAGATTTATCTATGGTCAAAGTCTTGTTGTAGAGCTTTCTCTTTTCCAGTAAAATTCTGGCTAAGGGATTTTCGGGTTCGACTATCGTCGAACGCCGATCGACTATCGTCGATCAGCCGGTCGACGATCGTCTGTCTCTGGTCAGCTCGACGTTCTGCTAGATCGTCGAGCTCTGGTCGACTATCTGCCTGGATAGTTCGACTTTCTGAGTCGGTCGACTATCTATTGATAGGTCGACGATCTCAGCAGGTCGGTCGACTATCTGCCTGGACAGTTCGACTTTCTGAGTCGGTCGACTATCTATTGATAGGTCGACGATCTCAGTAGGTCGGTCGACGATCGTCGAGGATCGTTCGACTATCTTCTGGTCTGCATATGTAATATTATATGCGTTTTATTTTTTGTTTTATTTCCTATATTTTCTGACATGTTTTATTATGGATTATTTAATTGATCTTATGCATATATCTCAAAGCAAACGTGCTTCTATATTTAGGCATAAGTCAATTCTTTCTGGCAATGTCTTTTGTCTTATTATCTGACTTTATTGTTGCAGCTGTCCTTTATAGCCGTTGGCTGTAAAGAGCTATTTCCGATGTGATTTATCAAACACCCTTTATGAGTCTATTTATTGCAGCTGCTGTAGTTTTCCCTTTTATAGGATATATATCTGCAAGACTTGTTTTTGTGTTAATTGCAGCCCAGATTCAAGATCTGAGAAGAAGACAAAAGTCTTGCTCTAATAGAGCCGTTGCTGCTGCACCTATTTAAAGAGTTCTTTTGGAAAAAGAAAATAAGACACACGACACACACGAAACATACAAGAAGAAGACAGTGACCAGAAACACACAGACGAAGCTGTAGAACAAATGTGAAAGAAGACTGCTACCATCAACATTCAGCAGTCTTCAAGAAAGAAAAGATACAGCTGCTCACAGCAATATCTATCCAACTGTGAAGATATCTCTTCTGCTCTTCCTCAACCTGAGTGCTCCTGTTCCAGGAAGATACACTCAGAGATTTTGAAGAAGAAGAAGAAATAAGGAAGCTGAAGAAGAACATCTAAATCCAGATCTCTAGTCTTCTTCAGGCCTTACTCCTTCAGAACCTCGTGACAGTATTCTGTCATAAGTTCTGAAGAGTCTCTTATGCTTCTCTAATCTGTTGTAAAAATAGAGAAGACAATCTAACTCTCCTTCCCCCTCCTGTAAAGAGTTTGTTCACACCTCTTCAAAAGTGAACGTTGGTGACAGGGCACCTTATCAACAACCTGCTTGGTTTTTAGACACCTGATCAAAAGTCTAAAGGGTCTGTTTGATCTACCTGAATCAGATCATTGGTGGCAGGGCACCTTAGCAAAAACCTGTAGTGGATTCCTACCAAGGTGGTAGAAGAGTGGACGTACCTATTGAGAGGGAACCACTGTAGCTCCTTGTGTCGTCTGGTTTGCTTGCTCTGTTTCTTTTGTGCTATGCTCTGTTATGTGTTTTAATTTTTAATTTTCCGCATTAACTCTTCCTAAAAGAAAATATAAGATCTACCCTCACTTTCATACTAAATACAAAACAATATTTCGGATACTACGATCCACTATAATACTCACTATTACTGTCGTGTGGTACATATGGATGGCATGGAGAGCCCCAAATACACCTTAGAGAGAGAGTCAACTACTGCGACTACTACTCATACATACTACAGGTAACCTAACTTCTCTTTTATATTACCCCTTCTCTTCGCATTTCCCCTGACATAACTGTTTCAATACACTCAGATTTGTGGGGCAACTCCAACAATACTATTGCATAGTCGATGCCTACTGCAATAATATGCGGAGGATAATGCTGCCAAAATAGAAACTCAAAAATTGAGTTGGATAAGATCACACCAAAGCGACATTCGAGCTGAATTGTACCAAGGATTCCAAGATTGCTTACACTCAGGAGAAAATGACGCAGGTTTGCATATTCTACCTTATTAAATTCATTTCATTTGCATTCACAAAAAAACTCTTCTGAAGCATCTCCTTAACAACATATTCAGTACAAACATCTACACACATCAACGAACGTTGGTCGTAGAACTATCTTATCATCTTACTTTGTTGGAAGCCCGAGAGATATGTACCAAAGATAATAAGACGCAATGTCTATTGTCAAAAACTACGGGAGGCCTGATATTTTCTTAACGATAACATACAACCCATCTTGGGTTGAGATCAAAGAAGAACTCCTGCCTGTCAAGTTTGCACACAATCATCTATATTTAATATCTAGAATATTTCAAGCAATATATGAAACTTTCAAGGATGATATCTTCCACAAAGGTGTTTTGGGTCAAGTCGTCGCACACGTTCATGCTGTCAAGTTTAAAAAATGGGATCTACCACACGTTCATATATTAATTATTTTATATGAAACTGACAAGCTTTTTAATCCAAATGATTATGATTATATTATAAAAGCTAAGATACCTTATCAAAGCGAAGAGACAAAGCTTTATACTGCTGTACTTAAACACATGATACATAGACCATGCAGGTCATTCAATCATAACGCCCAATACATGAAACTTAATGGTTGCAAGAAAGGCTACCCAAAGCGATTTTCAGAGACCACTACGCAAGATTTTGATTCACACCCAAAATACAGATGGAGGAATCATAACAAACAAATTACATGTAACACCCTACCCTAGTTTAATAGTAAATCAACAGTCTGGTCGGGCCCGCGATAAGAAGTAAACTAACGGTATAAAAACTGGTATAAGCTAGTAATAATAAAAGTGCTAAAAGGGAACTTATAGGGGAAGAAGAGTAAGAAAAATTAACTATGAGTAAAAGTGTACCTCACAATACAAAATTCATGGAGCCCACTAAAACAGAATATAACACTATGAAACTGATATATTGTTAGTTTGAAATAAACCGATATGTCAAAACATGAGTGAAGTACAACATATACATAATGTCTAAAAATAAATACAAGTACAACAACAATGTGGTAAAACTGAACAAAACTGACGACTAAGTGACTGCACCGTCTATCCTAAGCGAATTCCCTAATCGGAGCCCCCTATAAAAACAAATTTCAAAAAAGTCAGACTTACTAGAGAGTAAGAAAAACTACTCCCTCCAGCAAAACTTAAAGAAAAATATTTTAAGTGAATATTACTTAAATTTAAAATTGCATAATTTTTCTAATATTAAACGTGACACTTGAAATCATGGTCTGACATAAAATCAACCTATCGTATGATCTGACACACTCTTTTCTTAATTGTATAAATCATTTATTTTTGGAGTTTTAGACTTATGACTGTTGTAATTTTTTGAAAGTGTTAGAAACGAACTAAAACAAACCGGAAAGAGAATAACTGAAACTTTATTATCAGAAAAAGGTGTCTATTACAAAGGTATGCCCTCCCTTATATAGAATGGAGGAGAGATGAGAGAATACAAATAAGAGATGTGGGACTAAAAATTTACATGACTAAGCGGACTGTACAGAACAAACCGCACAAGCCGCGCGGTTAGACAGAAGGGCTAACCGCACGGCTACCACCAGAGAGAGAGAGAGACCACAAGGGGAGACCGCCTGAGAGCTCGACAACCAGACAGCAACAGCACAGTAATTAAACCGCTGAAGGGAAACCGCCAGACCGCGCGGTCTCTAACCCGCCAAGACAGACCGCCAGACCGCCCGGTCTCTAACTTCAACACTCCCCCTCAAGCTGGAGTATATATATCGATCATGCCCAGCTTGTCACAAATATGATGAAACGAGGTGGAAACTGGCTTGGTGAAGATGTCAGCCAGCTCTTTATCAGAAGTGACAAAGGGAGTGCAAATTTGTTCCTTTAAGATCTCTTCACGAATGAAATGACAGTCGACTTCAATGTGCTTGGTTCTTTCATGGAAGACAGGATTTTTGGAGATGTATATGGCAGCCTTGTTATCACAGAACATAGGTAGCGGATGGTTGTAGACCTCTCCTAAATCCAGCATTAGAGCCCGTAGCCATTTTAGCTCACAAGTGGTCGACGCCATACTCCGATACTCTGCTTCAGCACTGGACCTGTAAACAACAGACTGCTTCTTGCTCTTCCAGCTTACCAGATTACCCCCAACAAAGGTGCAGAAACCGGAGGTAGACTTGCGATCCCCTTTGTCATCAGCGTAACTCGCATCTGAGTAAGCTTCAACCCTCAGATGACCATTCTTCTGGAAAAGCAATCCTTTCCCAGGTACGGCTTTGACATACTCCAAGATCCGTAAGGCGGACTGCAGATGACACTCCCTGGGAGCTTGCATGAATTGACTCACCTTGCCAACAGCATAGGAAATGTCGGGTCTGGTCACTGTGAGATATATGAGCTTACCAACAAGACGTCTGTACCTCGTAGTATCTGAAAGAAGAGGCGAATCATCTGTCCAGGTTTTGTCTTCTCCAACAGCCATGAGACATCGAGCAGGTTTGGCCCCAGTCAATCCTGCATCTTTTAAAAGATCAAGGGCATACTTACGCTGGGAGAGGACTAAGGAATTGGGCTTCCGAGAGATTTCGATCCCCAAAAAGTACTTTGGAGAGCCCATATCTTTCGTGACCAGATGTTGACGAAGATGCCGCTTTGTCAAGGCTACCCCTTCCTGGTCATCGCTAGTGAGAAGAATATCATCAACATACACTGCAAGAACCACTAGTCCCGAGGAGGTGATGGAGACGACAGCCCCCGCCTTTTGGATGATGGCACGCTAACGGAAGATGTCCCCTCGTCTCCAACAAAGGATTTGCGGCGCCGCGATGATCGTACGGAATTTCGCTACAACCTCCGCCCGCGACGCAAGACAACCAAATAAATTATCATCTTTATTTTGAGAACTATTAATTTTGATGCTTTTATTTCTTTGGAGTGTTTATTTTATTTGGGCTACACATAGCCAAAACCTTTATGCTAAGCCTATATATAGGCATGTCTTATTTTGGTTTCATTAAGTTGAATGAAAAGAGATCTCAAACCCTAATCTTGCTCCCCTCTATTGCTCTCCCTCTCCCTCTTCCCCTCTAGCCGCCACCCTCTCTCTCTCTCCCCCTCCACATTTCGGCCACCCATTTCCCCAACTCCCTCCTCATCTCCAAGCCGCCTCCTCCCCTCTCTACCATCTCCTCTCGGCCACTACCCCTCCCTCCTCAAAACCGCCGGCCCTCCTACTCCTACCACTCCGGCCGCCCCTTCCCAAAAGTCGGTCGCCCACCTCCATCAAATCCGAGCCCCACCTTGAAGGAGTCGGCCAGCTCCTTGACTTGGAGTGTGGCCGAGACGACGTCTCACATTCACGGCAACGGAACCTCGGCGTAACGCGGCGAAGGCGGATAGTCTTCATCCATTCGGCTCTACTCCGGCGGAACCGTGGGGAAGTGTTCCTACGACAATAGTCGGAATCATCTATTCCGACTGGGGTAACGAACTTCTCCACCGCTTGTGATTCCCTCTTGATTTTTCCTGTGGCCGGACGATTTTTGCGTTGATTTTGAAGCATAGGATAGTCTTGGTGTTTAATCCCGGTTGGGTCGCATTTGTTTTCCTTAGTTAATTATATTCCGAACAAGGTTTGGCGAACCTCGCATCTTTTTGTTGGGAGAGATCCACCACTTTCGAATCGTGGTTTTCCGGTGGATCGCTTTTGGTACAACTTCGCTCGGCCGGGTCCAAGATTGGCCCATTTAGCCGGAGAGAATATCGGCTTATCGCCCCTATTCGCTCCCCTTGCGGGTGTGCTATCCGTGCGTTGGCTTAACGAAATAATTCTGCGTATTTAGCGTACGGTGCAGTTGTGTGCGAGTGCGGAATCGGGATAGTCGAGCGAGGTAATAAACCGTTAGCCCGTCGCCTCTAGTGAGTCCCCCCCCCAAGCCTACATCAAATTGGTATCAGAGGGAGGTTCACGTCAATTTCCTAATTGACCCCCTCCACCATTTTGTGTCGCGTTCCCCGCACTTTTGTTTGCGCGTTAGTTGTCAAAATCACAAAAAAAAAATCTGTTTGGTCTGCCAATAGCGGTGCAGATTTCTCAATTTTCAGCAAAAAAAATCAGAAATTTTTTTTTAATCATTCCCATTTTTTTCTTAGTAAGAAAATCAAAAAAAGTATTGTTTTCGGTAAAGTGTCTAGCGGGATTAATTCCACCAGTGGTCTGTCTAAAACTGTTTCTTCACTTGTGCATGCGCACTAGGCTCGGTACGGCATATCCTCCGTCATCTTCCAATATGGACGATGACCAGCCGGAGGGTCGTCCCCTCACGGAGATTGAGGAGCTCCGTTAGGATTTCACGGAGCAGATGACGGCTATTCGGGAGGCTATTCATGCCATGGGGTTGCAACAAGGAGCACCTTGTAATCCACCTCCGCACCAACGGGCGGGAGAAAATCACAATCCCTACCCCCACCCTCCTAACGAGCACGCCCCTCGAGCACCCTACGAGTTTGATCTTACTCGGGCTGTCCGAGTTAAGCCTCCTTCCTATGATGGATTGGGAGACCCCCAAGTCTTCCAGGACTGGGTCATGGAAATTGAGTGCTACTTCGAATGGTATGCTCTCAACGATGCGGACAAGGTGCGGGTGGCGAGGATGAAACTATTCGGGCGAGCCAAGATCTTTTGGCTGAACGAAGAGAGGCGCTTACGTGTAGAAAACGGCGTTAGGCCCATCGGTTGGGACGATATGAAGGCTAGGTTGACCGAGCAATACGTTCCCACGTACCATCGAACACAGATGTTTGATGAGCGGGCTACCCTTAAGCAAGGGGCGAGGTCGGTTTCTGAATACATGAGCTTGCTTAAGGATATGATGGTCCGTTGTGATGTGAATGAGATGCCCGAGGTCACCCTCTCCAGGTTTCGTAAGGGCCTCAACCCCGACATCCAAGGGAAGTTATTGCGATACGACCACACGGACTTACACGTGACCTTCAACGCTGCGTTAGACATCGAGAAGCACAACGCGCTGAAGGGAAAGTCACGCCCTTTTCAAAAGGGAAAATCCATCTAAGGACCCCCCCCGACACCCAGCTATAAGGATAAGGGGAAGTACCGGTCCTCCGATTCTTCCTCCATAGTGGTGACGGCTAAAAACAATAAGAGTCCAACGGGAGAAAGAGTGTCGATAGGGAGAGTCAGCAGGACGAACGTCACCTGTTTTGCTTGCGGGGTTCAAGGACACTATGCTAATGATTGTCCTACTAAACCCAAGCCTCTAGCACTGTTAGATGCCGCTGGCGGATCTGACGACCTCACTTATGATGCGGAAGATTTTAGTGAGTCGGATGGCGTGTCGAGTGATATGGATGATGAATCCCACTTGATGGTGATGAGATGTATTTTGGCCACCCCTCGGCCGTTAGACGAATGGAATAGGACAAATATCTTCTCGTTAAACTTTAAGAGCGGTGAAAAGTGGTGTCGGTTGATCATAGATAGCGGTAGTTGCATGAATGTCGTTTCTGAGGCCGCCGTGAAGCGCATGTCCCTAGTTGCGGAGCCACACCCCCACCCGTATAAGGTGGCGTGGGTGAACAAATCATCCCTCCCCGTAGCGAAGCGTTGTCTAGTTCCCCTCACCATAAAGGCATACACCGAATTGATTTGGTGTGATGTCATCCCCATGGATGCGTGCCACGTCTTACTTGGCCGCCCTTGGTTATTTGACCATGACGTCACCCACTATGGTCGGGCTAACACTTATGAATTCAAGTTCAATGGCCGCGTCATTGTCTTGAAGCCCTCTCCTCCGAAGGATCCTTCGACCCCGTCTAAGGACACCGTCATCCCTGTCGAGAAGAGAGCGTTGGGTCTTATTGGTAGGAAGGAACTCACCCGGGCCACCTTCATGGACGGAGTTCTCTATACTTTAGTTTGCCTCCAAGTTAAGGACGATGCGGAGATAAGTGAGCGCTTACCCCCGGCATTGAAGTCACTCCTCGAAGAGTTTGTGGATGTGTATCCGGACGAGCTCCCGTCTGGGTTACCCCCCATGCGGGACATCCAACACGCCATTGACTTCATTCCCGGTTCCTCCCTACCTAACCTTCCCCATTATCGCCTCAATCCGTCGGCGCATTTAGAACTACAAGCCCAGATTTCGGACTTATTGCGCAAGGGATTTATCCGCCATAGCATGAGTCCATGTGCGGTGCCCGCCTTAATTGCCCCCAAGAAGGACGGCTCGTGGTGGATGTGTGTGGATAGTCGGGCCATAAACAAAATCTCTGTCAAGTATCGATTCCCTATCCCCCGCCTCGACGATTTGTTAGATATGTTGGCCGGCGCCTCGATCTTCTCCAAGTTGGATCTTCAGAGTGGTTATCACCAGATCCGAATTAGAGAGGGGGATGAGTGGAAGACCGCCTTTAAATCTAAGGAGGGCCTTTATGAGTGGTTAGTGATGCCGTTTGGGCTATCCAACGCGCCCAGCACGTTTTCTAGGATGATGACCCATGTTTTTCAACCTTACATGGGGAAATTCATTGTGGTGTATTTTGACGACATCTTGATTTTTAGCACCTCCACGAGTGATCATGAGGCGCATCTAAGAGTCATCCTAACCACGTTAAGATTCGAAAAGTTATTCGTAAACATAAAAAAAATGTACCTTCCACGTAACCTCCGTCGAGTTCCTCGGTTACATCGTTAGCTCCCAAGGAATCCATGTAGACCCCAAGAAGGTGGAGGCCATAAGGGAATGGCCCGAGCCCGCCAACATTCGGGACGTGCGGAGTTTTCACGGACTCGCCACTTTCTACCGGCGGTTTATTAAGGATTTTAGTAGCATAATGGCGCCCATAACTGAGTGCATGAAAAAAGGTGAGTTTGCTTGGACGAAGTCGGCCGCCAAGGCTTTTCAGTTAATCAAGGCACGCATGTCCGAAGCCCCCCTCTTGCGACTCCCAGATTTCTCCAAGGTTTTTGAATTATCATGTGACGCTTCGGGGGTAGGGATTGGGGGCGTATTGAGTCAAGAAGGTCACCCGGTGGGGTACTTCAGCGAGAAGCTTGCCGGTCCGAAATTGAACTATTCTAACTATGATCGGGAATTCTACGCGGTCATCCGATGCCTCCAACATTGGCGGCACTATTTGCTTCCGAAGGAGTTCGTCCTCCTATCCGATCACGAGGCGCTACGCTTCATCAATTCGCAGTCTAAGGTGAGCCCACGACATGCTAAATGGGTCTCCTATCTTCAGGAGTACACATTCATCATCAAGCATTTGAAGGGCACCCTCAATCGCATAGCGGACGCCCTTAGTCGTGTCACCTTATTACTATCCACCTTAGAAGTTAAGGTGGTGGGCTTTGATAGGATTAAGGACGAATATGCCCACTGCCCAGATTTCAAGGACATATATTTCACCACTCAGGAAAATCAACCCACGACCATTTCTACGTTTTACATTCGTGATGGGTATCTTTTCAATCACTCGAGGTTATGTATTCCCCGCTCATCCCTACGTCATTTCATTGTGTGGGAACTGCATGGTGGCGGGTTAGGAGGTCATTTTGGCCGTGATAAGACTATCGCGTTAGTTGAGGACAAATTTTATTGGCCCGACCTTAAGACCATGGTGAGTAAAATCGTGGGTAGTTGTCGGGCATGCCAGTTGGCCAAGGGAAATAAGACGAACACGGGGCTTTACACCCCCCTTCCGATCCCTTCGACGCCTTGGGAAGACGTTAGCATGGATTTCATTCTAGGCCTTCCGATCACATTTCGGCATCACGATTCGATCTTAGTTGTCGTTGACCGTTTTTCCAAGATGGCTTACTTTATCGCTTACAATAAAACTAATGACGCGTCACATGTCACTCAACTTTATTTTAAAGAGGTCGAAGGTCACCGCGGCGTCCCAAAATCGATAGTCACAGATAGGGACGTCAAGTTCACGAGCTATTTTTGGAAAACATTGTGGAGGATAATGGGCACCAAACTCCTATTTTCTTCGGCCTACCATCCACAGACGGATGGGCAAATGGAGGTTGTAAATAGAAGTTTAGGTAGTCTGCTACGCTGCCTTGTGGGAGACCACAAGGGTACATGGGACCTTATCCTTCCACATGCTCAGTTGGCATACAATAATTCCAAAAATAGGTCCACGGGTCTATCCCCGAATGAAATTGTGCATGGCTATAAGGCCCCGGTGCCCCTTGACTTGATTCCGTTACCCTCATCTTATAAATCAAGCCAATTCGCATAAGATTTTGCCTCTCACATTCATGATCTGCATAAGCACATAAATGAGACACTTAGCACAAAATATGCGTCTTATCAAGCTAATGCAAACGCACACAAAAGAGTGTCCCACTTGAAGGTTGGCGATTTGGTCATGGTGCGTCTCATTCCTGAACGGTTGCCTACGGGCACCTTAAAAAAGTTGGCGGATCGGCGAGCGGGACCTTTTCGGCTTATAAAGAAACTAGGAGACAATGCTTTTCTGTTGGAATTACCGCCTGACTGGGGGATTTCCCCGTGTTTAATGTTTCGGATTATACGTCATATATTGCTCCGCCACTTGAATTATCTTCTTCTCCGTTTAATTCCACTTCACAGTCTCTTGGGTATAGGGTTGAGAGGGGTTATGGAACACTCTCTCCACCGGTCTCCAACGGAGGTAGGCTTAATGTTGATGCAATAGATTTTCCCCCTTTGCTGCCTAATGCTTTCCCCAGGTTTGCCAGGACAGATTTTTTGCCGGACAGGATTCTACAGGATGACGTGTTCCCCTCTGCTGATGGCGATGTGCGCCGCTACTTGATTCGTTGGCGTGATCGCCCCGCTTCGGATGACTCTTGGCTCCCGGAAGCGGAGGTTGCTCTTTTGGATGAGGGTCTTCTTCGTCGGTATCTTCAAGCTCACTCATCGGTGATGAGTCCTTTCACGCAGGGGAGGATTGATGGAGACGACAGCCCCCACCTATTGGATGATGGCACGCTAACGGAAGATGTCCCCTCGTCTCCAACAAAGGATTTGCGGCGCCGCGATGATCGTACGGAACATCGCTACAACCTCCGCCCGCGGCGCAAGACAACCAAATAAATTATCATCTTTATTTTGAGAACTATTAATTTTGATGCTTTTATTTCTTTGGAGTGTTTATTTTATTTGGGCTACACATAGCCAAAACCTTTATGCTAAGCCTATATATAGGCATGTCTTATTTTGGTTTCATTAAGTTGAATGAAAAGAGATCTCAAACCCTAATCTTGCTCCCCTCTATTGCTCTCCCTCTCCCTCTTCCCCTCTAGCCGCCACCCTCTCTCTCTCTCCCCCTCCACATTTCGGCCACCCATTTCCCCAACTCCCTCCTCATCTCCAAGCCGCCTCCTCCCCTCTCTACCATCTCCTCTCGGCCACTACCCCTCCCTCCTCAAAACCGCCGGCCCTCCCACTCCTACCACTCCGGCTGCCCCTTCCCAAAAGTCGGCCGCCCACCTCCATCAAATCCGAGCCCCACCTTGAAGGAGTTGGCCAGCTCCTTGACTTGGAGTGTGGCCGAGGCGACGTCTCACATTCACGGCAACGGAACCTCGGCGTGACGCGGCGAAGGCGGATAGTCTTCATCCATTCGGCTCTACTCCGGCGGAACCGTGGGGAAGTGTTCCTACGACAATAGTCGGAATCATCTATTCCGACTGGGGTAACGAACTTCTCCACCGCTTGTGATTCCCTCTTGATTTTTCCTATGGCCGGACGATTTTTGCGTTGATTTTGAAGCATAGGATAGTCTTGGTGTTTAATCCCGGTTGGGTCGCAATTGTTTTCCTTAGTTAATTATATTCCGAACAAGGTTTGGCGAACCTCGCATCTTTTTGTTGGGAGAGATCCACCACTTTCGAATCGTGGTTTTCCGGTGGATCGCTTTTGGTACAACATCGCTCGGCCGGGTCCAAGATTGGCCCATTTAGCCGGAGAGAATATCGGCTTATCGCCCCTATTCGCTCCCCTTGCGGGTTGGCTATCCGTGCGTTGGCTTAACGAAATAATTCTGCGTATTTAGCGTGCGGTGCGGTTGTGTGCGAGTGCGGAATCGGGATAGTCGAGCGAGGTAATAAACCGTTAGCCCTTCGCCTCTAGTGAGTCCCCCCCCAAGCCTACATCAAATTGGTATCAGAGGGAGGTTCACGTCAATTTCCTAATTGACCCCCTCCACCATTTTGTGTCGCGTTCCCCGCACTTTTGTTTGCGCGTTAGTTGTCAAAATCACAAAAAAAAATTCTGTTTGGTCTGCCAATAGCGGTGCAGATTTCTCAATTTTCAGCAAAAAAAATCAGAAATTTTTTTTTAATCATTCCCATTTTTTTCTTAGTAAGAAAATCAAAAAAAGTTTTGTTTTCGGTAAAGTGTCTAGCGGGATTAATTCCACCAGTGGTCTGTCTAAAACTGTTTCTTCACTTGTGCATGCGCACTAGGCTCGGTACGGCATATCCTCCGTCATCTTCCAATATGGACGATGACCGGCCGGAGGGTCGTCCCCTCACGGAGATTGAGGAGCTCCGTCAGGATTTCACGGAGCAGATGACGGCTATTCGGGAGGCTATTCATGCCATGGGGTTGCAACAAGGAGCACCTTGTAATCCACCTCCGCACCAACGGGCGGGAGAAAATCACAATCCCTACCCCCACCCTCCTAACGAGCACGCCCCTCGAGCACCCTACGAGTTTGATCTTACTCGGGCTGTCCGAGTTAAGCCGCCTTCCTATGATGGATTGGGAGACCCCCAAGTCTTCCAGGACTGGGTCATGGAAATTGAGTGCTACTTCGAATGGTATGCTCTCAACGATGCGGACAAGGTGCGGGTGGCGAGGATGAAACTATTCGGGCGAGCCAAGATCTTTTGGCTGAACGAAGAGAGGCGCTTACGTGTAGAAAACGGCGTTAGGCCCATCGGTTGGGACGATATGAAAGCTAGGTTGACCGAGCAATACGTTCCCACGTACCATCGAACACAGATGTTTGATGAGCGGGCTACCCTTAAGCAAGGGGCGAGGTCGGTTTCTGAATACATGAGCTTGCTTAAGGATATGATGGTCCGTTGTGATGTGAATGAGATGCCCGAGGTCACCCTCTCCAGGTTCCGTAAGGGCCTCAACCCCGACATCCAAGGGAAGTTATTGCGATACGGCCACACGGACTTACACGTGACCTTCAACGCTGCGTTAGACATCGAGAAGCACAACGCGCTGAAGGGAAAGTCACGCCCTTTTCAAAAGGGAAAGTCCATCTTAGGACCCCCCCGACACCCAGCTATAAGGATAAGGGGAAGTACCGGTCCTCCGATTCTTCCTCCATAGTGGTGACGGCTAAAAACAATAAGAGTCCAATGGGAGAAAGAGTGCCGATAGGGAGAGTCAGCAGGACGAACGTCACCTATTTTGCTTGCGGGGTTCAAGGACACTATGCTAATGATTGTCCTACTAAACCCAAGCCTCTAGCACTGTTAGATGCCGCTGGCGGATCTGACGACCTCACTTATGAAGCGGAAGATTTTAGTGAGTCGGATGGCGTGTCGAGTGATATGGATGATGAATCCCACTTGATGGTGATGAGATGTATTTTGGCCACCCCTCGGCCGTTAGACGAATGGAATAGGACAAATATCTTCTCGTTAAACTTTAAGAGCGGTGAAAAGTGGTGTCGGTTGATCATAGATAGCGGTAGTTGCATGAATGTCGTTTCTGAGGCCGCCGTGAAGCGCATGTCCCTAATTGCGGAGCCACACCCCCACCCGTATAAGGTGGCGTGGGTGAACAAATCATCCCTCCCCGTAGCGAAGCGTTGTCTAGTTCCCCTCACCATCAAGGCATATACCGAATCGATTTGGTGTCATGTCATCCCCATGGATGCGTGCCACGTCTTACTTGGCCGCCCTTGGTTATTTGACCATGACGTCACCCACTATGGTCGGGCTAACACTTATGAATTCAAGTTCAGTGGCCGCGTCATTGTCTTGAAGCCCTCTCCTCCGAAGGATCCTTCGACCCCGTCTAAGGACACCGTCATCCCTGTCGAGAAGAGAGCGTTGGGTCTTATTGGTAGGAAGGAACTCACCCGGGCCACCTTCATGGACGGAGTTCTCTATGCTTTAGTTTGCCTCCAAGTTAAGGACGATGCGGCGATAAGTGAGCGCTTACCCCCGGCATTGAAGTCACTCCTCGAAGAGTTTGTGGATGTGTATCTGGACGAGCTCCCGTCTGGGTTACCCCCCATGCGGGACATCCAACACGCCATTGACTTCATTCCCGGTTCCTCCCTACCTAACCTTCCCCATTATCGCCTCAATCCGTCGGCGCATTTAGAACTACAAGCCCAGATTTCGGACTTATTGCGCAAGGGATTTATCCGCCATAGCATGAGTCCATGCGCGGTGCCCGCCTTACTTGCCCCCAAGAAGGACGGCTCGTGGCGGATGTGTGTGGATAGTCGGGCCATAAACAAAATCTCTGTCAAGTATCGATTCCCTATCCCCCGCCTCGACGATTTGTTAGATATGTTGGCCGGCGCCTCGATCTTCTCCAAGTTGGATCTTCGGAGTGGTTATCACCAGATCCGAATTAGAGAGGGGGATGAGTGGAAGACCGCCTTTAAATCTAAGGAGGGCCTTTATGAGTGGTTAGTGATGCCGTTTGAACTATCCAACGCGCCCAGCACGTTTTCTAGGATGATGACCTATGTTTTTCAACCTTACATGGGGAAATTCATTGTGGTGTATTTTGACGACATCTTGATTTTTAGCACCTCCACGAGTGATCATGAGGCGCATCTAAGTGTCATCCTAACCACGTTAAGATCCGAAAAGTTATTCGTAAACATAAAAAAATGTACCTTCCACGTAACCTCCGTCGAGTTCCTCGGTTACATCGTTAGCTCCCAAGGAATCCATGTAGACCCCAAGAAGGTGGAGGCCATAAGGGAAAGACCCGAGCCCGCCAACATTCGGGACGTGCGGAGTTTTCACGGACTCGCCACTTTCTACCGGCGGTTTATTAAGGATTTTAGTAGCATAATGGCGCCCATAACCGAGTGCATGAAAAAAGGTGAGTTTGCTTGGACGAAGTCGGCCGCCAAGGCTTTTCAGTTAATCAAGGCATGCATGTCCGAAGCCCCCCTCTTGCGACTCCCAGATTTCTCCAAGGTTTTTGAATTATCATGTGACGCTTCGGGGGTAGGGATTGGGGGCGTATTGAGTCAAGAAGGTCACCCGGTGGGGTACTTCAGCGAGAAGCTTGCCGGTCCGAAATTGAACTATTCTAACTATGATCGGGAATTCTACGCGGTCATCCGATGCCTCCAACATTGGCAGCACTATTTGCTTCCGAAGGAGTTTGTCCTCCTATCCGATCACGAGGCGCTACACTTCATCAATTCGCAGTCTAAGGTGAGCCCACGACATGCTAAATGGGTCTCCTATCTTCAGGAGTACACATTCATCATCAAGCATTTGAAGGGCACCCTCAATCGCGTAGCGGACGCCCTTAGTCGTGTCACCTTATTACTATCCACCTTAGAAGTTAAGGTGGTGGGCTTTGATAGGATTAAGGACGAATATGCCCACTGCCCAGATTTCAAGGACATATATTTCACCACTCAGGAAAATCAACCCACGACCATTTCTACGTTTTACATTCGTGACGGGTATCTTTTCAATCACTCGAGATTATGTATTCCCCGCTCATCCCTACATCATTTCATTGTGTGGGAACTGCATGGTGGCGGGTTAGGAGGTCATTTTGGCCGTGATAAGACTATCGCGTTAGTTGAGGACAAATTTTATTGGCCCGGCCTTAAGACCATGGTGAGTAAAATCGTGGGTAGTTGTCGGGCATGCCAGTTGGCCAAGGGAAATAAGACGAACACGGGGCTTTACACCCCCCTTCCGATCCCTTCGATGCCTTGGGAAGACGTTAGCATGGATTTCATTCTAGGCCTTCCGATCACATTTCGGCGTCACGATTCGATCTTAGTTGTCGTTGACCGTTTTTCCAAGATGGCTTACTTTATCGCTTGCAATAAAACTAATGACGCGTCACATGTCGCTCAACTTTATTTTAAAGAGGTCGTAGGTCACCGCGGCGTCCCAAAATCGATAGTCACTGATAGAGACGTCAAGTTCACGAGCTATTTTTGGAAAACTTTGTGGAGGATAATGGGCACCAAACTCCTATTTTCATCGGCCTACCATCCGCAGACGGATGGGCAAACGGAGGTTGTAAATAGAAGTTTAGGTAGTCTGCTACGCTGCCTTGTGGGAGACCACAAGGGTACATGGGACCTTATCCTTCCGCATGCTCAGTTGGCATACAATAATTCCAAAAATAGGTCCACGGGTCTATCCCCGAATGAAATTGTGCATGACTATAAGGCCCCGGTGCCCCTTGACTTGATTCCGTTACCCCCATCTTATAAATCAAGCCAATTCGCACAAGATTTTGCCTCTCACATTCATGATCTGCATAAGCACATAAATGAGACACTTAGCACAAAATATGCGTCTTATCAAGCTAATGCCAACGCACACAAAAGAGTGTCCCACTTGAAGGTTGGCGATTTGGTCATGGTGCGTCTCATTCCTGAACGGTTGCCTACGGGCACCTTAAAAAAGTTGGCGGATCGGCGAGCGGGACCTTTTCGGCTTATAAAGAAACTAGGAGACAATGCTTTTCAGTTGGAATTACCGCCTGACTGGGGGATTTCCCTCGTGTTTAATGTTTCAGATTATACGCCATATATTGCTCCGCCACTTGAATTATCTTCTTCTCCGTTTAATTCCACTTCACAGTCTCTTGGGTATGGGGTTGAGGGGGGTTATGGAACACTCTCTCCACCGGTCTCCAACGGAGGTAGGCTTAATGTTGATGCATTAGATTTTCTCCCTTTGCTGCCTAATGCTTTCCCCAGGTTTGCCAGGACAGATTTTTTGCCGGAAAGGATTCTCCAGGATGACGTGTTCCCCTCTGTTGATGGCGATGTGCGCCGCTACTTGATTCGTTGGCGTGATCACCCCGCTTCGGATGACTCTTGGCTCCCGGAAGCGGAGGTTGCTCTTTTGGATGAGGGTCTTCTTCATCGGTATCTTCAAGCTCACTCATCGGTGATGAGTCCTTTCACGCGGGGGAGGATTGATGGAGACGACAGCCCCCACCTTTTGGATGATGGCACGCTAACGGAAGATGTCCCCTCATCTCCAACAAAGGATTTGCGGCGCCGCGATGATCGTACGGAACATCGCTACAACCTCCGCCCGCGGCGCAAGACAACCAAAAAAATTATCATCTTTATTTTGAGAACTATTAATTTTGATGCTTTTATTTCTTTGGAGTGTTTATTTTATTTGGGCTACACATAGCCAAAACCTTTATGCTAAGCCTATATATAGGCATGTCTTATTTTGGTTTCATTAAGTTGAATGAAAAGAGATCTCAAACCCTAATCTTGCTCCCCTCTATTGCTCTCCCTCTCCCTCTTCCCCTCTAGCCGCCACCCTCTCTCTCTCCCCCTCCACATTTCGGCCACCCATTTTGCCAACTCCCTCCTCATCTCCAAGCCGCCTCCTCCCCTCTCTACCATCTCCTCTCGGCCACTACCCCTCCCTCCTCAAAACCGCCGGTGTTGACGCAAGAATTGCGCCTTCCAATTAACGGGGTGTTCGATCTCACAAGCTAAGGGTGAAGGAAGAAGGGTTGTGGGGATAAAGGAGAGGCTTGCTTGAGCAGAGGAGAAGCTTGCCCAAGCAGAGAGGAAGCTTGCTTGAGCAAAGGAGAAGCTTGCTCAAGCAGAGAGGAAGCTTGCTTGAGCAGAGGAGAAGCTTGCTCAAGCAGAGAGGAAGCTTGCTTGAGCAGAGGAGAAACTCGGTCAGGAACTGTCGATCAGACAGCTACTTTGGCGGTTAGCTTTGCATGTTGATGCCGAGAGAGGAGAGAAGAAGAGAGGAGGCCGCTAGCAGCGGCAACAGCAGACTTCGCCCGCCGCGGCTTGAATGCCACTCTTACGACGGGCTTTTCCTTTAATCAAGTAGAGTTACAACTTGCTATTGCACCATTACAAAGAAAGAGCAGTAAAGGGTACAATGGGGAAGCTGACGGCTAAGGAAGAAGGTGCCAGAAACTAAGTAAAAGAGGCTGCGGAGAACTGAAGAACTGAGGCTGAAGATGCTACTGAAGCTGCCTGCTGAAGTTGCATGCTGATGGCAGAAAAAACTAAGTCCCCAGCCCCTGACGACCTGGGAGATCTGGAAATCGGAGGCTGCGGAGGCTGCACAAGCTGCTGAGAGTAGAAGAAGCTAAGTCCACATCCCTTGACGACCTGGGCGGACTGGAGATTTGAGTCCGCCGACCTTGCTTAATCAAGCTGCGACGGACTGGAAAACTGAGTCCGCAGCCTTTGATCAAGGTTGCAGTTCTCCTCCCGCCGATCCAGAATGAGAGGTCTTGGGGGGTATTTATAGGCCCGGAGAGAATCTGGTCCAGTGACGTCATCCTTGACGACCTCGGCGACCTTGACGGACTGAGCAACTTGAGGAGCAGGCAGACGGACCCCGAACAAGCAACTCTGGGCTGATTGGGGGGACTACAGGAGGAGTCCTCCCTTGCCGGAGCGGAGGCCGCCCCCTAGCGGGCGGCCTGGGCGGACTCCGGGGGGAGTCCGCCCGGCAGGTGAGGCCGCCCCTAGCGGCGGCCTGGGCGGACTCGGGTGAGTCCGCCCGGCAGGCGAGACCGCCCCTAGCGGCGGCCTGGGCGGACTCAGGTGAGTCCGCCCGGGAGGCGAGGCCGCCCCTAGCGGCGGCCTGGGCGGACTCAGGTGAGTCCGCCCGGAAGGCGAGGTCGCCCCTAGCGGCGGCCTGGGCGGACTCAGGGGAGTCCGCCCGGCAGGCGAGGCCGCCCCTAGCAGCGGCCTGGGCGGACTCGGGTGAGTCCGCCCGGAAGGCGAGGCCGCCCCTAGCGGCAGCCTGGGCGGACTCGGGTGAGTCCGCCCGGCAGGCGAGGCCGCCCCTAGCGGCGGCCTGGGCGGACTCAGGGGAGTCCGCCCGGCAGGCGAGACCGCCCCTAGCGGATGCCTGGGCGGACTCAGGTGAGTCCGCCCGGGAGGCGAGGCCGCCCCTAGCGGCGGCCTGGGCGGACTCAGGTGAGTCCGCCCGGAAGGCGAGGCCGCCCCTAGCGGCGGCCTGGGCGGACTCAGGGGAGTCCGCCCGGCAGGCAAGGCCGCCCCTAGCGGCGGCCTGGGTGGACTCAGGGGAGTCCGCCCGGCAGGCGAGGCCACCCTTAGCGGCGGCCTGGGCGGACTCGCGTGAGTCCGCCCGGAAGGCGAGGCCGCCCCTAGCGGCGGCCTCGGCGGACTCGGGTGAGTCCGTCCGGCAGGCGAGGCCGCCCCTAGCGGCGGCCTGGGCGAACTCAGGTGAGTCCGCCCGGGAGGCGAGGCCGCCCCTAGCTGCGGCCTGGGTGGACTCAGGTGAGTCCGCCCGGAAGGCGAGGCCTCCCCCGGCGGGCGGCCCGCGAAGGCCAGCAGAGGCCGCCCCCTAGCGGGTCGGCCTGAGCGGACTCCAGGGGGAGTCCGCCCGACAAACGGAGGCCGCCCCTGGCGGGCGGCTGGCGGAACACCCATCCTTTAGCGATTTTGGACCCGACAGTCCGTCTTGCGCGGACATGGTGGACATCATGGGTAACCTGCTCCTTGCGGGTGGGAACCTGTATAGAAAAGCAGAAAAAAGGGGCACCTTGGAGAGGATTGCTCATTTTGGGGTTAACATAATCCCCGCACTTTTTGAAGTTCCTGAAGGAACTTCGAAAAAGTAGGAGACCCACAAAAAATCGCGATCCTCCCCGCAGAAATCAGGAGAGAGAAAAAATTATAGAGTAGGAGGGATAAGACCTGATGTCTCTCTTCGGAAAAATCTGTCAGTGTCTATCCTTTACCTGTGAAGAAAAAGTTAATGCAGGCAAAAGGGAGGTACATCTTGTGTGTACCTGAGCTGCTTTTCTAAATGAGGAAGAGGATAACTATCTTCCATTGAACTCTGAGAGGAACTTGCCACTATCTGCTTAATCTCTGCAAAAGGGAGAGTAAGCAAGCAGATAGAAGAAGAAAATAAGCTGCAAGTACCTGAGAGGAACTTGCCACTATCCGCTTAGTCTCTGCAAAAGGGAGAGTAAGCAAGCAGATAGAAGAAGAAAATAAGCTGCAAGTACCTGAGAGGAACTTGCCACTATCTGCTTAGTTTCTGCAAAAGGGAGAGTAAGCAGGCAGATAGAATAAGAAAATAAGCTGCAAGTACCTGAGAGGAACTTGCGAATGTTGCCTGTTGATATGATAAGATATAATCAGGTAGCAGAAGAGCTACCTGGCAAGCTCTGCTATCAATTGAATAAAGGTCAAACCGTGATAATAACTCTCTCTTGTATGACCAATATCAACGTGAAAACCCAGATTAGCAAAATAAGAAAGTCCGAAATTAGATTCATGATGACATTGCTTGTTAATCAAGAAGAACCATAAGCTGGGAATAAATGATGTGTGGTCAACATCTGATAGGAGAACTTGTTGATCATTATCTGATAGGAGCTTATGCAGGGTAGCGCATATAAGATGATCATAAGTCCAGAAGGGTATTGCAGATCCTTAAAATAGGTTGGACTTAACCTGTTAACCTGTAAGAAGATAAAAGCACAAAGGAGGGCTATACCCCGAGGATGAGCTAAAAAAGGTTGAATGCTGCCACAGGAGAGCACCCGTGGGCCTTATGCATCACTTGCCCAAAAGTCATCCGGGGCGTAGTCCTACCTAAAGCGGGCTGGCCGCATTCCCTTGACAGAGCACAAAAGGGAAACATGCGCAAAATCCTAAGAAGGAAGCGACAGATACACTGCTCTCTTGCCCCGGGTTACAAACATTGTTGATCCGTTCTACCAGGTGCGCCAAATGGTCTACAGCATTGCTCGTCTTTGAAGAGATCAACAACATTGTGGGTCCCGCGAAAGCACGGATTGAGAGTACCATAGAGTGTTCGGCCATCACAGTTGTGAGATGATCGAGGAGACAAGGCTACACTTGATCGCCATTTCTTGTCAAGCAAAGATCATCGTAACTGTAACGTATCCCTATCGGAGCACGATAGAACTATCACAGGAGGCCTCCCCTAGGCACTCACACTGCGCTAGACATCGGCTGGGATCCGAAGCCCCGTCATCCTCCGCACGAGAGTTGAACGGCCCCCACTGCATATATGCGAAAACTCCCCGCTATATGTGGTCATTGTGGTTTTACGCCAGAGAACAACCTCGAGGGGGCCCTGAGCAAGACTTGGCGATATCTCGGTGGTTCAGTGATCTCTTTGACAAAGAGAAGAAGTATAGAGGAGAAACATTACAAAAAGGGAACTGTGTCAGTATGAGATCTCTGACGTAAACTTTACTGAATGAAACAAAAGAGAGTGTTTGAAAAATATGCAAAATATTGTAAGAGTAATTGTTGTTGGTTGCGAGGAGCTTTGAGGACTGTCATGTCCTTTTGGCTTTAGAATAGGTCTCCAAGGGCGCCCACGTCATTAGCATCGTGGGTCTCGCCTATAGCGAGGCCACGATACGTGTCGATTTGATTCACTCCCTTTGAGCTGCAAGGCATGTCCGCTACTTCTTTTCCTTTTAAAGTTGACGGATCGGAGTGGTCATCTTTCGGGAACAGACCACGCATCTTACCCTGTCTCAACAATTCTTGCACCAGTTGATGAAGCGCTCGACAGTTTTCAGTCAAATGTCCGCTTTCTTTATGGAACTCGCAGAACGGATCTGAACTTTTTGATTTTTGGTTTTTCGGCTGGTAGGGCCTTTTGGAATTTGCCCTATCCTTCATAATCTGGCATACTTCTAGCATGGTCTCATCAAGTCCAGAATATGACAAGTCATCATCTTGCGGCTGATGAACTGAAGCTGTTTGCGGAGGTGGGGCTGGTGATAGCAATCGTTCTTGGGCACGATCCTGGCCCGGGAAGAGGTGTTGATGATGATGATGGAATCTTTTTGTTTTTCTTGAGTGGGATGAAAAGTCTTTTCGAGGAGACCTCGAAGGCTGCTTGCAAGAAGGATTTTTCTCCGACACCAGCCTAGAGACGAAGCTGGGGTTGCTCTTTTCACCACGGATGTATGAGTTGGCTAAGGCAATTATTTCTTGATATGTCTTTGGTGCTCGGACATTGGCCTCAAATTTGAGTGGTCCCTCCTGCAAACCATTGATGAGAGCCACTCGATACATCTCCTGGTCAACGATCTCGATGTCCAATATTTCCCTCTGAAAACGATCCACAAAATGAGACCAAGTCTCATTCTCTCGCTGCCTGATCTCAAAGAGGGCTTCTGGACCGCCCTTTCTCTTGGAAGAAGTAGAAAATCTGAGCAGGAACTCCCTTCGCAAATCAGCAAAGGAAGAGATGGACTGAGCACGAAGTCCATATAACCAATCTCTCACTTGACCATCAAAGGTCGTTACGAGGAGCTTGCTCTTGGTGGCATCGGAGAGGGTCTTGAGAGCAATGGCTGATTCAAAAGCTTGAAGATGCTTGACAGGATCAGTCTCCCCAGTGTAAATGGGTAACCGTGGCTCTCGGAAGTTGACTGGAGTTGGCTCATACCGAACACTCTCCGTAAACGGTGATGGCTCTTCTGGTTCTACTGCGTAAGGAAAGTAAGGAGCATGAGCAGTAGCTGCAAAAGAAGCAGGAGGATTGGAGTAAAAGGTTGCTGCAGGAGGAGCAAATGCAGGAGCTGAAGAGAATGGATGACTTCCCTGAAAGTTCAGAAATCTAGCCGGACTTCCCCAGACAGCTTCCCGGAAGAAGTTTTGACGAGCTGCAAACTCATCATCTTGAGATCGCAAAGGTGTTGCAGGTCCTTGCGGAAAAGTTAGAGTATAAAGAGGAGGATAGACCGGCGGATGAGCCGGTGGATAAACTTGAGGAGTCTCCGATGTTGGTGCTGGATTGATTGGAGGAACTAGCGCTGCTGAAGATTGAGCGGCCAATTACTGCGTGAGAGCTGCTAGAGTACGGTTGATGGCTTGAAACTGTTGGGCAGTTTCTTTGCGAGATTGCTCTAAGGCCTCCCGAAGAGAATTATCACTGGGACTTGGAGAAAGATTCTCGGCTAGTTGACGGTCTGACATGAGTAACCACCGCTTTCACTATCTGATCGAGATCTGAAGGTCGCGTGTTAATGTTGACGCAAGAATTGCGCCTTCCAATTAACGGGGTGTTCGATCTCACAAGCTAAGAGTGAAGGAAGAAGGGTTGCGGGGATAAAGGAGAGGCTTGCTTGAGCAGAGGAGAAGCTTGCCCAAGTAGAGAGGAAGCTTGCTTGAGCAGAGGAGAAGCTTGCTCAAGCAGAGAGGAAGCTTGCTTGAGCAGAGGAGAAGCTTGCTCAAGCAGAGAGGAAGCTTGCTTGAGCAGAGGAGAAACTCGGTTAGGAACTGTCGATCAGACAGCTACTTTGGCGGTTAGCTTTGCATGTTGATGCCGAGAGAGGAGAGAAGAAGAGAGGAGGCCGCTAGCAGCGGCAATAGCAGACTTCGCCCGCCGCGGCTTGAATGCCACTCTTGCGACGGGCTTTTCCTTTAATCAAGTAGAGTTACAACTTGCTATTGCACCAATACAAAGAAAGAGCAGTAAAGGGTACAATGGGGAAGCTGACGGCTAAGGAAGAAGGTGCCAGAAACTAAGTAAAAGAGGCTGCGGAGAACTGGAGAACTGAGGCTGAAGATGCTGCTGAAGCTGCCTGCTAAAGTTGCCTGCTGATGGCAGAAAAAACTAATTCCCCAGCCCCTGACGACCTGGGAGATCTGGAAATCGGAGGCTGCGGAGGCTGCGCAAGCTGCTGAGAGTAGAAGAAGCTAAGTCCACAGCCCTTGACGACCTGGGCGGACTGGAGATTTGAGTCCGCTGACCTTGCTTGATCAAGCTATGACGGACTGGAAAACTGAGTCCGCAGCCTTTGATCAAGGTTGTAGTTCTCCTCCCGCCGATCCAGAATGAGAGGTCTTGGGGGGTATTTATAGGCCCGGAGAGAATCTGGTCCAGTGACGTCATCCTTGACGACCTCGGCTACCTTGGCGGACTGAGTAACCTGAGGAGCAGGCAGACGGACCCTGAGCAGGCAACTCTGGGCTGATTGGGGGGACTCCAGGAGGAGTCCTCCCTTGCCAGAGCGGAGGCCGCCCCCTAGCGGGCGGCCTGGGCGGACTTCGAGGGGAGTCCGCCCGGCAGGCGAGGCCGCCCCTAGCGGCGGCCTGGGCGGACTCGGGTGAGTCCGCCCGGCAGGCGAGACCGCCCCTAGCGGCGGCCTGAGCGGACTCAGGTGAGTCCGCCCGGGAGGCGAGGCCGCCCCTAGCGGCGGCCTGGGCGGACTCAGGTGAGTCCGCCCGGGAGGCGAGGCCGCCCCTAGCGGCGGCCTGGGCGGACTCAGGGGAGTCCGCCCGACAGGCGAGGCCGCCCCTAGCGGCATCCTGGGCGGACTCGGGTGAGTCCGCCCGGAAGGCGAGGCCGCCCCTAGCGGCGGCCTGGGCGGACTCGAGTGAGTCCGCCCGGCAGGCGAGGCCGCCCCTAGCGGCGGCCTGGGCGGACTCCGGGGAGTCCGCCCGGCAGGCGAGACCGCCCCTAGCGGCGGCCTGGGCGGACTCAGGTGAGTCCGCCCGGGAGGCGAGGCCGCCCCTAGCGGCGGCCTGGGCGGACTCAGGTGAGTCCACCCGGGAGGCGAGGCCGCCCCTAGCGGCGGCCTGGGCGGACTCAGGGGAGTCCGCCCCGCAGGCGAGGCCGCCCCTAGCGGCAGCCTGGGCGGACTCAGGGGAGTCCGCCCGGCAGGCGAGGCCGCCCCTAGCCGCGGCCTGGGCGGACTCGGGTGAGTCCGCCCGGAAGGCGAGGCCGCCCCTAGCGGTGGCCTTGGCGGACTCGGGTGAGTCCGCCCCTAGCGGAGGCCTGGGCGGACTCAGGTGAGTCCGCCCGGGAGGCGAGGCCGCCCCTTGCGGCGGCCTGGGCGGACTCAGGTGAGTCCGCCCGGAAGGCGAGGCCGCCCCCGGCGGGCGGCCCGCGAAGGCCAGCGGAGGCAGCCCCCTAGCGGGTCGGCCTGGGCGGACTCCAGGGGGAGTCCGCCCGACAAACGGAGGCCGCCCCTGGCGGGCGGCTGGCGGAACACCCATCCTTGAGCGATTTTGGACCCGACAGTCCGTCTTGCGCGGACATGGTGGACATCATGGGTAACCTGCTTCTTGCGGGTGGGAACCTGTATAGAAAAGCAGAAAAAAGGGGCACCTTGGAGAGGATTGCTCATTTTAGGGTTAACAGCCGGCCCTCCCACTCCTACCACTCCGGCCTCCCCTTCCCAAAAGTCGGCCGCCCACCTCCATCAAATCCGAGCCCCACCTTGAAGGAGTCGGCCAGCTCCTTGACTTGGAGTGTGGCCGAGGCGACGTCTCACATTCATGGCAACAGAACCTCGGCGTGACGCGGCGAAGGCGGATAGTCTTCATCCATTCGGCTCTACTCCGGCGGAACCGTGGGGAAGTGTTCCTACGACAATAGTCGGAATCATCTATTTTGACTGGGGTAACGAACTTCTCCACCGCTTGTGATTCCCTCTTGATTTTTCCTGTGGCCAGACGATTTTTGCGTTGATTTTGAAGCATAGGATAGTCTTGGTGTTTAATCCCGGTTGGGTCGCATTTGTTTTCCTTAGTTAATTATATTCCGAACAAGGTTTGGCAAACCTCGCATCTTTTTGTTGGGAGAGATCCACCACTTTCGAATCGTGGTTTTCCGGTGGATCGCTTTTGGTACAACATCGCTCGGCCGGGTCCAAGATTGGCCCATTTAGCCGGAGAGAATATCGGCTTATCGCCCCTATTCGCTCCCCTTGCGGGTTGGCTATCCGTGCGTTGGCTTAACGAAATAATTCTGCGTATTTAGCGTGCGGTGCGATTGTGTGCGAGTGCGGAATCGGGATAGTCGAGCGAGGTAATAAACCGTTAGCCCGTCGCCTCTAGTGAGTCCCCCCCCAAGCCTACATCAGGAGGTTTTGCGAGTAAATAGAGAGTGATCGGCAGAGCTGCGCACAAAACCAACGGCCGCCACGATGCCGCTAAACTTGTCAAACCAAGCTCGAGGGCTCTGCTTGAGGCCATAAATTGCCTTCTTCAGCCGGCATACTCGTGTCTCCCCCTGAGCAACATACCCAGGAGGTTGCTCCATGTAGACGGCCTCCTGAAGATCACCATAAAGGAAGGCATTCTTTACATCCAGCTGGGAAATCGGCCAATCCTTATTGACCGCCACAGAGAGAAGAACCCGTATAGTGCTGAGACGAGCCACGGGAGAGAAGGTGTCAAAGTAATCAACCCTATAGGTCTGAGTAAAGCCCTTAGAAACAAGGCGAGCTTTATAACGGTCCACAGTGCCATCCGGGGCAAATTTCACCACAAAGACCCAGCGACAACTGACAACATCAGTACCGAAGGGAGGAGGAACAAGAGTCCAGGTACCCCGCTCCATTAGGGTGGCCATTTCCTCATCCATGGCCATCTTCTAGTGAGGAATAGCAAGGGCCTCTTGGTAGGAGCGGGGCATGGCAGTGGCGGAGATAGCTAGAGCAAAGGCCCTACGAGAAGGGGTGAGACGATCATATGAAACAACAGCAGTAAGAGGGTGTAGGGTACACGTCCGCACCCCTTTGCGAAGAGTTATAGGAAGATCCAGGTCAGTAGGTTCCTCGGCATCCGGAGCATCCGTGGCAGAGAGAGCTGGCCCGGGAGTAGAGAGCGACGGCGGCGGAGATGCGGGAGACGGGAGAGGAGAAGAGGGAGAGAGAGGTGGAAGAAGAGGAGTGGACGGGGGCGGAGTAGGGGTGAATATCGTAGTGGGAGACGAGAGAACAAAGGGAACAGCAGGAGAATCAGAGGCTGGGAGAAGAGGAGGGGAGTCATCTGAGAAGTAGGAGGTATTCTCGAAGAAGGTGACGTCAGCAGAAACGAACTGCTTACGAAGGATGGGATCAAAGCAACAATAACCTTTCTGAGTGGTGGAGTACCCCAGAAAGATACATTTGGTGGAGCGAGGAGATAGCTTATCACGAGTGGCAGAAGGGGCATGCACAAAGGCAGTGCATCCAAATATTTGGAGAGGGAGAGGAAACGGCTCTTTGCCCGGATACAAAATGGAGAAAGGGGTTTTTCCGTGGAGAACGGTGGAGGGAATGCGATTGATGAGGTAACAGGCAAGGAGAACAACATAGCCCCAATAGGAGCGAGGAACATGCATCTGGGTCATCAAGGAGCGAGCGACATCCAGAAGGTGACGGTTTTTGCGTTCTGTCACACTATTTTGTTGTGAGGTATAGACACAACTCGTTTGATGAATAATCTCATTTTGCATGCAGAAGGCAGAAAAGTCATGACTGATATATTCTTGGGCATTATCAGATCGAAGAACTTTAATAGAAACATCAAACTGAGTTTTGATCATGAGATAGAATGATGTCCATACAGAGAATAATTCGGAGCAATCTTTTAACAAATACACCCACGTACAGCGAGAGAAATCATCAATGAATGTGACAAAATATGAACTACCCCGACCAACCGTAAGAGTAGGAGAAGGACCCCAAATATCAGAGTGGATGAGATCAAACGGACGGGTGGATCCACGAACGTGCTTTGGAGGGAAGGAGGAGCGGTGATGCTTGCCAATCTGACAGGCTTCACAGTTGAGCGGAGGACTTTGGGGAGGAATGTGGGGCAGAAGTTGACGAAGAAGATGAGGAGGAGCATGACCAAGGCGGAGATGCCATTGGAGAAGATCTGTGGAGGTGGAGGAGAAGGTGGAGAAAGCAAAAATGTTGTCCAGGAAGTATAGGCCGCCACTCTCAGTCCCAGTAGCAATCGTCCGTTGGGAGTCCGGATCCTGAAAAGAGCAAGTAGTAGAAGTAAAAGTAAGAGAACAGTGTAATTGCTTGCATAGAGAGGTAACAGATAATAAGTTGCACGGGAACTTGGGCACGTAGAGAGTATCCTCCAAGCGAAGAGACGGAGTGACATGAACTATCCCCGTCCCATGAACCGATGATGAAGAGCCGTCAGCGAGAGTAACCGGGGGCAACCAACCATGTGTTTCTAGGAGAGAAAAACACTGGAGATTGCCGGTCATATGATTAGTAGCACCAGTGTCGATCAACCATTTTCCTTGAGTAACAACGTGGGCACTACCAGAAGACGTGACCACCGAGGCGAACGGCTTTGAGGAGTATATGGAAGCCATGAAGGGAGGAACAAAAGAACTGCAGCGGTCACGGTGACAGCACACCAGCGGCAAGAAGGGCCACGACCAAGATGCAGAGCAAGGCAAAAGGGGACGAAGAGGGAAGCACAAGCCGCGCGACTCAACAGGAGGTCGCGGCGACTAACAAGCAGGAGCGGCTAAAGGAAGAGCCGCACAGAGGAGAACAAGCCGCTGCGACTTAGAGACAGGCCGCGGGGAAAAGAGAGAGAGCGGCGAAGGAAGAAGGGCAGAGAGGCCGCCTAAACAAGGAAGAACTCGCGCGAACAGAGAGAAATCGCAGCGGTTAGGAGAAAGAGATCTGCCGCGCAAACAACAGGAAGCCACGCGGTTAGAAAACTATCCGCGCGGATAGGAAGAAGAAGATCTGCAGCAGTCACGATGTCAGACCCCAGCGGCCAGAAAAGCCACGACCAAGCCGCAGAACCAAACAGAGGGAGAGAAGTCGGGCTGCTAGCAGACAGACCGCGCGAACAAAAGTGGAGGATATCGGGAGGCAAAAGGCGAATAAGGCAAAAGAGGCCGCGGAGACAGGTCGCGATGACTAGAGAAGAGAAGGAGGAAGCGGCGACTAGAACAGGTCACAAGAAAGAAGCAAGCAACAGAAACAGGCCGCGCAAACAGGGCGCAAGCAAACAGGCGGAAGAAACAAGCCGCGGGAGACAGGCCGCGAGAAGAAGAGGCAGGTCGCGCGGACAGGAGAACGCACAGAATCAGGAGTCAAAGATCGAATCCTCTGATACCATGTTAGAAACGAACTAAAACAAACCAGAAAGAGTATAACTGAAACTTTATTATCAGAAAAAGGTGTCTATTACAAAGGTATGCCCTCCCTTATATAGAATGGAGGAGAGATGAGAGAATACAAATAAGAGATGTGGGACTAAAAATTTACATGACTAAGCGGACTGTACAGAACAAACCGCACAAGCCGTGCGGTTAGAAAGAAGGGCTAACCGCACGGCTACCACCAGAGAGAGAGAGAGACCGCAAGGGGAGACCTCCTGAGAGCTCGGCAACCAGACAGCAACAGCACAGCAATTAAACCGCTGAAGGGAAACCGCCAGACCGCGCGGTCTCTAACCCGCCAAGACAGACCGCCAGACCGCCCGATCTCTAACTTCAACAGAAAGTATTTAGCGTCTACCTAAATCACCTAGAGGGGGGTGAATAAGTGATGTTTGTGTCTTTTCGCAGAATAAAAATCACTTAAAAATCAAGCACACAAACACAAAGATTTATAGTAGTTCCCTGAGTTGAGTACGTCAACTTTCCCGCCTCGCCTATCTACCACGAAGGGCTAGATTCAGCTACTTCACCAATCTCAGATTTCCACAATCTTACACCTCGGAGCCGCAACTCCTACAACTCGGAGACGACGCTCCTACCACTCAGAGAACCACCTCTCATACAACTCGATCTACAAATCAGATCTACCACTCGATCCACACACGGATCTACTCACTCGATTCATAGACGGATCTACAAACTCGGAGAAAAATTCTCCTACAAGAGAAAATAAATGTTACAATAATATTACACTAGATCTGAAAGCTTCAGTCCGACGTTCTGCGAAAATAATGGATCTTGAACTTGGAGAACTCGAAAACTTTAAATTTTTAAGATCTTGAAACTTGAATCTTCACTCATATGGATCTGGAGGAATAGGAGTCTTTAGAAGGCAACAATACAGAAGTATAGACCGAGGATGATTGGATCTTGCAGTGCGTGTGGTTGTCGGCCGATCGGAAATTTGCGTACCCATAGGAAGCCGACAATTGCTGATTTGGAAACTATTCTCATTTTGAATCGGAGAGCAAAATTAGTACAATAGCAAGATTAGCAATTATGAAAAATATCCCTAGGTATTTATAGAGATATTTCATCAAACGGTATAAAGAAAGTTTCCAAAAACGAAACCTAAAAAACACTGTACATGGCCGACCGAACCCAAGACTGGTTTTTTGAAAAATATCGGAAAAATGACCTAAGTCAAATTCGTCGAGTATCATAATGATACTCGTCGAATACATCTTGATATACGATGAAAAGGACTTAGCCAAATCATCCCATGTCGGCTGGTCACTCAACGCCATAGCGAAGAGTCATACTCGACGAATTTGTCGAGTATCACCTAGCATACTCAACGAATTTGTCAAGTATAGGTTAACTGGCTCAACGCACTCAATACCGTGGCACTCAACGTTTTTTGCTCACTCAACGCCATAGGAATTATTTGACGAATATCGTCGAGTTAACTCAACACACTCAACGTTTTGATATTCGACAAATTATACTTGGAAAAATCTAGACAAGTAACGTCGACTGGACTCGACGAATTCGGCGTGTATCACTTAACATATTCGACGAATTTGACGAGTATCGTTAGATATACTTGATGAATTCTACGAGTATGCACAATGATACTCGGCGAATTTTACTTAATAGATTTTTTCAATTTTTTCAATGAATTTACCCTAAGTATATACGACAAATTCGACGGGTATTGGTAAGTATACTCGACTAATTCGACGTGTATCAACGACGATACTCGACAAATTCGATGTGTATGCTTAACCATGCTCGTAAAATTTTACTTAGGTAAAATTCCAATTTTTCCTGGGTCTAACCCTTGACCATCCTTGAGCCTTCTCTTGTACTTGGGATAGAAGTATACCCCAATAGAGAGATTACATGTGAGTCAACACATTGTCCTACACAATGCGGAATTATATTGTATAGTCCTGTGTTTACTGACCCACTGTAACCTGACATTGGTGTGTACATGACAATGAAACCTGCAAGTATATAACTCAAAAGACAACATCAAATATAGTCACAATTCATCTTACCTTAACTGGGCCCTTCTTCAAATCCGGGTTATTACGGATACAATACCCTACAATCTCCCTCTATTTGAAGAAGTTAGAACCCAATAAGCTAATGTGAATTGCACATGATAAATAATAAAATATGAAAACTTGAAAAGATAAACAATATAAATAGAAACACACATTCCAAGATAATTGTGAAAATCATATATATATATATATATCAAAATGTTCATGATTTTTTTAACAGGGGGCAACCCAAAACTCAACACAAAATGTAACTATTGGTCCAGCCTGCTCTGACTCTTCTGCCTTTGTCTGTCAAAATAAGCCTTTGGCTTTAGAAAGTACTTTGGAGGGGGTGCAGGCATCGGATCAACATCTCTATGATTTCTAAAGTGAATTCTCCTTTTTGTGCAAGACAGCTTGTACTTGTTCCATTCTTCCTAATCACAGTGGTGTTGATGTTTTTCACCACCAATGTCGACCAAGGAGAATGTATCCAATATAATACCTCTAGATATGGTGAAAGAGAAGGGATAGATACTACTCTAGAGGGGGGGTGAATAGAGTAATCAAAAATTGCACTAGCAAAGTTGACTTTCTACTCAACTCCCTTGGAGTTAAATGCGGAATGAAAGTTATAGATATTTAAGATTAAACCTTAGAGCCTAACACAAGTGTTGTGCACAAACTAAAGCTAACTGTAATTATAGTTTAGCTTTGGATCCTATCCAGCAACTAGAAAACCTAGTTAAGATCTAATCACAGCCACGATGCAAGTAATTAAATAAAGCAATCCAGACGACACAAGGAATTTATAGTGGTTCCCCAAACAACTTGGTTACGTCCACTCTTCTACCAACAAGGTAGGAATCCACTCAGGTTTTTGATCAGGTGCCCTGCCACCAACAAGATCTGCTTCAGGTAGATCAAGAGACCCTTTAGACTTTTGATCAGGTGTCTAAAAACCAAACACAGGTTTTTGATCAGGTGCCCTGCCACCAAGGGATACTTTTGAAGGGAGTAATAACCCTGTACAGGAGGGGGAAAGGAGGTTAAGGTGTCTTCTCTATTTTACAATAGATTAGAGAAGCACAATAACTTGCACTGAGCTAGACAACTCTAAAAGAATCAAGGCTCCCCCTGGCTCAAAGAACGTCCAGGTGAAGTCTTGCTTCAGTGCAGAAACACTTCAGTAAATACTGAAGGAAGAACTACAAGAAGATATAAAATAAGAAATTAAAATCTTCTAGCAGCTATCTTCTTCTTCTTCTTCTTCTTCAAAAGATCTCTGAGTCAGAACTTCCTGGAACAGGAGAACTCAGGTTGAAGAAGAGCAGAAGAGCTAACACTTCTCAGTTGAGTGAAGATTGCTGAGAGCAGTTAAACTTGTTCTTGCTGTAAGCTTGCTGAATGAATATTTTGCTATGAGTACTAGTTGATTTCTTCTTCAAAGAAGTCTTTATATATCAGCAGCAGCAACGACTCTAATTGAGTTTGAATCTTGTCTTTTTCTGAACTCTGTAAGCTGGGCTGCAAAAAGTATAAAGCAAAACACAAATACTGCAGGCAGATATCCTATAAAAGGATAAAGCTTTCTAAGAAGCTGCAAATACTTCTGATGAAATAATATAAGAGAAAGTCACATCAAAAAGATATCTTTACGGCCAAGGAAGACTTTTTGAGTCTAACGGCTATAAAGGACAGCTTGGCAGATATCATATCTCAGTTATAAGACAAACAACTTTGTCAGAAAAGATTAGCTCATGCATATAGAATAGAACTGATATTGCATGGAAATAATGTCACAAATTATTCAGATAATCTTTCATAAAATATGCCAAAATAAATATGAATTTAGTCACATCACAGAAGACAACAAAACTAAATAAGAGCATACAGCAAAACGTCGAACGACCTTCGGAGATCGTCGACCGACGCATGGAGATCGTCGACCTATCAGGCAGATAGTCGAACGATCCAGATAGTCGAACTATCAAAGAAGATAGTCGAACTACCTCGGCAGATAGTCGACCTATCAGAACAGATAGTCGAGCTATCAGATAGTCGATCTATCCGGACAGATAGTCGAACTACCAAAAAAAATAGATAGTCGACCTATCAAGCAGATAGTCGACCTATCACAGAAAACAGATAGTCGAGCTATCAGATAGTTGAACTATCAGGACAGATAGTCGAACTACCAAAGCAAGCAGATAGTCGACCTATCAACAGATAGTCGAGCTATCAACACAGACAGAATGTCGACCAACTGATAAACGATCGTCGATCAGCCGATAAACGATAGTCGAGCAACGTTCGACTATAGTCGAACGAAAAACTACTTAACCAAATATTCATCTGGAAAAGCAATTCTACACAACTAGAGAATCTAACCTATCAACTAACCTTTGACCATAGATAAATCTTGGGTCAAGAGACAGAAAGAAAGGACTGAACTCAAATCAAAACCTAGGGTTCCAACAATCTCCCCCTATTTGAGTTAAGTCTCTTCAACAAATAAAACAAACAACACTAATTACAGAAAGTAAATAAAATGCATAAAGGGAAATAATCAAGCAGATATCATCAATCAATTAGATAAAAATTAACTGTCAATCAATGAACAATTAAGGTGCTTTAGAGTTAGATTCAGGATTAGAAGAACTAGAAACAAAAGTAATTTTCCTTGTAGGATCTAGAGCTTCTTTCTTCGTAGCTTCAAATCTTGTTCTCCAATAATTTTTAATTCAGTTGTTCTTGGGACCACTGCCTCTGGATGCTTTTCCATATATTTTGAAGAATCAAACATCTCAGGTCTGACCTGGAACTTTTCGAGCTCCTTCTTTCTGAATGTAGACATTATGGTTAATCTGGCAGTGTCCTTTCCTTCAGCTTTTGCTTTCCTTATTTGCGCTGCTCCAACCAGTTCAAGAAAACGAGCCATCCTAAAGTTAGGATCAAGCTCTGGGATTTCATAAACATTCTCAGAAGACGAATCAACTGGTTCTTTATCTTGATTAACTAAATAACAAGAGAGAGCAGACTTAGCAAAGTTCTTGCTAGAATTTTCAGATAAAATAAATTACTTACCTTTTGGAACAACTTTCTCAGTATGCACTGGCTTTGGAGATGGAACTTTTTTCTTTGGAGAAGGAGGAGGGGAAAAGGTCGGTCTTTGATAAACTACCTCCTTGACTTGTTCTTTAACTGTATCAGTTCTTTGATATCCAGTTTGATTTTTTCCTTGAAAACTTTGAGAACTTTTCCTTTGAGCAGGCTGGGATGGATTTGATCTTTCAGATTGAGAGGCAGATTTAGAAGATAGATTTCCTGAGGCTCCTGCACCGGGAGGTGGAGGAGGAGGACCTCTAGGATTCCATCTAGGAGCAGGAGGGTCATACCTCTTAGCCTTTTTCTTTTGCTTTTGCTGATTTTTAGAAAACCACATCCAATGCTGGAATTCTTTCGACTTGGGATCAAACCCTTTCAGTATATAATATGGTGTATCATTGTCTGGATTTGCATGAGGAGGAGCTACAACCTTTCTTTTCTTTTTAGCAATCCTTTTTCTCTTAGAATCAGCAGATTCATCAGAATCAATTTCTTCTTCAGAATTTGAAGAGATAGGCATATCATAGGGATCAATAGCCTCTTTCAAAGCTCTTTCTTTTTTCCTTTAAAGCAACTTTTTCCATTTCTTCTTCTATGGCATCCTGTGTCAATAGAGTATCTAAGTCCAATCCTGGGGAATCATCCCATACAGTAGATTTTTCAATTTGACTTTCAGAATCCATTTCTTGAAGCTCAGGAACTGTCGTGGGGACCAGTTCAATTTGCACTGCTTGCTCAGAAGCCTCAGAAGCTAGAACAGCTACTTCTGGTTCAGGTTGAACTTCAGAAGCAGGTTCACTTACTGGCTCTACAACCACTTGATCTTCAGGGGCAGACACAGGTTCAGGCTCTATAGCATCTAAAATCTCTAGAGCAGGTTCAGGTTCTGGTTCTGGTTCTGGCTCTTGGACAACAACTACTTCTTCCATTATATCTGTAGGATTAGGAATAAAATCTTGCTAAATGACATCTAGTCATCCCTTCCAGATATTCCCATACTAGCATATCAATTAAGTAATCTACAAATTGAGAAAGAGACATACCTTCAGGATATTCTTCAGGGTTTCCTAACTCCCATAAATCATCTAGAAAGGAGGTGATTATTCCTTCTAGGTACTGGGCAACCAAGGGAGTTGAGGATTCTTCTAAGTAAACTTTTACTACAAACTCTGTCAACATGATTGCATCAGATATTTCCTTTTCAGATGGAGGAGGAGGAGGAGCTGAATCTTCTGCTACTTTCTCTGTTACTGCAAGAAGAACTGCTGGAGGGGAGGCCAAAGGCTGCTCTGAGATATCTTCATCAAGCATCTCCCCCTGCCTGATTTCAGTAGAGACTGAAACCAGGCCCCTAGAAGAAGAGGGCTCAGCAGACTTTGAAAGTGCCTGAACAGCAGCAGTCAAAGAAGATATAGAAGAAGCAAGGGGAGCAATTGCCTCATCAATCATAGTTTTGATTGAGGGGGTAATTAACTCCACAATGCTAGCAATAAATGCTGGAGTTATATCAAAAGAAGATGATGAAGATGATGGAGGAATTTTTGAGGGTGGAAGAACAGCAGGGGTGGTATGTGCAATATGAGCTGGAGAATGATGGAGATGCATGGGTGGATGCAGGGTGATCAAGATGATCTGAAGATAGAATTGGAGAGTGAGGAGGAGTTGGAATTAGAGAATGAACTGGAGAAGATATTTCAAACGCCAACAAATCAAAGCTGGGTTGAGAAGTTCCAGCAAGATCAGTTGGGAGAGAAGATGCAGGAGGAGAGGCAGAATGTCGTACTTTAGTTGAAGTTGAAGGAACTTCAATTGCAGTAGACGGCAAAGCTGATGAGGAAGATGGAGGAGATGGATTTGCTGAGCCAGCAGCTAGAAGGGGGGGGAGTGACTGCGACAGTCCTGATGCTCTTAGATATAACCGGAGCAACCCCTGCGGGAGAGGGCTTCAGGAAAGTCCTTTTCCACTTAGAGAATAATGAAGGATCCATCTTCTTACTTGCGTTGATGGAGGTGGCGGCAGATACAAGCAAATGGGGTATTTCTCCTTCAAAAAAATACCAACAACCCTTCCTAGGGTAACCTCTTTCTTTCCATTCTTTTTTCTGATTAAATCAAACATAATGCCTGCCCATTTGATCTGCTTCTTGTTCACTATTGCACACATTAGTGCAAACTGCTGTCTGGTGATATTATCATGGGCTGAGTGCTTTCCAAGTAGCACTTTTCCAACAATTTCCGCAAGAAACTTGATCTTGAACGGGAAATTCACCTTGAGCAGCTTGGAGGGAATGCCTTCGGCATGTCCCAGCTCAGTTAACATTCTTCCAAATTCAGGAGCATCTTGCTCATAATCTTCTTCACCATTAATCAAACCAAAAATTTCAGACAGAATAGCGGGAGTCAAAATTACCTCTTCTCCGCTAATTGTTCCGGTCATCGAATCATCAGTCGACGATGAAGTGAAGGCCCATTCTTTGATTTCCTGAGTGTTTATCTTTACTCTGTAAGACATGAGTCTCTCTAATCCTTGTTCTCTGCACATATTTAGGATTTCTACAATCCCTGGTTCGCAACTGCTGAAGGCGTCGAAATCAACGCTGAATCCGGCATCAAACTTTACCATTGCAAGAAGAGCTGGAGCAATCACCATCGAGAAAGCTGTAGAAGACGAGAGAGAGAGACGGTGAGGACGGAGCTGCAGAAAATGCGAGACAAAAAGCAAGCGGGAAGACGGAATGCGAAAAGACGCTCTCCGTCGACGATAAAAGCAACTATCTTTTAACCTAGGTCGACCATCGGCTTTATATTAAAACAGCGATCGTCGATCTCCTTAAAAAATACTGGAGACGATGGTCGAACGGTCGTTCGACGATCGGTCCTGAAGCAGAGTAGTCGATCAATCGTTCGAATATTTCTGTCTTCACAAAGAGCAAGCTGTCGTCAACCATAGATCGACGATAAGCTCGACCTGTTCGACTATCTTCGAACGCCGGTCGACGATCTTCAGGCAGATAAGCTATCTTCAACCATAGGTCGACGATAGGCTTGATCCGCTCGACTATCGTCGAGCTTCGTTCGACTATCTTCGAACAAGTTTCAATAAGGCAGACGTCACACTTAGTCTTGTCCATTAATCATGCCTAGTTGAACTAAAAAGAACAGATGCTTCTGTTCATCTAAGGGCTTGGTGAATATATCACCTCTCTGAAGGTCTGTGGATATGAACTCAAGGCTGATCTTGTTCTTTTCCACACAATCTCTCAGGAAATGGTGTCTAATCTCAATGTGCTTCGTTCTAGAGTGGTGCACTGGATTTTGTGCAATGGAGATAGCACTTGCACTGTCACACATGATTTTAGTATTCTTGTGTGAGTACCCATAATCCAAAAGCTGATTTTGTATCCACATGTGAACAACAACTAGCAGCTGCTATATATTCAGCTTCTGCAGTTGATGTTGAGACAGAGGCCTGCTTCTTACAGAACCAAGAGACCAATCTCTCTCCCAGGAACTGACAAGTTCCTGAGGTACTTTTCCTGTCAACTCGACAACCAGCATAATCAGAATCAGAATATCCAATTAATTCAAATTCTGACTCAGCTGGGTACCAAAGTCCTAGATTTGGACATCCCTTCAGGTATCTCAAGATTCTCTTGAGAAGAATCAGATGAGATTCCTTGGGGTTGACCTGGAATCCAGCACAAAGGCATGTAGCAAACATTATGTCTGGCCTACTTGCAGTTAAATACAATAGGGAACCAACAATGACCCTATAATTTTTTTGATCTACAGGCTTTCCCTGATCATAAGAATCAATAACTATATTAGTAGCCATAGGTGTATGCATTGCTGAAGCATCTGCCATCCCAAACTTCTTTACCAATTCCTTGGCATATTTGGATTGGGAGATGAAGATGCCATCAGCATCTTGCTTTACTTGGAGACCAAGAAAGTAAGACAGCTCACCCATACTACTCATCTCAAACTTAGAATGCATTAGGTCAGAAAACCTTTTGCAAAGTTTGGGATCAGTGGAGCCAAATATAATGTCATCCACATACACTTGAACTAACAGGATTGTGTCCTTGTGGTGCTTGACGAAGAGGGTTCTATCAACTACTCCCCTAGTAAAGTTGTGCTCTAACAGGAAACTAGCTAAAGTCTCATACCAGGCTCTGGGAGCTTGCTTTAGTCCATAAAGAGCTTTCTGCAACTTGAATACATGTGAGGGCTGAATTGAAGAAACAAAACCAGGTGGCTGTTCAACAAAAACCTCTTCCTTTACCTCACCATTAAGAAAAGCACTTTTTACATCCATTTGAAAAACCTTAAACTTCATGTAGGCTGCATAGGCTAAGAAGATCCTTATTGCCTCTAGCCTTGTAACAGGAGCAAAGGTTTGGTCATAATCTATACCTTCCTCCTATCTGTAGCCCTGAGCTACAAGCCTAGCTTTATTCCTTACAATGATGCCATTTGCATCCAACTTGTTTCTATACACCCACTTGGTGTCTATGATCAGTTGGCCTTTAGGTCTTGGAACCAAAGTCCAAACTTTACATCTCTCAAACTGATTGAGTTCCTCTTACATAGCAATGATCCAGTGGGGATCTAGCTCTGCATCTTTAATGGTGAGGGGCTCAATCTGTGAGAGGAAACAAGCAAGCATCACATCCTGTCTTAACTGATGTCTTGTTTGAACACCAGCTGATATGTCTCCTATCACTTGAGATGTGGGGTGATCTCTAAGTGTGACAACATCAGCAGGTGGGATATGATCTTCAGCAACAGTTGGGATTAATTCCTCATGAGGAATTTGATCTACTGTTGGCGGAACAACAACAGCTTCAGCAATATCTTCATCACTGTCTGATTCAGTGATATGAAGAGTTGAAAGATGAAGGATTTCTTGAGTGACATCTTTGGAAGAATCTTGTACCTGTAATGAACTTGAGGAAGGGGAAGTTTCCTTCTCCTTGTAAAACATTTGGGATTCATCAAAGGACACATGAACAGACTCTTCAATTTTAGAAGATGATTTATTAAATACCCTATAAGCTTTGCTTACTTGGGAATATCCTAGAAAAATTCCCATTGAAGCCTTTGCTTCAAACTTTCTAAGATATTCTTTATTGTTATTATGAATATAAACAACACAGCCAAAAACTCTAAAATAATTTATTTTAGGTTTCTTTCCTTTAAGTAACTCATAAGGAGTTTTACACTTAAGCTTGTGTATCAGACTTCTATTCAGGACATAGTTGGCTGTACTAACAGCTTCTGCCCAATAGGAAAGAGGCATATTAGCATCTGCCAACAATGTGCCAGCAGCTTCAATTAGTGTTCTGTTCTTCCTTTCAACCACCCCATTTTGTTGGGGAGTTCTAGGAGCTGAGAAGCTATGTTTGATACCTTCTCTCTCACAGAATTCTTGCATGAGAAGAGAGTCAAACTCAGTATCATGATCACTTCTGATCAAGGCCACATGAGTAGAGTACTCAGTCTGCACACATAATAGAAAGTCTGTAAGGGCTTTGAAGTTATCAGCCTTAGTTCTCAAAAAGAACACCCAAGTGAATCTAGAGAAGTCATCTACAATGACTAGGGTGTAATACTTCCCTCCTAAACTCTGTACATTTATTGGGCCAAATAGGTCCAAATGTAATAAATACAGGATTCTAGGAGAATCACTTTTATTTACTGATTTAAAAGAGTTCTTGGCTTGCTTGCCTAGCTGACAAGCCTTGTATAGGCTCTCCATCTTGTAGGGGCAAGAAGGTAAACCTCTAACAAGGTTGTGTTTAGATAACCTAGATATGTTCTTGAGGTTAACATGGCTAAGCCTTTTATTCCACAAGGTTTTATTATTAGTTACTTCATTAAACAGGCAGATTTCAGAATTAGTTGAATTAAAATCTACTAAATAAATGTTACCTTATCTAATGCCTACCAATACAACATTATTATTTAAAGTAATATTACAAAGAGAGTTAGAGAATGATACCTGGTATCCAGCATCACATAATTGACTTACTGAAATTAGATTGTGCTTCAGTCCAGTCACATAAGCAACTCTCTTGAATGTAACAGCTCCAATTGTCATCCTGCCATAGTCTTCAGTTTGACCACAGCTTGAATCTCCAAAGATTACCTTTGGGCCAAGCTTTGCCTTGAACATTGACAGATGTTCTTTATTTCCTATCATATGCTTGGAGCAACCACTATCCAAATACCACTTATTTTGAATGATAGGATAGGTCTTCACCTGCAAATAAAACAATTTAAACATTGTGGACCCAGGTAACCTTGGGTCCCTTGTTTTTCACATAAGAAAAACTGGAAATAAAAGAATAAGCAGGCTGAGGGTGATAACCTAATGGGTAAGATCTCCTAGGTGGGATTCTCCATGCTGATGATGGGTCAATGAACCTAGGGTTTCTATTCATATTCGAGTTTCTAAGGTTCTGGTTTGAATTTTGAAATTCATATTGAAAGCGTCGATCGGCGTTCGACGATTGGTACCCAGATCGTCGATCTTCGTTCGACCATTGAGCCTGCGATCGTCGAGCTGCGTTCGACGCCCTTTGTAATTCCTTAAATTTCTGTTTTCTTTTCTCTCTTTTAGCTTTATTTAAAGCTCTGTTTACTTGATTGACTTGCTCAGTGTTCTTTATCCCATCAGCTGAGATAAAATTCACTGGAGTTGAAAGATGATTTTTAAGAATGATTGGGGGCTCACTAGAAGATGCTCCTAAGCCTAATTTGTTATTGTCTGACCTAGTGTTAGACATGCTGGTTATTTCAAGCAACTTAAGGCTTCTACCATTTAGAGACTCTTCTAACCTTTTGGATTTAGCTAACTCATTCTTAAGAAATTTAATTTCTTCACTAGAATTAGTGAGATCTTCCTTTAACTTAATGTTTTCAATAGATATGATTTCTGATTCAGCTAGCCTATGTCTAAGTTCTTTAATCTCCTTTTAGAACTAATTAAATCTAAACATAAAGATTTAAATTTTAATTTAAATTCTGCAGAAGTGAAATCATAAGAAGATAGTACCTCATCTTCTGTTGGCATTTCTTCATCTGAATCTGAAATCTCTGCAGCTGAATGATTGTTGCAAGCATCAATTGCCATTAGGCAAATTTCCTTTGCCTTCTTTTCTTCTTCATCCTCACTGGAGCTTGAGGAAGAGGATTCCTCATCAGAATCACTCCAGGTTTCAGCAACAAAGCCTCTCTCCTTCTTTTTATTCTTGGAGGAGGATGGCTTGGAGTGCTTCCTGTGTTGATCCTTATTTTTCCTCTTTTCTTTATTCTTTTCCTCTGGACAATCTGGAAGGATATGTCCAGGCTTCCTGTAACCATAGCAGATAATTTCTTTAGAAGGGGTGCGATCATACCTTGGCTTTTCTTCATACTTTGAAGACTTCTTTCTGAATTCCTTCCTTCCCATCTTGAGAAATCTTTTGGCAAATAATGCCATCAGTTCCTCATTTGACTGGCTTCCTTCAGAAGTGTCAGCAGCTTTAAGAGCAAGGTTTTGCTCTTTTCTTGTAGGAGTTGGGGTCTTTGCTTCAGCTTCAGCTTCTCCGGACTTCAACACTTGCTCAAAAGACTTGAGCTTGCCGAGAAGGGCTTTTATTGAGATTTCATTTGTGCTTTTGGCCTCCTTGATAGGCCAGATTCTCAGATCCTATGTGCTAGGGAAGCACATAAGAATCTTATCATTGACCTTTGTCAATGAGATATCCTTGTCAAGGGTCCTCAGCTCATTGATGATTGAGCTGAGCCTTGTGCACATTCCTTCAACTGATTCAGCATCAGTTTTCTTGAAATTCTCATATTGTGAGATAAGGTTGGACCTCCTGTCCTTCCTTTCATCAGCTGAACCAGCTACAATCTGGTTCAGTGTATCCCACATAGCTTTTGCTGAGGAGCAGTCAGCAACCTTCTGGAATACTTCATCAGACATTGTCTGAGCCAGAATATTCATTGCCTTGGCATCTGCTATCTTTGCCTTTTTGTACTCATCATTGTAGTCTAGAGGAGGCACTGCACTCATATCAGTTGATGATGAGGCAGTGGCAGCAGTAGGTGCTCTTGGTGGTCCTGACAAAATAGAAGCAAAGATACTTTCATCAATAGAATTCATATATAATTTGATCCTTGCCTTCCAGATGCCAAACTTAGCTAAGTTGCATGCTGGAGGTCTGGTGCTAGAATAATCCTTGGACTGGGCCATGATAGTGAAAGTGAATATCTATAAACTTTGGTATTGATCAGGATCTTGTGACTTAGGTGTTAGCCTATTCAGTCAGCCAACCTCCCTCTGATACCAATTGAAAGAGAAGGGATAGATACTACTCTAGAGGGGGGGTGAATAGAGTAATCAAAAATTGCACTAGCAAAGTTGACTTTCTACTCAACTCCCTTGGAGTTAAATGCGGAATGAAAGTTATAGATATTTAAGATTAAACCTTAGAGCCTAACACAAGTGTTGTGCACAAACTAAAGCTAACTGTAATTACAGTTTAGCTTTGGATCCTATCCAGCAACTAGCAAACCTAGTTAAGATCTAATCACAGCCACGATGCAAGTAATTAAATAAAGCAATCCAGACGACACAAGGAATTTATAGTGGTTCCCCAAACAACTTGGGTACGTCCACTCTTCTACCAATAAGGTAGGAATCCACTCAGGGTTTTGATCAGGTGCCCTGCCACCAACAAGATCTGCTTTAGGTAGATCAAGAGACCCTTTAGACTTTTGATCAGGTGTCTAAAAATCAAACACAGGTTTTTGATCAGGTGCCCTGCCACCAAGGGATACTTTTGAAGGGAGTAATAACCCTGTACAGGAGGGGGAAAGGAGGTTAAGGTGTCTTCTCTATTTTACAATAGATTAGAGAAGCACAATAACTTGCACTGAGCTAGACAGCTCTAAAAGAATCAAGGCTCCCCTGGCTCAAAGAACGTTGATAGTTTTACTTTCAAGACAACCTAAACACCTAGAGGGGGGGTGAATAGGTTCTAATTTCTTGTTTATAATTCTAGGCAGAATTCAATTACAAATTAAAACATCTAGCACAGCATTCACAAACAACTAAGCATCACAGATTGCACAATGTTTTATAGTGGTTCCCCAAGGTCTGGGTACATCCACTTTCCCCCTTCACCTATCTAGCAATATGCTAGATTCGGCCAAACTTCCACTATTCTCAGATCCTCAGATCCTACAGCTCAGAACCTGGATAGGTTCCTACAACTCAGGCTCTACAGCCCTACCTCAGCCTTGCCTCAAGGCCTACCACTCAGAGAATAACCTTCTCCTACACTCAGGCAAATAGCCCTACCACTCAGAGAATAACCTTCTCCTACACTCAGCCTTTATAACACAGGCTTACAACTCAGATCTGTGTAAACAGATCCTACAGAAATTTAGAAAAGATATTTTAATGTCTTGCCTTTGTTGAGAGAGTAGAGGACAAGACACTTCTTGATCAGCTGATGAAATCAACTAAATCTGAGCTTTCTTCAAAGCTTCTTGAATCTGAACTTAGCTGAGTTGATTTCCAAACAGCTTCTTGAGAAACCACAGATGGCTTCCTTCTTCTTCTTCAAGATGACTGGATCCCTCTCTATCCACACCTTTTCTGATACTTCAGACTTCTTCTTAGATTTTCTGATGAAGATCTTCTTTTGAGCTTAGCACTTTCTTGAATTGAAACTTCAATAGGATCGTAATTCTTTTTGTTTCTTCTTCTTAGATCTTCTCCTGTTATCTTTTTTTTAACTAACTATTTATTTCCTTCTGAATATGTCTATTTATAAACTTTCTTCATGGTAACCGGCTGATCCGGTTTCTAACTGATTTCTGACAGGTCTGACAGCTTCAGTTAAACAGTGGCAACTCACAGCTGTCAAGTCTTCAAACAGTTCCTGTACTTTAGCCTTGGACAGCAAAATGTCGAGACAGTCTGTTAGAAAGTGTCGAGACCAATCTGTCTATCTGTGTCAACACAAGTGACATTGGTGTCGACACAGTCTTTGATGATGTCGACTAAGTTGCCTTTAAGTCGACACAGCTTCTTCAGAAAATAACTTGGTCTAGACTTTGCAGTGTGTCGACACAAGTCCTGTGTGTCGACACAGTTGTTGAAGATTCAGAACTCAGTATGTGTCGACTCAGCCTTCAGGTGTCGACACATCAATCTTCAATTCTGCCAAAATGTGTCGACTCAGTCTTCTGGTGTCGACACAAGCATAGTCGACTTCTGCCAATATGTGTCGACTCAATCTCAAGGTGTCGACACATCCACCCAGTGTCGACACAGTAGAGGTCGACTATCTTCTTCTGTGAGTCGACTATCTTTCTCTGGTCGACTATCTTTCACTAGTCGACTATCTTCCACTAGTCGACTATTTTTCTCTGGTCGACTATCTTCTTCTGTGTCGACAATCTTTCTCTGGTCGACTATCTTTCACTAGTCGACTATCTTCCACTAGTCGACAATCTTTCTCTGGTCGACTATCTTCTTCTGTGTCGACACTGCTTCCCAATGCTGAGGTCGACGATTTCCTTTATGTGTCGACACTGCTTCCCAGTGTCGACATAAATATGGTCGACCATCTTTCTCTGTGTCGACACTGATTTTCTGATGTGTCGACACAAATATTCTGAAGTGTCGACACAATTTCTTCAGGTGTCGACATGTGGACTTAGAATATTTTTCTGCATTCTTTAATACTTCTTCACCTGCACATGTCAACTCAAAACAACATCAAATACACCTTGATGTATATCATTGAGCTAAGTTGGGCTTCTTCAAATCAGGTACACATTTTCCAATGTACCCAACAATCTCCCCCTCTTTGGAGAAGTCATAACCCTATAGCCAATGATATACACCATTTATAAAAAGTATATACTGATGATATATGACATAACAGGAATACTTAATATAAACAAAACATAACAACAATCCATCACAGAATGAACATTATATGATACCAAACAACATTTTGTTTATAACTTGATAATGTTTGAATACAGAGATTTACATCTAATGATTTAATCAAAACATTACAAAATACTTTGAAAGAACTAAGAATTAAGACTGATCAGGCTCTTTTATGACAATCCCTTTGCCAGATAGAACTTGAGCCTTCACAGGAGCTTCAGAATCTTCAGCTGGCTTCTTGCCTTTTAGATCAGCCTTCTTCTTTGCTTCTTCCTTGAGCCTTTGCCTTTCAAAATAATGAAAGGGCTTTGGGAAGTACTTGCTTGGCTCCTGAGCATCTGGAGGTAGCCTACCCAGCTTGGCTTTTCTTCTAAACTGTACTATGGCCTCTTGCCTGGCTTCATACTTCTGCCATTCCATCTCATTGTACCACTTGCCTCTTTCCTGCACTTGGTCTTTGACAGCCTTCCATGCAGTGAGTATAATATTTCTGGAAGTAGGACTCCACTGCTCAAAGTCTGGCTTAAGTTTAGCCTGCTCTCTAAATCTTTTCTTAGATAGTAGAGCATCTTGCTGGTCTTTCAAAGTAGCCTCAGGCTTATCAACCTTCCCAATAACAACATTAGTAACCTCCTTTGGAGGACTATACATTCCTTGAACTTGCTGATCAATCATATCATAATCTGGAGGAGGGTAAATGACTTGGGCAACCTCAGGTTGATTGCCTTCAAGTAGACTTGTTTGTATTCCTGACTCAGCCACCATAGCATCATCACACAATGGTGGATATCCCAATGTGGCTCGAATACTATTGGTCACCCATTTGGTGTGCTCTGAGCCTGCATGAACTAACATCCTCTCCCCCTTTATGGCTTCTCTAGTAACATGATCTCTGAGATCTTCCTTCTGAAATCTGATTTGGCCATCCAGATAATTCATACCCTCTTTAAAAAATGGTTTTAACTTTAGAAGCTTGTCAGATATTTCCTTTTGAGAGGTAGTGATAGCAGTTTTAACAGAATCAATAGCAGCTTGAAAGTTCTTATCAAATTCGTCCATTTCCTTTGCTCTAGCTGCAGGCAGGCCTGGAATAATCTTTTTCAATTCATTAATGATCTCATGATGAGATTCAGTTAAATTCTCATTCATTCTTATCTGATTTTCCAAGACATAGCTTTACTTTAAAGCAATATCATCCACCTTAGGGATGATAGACTGTTGTTGTTGTGCCAAATATACCACAGCATTACCTCCCTTATGGAAGCAATCTGTCATCTCCTTTTTATGCATATTGACCTCAAACCTGATAGATTTTATATCTTGAGCTAAGTCAAATTGCAGGGACTTGTTGTTCTCATCAACATATTTTTCAATAGCCACTCTGTGTTCATCCAATTTCACTTGTAAATCGACCAAAAACTTGTTATAATCAAAGTCAGAAGGAGTGTGATGTGCTGTAGACTGTAGAGCCTGCTTATAGCTCTTGCTCCTTCTCTGGAAGACCAGAAGTTTTCTCTTCTTAGCCACCCTGGCTTCTTCATTCTCAGAATTAGAAGTACTATCAATTTGAACTCTTTCTTTGGAAGGAGGAGGAGGAACAGCTGCTTCAGTGCCATGTTGTACAGTCTCCACATGCACAGGCTCCCCCTCAATTTCTTGCTCCACTTCCATGCTATCAGTAATAATTTCAACATTTGGAAATAACTCTTCTAGAGTATATTCCTTCTGGGCTAAAACATCTGTAGTATTCAAATTTTGAGATATATTAATTGGAGCATCCTCTTACACTTGCTCAGACAGTCTCTCCCCCTGTACTTGTTCAGTATTGGTGATGTCTTGGGCAGGTGAGGACACTTACTTTCCCTGGACCTGTGCAGAAATAGAAATATTAGAGATGTCTTTTATAGGAAAATATACCAGCTCCCCCTGCACCTGTACCTGGTCATGAGTAGATACAGTCTGTGTAGGTGAATAAACTTGCTGAGCTGGTATTCTTACATCTTCTTCTTGAATTGTAGGTATTGAGGCATCCTGAACTTGTGTAGAAGCAGGCTCATCTTCAACCTCTTGTCTTACTTGTTCTTCTTGTGGGTGCTCAGTACTGGTAGCATGACCTGGGGATTTCTCAGGTGAATCCTGCCTTTCCACTTCAGGCATCTCTTTGGTCAGCACCCTATCCCATCTGGAGAACAATATCATGTCCATCCTTCTCATGTGATTAATTTTTGTTCCAGACTGTTGTTGCAGAACATCAGGAATCTCCTTACTTAGGTATATACTCATTATTCTAGCCAGATTTGGCTTCTTGATTCCTTCCTTAATCTTTTCAAAGATTACAGTTGACCAATCCGTTGGAATTGTAAACACAATCCTGGTCATTAGGCTGAACATATAGACGGAAATCCTATCATGTCCACCTGGCTTGCACAGAATAACTTTTCCAACCACCTCAGACAGAAACTTGCCCTGTTGATTCATTCCTTTCCGATTGAAAGCAGCTCCAATTTTCATGGTGGAATCCAGTCCACACCATTGAAGAGCCTCCCTTGATTTAGAAGCAGGGACATCCTCTTTATTCTCAATTATAGGTAAGTGTAGAATTGTTCTTAACTTACTTGGTGTAATTTCCACTGGTGACCCATGAACTGTTGATTTTATCTCATGACTTTCAGAAACTACAGATGCAGAAGTATAGAACTCATGCACCTCCTTCTTCCATATCTTAGATGGTTCGGAGACCAGAAATTCTAATCCTGAGTCGGAGAGGAGAGAGATAACCCCGAGAACATCTGGTGGGGCAGCAGCAAAGGCCTGGCGCACCAACTCATATCCTTCATTCACATTATCTTCAATCTTTGGCGCCATTGATCAGTCAAGAAAGCTTGAAAGATGAGAGAAAGAGAGAGAGAGAGGGAGAATGTCGACACAGGGTTTCGAAAACCTTGTAAGCGTGTCGACAGAAAGAGTTTTTGACCTATTTATACCTTCTGTTTAAAGAAGATCAAAAGACGCCAAAAACAGACTATAAGTGTCGACACAGATGGAATGTGTCGACACAAGCTTCTATTGACTCGACATCAAGTCCGTCTATTATGTGTCGACACCAATTTGCAGTTATGTCGACACCAGAGATATATAGAAGAACATCAGAAATTCTGTGTCGACTCTTAGTATAAGTGTCGACACAAAATCTGTAAGTGTCGACACCACTATCCTGGTGAAGTCGACACTACATTCCTGGATAAGTCGACAATAAGATTCTTAAGTGTCGACACATATTTTCTGTGTCGACACAATATCTCTGACTTGTCGACATTACTACCCTGAGTCGACACAATATTACTGAATGTGTCGACATCATCTTACTTAGCCAATTTCTGTTTGTTCATCACAACTTATAAGTACTATAGAGTACTTGATGCTACTTCAATGTGTCTTTATATCACTTGAATGTCTTATTACCACTTCAACTTCATTGTTGATGATATTGTGATTATACTAATCAATGGTTAACATACCTAATTCAATTTTGAATTTATTGAATTTGGTCTCATCTAGGGGCTTAGTAAACACATCTGCTATTTGATAATCTGTTTTCACAAATTCCAATGAAATGTCTTCTTTTTCTACATGTTCTCTAAGAAAATGGTATTTTATTTCTATATGCTTAGTTCTACTATGAGAAACAGGATTATTAGCAATAGAAATTGCACTCTTAGAATCACACAAAAGAGGTGTTCTACTTACTTGAATACCATAATCCTTAAGCTGATGCTGCATCCATAATAGCTGTGCACAGCAGCTTCCAGCAGCAACATACTCAGACTCAGATGTGGAAATTGCCACACTGGTCTGCTTCTTACTACTCCAAGATATTAGTCTTCCTCCCAGGAATTGACAAGTACCTGTAGTACTCTTCCTATCCTCTCTACATCCTGCAAAATCTGCATCTGAATAGCCTGTTAGTTGAAAATCTCTATTCCTAGGGTACCAAAGACCTAGATTAGGTGTGCCCTTAAGATATCTCAGAATCCTTTTGACTGCAGTATAATGAGATTCTTTAGGGCAGGCTTGGTACCTAGCACAGACACGTGTAGCATACATAATATCTGGTCTACTAGCAGTGAGATATAGAAGTGAGCCAACTATTCCTCTATACAAAGTCTCATCAACAGGTTTACCTGCATCATCTTTGCATATAGGCATACTTGTTCCCATAGGAGTTCTCATGGTGGAGGATGACTCCATACCATATTTCTTAATCAATTCTTTGGTGAACTTAGACTGGGATATGGACAAGCCATCATGAAAGTGAAGGGATAGATACTACTCTAGAGGGGGGAGGGTGAATAGAGTTATCAAATTTTGCACTAGACAAAACTTAATGGTCTACCCAACTCCCTTGGAGTGAAGTGCGGAATGAAAGATTATAGATATTGATTTAACCTTAAAGCCTAACACAAGTGATGTGTACAAACTCAAGCTAACTGTAATTACAGTTAAGCTTGGAAAAAACCTAATCAGCAACTAGCAATCCTAGTTATATCTACTCACAGCCACAATACAGGAATTAAACAATGGAATCCAGACGACACAAGGAAATTTATAGTGGTTCCCCAAACAACTTGGGTACGTCCACTCTTCTACCCACACGGTAGGAATCCACTCAGGTTTTTGATCAGGTGCCCTGCCACCAACCGAATCTGCTTCAGGTAGATTCAGAAACCCTTTAGACTTTTGATCAGGTGTCTAAAAACCAAGCACAGGTTTTTGATCAGGTGCCCTGCCACCAAGGGATACTTTTGAAGGGAGTAATAACCCTGTACAGGAGGGGGAAGAAGGTTAAGATGTCTTCTCTATTTTCTAATAGATTAGAGAAGCACAAAAACTTGCACTGAGCTAGAATGCTCTAAAGAATCAAGGCTCCCCCTGGCTCAAAGATGTCCAGGTGAAGTCCTTCTTCAGTGCAGAAAACTCTTCAGAAAGTTCTGAAGGAAAAGCTATAGGAAGAAAATAAATAACAAAAATAAATCTCTTCAAGCAGCTATTCTTCTTCTTCTTCTTCTTCAAAGGATCTCTGAGTTTGAACTTCCTGAAAGCAGGAGAACTCAGGTTGAAGAAGAGATGAAGATCTTAACACTTCTCAGTTAGATGGAGTTTGCTGAGAGCAGGAAGCTTGAGCTTGACGAAGGCTTGAGTGCTTAAGAATATGTGTTACACTAGCTTCAATCCTTCTTCAAAGGGTCCTTTATATATTAGCAGCAAGCAACGGCTCTCTTCCATTTGAATTAATTGTCTTCTTCTGAGCCTTGAGACCTGGGCTGTAAATATCAAGAAGACAGAAACATCTCTGCAGCAAAACATTCTATAAAAGGAATAACCCTTTTTCTAAGAAGCTGCAGGACCAAATCAAATAACAAAGGACTAAATAAAGTCACATCAGAAATAATCTCTTTATAGCAAAGAAGAAGACTTTTCAGTCCAACGGCTATAAAGGGCTGTCAGCAGATAAAGTAATTTACAAAGACAGCTAATAAGACAAACAACTTTATCTTAAAAAGATTTGACTCAGGCAAAAGAGATGGAGCAAATATTGCCTGGAAACTTTATCATACAGCTTAAAATAATGTGCCAGAAAATGTATTAATTAATTAAATATAATAAATAAATACAAAATATAAAGGCAGGCAGAAGGCGTCGAACGACCTTCGGAGATCGTCGACCGACGCATGGAGATCGCGATCTATCGGGCAGATAGTCGAACGATCCAGATAGTCGACCTATCGAAGAAGATAGTCGAACTACCTCGGCAGATAGTCGACCTATCAGAACAGATAGTCGAACTATCAGATAGTCGATCTATCTAGGACAGATAGTCGAACTATCAAGCGCACAGAGATAGTCGACCTATCAAGCAGATAGTCGACCTACCTCAGAAAACAGATAGTCGATCTATCAACAGATAGTCGACCTATCAAAACAAACCAGATAGTCGATCTATCAACAGATAGTCGAACTATCAGCGCAGAGTAGATAGTCGACCTATCAACAGATAGTCGAACTATCAGCGCAGAACAGATAGTCGACCTATCAACAGATAGTCGAACTATCAGCGCAGAACAGATAGTCGACCTATCAACAGATAGTCGAACTATCAGCGCAGAACAGATAGTCGACCTATCAACAGATAGTCGAACTATCAGCGCAGAACAGATAGTCGACCTATCAACAGATAGTCGAACTATCAGCGCAGACAAAGCGTCGACCAACTGATAGACGATCGTCGATCAGCCGATAGACGATAGTCGAGCGGCGTTCGACTATAGTCGAACGAAAAACTACTTAACCAAATTCTCAATCTGGAAAAGTGAGGACTCTACAGCTAGACTACTAACCATTGACCATAGATATTTCTTGGGTCAAGGGGCACAAAGGAGAGGACTAAACTCAAATCAAACTAGGGTACCAACAATCTCCCCCTATTTGAGTTAAGTCTCTCAAAAACTAAAAACAAACAGCTAGCTATAGAATACTAAGAAAATACAGGAAGTAGACTAGCAGATTATCAAACAGATAAACAAATATAGCACAACAATTAATTAAACTATGGATCAACAGAGTCAGGCTTAGATACAGAAGAACTAGAAACAAAAGATATTTTCCTTAAGGGATCATCTGATTCTTTCTTTGTTAGCTTTAAGTCCAGTACCCCAATGATCTTTAATTCTATAGCTCTTGGGACTACAGCTTCCGGATGCTTTTCCATGTATTTGGAGGGGTCAAAAACCTCAGGATTCACCTGGAACTTTTCAAGCTCTTTCTTTCTGTAAACAGACATGGTAGTTAAACCAGTCGTATCTTTTCCTTCAGCTCTAGCTTTTCTAATTTGAGCTGCTCCTACTAGTTCTTGGAAACGAGCCATCCTAAAATTAGGATCAAGCTCAGGATTTTCATAACCAGGCTCAGGAGAAGCAGCCTCAGATACTTTATCTTTTGACATATCTTCCTTAACTTGACTTTGAGAGCCAGAAACTGATTTGCCTTGCGAGCTTTGATAACTTTGTCTTGGCTGGGGCTGAACAGACGCAGATTTTCCAGAGGAGGCAGTAGGATGAGCTGAAAGGTTCCCAGAGGCTCCTGCACCAGGAGGTGGAGGAGGGGGACCTCTGGGAGTCCATCTTGAGACAGGACTATCATACCTCTTGGTTTTTTTTCTTTCTTTTTGTTGATTCTTTGAAAACCACATCCAATGCTGAAATTCCTTGGATTTAGGGTCAATGCCCTTCAAAATATAATAAGGAATATCATTATCCTTGCTAGGAGGAGGAGCAGCAGCAGCTTTCCTTTTCTTTGCAGCAGATTTCTTTTTCTTTGACTTCTCAGAAATATCAGAATCATCATCATCAGACTGAGATGAGGGAGGATTTTCATAAGGATCATAGGCTTCTGAAACAGCCTTTTCTTTAAGCTTAAGATCAGATTTTTCTTTTTCCTCTTCCATGGCATCCAGAGCCAGAAGGGAGTCTAAATCCAACCCTGGAGAGTCATCCCAGATGGTTGACTTTTCAATTTGCAAATCTTTCTCTTTCTCTTTTAAAGATTGAACTCTTAAATCCCATGCTGCTCTTGCTTGATCTTCTTCCAAATTCAGAACAGGAGAGTCAACTTTGACTTTATCTTGATTTTCAAATTCCTCCTCTCTATCATCTAGAAAAGATTCTAGTTCAGGATCTACTTGAATATTAGAAACACTTAGGGCAGCCTCGGAGACAATTTCTATTATCTGAGCAGATAAGAATTCTCTAATATCATCTGTAGAATTATGAATATAGATCTGCTAAATAAACAGAAATCATTCCTTCCAGGAATTCACAAACTAACAAATTAATTGATTCATCAATAAAACGAATGAATGAGTTACCTTCATACTTAACCATCTCCCAGCAGTCATTCAGATATGAAGTTATAATTCCTTCCAGGAATCTAACAATCACAGGAGTGGTAAGGTCTTCCAGGCAGACTTTCACTGCAAATTCAGACAACATGATTCCATCTGTTATTTCCTTCTCAGACAAAACTGGAGCTATTTCTATCTCAGCAGGGGCAGATTCTTCCTGGACAGTCATTACTGTATCTTTTATAGCTGGAGGAGAGGCAGGATGGTCTGAGGCATCTTCATGGAACATCTCCCCCTGCCTGATTTCAGTGGCTACTGAAACCAGGCCTCTAGAGGAAGATGGCTCAGCAGACTTTGAAAGGGATTTGATGGAGGCAGATAAAAGATTAATAGAGGCTGCAAGGGGAGCGATTGCCTCGTCAATCATGGTTTTGATTGACGGGGTAATCAGCTCCACAATGCGGGAGATAAGCTCTGGAGAGATTTCAAAAGATGAAGGATGAGAGGTGGATGGAGCTGCAGCAGATATGGGAGTGGTGCTGGGATGAGAAATGATGTGGACAGGGGATCGAACTGGAGATGGAGCAGGAGAGTTAATTGGGGAATGAATTGGGGAATGAACGGGAGATAGAGTAGGAATTCTCTCTGATCCTAACAAATCGAAGCTAGGAGCAGATATCCTAGCCAGATGAGTAGGTAGAGGAGAGGCTGGAGGGGAAAAAGGAACAACCGTAGTTGTTTCTGGAGCAGCAGAGGAAGAAGGTCGTACTTCAGCTGAAGTTGATGGTACTTCAACTGAGGCAGACAGCAATGCAGAGGAGGAGGAAGGAAGAGCTGAGCCTGCTTCAACAGGGTGAGGAGCGACTGATTCAGTCCTTGTGTCCTCAGATGTTGCTGGAGCAGATTTCACAAACGTTCTCTTCCACTTAGAGAACAGATGGGGATCCATCTTCTTGCTGGCGTTGATCGTTGTTGCAGTTGAACTCAGCAGATGGGGGAATCTTTCCTTTAGGAAAATTCCGATAACCCTTCCTAGGGTGACTTCCTTTTTGCCATTCTTTTTCCTGATTAAATCAAACATTACTGCTGCCCAATTGATCCTTTTTCGATTAACAATCGCACACATGAGTGCGAATTGCTGCCTTGTTATATTATCGTGGGAAGAGTGCTTGCCCAGGAGCACTTTTCCTACTATCTCAGCCAGAAACTTGATTTTGAAAGGAAAATTCACTTTGAGCAGCTTCGTGGGAATGCCCTCTGCATGTCCCAGCTCAACAAGCATTCTACTGAATTCCTGAGCATCTTGCTCATAATCCTCGTCACCAATAACTAACCCAAAAACATCAGATAAGACGGCCGGAGTCAGGATAACTTCTTCTCCGCCTATGGTACCAGTCATCGATTCGTCTGTGGAAGACGACGTGAAAGCCCATTCTTTGATTTCTGGAATGTTGATCTTAATCCTTTCAGACATTAACTTCTCTAAACCCTGATCCCTGCAAAGCTGGAGAACTTCCACGATTCCGGCATCGCAGCTACTGAATGCTTCGAAGTCCACACTGAATCCTGCATCAAACTTCACGACGGCTAGAACAGCTGGAGAGACCGCCATGGATTTGCTGGAGAAACGCGAGAAGGACGAAGAAGACGAAGGGGACGAAGCGGCAGAAAATCGCAAGCGGGAAAGCAGAATGCGAAAGGGCACGCTCCGTCGACGATAAAGCAAAAGATCTTTTGACCTAGGTCGACTATCGGCTTTATATCAGACCGGATATAGTCGGTCTATTAAAAAGATCTAGACCCGATGGTCGAACGATCGTTCGACGATCGGCTCAGAAGCAGAGTAGTCGGACAATCGTTCGACTATTTCTGGCTTCTCAAACAACAGGCTATCGTCATCCAGAGATCGACGATGAGCCCAACCTGTTCGACGATGGTCGAACGTCGATCGACGATCTTCAAACAGATAAGCTATCATTAACCAGAGGTCGACGATAGGCTTAAACCGTTCGACTATCTTCGAACATCGTTCGACTATCTTCAAACAGATTTCAACATAGGCAGATATAGTCACACTTAGTCTCGTCCATTAATCATGCCTAGTTGAACTAAAAAGAACAGATGCTTCTGTTCATCTAAAGGCTTGGTGAAAATATCACCTCTCTGAAACTCAGTGGATATGAACTCAAGACAGATCTTGTTCTTTTCCACATAATCTCTCAGGAAATGGTGCCGAATCTCAATGTGCTTCGTTCTAGAGTGGTGCACTGGATTTTGTGCAATTGAGATAGCACTGGTACTATCACACATGATCTTGGTGTTCTTGTGTGAGTAACCATAATCCACAAGCTGGTTTTGAATCCACAGGATCTGTGAACAACAACTGGCAGCTGCTATATATTCAGCCTCTACAGTTGAAGTTGAGACAGAAGCCTGCTTCTTACAGAACCAAGAGACCAATCTCTCTCCCAGGAACTGGCAAGTTCCTGAGGTGCTCTTCCTGTCAACTCTGCAACCAGCATAATCAGAATCAGAATATCCAATTAATTCAAACTCTGACTCAGCTGGGTACCAAAGTCCTAGATCTGGACATCCCTTCAGGTATCTCAGGATTCTCTTTAGAAGAATCAGATGAGATTCCTTGGGGTTGACCTGAAATCTAGCACAAAGGCATGTAGCAAACATTATATCTGGCCTACTTGCAGTTAGATATAATAGGGAACCAACAATGGCCCTATAATTCTTTTGATCAACTGGCTTGCCGTGATCATCAGAATCAATAACTACATTAGTAGCCATGGGTGTAGGCATTGCTGAAGCATCAGCCATCCCAAATTTCTTTACCAATTCCTTGGCATATTTGGATTGGGAGATGAAGATACCATCAGCATCTTGCTTAACTTGGAGACCAAGAAAGTAAGACAGCACACCCATACTACTCATCTCAAACTTAGAGTGCATCAGGTCAGAGAACCTTTTGCAAAGTTTGGGATCAGTGGAGCCAAAAATAATATCATCTACATACACCTGAACTAACAGGATTGTGTCCTTGTGATGCTTGACGAAAAGGGTTCTATCAACTACTCCCCTAGTAAAGTTGTGCTCTAACAGGAAACTAGCTAAGGTCTCATACCAGGCCCTAGGAGCTTGCTTTAGTCCATAAAGAGCTTTCTGCAACTTAAAAACATGTGAGGGCTGAGTTGAAGAAACAAACCCTGGTGGTTGTTCAACAAACACCTCTTCCTTAAGCTCACCATTTAAGAATGCACTTTTGACATCCATTTGGAACACCTTAAACTTCATGAAGGCTGCATAGGCCAAGAAGATCCTTATTGCTTCTAGCCTTGCAACAGGAGCAAAGGTTTGGTCATAGTCTATACCTTCCTCCTGTCTGTAGCCCTGAGCTACAAGCCTAGCTTTATTCCTTACTATAATTCCATTTGCATCTAACTTGTTTCTATACACCCACTTGGTGCCTATGATCAGTTGGCCTTTAGGTCTTGGAACCAAAGTCCAAACTTTACATCTCTCAAACTGATTGAGCTCCTCTTGCATTGCAATGATCCAGTGGGGATCTAGCTCTGCATCTTTAAAGGTGAGGGGCTCAACCTGTGAGAGGAAACAAGCATGCATCACATCCTGTCTTAACTGATATCTTGTTTGCACACCAGCTGATATGTCTCCAATCACTTGAGATGTGGGGTGATCTCTAAGTGTGACAATATCAGCAGGTGGGATGTGATCTTCAGCAACAGTTGGGATTAATTCCTCAGGAGGAATTTGATCTACTGTTGGTGGAACAACAACAGCTTCAACAGCTTCAGCAATATCTTCATCACTGTCTGATTCAGTGATCTGAAGAGTTGATAGTTGAAGAATTTCTTGAGGGGCATCATGTACCTGCAAAGAACTGGAGGAAGGAGAATTTTCTTTCTCCTTATAAAACATCTGAGACTCATCAAAAGTCACATGCACAGATTCTTCAATCTTACAGGTTGATTTGTTATAGACCCTATAAGCTTTGCTTACTTGGGAATATCCAAGCATGATTCCCATTGAAGCTTTTGCTTCAAACTTTCTAATATATTATTTATTATTATTATGAATATAAACAATACAGCCAAAAACTCTAAAATAATTAATTTTTGGTTTCTTTCCTTTAAGCAATTCATAAGGAGTTTTACACTTAAGTTTGTGTATCAAACTTCTATTCAAGACATAGTTGGCTGTACTAACAGCTTCTGCCCAATAGGATAGAGGCATGTTAGCATCTGCCAACAATGTGCTAGCAGCTTCAATAAGTGTTCTATTCTTCCTTTCAACTACCCCATTTTGTTGAGGAGTTCTAGGAGCTGAGAAGCTATGTTTGATACCTTCTCTCTCACAGAATTCTTGCATGAGAAGAGAGTCAAACTCAGTACCATGATCACTTCTGATCAAGGCCACATGAGTAGAGTACTCAGTCTGCACACATAATAGAAAGTCTGTAAGGGCTTTGAAGTTATCAGACTTAGATCTCAAAAAGAAAACCCAACTGAACCTAGAGAAGTCATCTACAATTACTAAAGTTTAATACTTCCCTCCTAAACTCTGTACATTTATTGGGCCAAAAAGGTCCAAGTGTAATAAATACAGGATTCTAGGAGAATCACTTTTATTTACAGATTTAAAAGAGTTCTTGGTTTGCTTGCCTAGCTGACAAGCCTTGCATAGGCTCTCCTTCTTGTAGGGGCAAGAGGGTAAACCTCTAACAAGGTTGTGCTTAGATAACCTAGATATATTTTTAAGGTTTACATGACTAAGCCTTTTATGCCATAGGGAATTATTATTAAGGGTTACTTCATTAAACAGGCAGATTTCAGAGTGAGATGAATTGAAATCTACTAAATAAATGTTACCTATTCTAATACCTACTAAAACAATATTATTATTTAAAGTAATGTTGCAAGAGGAGTTAGAAAATGAAACCTGGTAGCCAGCATCACATAGCTGGCTAACTGAAATCAGATTATGCTTTAGTCCATTGACATAAGAAACTCTTCTGAAAGTAACTGCTCCAATTGTGATCTTGCCATAGCCTTCTGTCTGACCACAGCTGGAGTCTCCAAAGATAACCTTTGGGCCGAGCTTAGCTTTGAACTTTGACAGTAGATCTTTATTTCCTGTCATATGCTTAGAGCATCCACTATCCAAATACCACTTATTTTGAGTGATTGGATAGGCCTTCACCTGCAATACAATTATTTAGACAGAGTGGACCCAGGTAACCTTGGGTCCCTTGTTTTTCACATAAGAAAAACTGGAAATATATGAGAATGCAGGCTGAGGGTGATAACCTAGTGGGTGAGATCTCCTAGGTGGGATTCTCCATGCTGATGATGGGTCAACAAACCTAGGGTTTCTATTCTCATTTAGGTTTCTATGGAATTGATTATGATTTTGAAAATCACATTGAAATCGTCGATCGACGTTCGACGATGGGTGCTCAGATCGTCGACCTTCGTTCGACCATGGAGCTTCCGATCGTCGAGCGGCGTTCGACGCTCTTTGCATTTCTTTAAAGAACTTCTTTCTCTTTTCTCTCTTAGCTTTATTTAAGGTTTTATTAACCAGATTTACTTGCTCAGTGTTCTTCTTTCCACTAGCTGAAATGAAGTTCACTGGAGTTGAAAGATTATTTTTAAGAAGGACTGGGGGTTCACTAGGAGAAGCTCCTAAGCCTAGTTTATCATTACCTGACCTAGTGTTAGTCATGCTGGTAATTTCTAATAACTTAAGGCTTCTACCATTAAGGGATTCTTCTAATCTCTTAGACTTAGCTAACTCTATTTTAAGAAATTTGATTTCTTCACTACAAGTAGTGAGTTCTTCCTTTATCCTAATGTTTTCAGAGGCTATTGATTCTGAGTCAGCTAACCTATTTCTAAGCTCTTTTATTTCCTTTTCTGAGCTAATTAAATCTAAGCATAAAGATTTAAATTCTACTTTAAATTCTTCTGAAGTAAAATCATAAGAAGAAAGTACCTCATCTTCTGTAGGCATCTCTTCATCAGAATCAGAACTCTCTGCAGCAGAGTGGTTGCTGCAGGCACCTATTGCCATTAGGCAAACTTCTTTTGCCTTCTTCTCTTCCTCATCTTCACTGGAACTTGATGAGGAGGATTCTTCATCAGAATCACTCCAGGTTTCAGCAATGAAACCTCTCTCCTTCTTTTTGTTTTTGTAGGAGGATGACTTGGAGTGCTTCCTGTGCTGTTCTTTATCTTTTCTCTTGTCTTTGTTCTTCTCCTCTGGACACTCTGGCAAGATGTGTCCAGGCTTCCTACAACCATAGCAGATAATTTCTTTAGCAGGAGAGCGATCATACCTTGGTTTGTCTTCATAGCGTGAAGACTTCTTTCTGAACTCCTTTCTCCCCATCTTGAGAAATCTTTTGGCAAACAGTGCCATAAGTTCCTCATTAGATTGGCTGCTTTCAGAAACATATGCAGCCTTGAGAGCTAGAGATTGCTCTTTTCTTGTTAGAGTGGGGGTCTTTGCTTCAGCTTCTGCTTCTCTGGTCTTCAGCACTTGCTCAAAAGACTTGAGCTTGCCGAGGAGGGCTTCAGTGGATATCTCATTAGTACTTCTGGCTTCTTTGATGGGCCAGATTCTTAGATCCCATGTGCTAGGGAAGCACATAAGAATCTTATCATTGACCTCTGTCAATGATATGTCCTTGTCCAGGGTCCTCAGCTCATTGATGATTGAGCTGAGCCTGGTGTACATTGCTTCAACTGATTCAGCATCAGTTTTCTTGAAGTTCTCGTACTGTGAGATCAGGTTGGACCTTCTGTCCTTCCTTTCATCAGCTGAACCAGCTACAATCTGGTTCAGTGTGTCCCACATGGCCTTTGCTGAGGAGCAGTCAGCCACCTTCTGGAACACCTCATCAGACATTGTCTGAGCCAGTATGTTCATCGCCTTAGCATCTGCTATTTTGGCCTTCTTGTACTCATCATTATAGTCTGGAGGAGGCACTGCACTCATATCAGATGATGAGGCAGTGGCAGCAGCAGGTGCTCTTGGGGGACCTGACAAAATAGAAGCAAAAATACTTTCATCAATAGAATTCATATATAATTTAATCCTTGCCTTCCAGATGCCAAACTTAGCTAAGTTGCATGCTGGAGGTCTGGTGCTTGAATAATCCTTAGACTGGGCCATGATAGTGAATATCTATAAGCTCTTGGTATCTATCAGGATCTTGTGACTTAGGTGTTAGCCTATTCAGTCAGTCAACCTCCCTCTGATACCAATTGAAAGTGAAGGGATAGATACTACTCTAGAGGGGGGTGAATAGAGTTATCAAATTTTGCACTAGACAAAACTTAATGGTCTACCCAACTCCCTTGGAGTGAAGTGCGGAATGAAAGATTATAGATATTGATTTAACCTTAAAGCCTAACACAAGTGATGTGTACAAACTCAAGCTAACTGTAATTACAGTTAAGCTTGGAAAAAACCTAATCAGCAACTAGCAATCCTAGTTATATCTACTCATAGCCACAATACAGGAATTAAACAATGGAATCCAAATGACACAAGGAAATTTATAGTGGTTCCCCAAACAACTTGGGTACGTCCACTCTTCTACCCACACGGTAGGAATCCACTCAGGTTTTTGATCAGGTGCCCTGCCACCAACCGAATCTGCTTCAGGTAGATTCAGAAACCCTTTAGACTTTTGATCAGGTGTCTAAAAACCAAGCACAGGTTTTTGATCAGGTGCCCTGCCACCAAGGGATACTTTTGAAGGGAGTAATAACCCTGTACAGGAGGGGGAAGAAGGTTAAGATGTCTTCTCTATTTTATAATAGATTAGAGAAGCACAAAAACTTGCACTGAGCTAGAATGCTCTAAAGAATCAAGGCTCCCCCTGGCTCAAAGATGTCCAGGTGAAGTCTTGCTTCAGTGCAGAAAACTCTTCAGAAAGTTCTGAAGGAAAAGCTACAGGAAGAAAATAAATAACAAAAATAAATCTCTTCAAGCAGCTATTCTTCTTCTTCTTCTTCTTCAAAGGATCTCTGAGTTTGAACTTCCTGAAAGCAGGAGAACTCAGGTTGAAGAAGAGATGAAGATCTTAACACTTCTCAGTTAGATGGAGTTTGCTGAGAGCAGGAAGCTTGAGCTTGATGAAGGCTTGAGTGCTTAAGAATATGTGTTACACTAGCTTCAATCCTTCTTCAAAGGGTCCTTTATATATTAGCAGCAAGCAACGGCTCTCTTCCATTTGAATTAATTGTCTTCTTCTGAGCCTAGAGACCTGGGCTGTAAATATCAAGAAGACAGAAACATCTCTGCAGCAAAACATTCTATAAAAGGAATAACCCTTTTTCTAAGAAGCTGCAGGACCAAATCAAATAACAAAGGACTAAATAAAGTCACATCAGAAATAATCTCTTTATAGCAAAGAAGAAGACTTTTCAGTCCAACGGCTATAAAGGGCTGTCAGCAGATAAAGTAATTTACAAAGACAGCTAATAAGACAAACAACTTTATCTTAAAAAGATTTGACTCAGGCAAAAGAGATGGAGCAAATATTGCCTGGAAACTTTATCATACAGCTTAAAATAATGTGCCAGAAAATGTATTAATTAATTAAATATAATAAATAAATACAAAATATAAAGGCAGGCAGAAGGCGTCGAACGACCTTCGGAGATCGTCGACCGACGCACGGAGATCGTCGATCTATCGGGCAGATAGTCGAACGATCCAGATAGTCGACCTATCGAAGAAGATAGTCGAACTACCTCGGCAGATAGTCGACCTATCAGAACAGATAGTCGAACTATCAGATAGTCGATCTATCTAGGACAGATAGTCGAACTATCAAGCGCACAGAGATAGTCGACCTATCAAGCAGATAGTCGACCTACCTCAGAAAACAGATAGTCGATCTATCAACAGATAGTCGACCTATCAAAACAAACCAGATAGTCGATCTATCAACAGATAGTCGAACTATCAGCGCAGAGCAGATAGTCGACCTATCAACAGATAGTCGAACTATCAGCGCAGAACAGATAGTCGACCTATCAACAGATAGTCGAACTATCAGCGCAGAACAGATAGTCGACCAATCAACAGATAGTCGAACTATCAGCGCAGAACAGATAGTCGACCTATCAACAGATAGGCGAACTATCAACGCAGAATAGATAGTCGACCTATCAACAGATAGTCGAACTATCAGCGCAGACAAAGCGTCGACCAACTGATAGACGATCGTCGATCAGCCGATAGACGATAGTCGAGCGGCGTTCGACTATAGTCGAACGAAAAACTACTTAACCAAATTCTCAATCTGGAAAAGTGAGGACTCTACAGCTAGACTACTAACCATTGACCATAGATATTTCTTGGGTCAAGGGGCACAAAGGAGAGGACTAAACTCAAATCAAACTAGGGTACCAACACATCATCAGTCTGTCTTACTTGGAGTCCCAACAAGAACTTCAGTTCCCCCATACTGCTCATCTCAAACTTCCCTTGCATAAGTTTGGCAAACTTTTTACAAAGATTGTTTTCAGTAGATCCAAAGATTATGTCATCAACATAGATCTGAACTAAGATGATCTTGCATTTGGATTCCCTAAGGAATAGAGTTTTGTCAATTTTTCCTCTTGAGAATTTATTCTCAATAAGAAAAGTAGACAGGGTTTCATACCAAGCCCTTGGGGCTTGCTTTAACCCATACAGAGCTTTCCTAAGCTTATAAACAAAATCAGGTTTAAGAGGATCTACAAAACCTGATGGCTGCTCTACATATACTTCTTCTTTAAGATCACCATTCAGAAATGCTGACTTCACATCCATCTGGTATACTTTGAAGTCTTGATAGGCTGCATAGGCAAGGAATATTCTGATTGCCTCCAGCCTTGCTACTGGAGCAAAGGTTTGATCAAAGTCAATCCCTTCTTCCTGTCTGTATCCTTTTGCTACCAATCTTGCTTTATTCTTTACTATTATTCCACTTTCATCTAGCTTGTTCCTATATATCCATTTTGTGCCAATTATGTTATGGCCTCTTGGTTTAGGAACAAGCTCCCAGACATTGCACCTTCTGAATTGATTCAGCTCCTCTTGCATAGCATCAATCCAGTGTTGGTATTGGATAGCTTCTTCAAACTTCTTAGGCTCCATTTGTGACAGGAAACTTGAATGTAGAACTGTGTTTTGATTTCTGCTTCTAGTTTGCACCCCCTGTCTTGGATCACCTATTATCTGATCAGCTGGATGATCTCTCAAATGTCTTGTAGCTGGTGGAAGATTCCCTTCTGGTTGAACATCTCCAGCTCCTTCATTTAGCTGAATCTCTTGGTTTTCATCAGCTTCTATAGTGTCTTGTTCTCCCCCTGGACAGAAGCCTTCAATTTCCAATGCCCCATCTTCCTTTGATTCTTCAGTAATGGAGAGCTTGTCCATACTTTTGCTTATACCTGTTGAGTCATTTGATCTACAAGACAACTCACAGTTGATTAATCTTGTTTCATCAAACACAACATGCACAGATTCTTCAACAACTTGAGTAGTCAAGTTGAAGACTCTATAGGCCTTACTATTAGTGCTGTAACCAACAAATATCTCATCCTGGGATTTGGCAGCAAACTTAGTCAAATATGACTTGCCATTGTTAAGTATATAACACTTGCAACCAAAGATCCTAAAGTAAGATAGATTTGGTTTTCTGTCTTTCACAATCTCATAGGGAGTCATTTTGTGGCTTTTGGTGATAGTAGCCCTATTGATTACATGACAAGCAGTGTTGACTGCCTCCGCCCAAAAATATTCTGGGAGAGAGGTGTCACTCAACAGAGTTCTACCTGCTTCAATTAATGTTCTATTCTTTCTTTCAGCAATTCCATTTTGCTGAGGTGTTCTTGGTGAGGAGAACTCTTGGAAAATCCCAAAGTCTTCACATAACTTTGTCATGCTTTCAGATTGAAACTCAGTACCATGGTCACTTCTGATTTTGACCACTGTACTATTCAGTTCATTCTGAATTTGCTTTACAAAATTAAGTAAGACACTTGGGGTTTCAGATTTCTGTCTCAGAAAGAAGACCCATGTAAATCTAGAATAGTCATCTACAACCACAAAAGTGTAGACCTTCCTACCTAGACTATGAACTGGCATAGGACCAAAAAGATCCATATGCAAGAGGTATAAGCACCTCACAGAATCCTTATTTTCAAGGCTTTGAAAGGAGGATTTTGTCTGCTTGCCCTTTTGACAAGCTGAGCATATCCCTTCCTTCATACACTTAACTTGAGGACCATTCCTCACTAATTCTTTGATAAAGAGTTGGCCAATTGTCTTGTAGTTAAGATGAGCCAATCTCTTGTGCCACTTAACACAATGAGAAGCATTGTCATCAGCTACAAGACAAATGGGAGAAGCCTTATTCTCACATTTAAAATTAAGACAATATACATTTCTCTTCCTATACCCAGTCAGTATGATCTTTTGATCACTTGACCTCTTGATATGACATCCATCTTTAACAAATGAAATGTCATATCCTAAATCACTTAGCTGGCTTATGCTTATTAGATTATGTTTCAAACCTTTTACATAAGCCACTTGAGTGATAGTAATTAGGTTAGAAGAAATGTTACCAAACCCTTTGATGACTCCTTTTTCAGATCCACCAAAGATCACTTTAGGTCCATCTTTGACAGATGAATACTCCTTCAGCAGCCCCTTTGTTCCAGTCATGTGCCTGGAACAACCACTATCCAAGTACCATATAGGGGCATGGTTACTTGGATTCACCTGCAACACAGAATTACTTACCCTTAGAACCCAAGTAAGTCTTGGGTCCTTGGTTCAGGTTAGCATTAATAAAGCTACCATAACCTCTTCTAACAGGTAGACTATTGTTCTTTATAACACTTGGGTTATACCAACAGTCTAGTGCAAAATGGCCTCTCTTGCCACAGCACCAACATTCAAACTTATTGTATCTAGATCTAGATACATCCTTGTCAGAAGAATTTCTATTCATTGCTGGTGCTGTAGCAACTTCACCTACTGATTTCTTAAAACCATTGGGTTTATGACCATAGGTAGGCCTGCTTGCATTTACACCCTTGTTCTTCAGAACATTAGTCTTAATATGACCTTGAATATCTTCATGGTCATATTTGTTAGAAGGCACTTTCACCTTACTAAACTTTATGGGGACTGAAAGATTTAGTGGCTGAACAGGAGCTTTGCCTTTTCTCTTGAATCTGCCAGCCTTGGAGTTACCTTTAAATCCTAATCCAGCCTTACCCTTTTGAGTGACAAATTCATCTATCAAGGGTAAGACAGATTTTGGCTTAGAGTAACTAGCCACTAAATCCCTTTCAATTCTAAGTCTGGCCTCCAGACTCTTCACTTGATCATTAGTATAATTAATTGTGCCCATCTGAATAATAGTTATATTCTTCAGCTTGGCAATTTCATTTAATTTTTGATCAATAACTTTCTCTAACTCAGTTGTAGCAACCCTTAGTTCAGCAATTTCCTGAGCCTGAGATTTAACCAGGTTCTTGCTTTTCTTAAGGGCCTGTAACAAATCCCCATACTTGTCTATCAATTGATAGACATCTCCTTCAGATTCAGATGCATCTACATCACTTGATACAGATGTAGCTGATTCTTCACTTGTACAACAAACAGATGTAATAGAAGGACATTGTACCTTATTAGGACCAGACTGATTCTGGCATATGTCCTCTTCTGATCCTGCCATTAGCCCCATACACTGATGATCCTTTTGTTCATTGATGGAGTCTAGCAACTGTAGAAACTCCTCTTCTTCAGATGCAGCATATAGTCCAATATATGCTTCAGCTTCAGATTTTGACTCTGAAGTTGACTGGTCTGTTAGACTCCTATCTTTCTTTGCAACAAAGGATTTCTCCTTCTTGCCTTTGTGATGAGTCTTCTTCTTGTCTGAAGACTCCTTTTTCTTATCAGGACAGTTAGCCACTACATGTCCAGGCCTATTGCAACAATAACAGAAAATCTTTGAAGTAGTGGCTTTGCTGGGCTTTAATCTGCTCTTCTCTTTCCTTGATGACCTTTTCTTCTGATAATAGTCATCAACTTGCTGTGATGTGGAAGGCCTAGACTTCCATTGCTTCTTTTTCAAGAACCTCTGGAATTGCCTTGTGAATGCAGCAAAGTCTGCATCTGAATCATAGCTTTCTGAACCCTTATCTAAATTTTCAGAACTATCTTCTACAACTTCCTTAGGAGGAGATGGTGATTTCCTCCTATTCTTTCTAGTGGCTTCTGCATTGAATGCCACAGTCTTTTCTCTATGCTCTCCTCTTGAATTCTTTTCCTCCTCCTTCCTCACCATAAGTTGCATTTCATAGGATAGCAACTTTCCAAACAAGGTGGGAGGAGATATCTCTGCCAATTTAGCCACTTCTCTTATGGCACAGATCTTTGTGTCCCAATCCTTTGTTAAGGATCTCAAGAATTTGTCATTCAGTTCATAAGTACTGAAGACTCTTCCATAGGATATAAGCTCATTCACAATTCTATAGAATTTCTTATAGTACTCAGTGATGCTATCAGATTTTCCTTGTCTAAAACTTTCATACTCCTGATTGAGCATAGATTTCCTGTCCTGCCTTACTTCTTCAGATCCCTCCATGTAGACAATCAATGTGTCCCACATCTCTTTGGAGGTCTTGCAGTGAATCAGATTCTGAAATGTTGAATCATCTATGACACTAACAATAATGTTCTGAGCTCTTTTATCCATGGTTGCCAAGATGATTTCATCCTTGGTCATTTCTGAATAACTCTTTGGAGTTTGGATATTTGCATCAAGAACTGATACCTTCATTGGTATGAAGGGGCCTTCCTGTACTGTGATGTAAATCCTTGGGTCAGATGCCTCCATAAACAATCTGACTCTTTCTTTCCAAATTCCAAAAATTTCTTTCTTGCATATGGGTAACTTCATAGACCCTAGCTCCTTATGATTCTCACCAGAACCCATCTTTTTGAATCTTAATTCTGCCTTTCAGATCTACCTCAGACTGTTAAGTCCTTTCTGAGGAACATCCCTCTGATACCACTTGATAGTTTTACTTTCAAGACAACCTAAACACCTAGAGGGGGGGGTGAATAGGTTCTAATTTCTTGTTTATAATTCTAGGCAGAATTCAATTACAAATTAAAACATCTAGCACAGCATTCACAGACAACTAAGCATCACAGATTGCATAATGTTTTATAATGGTTCCCCAAGGTCTGGTTACATCCACTTTCCCCCTTCACCTATCTAGCAATATGCTAGATTCGGCCAAACTTCCACTATTCTCAGATCCTCAGATCCTACAGCTCAGAACCTGGATAGGTTCCTACAACTCAGGCTCTACAGCCCTACCTCAGCCTTGCCTCAAGGCCTACCACTCAGAGAATAACCTTCTCCTACACTCAGGCAAATAGCCCTACCACTCAGAGAATAACCTTCTCCTACACTCAGCCTTTATAACACAGGCTTACAACTCAGATCTGTGTAAACAGATCCTATAGAAATTTAGAAAAGATATTTTAATGTCTTTCCTTTGTTGAGAGAGTAGAGGACAAGACACTTCTTGATCAGCTGATGAAATCAACTGAATCTGAGCTTTCTTCAAAGCTTCTTGAATCTGAACTTAGCTGAGTTGATTTCCAAACAGCTTCTTGAGAAACCACAGATGGCTTCCTTCTTCTTCTTCAAGATGACTGGATCCCTCTCTATCCACACCTTTTCTGATACTTCAGACTTCTTCTTAGATTTTCTGATGAAGATCTTCTTTTGAGCTTAGCACTTTCTTGAATTGAAACTTCAATAGGATCGTAATCCTTTTTATTTCTTCTTCATAGATCTTCTCCTGTTATCTTTTTTTTAACTAACTATTTATTTCCTTCTGAATATGCCTATTTATAGACTTTCTTCATGGTAACCGGCTGATCCGGTTTCTAACTGATTTTTGACAGGTCTGACAGCTTCAGTTAAACGGTGGCAACTCACAGCTGTCAAGTCTTCAAACAGTTCCTGTACTTTAGCCTTGGACAGCAAAATGTCGAGACAGTCTGTTAGAAAGTGTCGAGACCAATCTGTCTATCTGTGTCGACACAAGTGACTTTGGTGTCGACACAGTCTTTGATGATGTCGACTAAGTTGCCTTTAAGTCGACACAGCTTCTTCAGAAAATAACTTGGTCTAGACTCTGCAGTGTGTCGACACAAGTCCTGTGTGTCGACACAGTTGTTGAAGATTCAGAACTCAGTATGTGTCGACTCAGCCTTCAGGTGTCGACACATCAATCTTCAATTCTGCCAAAATGTGTCGACTCAGTCTTCTGGTGTCGACACAAGCATAATCGACTTCTGCCAATATGTGTCGACTTAATCTCAAGGTGTCGACACATCCACCCAGTATCGACACAGTAGAGGTCGACTATCTTCTTCTGTGAGTCGACTATCTTTCTCTGGTCGACTATCTTTCACTAGTCGACTATCTTCCACTAGTCGACTATTTTTCTCTGGTCGACTATCTTCTTCTGTGTCGACAATCTTTCTCTGGTCGACTATCTTTCACTAGTCGACTATCTTCCACTAGTTGACAATCTTTCTCTAGTCGACTATCTTCTTCTATGTCGACACTGCTTCCCAGTGCTGAGGTCGACGATTTCCTTTATGTGTTGACACTGCTTCCCAGTGTCGACATAAATGTGGTCGACCATCTTTCTCTGTGTCGACACTGATTTTCTGAAGTGTCGACATAAATATTCTGAAGTGTCGACACAATTTCTTCAGGTGTCGACATGTGGACTTAGAATATTTTTCTGCATTCTTTAATACTTCTTCACCTGCACATGTCAACTCAAAACAACATCAAATACACCTTGATGTATATCATTGAGCTAAGTTGGGCTTCTTCAAATCAGGTACACATTTTCCAATGTACCCAACAAACGTCCAGGTGAAGTCTTGCTTCAGTGCAGAAACACTTCAGTAAATACTAAAGGAAGAACTACAAGAAGATATAAAATAAGAAATTAAAATCTTCTATCAGCTATCTTCTTCTTCTTCTTCTTCAAAAGATCTCTGAGTCAGAACTTCCTGGAACAGGAGAACTCAGGTTGAAGAAGAGCAGAAGAGCTAACACTTCTCAGTTGAGTGAAGATTGCTGAGAGCAGTTAAACTTGTTCTTGCTGTAAGCTTGCTGAATGAATATTTTGCTATGAGTACTAGTTGATTTCTTCTTTCAAAGAAGTCTTTATATATCAGCAGCAGCAACGGCTCTAATTGAGTTTGAATCTTGTCTTTTTCTGAACTCTGCAAGCTGGGCTGCAAAAAGCATAAAGCAAAACACAAATACTGCAGGCAGATATCCTATAAAAGAATAAAGCTTTCTAAGAAGCTGCAAATACTTCTGATGAAATAATATAAGAGAAAGTCACATCAAAAAGATCTCTTTACGGCCAAGGAAGACTTTTTGAGTCTAACGACTATAAAGGACAGCCTGACAGATATCATATCTCAGCTATAAGACAAACAACTTTGTCAGAAAAGATTAGCTCATGCATATAGAATAGAACTGATATTGCATGGAAATAATGTCACAAATTATTCAGATAATCTTTCGTAAAATATGCCAAAATAAATATGAATTTAGTCACATCACAGAAGACGACAAAACTAAATAAGAGCATACAGCAAAATGTCGAACGACCTTCGGAGATCGTCGACCGACGCACGGAGATCGTCGACCTATCGGGCAGATAGTCGAACGATCCAGATAGTCGAACTATCAAAGAAGATAGTCGAACTACCTCGGCAGATAGTCGACCTATCAGAACAGATAGTCGAGCTATCAGATAGTCGATCTATCCGGACAGATAGTCGAACTACCAAACAAAAATAGATAGTCGACCTATCAAGCAGATAGTCGACCTATCACAGAAAACAGATAGTCGACCTATCAACAGATAGTCGAGCTATCAGATAGTTGAACTATCAGGACAGATAGTCGAACTACCAAAGCAAGCAGATAGTCGACCTATCAACAGATAGTCGAGCTATCAACACAGACAGAACGTCGACCAACTGATAGACGATCGTCGATCAGCCGATAAACGATAGTCGAGCGACGTTCGACTATAGTCGAACGAAAAACTACTTAACCAAATATTCATCTGGAAAAGCAATTCTACACAACTAGAGAATCTAACCTATCAACTAACCTTTGACCATAGATAAATCTTGGGTCAAGAGACAGAAAGAAAGGACTGAACTCAAATCAAAACCTAGGGTTCCAACATATGGGACTCCATATGATGGAGATGACGGCCCACAACATTTCGAGGACGGCGACGGCATGCTTGCGGACGACCATGCAGAGCGTCGACATAATAACCGTCCAGAACGCAAACCCATATATTATTATTTAATAATTATTATTATTAATAAATTATTATTAATTAATAATGCATTTCTATGTTTGGTATTTTATGTCGCAATGTTATTTTCATTTCATGTGTGATGGGTGTTTATAACTATCATTTGTTATTTTTATTTCATGTTCTTAATTATTGTAATTGTTATGTCATGATGAGTGCAAATAGCCATCATGAGTGGTTTAATTTTCTAAGGTGGAGATTGAGTTGTGTAGCCTATATATAGGCATGTATGTTTCATATTTTAATTATTGAATGAATGAAAGAAGAAACCGAATTTCAAGATTGAAATCTCCTCCCTCTCCAAGGCAAATTTCGGCCATCCTCTAGTCCTCTCCTTCTTTGGCCGCTGGCCTCCAACTTCCCCTCCTCCTCCTCCCTCCTCCATATCTTCCTCTTCCTCTAGCTACCCGAGCCCTCCTCTTCCTCTACGAAGAAAACCGACCCCATCCACCCAACAAGCCACCGGCCTCCTCCTCCCCTCACCAACCTGGCCACCCCCTCCAAAACCGGCCTCCTCCCTTCATCACAATCCGAGCCCCTCCATCTTCCACAAAATCCTAGCCGCCAACCCCAACACCAACAAGTCCGACCCCCTATTCATCCCCTTCCTAAATCGACCACCACCTTCCATATTAATCCCTACAACCTACCATATTTGCCCTCTCCTACCATATTTACATATATTTTTTGCCAAATCTAGAAGACCTCCTCATGGTGGATTTCCAATTCTGGCGTGACGCGACGAAGGCGGGCGAGTTTCTCTCCTACCGGTGCGACTCCGGTGGAGTCGTCGAAGAACGATCCTCGCCGAGAGAACCGGAATCATCCATTCCGGTTGGGTAACGAACTTTTCCACTCCCGTGTGTTCCTTTCTTTAGATAGTCTTGTGGTGGAATTTCTAACGTTAATTTTGAAATCATTGAAACATCGTGGTTAGCTTTCATTGTAGTTGCGTTTTTCTTGGTTGATTTAATTTTCGTAAAAGGGTTTGACGAGCCCTCGTTTTCTTTTGTTGGGAGAGATCTACATTTTCTGAATCGTGTTTTATTCGGTAGATCTCTTTTGGTACAATACCGCTCGATCGGATCCAATATTGGTCCTTTTAGCCGGAACGGATATTGGCCAATAGCCTCTATTCGGTCCCAAGTGGTTTGGCTACCCGTACGCTAGCGTATAATTGATTGGACATAATAACGTGGAGCAGCGTAGAACGATTGTGTGAGCGTAGACTTTAGTTCGTGGAGAGATAGTCGTGTGCGTCCATAATTATATTTCGGTCCAAACGTGTACGCCTACATCAATTTGGTATCAGAGGGAGGTTCTCGTCAATTTCTTAATTGGCACTCCTCCCCCTCTCAAAATTTTAAATTTAAAATTCAAAATTCAAAATTAAAATTTCAAATTTCAAATTTCAAATTTCGAAATTTCAAATTTCAAAATTCAAAATTCAAAATTCAAATTTCAAAATTCGAATTTTAAAATTCAAAATAAAAATTTCAAATTACAAATTTCAAATTTTGAATTTCAATTTCAAATTTCAAAAGTTAAAATTTAAAATTTAAAATTTCAAATTTCAAAATTCAAAATTCAAAATTAAAATTTCAAATTTCAAAATTTAAAATTCAAATTTCAAATTTCAGATTTCAGATTTTAAATTTCAAAATTCAAAATTCAAATTTCAAAATTCAAATTTCAAAATTCAAAATTTCAAATTTCAAAATTTCAAATTCAAAAATTTCAAATTTCCAATTTAAAATTTCAAAATTTCTCCAATTTTAAAAGAATAAAATTCTAGAATTAATCCCTCTTATTTTTAATAAGAATTACCAAAAAAAAAATTGTGGTCTGCCAATAGCCGACCAAATTTTATTTTCAGCAATAAAAAAATCAGAAAAAAATTAAATAATAATCTTCATATTTTACTCAGCAAGAAAATATATTTTGTATTAATATTACCATTGTGCTTAAGCGGAAACAATCCCGACAAACTTATTTTAATTGGGTCAGAGGCATTTCTCATTGTATGTGCATAAATTCCGGATCGAGTTTTATCTCCGGTTATCATAATATGGCCTACGACGTCAATGTTTCCCGAGAATAATCATTAGGTTCCACTAGGAGCGTTAGAAAACCATTCCATTGCCCAGTAATGGATGAGATTAAGGCGTTGATTGGCCAACTAAAGGCTAATCAAGTTGCACCGCACTCATCTAGGCATGTTAGAATTCCTGCTCTGACCTATGACGGACTAGGAGGACCGCAAGTGTTTCTATGTTGGGTAGAAAATATGGAGCGTTATTTTGAGCAATATCGTATTGTGGATCCCCACAGGATTCCCGTTGTGAGACTGCAATTATTTGGTCGAGCCCATACCTTCTGGCTCAATGAGGAAAGACGTTTAGGAATGCCCTCCGTCGACCCACGTATAGGTTGGCAGATTTTGAAAAATTACTTAACGGATGAGTATTACCCTACCTACTGTCGTTCCCAGTTTCCTGATTATAGGAATGATTATAAGCCTCACGCTAGATACTTGCCCCGCAAAGATCTGATTATCTCAAGCACGAGTACACCTACCTATGAGAGGAAAGAGAAACTTAGGACCTTTATCCCTAGGTCGTTAAACGTAAGTGCTAGGAATGCCATGAGCCCACGGGGTGAGAGTGTTCCTATTAGCATGATTGAGTCTGAGGCTGTGGTTACGAGTGTGCCGTCACTAAGAACGAGACTATTATCCCTGACGATTATAACGACGATGAGGATATTGGTTACCCTAGTGACCTGGATGAGGATTCCACCACTAAGGAATCATCTCCACTCCCCGTCGACGACATTTTGGAGCCTACGGTTATTCCTGCTGAGATTACACCTGAATCGGTAGGCATTTTACCTGATGATGAGAGTTTACTTAGTAGTGACTTAGGAGATGATCTGTTCGGACTCGAGCTGGTTCCTCTTAGACAGAGATATTTTGAGGACTGTTCTGATGATCCTGATATATTGGACGTTCCGACTGATTGGGAAGACTTACCGTGGGTGAACGAGTTATCCTTGGATGATTTTAGTGTTATGAGCCCGAACGATATTTCTTTGATGCAAATACCTTTATCTGACGTTCCTGATTTAAAGCTTCAGTCGGGCTCAATTTTACCCTTGTCTGAGACCATAATTGATTCTAAATTAAATAACTTGGATAGTGTGTCAGAAGAAATTGTAAGCAAGGAAGTTGCATTATTGGATGACTTTTTGGATTGTACCCCGGGTTTGATTTTACCGACTCATCCCCCTGACCCGTTGACTCGACGTACTGATCATTTAGGACATGAGTGTAGTACGATTAATTTCAGGAGTTCTACGGTGCCCCCTGAGTTCATTCTGCCAGTACCCCCAGATGAGGTCCCGTTAGTGCCCCCAGATCTTGTATTATTGTTGTCGCCCTATGACCCGACCACTAATTCTGAATTACATGATATATCTAATGAATTGGTAGACATGTCGGACGAATTTTCTGTAAGGGCGAATCCATTGTTTGAATTTTCATATGACTTTAATGGCTTGCAACCGGGTGATCTTTCTTGGACATTAAACTCGTGTTTCGACATTGAGAATGACTTAGCTCCTCCTTTGGACATGTCCCCTTTGACGGCCTATTACCATACGAGTCCATTGTTAGTCACACCCTCGGATGTTTTAGATTTTATGTCTGTGGCGACTATTTCCTTTGTCCTATTTTTATCCTCCATGAATTTTAAAGAAAATCATTTATCGAATTATACGTTTAGGATAGGGCCTCTTATAGTGCCTCCTGATGAGATTCCCTCGGTGCCACCAGATTTAGTTCCGTTGGTGTCGCCTTATGTCGTTCCGTTACCACCGAATGCACTAAGTACGCTTGCGCAAGATTATGCTCGCCATGAACATTATTTACGTAAGCACTTTAGTGAAGCGCTGCCCACGTCACAAAATCCTTATCCATTTCTTGCTAGCATACATAAAAGGGCGTCTTACGATATAATTGGCGATTTTGTTTTGGTGCGTCTCGTCCCTGAATGGTTGCTTTCGGGCACTATAGAAAGTGGGCGAGTTGGTGAGCTGCACCTTTTGCGGACATTAATGAAATTAGGAGAACACACATTTCTTTTGAGGTTTTCCACTGATTGGGGTAATACCCCTATTTTTAATGTTTCTGATTTAACGCTGCATGTTTCTCCATCGCTTGAATTATCTGCCTGTCCGTTTGGTTCCACTTCGTTCTCTCATGGTTTGGGTAGTGAGTTTGGGCTTGGATTGCTTTCTTCTTCGGTATTTACTGGAGGTACGTTGGTAGTTGATATTGAAACTTTTCTTCCTTTATTGCCTAATGCTTTTTCAAGGGTCCCCAGGACCAACATTTTGCATGACAGGATACTCCAGGTTGAAGTGCTCTCTTCTCCAAGTGGTGTTGAACGCTGCTACGTGTCTCTTGTGGATGATGCTCTCTTGCACCGGTACTCTCAGACCAACTCATCGGTGATGAGTACTTTTGAGCGGGGGAGGATTGATGGAGACGACGGCCCACAACATTTCGAGGACGGCAACGGCATGCTTGCGGACGACCATGCGGAGCGTCGACATAATAACCGTCCAGAACGCAAACCCATATATTATTATTTAATAATAATTATTATTAATAAATTATTATTAATTAATAATGCATTTCTATGTTTGGTATTTTATGTCGCAATGTTATTTTCATTTCATGTGTGATGGGTGTTTATAACCATCATTTGTTATTTTTATTTCATGTTCTTAATTATTGTAATTGTTATGTCATGATGGGTGCAAATAGCCATCATGAGTGATTTAATTTTCTAAGGTGGAGATTGAGTGGTGTATCCTATATATAGGCATGTATGTTTCATATTTTAATTATTGAATGAATGAAAGAAGAAACCGAATTTCAAGATTGAAATCTCCTCCCTCTCCAAGGCAAATTTCGGCCATCCTCTAGTCCTCTCCTTCTTTGGCTGCCGGCCTCCAACTTCCCCTCCTCCTCCTCCCTCCTCCATATCTTCCTCTTCCTCTAGCTACCCGAGCCCTCCTCTTCCTCTACGAAGAAAACTGACCCCATCCACCCAACGAGCCACCAGCCTCCTCCTCCCCTCACCAACCCGGCCACCCCCCTCCAAAACCGGCCTCCTCCCTTCATCACAATCCGAGCCCCTCCATCTTCCACAAAATCCTAGCCGCCAACCCCAACACCAACAAGTCCGACCCCCTCTTCATCCCCTTCCTAAATCGACCACCACCTTCCATATTAATCCCTACAACCTACCATATTTGCCCTCTCCTACAATATTTACATATATTTGTTGCCAAATCTAGAAGACCTCCTCGTGGTGGATTTCCAATTCCGGCGTGACGCGACGAAGGCAGGCGAGTTTCTCTCCTACCGGCGCGACTCCGGTGGAGTCGTCGAAGAACGATCCTCGCCGAGAGAACTGGAATCATCCATTCCGGTTGGATAACGAACTTTTCCACTCCCGTGTATTCCTTTCTTTAGATAGTCTTGTGGTAAAATTTCTAGCGTTAATTTTGAAATCATTGAAACATCGTGGTTAGCTTTCATTGTTGTTGCGTTTTTCTTGGTTGATTTAATTTTCGTAAAAGGGTTTGGCGAGCCCTCGTTTTCTTTTGTTAGGAGAGATCTACCTTTTTCGAATCGTGTTTTATTCGGTAGATCTCTTTTGGTACAACACCGCTCGGTTGAATCCAATATTGGTCCTTTTAGCCGGAACGGATATTGGCCTATAGCCTCTATTCGGTCCCAAGTGGTTTGGCTACCCGTACGCTAGCGTATAATTGATTGGACATAATAACGTGGAGCAGCTTAGAACGATTGTGTGAGCGTAGACTTTAGTTCGTGGAGAGATAGTCGTGTGCATCCGTAATTATATTTCGGTCCAAACGTGTACGCCTACATCAATTTGGTATCAGAGGGAGGTTCTCGTCAATTTATATGTTAGGCTATGACCTGACAGAAGAAGGGCCTTCCCCATATCTTCTTCGCTTGTGAACCGAAGGGGGGAAGTCTTCAACAAGTTCTACCTCTGGAGCCTCAGCAGCAGTAGTATCAGCTTGAGAAAAATCATGTGTGTCTGACCAGAACTGAGAGTAATCCTGGGCAGGATCAGTCTCATCATGTGATGGTACAAGCACAATAGGCACTTAAGATCCTGTCAACTGACTATGCAGCTACACACAGTTGTTATAACTGAAGTCATTTACACTTTTGAAATTTGCTAACATTGCTATTTCAAGTGCATTGACCTTAGCTTCCACCTTAACTGCCAAGGAATCCTCCCCCTTTCTGACTTCTACAGCCAGAGCATTTGCATACGCTTGCAAGCTGTCGTCATAATGATCCATAGAATTATTGTGCGCTTCAATCATAGTTTTGGCATTGGTATCAACATTGCACATCACCTTTTGATTGCTTTCTAATTCTTTCATAACAAATTCAACTCCATTTCCCCCTTAGGTAAACCAGGAGTCTAACTTGGCATCTAGCTTGTCAAATCTTACGTTAACCTCAGCTAGGCCTTTGTTCAGGTCTCTTTCGGGCTCTTTCATCTTTTTCAGAACACTTTTCATGGAAGAATTAAAATATGCCTTCTGCTTGGCTAGCATTGCCTCTATATTCTACAGAAGTGTACTATCAGTAGTCAACACTAGAGTCTTTGGGATGGGAGTGTTGGGTAGATCCTCACTGGAAGACTCATCTATTGGAGATAAATGAGCTCTGGAAGTAGTAGCTTGATCTGCAGTAGCAGTAAGAGCTGAAGTCTGCTCCTCTACAACTCCTCCTGCATCAGAGAGATCCAAAACCTCCACCTCAGCAACAAAGGTGTATCAGGCATCTTGCCTATCCTTTTCTTCAGGTTGCGCAGAAGCCTCACAACCTCCGTAGCAACTGATATAGAAGGTCTAATCACCTCCCCCTCAGAAGATGAGGCCGGAACTATTTTTGGGAGAGGGACTATCAGGTTCTTCACTACAATGAGTACATTAGCAGCATTAACCTCAGCATCAGCAGATTTATCATAAGTATTATCAGCATCTTTGGGATCATTAGAAACAATCATTTACTCATTAGCATCTATCTCATAGTCATCTACAATCAAATCATCATTAACAGCAGCATCACCCTCAACCTCAGCAGGCACTAACTCCTCAATAGCAGTCTGAGCAATCTGAGCAACCTCTGTCAAAAGATTCTCTTACTCTGGAAATGAAACTGGACTTTCTGCAACTGAAGTAACAGTTGTCTCCCCCTCAGCTCCTGAACTCAATCTATCAGGGGCTTCACTGGGGTGTGGAGTAGGAATCTTATCCTTGGGGATTTGTTGTCCCTCCTCCACTGGCACATCTGGGGCTCCCCCTTGCCTCACAATCCTCCTATCCCACCTTGAGAAGATAGATGAGTCAATCTTCTTTAGGAAATGGATAGGCACTCCTTTGGTCATATCGAACTTGTCACCAACCATTTGATTTAGGTACAAGCTGTTAATCCTTCCAAAGTTGGGTGTGCGGAGACTATCCTTGATTTTCTCAAACAACATCACACCCCAATCCATTCTTTTTTTGCAGATGATTGTTACTAGAATCTTGAATATTTATGAAGATAAATAGTCGTGTGAACCATTATTGCATAGCAGCACTTTTCTGATGATATCTGACAGTATCTTTCCTTCTTCGTTCATTCCTTTTCTTTTGATCGCTTTTGTACCTCTAGGCAAACCACAGAATAACATAGCCCTTGTGAAGTCCTCCTTGTCGAGGTGATCTGCTTCTCCACAAGTTGGGAGCCTCAAGAGCCGGGTGAGATGAGAGGCCTTCACCTTAATGGAAGTTCCACGAACTTTGCTCTTGATTAACGTATCTTCGTGTTGGAGCTTCACATTGTGGAAAAATTCAAGAACTTCCTTGTCCAAAACTTTGCATGGGTGTTCTAGGACGAAGGAAAGTCAAGCGGTCTCCAACATTAGTAGAACATTTCTGAACTCATCAGATGCATCAACAAAGCCTGTGCGGACCAACTCACCTCCCCCTAGCAAGCCACTGGTGCTTCTAGGAGCCATGGAGAAAACTGAAATCTAGACTGGAAAACTGAAATATGATACCACTGGAATTCTGTACTTGTCGTAATCGGCGACTGTCGGCTTTCTGGAATCCACCACTGTGCGAAATCGACGAGAGAACCTTGATGCTACTGTCGGCTAGGGCATGGAAGTTAATAACCCTAATCGAAGAAGAACGAATCCTTGTCCACGAGAGGAAGAAGATCATATAGACGTGGGAGTCGAACAGTCATGTTTCTGATTCGACGAGACGGCTGAGGGTTTCGTCAAAATTGACTTTGTGGTTGCCCCCAAAACTATATATATATATATAATTTTAAAATTTTCTAGAAGGCGCGTACCTTATTTATCGCCGGTTCTTCGGATCCAATATAGTAAGAAAGAATTTCTTTATAAGTTAAATTCAGCGAGATTCACCGGATGCAGAATTTGATTCGGTGAGTATCCATTGATATCCAACGAATCGACGAGATTCCCGTCTGATATTCGCCAAATTTTCCTTTGGAGAATTTTCTGCTTTTCTAAAGTAGTTCTCGAGAGATCTTCTGCTTGCTTGGACTTCTTCAGGAGTCAATATTCAACATACCTAGTTCCATTTTGAAAAACGAGAACTTGGGCTCGTCCAGCGGCTTCGTAAAAATATCTGCGATCTGCTTATCAGTCGGGACATAGATAAGGGTTATGTCCTTGTTCTCCACATGCTCCCGAATGAAGTGATATTGCACCTCGATGTGCTTTGTCTGACTGTGATATACTGGATTGTGTGCGATCGCTATTGCGGTTGATGAGTCGTAATACATAGGAATTTCTTTGAACTTCAGGTTGTAGTCTTCCAGTTGATTCCTTATCCATAGAATCTGTGCACAACAACTACCCACAGAGATATACTCTGACTCGACAGTAGAAGTTGCCACACAATTCTTCTTCTTACTGCTCCATGAAATAAGCTATCTTCTAAGGAATTGACATGTCCCGGAAGTGCTTTTCTTGTCATCCTTGCTTCTTGCAAAATTGGCATCTGAAAAACCAATTAGCTCGACATCATTATTTCTCGGGTACCATAAGACAAGATTGGGCGTACCCTTAAGGTATCTTAAAATTCTCTTTACAGTGACGTAATGAGATTCCTTAGATTTCACCTGAAATATAGCACAGACACATGTTGAAAACATTATATCTGGTCTACTGTCAGTGAGGTAGAGCAAGGATCCAATTATGCTTCTATACTTGGTTCCAATTATAAAGGTTTCCCTTTCTTATCCTTGTCCAGAGACACAGTTGAACGTATTGGACTCCTCATAGAGGTTACATTCTCCATTCCGAATTTCTTAAGAAGCTCCTTGGTGAACTTCGTCTGAGAGATGAAAATTTCATCTTCAGATTGTTTCATCTGAAGTTCTAAGAAATACTTCAGCTCTCCCATATTGCTCATTTCGAACTTCCTTGCATAAGTTTGGAAAACTTCTTACAAAGGTTGTCTTCCGTAGAGCCAAAATAATATCATCGACATAGATTTGTACTAGCAGAATCTTGTCTTTTGCTTCACTAAGAAATAATGTCTTGTCTATCTTTCCTCTTGTGAAATTGTTCTCAAGAAGAAAGCTAGACAACGTCTCATGCCAAGCTCAGGGAGCTTGCTTTAAGACGTATAAAGCTTTATTTAAAAAATAAACATGTTCAAGGAATTGAGAATTTACAAAACCTGGGGGTTGCGCTATGTATACTTCCTCTTTCAGATTCTCGTTAAGGAATGCTGAATTCACGTCCATTTGGTAGACGATGAAGCCTTTGAGGGCAGCATACACAAGAAATAACATGATCGCCTCAAGCCTAGCCACTGGAGCAAAGGCTTGGTCAAAGTCGATCCATTCTTCTTGTCTGTATCCTTGAGCTACAAGCCTTGCTTTATTCTTGATAATGACTCCATTTTGTCCAGCTTGTTTCTGAGAACCCACTTGGTGCCTATCACATTATGTCCCTTGGGTCTGAGCACCAACTCCCAGACTTTGCAACATTCAAATTGATTGAGCTCCTCTTGCATTGCCAAAATCCAAGAAGCATCCTTGTTCGCTTCTTCGAACTTCTTCAGCTCAACCTGAGATAAAAAAACTAAGATGTATAATTTCATTAGCAGTACCTCTTCTGGTTCCCACGCCGTCGCTTGGATCTCCAATTATCTGATCAGCTGGGTGATCTCTTAGGTGTCTGAACCCTAGATTCCATGCTCTTCCTCCAACCGTCTCTGCAACATCTATTACATCCTCTGGGGTTGAGGCAATTCTTCCTCGGGGGGTTCTTCATCCACCAAGCCTAGATCGACGAGCTTGACTAAGCTTGGAGCTTCTTCCTTGATTGTTTCATCCAAGCTTAGCTCCTTGAACCTGGTACCTGTATATGCACCAATAACACTAGACGAGCTGCTTTGGAGCAGGCTTGTCTCATCAAATACAACATTTATTGACTCTTCTACCACTAGAGTTTTCTTATTAAAAATCCTTTATGCCTTACTATGACTGCTATAACCTAAAAAAATACCTTCAAAACACTTTTCACTAAACTTTGTGCGGTAATACTTCTTATTATTTTAAGTACGAAACATTTACTTCTAAAGATTATAAAATAGGACAAAGTCAGTTTTCTGCCCTTCAATAACCATAGGGGTTCTTGCGATAGATTTTGTTGATAAGTGCTCTATTTTGCACGTGACACGCTGTGTTGACTGCTTCAGCCCAGAAGTACTCCGAAAGTGAAGTGCCATTCAACATAGTTATACATGCTTCAATTAGGGTTTTATTCCTTATCTCAGCAACTCTATTTTGTTGTGGAGTATGCGGGGAGAAAAACTCATGAAAGATATCTTGACTTTCACAAAATTCTGTCATGGCACCAGACTCAAATTATGTTCTGTGGTCACTTCTGATTTTGACCACTGAGCAGTTCAATTTGTTCTGAATTTGCCGGACAAAATTAGTGGAAGAATCAAAGGTGTCTGACTTGTGTTTCAGAAAGAATCCCCAATTGAAATGCGAGTAGTCATAAACAAGTAATAGCGTGTAGACCTTACCTCCTAAGCTGTGAATAGGCATAGGAACGAATAAGTCCATATGAAGTAAGTATAAGCTTCTTGAAGAATCCTTTTCAGCAATACCCTTGAAGGTAGCGCTTGTCTGCTTACCCATTTGGCATGAGTGACATGGACTCTCTTTAAGGCACTTAATATTGGGGGCATCTCGCACTAAGTTGTGAGAAAATAGCATATCTATAATTTTGAAATTAATATGTGTTAATCTCTTGTGTCATTGGTCACAAAGAGATGCATTATTTTTAGCCAAAAAACACACTGGGGTAAAATTGTCTAAGCAAAGAAAATTTCAAACAGGAAATATTTCTGCTCCGAGTGCCTGTTAAGACCATCTCCAAATTTGCATACAATTTTATCAAACACATGTCCTTGCAGAACTCAACGATGTAGCCTTTATCACATAGCTGACTTATGCTTATAAGATTATGGTGTAATCCTTCAACATAAGCTACGTCTGTGAAAGAGACTACGTCGCTGGAAATCATACCATAGATTTTTGTATTTTCCCGGCCTGACCCTCCAAAGATGACTTTTGGTCCGTCTTTGACTGGGGTGAAATCAAGTAATAGGCTTCTTGTCCCGGTAATGTGACGAGAGCATCCACTGTCCAAATACCATATAGGATTTTTGTTGGCCTTTGGACATACCTGCAAAAGCAATTCACTTTACCTTAGGAACCCAAACATATTTGGGTCTTTGTTGTCGGTCAGCTTAACACCACTAGGAACATTAACCTTCCGAGTGGTCGGTCTCACATTACTAACTCGTGGGGTTACATAATTAGCAGGGTTATACCAGCAATCTACGTCAAAATGATCAATTTTACCGCAGCACCAACAGTCAAACTTGTTGTACCTTCTCTTGTACTCCTGCTTTACCTTTTGAATGTGAGGTCTAGCAGGGGCAACATACCTAGAGTTGGAGGCCTTCTGATTGCAGCATACACATAGCTTCTCCATTTCCTTAGCTTTAGGCACAACCGTTTTGGCTTTAGGTGCCTTATTAATATTGTGTCCATGGACATATAGACTATCACTCTTCATCTGAATTTCTTCATATGGTGCTTTGAAAACACTAGCACCATAGTCACAGGGATGGGTCCATCCATGGTATCTGTTCTTGGGCTCTATATAAGTAGGCCTAGCATGATGACCATAGGTTGACTCCAGGTCAAACTTGTTCATTTGGAAGAATACCTTCTTAAACGAGAGTTTACCCATGGGTGCCTTCCCCTTTTCTTTGACACTGGCTTTCTTGGCAGCCATACCCTTTCCAGCTACATGGTCAAGACCACTACCCTTCTTTGGAGCTGAGAACTCATCAATGAGAGTGAGAACAGTCTTAGGCTTGGAGTAACTCTCAATGAGTTTTCTCTCCACCAAGAGCTTTTCTTCCAGCTCATCAAGATATTTCTCTTTCTGTATTAATATTTCAGCAGAGCTTTTTAGTTCCTCTTACAAGGAGTGGATTTCACTTCTGAGAAGAGTCAATTCTGCAATTTCTTCTCTTAGACTTGAATCCACTGCCTTGAGAGAAACAATTTATTTTGCTTGCTTTTTGACTACGTTTCGGCATTTGTCAAAAGCCTTCAAAAGGTTCTCATGTTGAACCATTAAATCAGACTCACCCTCTTCTGAATAATAGCCTTCCTGACCATTAGTGGATGTTTTCGATTCCGAGAGTATAGTGTACGAGTGTATCTTCCTGCGATACTCTGAGTCACCAGCTTCCTCGTCTGATTGAGCCATAAGCCTGAAGTAGGCTTCCTCATTCTCTGAGCTTAATTCACTTGAGTCACTGTCGCTGAGAGTCTTGGACTTCTTGGCGACGAAGCTCTTTTCTTCTTTCCTTTTGCCCTTGAAGGATCTTTTCTCCTTTTTATTGGAGCCTTCCTTCTTCTTATACGGGCACTCCGAAATCATGTGACTTGGCTTATTATAGCAGTAGCAAACAATGTCAGAGGAAAATTATTTGTTCGATTTCGATTTATAACTGTCCTCCTTATTGTAGCTTTTCTATGTTCGATCACCGTCAAGAAGTGATTTCCTGAAATCAGAAGAGGATGATTGATTTTTCATTTGTCTCCTCTTGCTCAGTGAAATGAGGGAGAACTCTCCTTTAGATAACTCGGAGCCTGACGTTCTTGGCTCGGAGTCTTCAAGAGTATCTGGAGCTCTTGTTCTTATGGGTGATACGACTCTAGTTTTTCTAGAACCATCGACCTTCAAAGCAACTGACTTGTCTCTGCTTGAAGTTCTGTTAATCTGCTACTCCTTCTTTCTGGTGTTCATTTGAAGCTTGTAGGAGAGCAGCTTCCCAAACAGGTTCTGAGAGTCTATCTCCGGCAGTTTCCTAGACTCCCTAATGACAACAACTTTGGTATCCCAGTCCTTTGTCAGGGATCTCAGAAATTTGTCATTCAGCTCGTCATTGGTGAATGTGCGGTCGTAGTTCCTAAGACCGTTGACGATCTTGAAAAATTTCTCAAAGCTATCAGCAATAGTATCACTTGATCCTGGCTTGAACGCTTCGTATTCTTGATTCAATAATAATCTACGATCGTCACGAACTTCTTCTGTACCTTCCATGAGTACAACAAGGCAGTCCCACATCTCCTTGATAGATTTGCAGTGGAATAAGTTCTAAAGCATTGAGTCGTCCACTGCGCTTGCTATAATATTTTTTGACTTATTGTCAAGAGAGACTAGGGAAATTTCATCCTTCATAAGATCCATCATCTTCTTGGGAATCATGATGGCCGGATTCAGAGCCGAGGCTTGTGTGGGAATATGCGGTCCTTCTTCCACAATCTGGAATATCTTGGGATCAGCAGCTTCTATGTAGAACCTTACTCTTTCTTTCCACATGGGAAAGTTTTCCTTTGTGCACACTGGTAGCTTCATAGATGACATGTCTTTACTTTTTTCCATGATGAATATGTGGAATCTCTTAACGCTAGATCAGGGATCTTGTTCAAGGTGTTAGCCTTATCGAACACAATATCCCTCTGATATCAATTGAAAGTATCTAGCGTCTACCTAAATCACCTAGAGGGAGGTGAATAGGTGATGTTTGTGTCTTTTCGCGGAATAAAAATCACTTAAAAATTAAGCACACAAACACAGAGATTTATAGTGATTCCCTGATTTTGGTACGTCCACTTTCCTGCCTCGCCTATCTACCACGAAGGACTAGATTTGGCTACTTCACAAATCTTAGATTTCCACAATCTTACACCTCGGAGCCACAACTCCTACAACTCGGATACGACGCTCCTATCACTCAGAGAACAACCTCTCCTACAACTCGATCCACAAACTGGATCTACCACTTGATCCACACACGGATCTACTCACTCAATCCACAAACGGATCTACAAACTTGGAGAAAAATTCTCCTACAAGAGAAAATAAATTTTACAATAATATTACATTAGATCTGAAAACTTCAATCCGACATTCTTCGAAAATAATGGATCTTGAACTTGGAGAACTCGAAAACTGGAAATCTTCAAGATCTTAAAACTTGAATCTTCACTCGTCTTGATCTGGAGGAATAAGAGTCTTTAGAAGGCATCAATACAGAAGTATAGACCGAGGATGATCGTATCTTGCAGTGTTTGCAGTTTTCAGCCGATCAGAAATTCACGTACCCACAGGAAGTCGACGATTGCTGATTTGGAAACTATTCTCGTTTTGAATCAGAGAGCAAAATTAGAACAATAGCAAGATTAGCAATTAAGAAAAATATCCCTAGGTATTTATAGAGATATTTCATCTAATGGTATAAAGAAAGTTTCCAAAAACAAAACCTAAAAAGCACTGTACATGGCCGGCCAAACCCGTGACTGGTTTTTTGAAAAATATCGGAAAAATTACCTAAGTTAAATTCGTCGAGTATCGTCGAGTATCATAATGATACTCGTCGAATACATCTAGATATACGACGAAAAGGACTTAGAAAAATTATCCCAGGCCGGCTGGTCACTCAACTCCATGGCGAAGAGTCATACTCGACGAATTCGTCGAGTATCACCTAGCATACTCGACGAATTCGTCGAGTATAAGTTAACTGACTCAACATCGTGCACTCAACGCTTTTTGCTCACTCAATGTCATAGGCAGCATTCGACGAATATCATCGAGTTAACTCTGCAACACCTCGAAATGTAGAGTTGAAACGGGTGGTGTTTGTACCAAGTTTTGATCTTGGTAGGGTGAACACGGCCTGTGACACGGGCGTGTCACACGACCGTGTCAGCCTCAGGTCATCCAGTGAAGGACACGGCCTGGGACACGGGCATGTCAGTGTACACGGCTTGGGACACGGGCGTGTCACCTGGCCGTGTACTTCTCTGGAATTTTCTGAGTTTTGTATCGACTATCGAACACGGCCGTGTACTGGTTGACACGGGCGTGTCAAATCCGACACTTGCGTGTCATCACCCGTGTCCACCAAGCGACGTGGTGGTTGGCGTGGCGGTTATCCGTGACACGGCCCATGAACACGGGCGTGTCGAGGACCCGACACGGGCGTGTCAGGTTGGGACACGGGCGTGTCCCAACCCGTGTCCTTTTTTGTGCTCGATTTGGGTGGCTGGATCGAGGCACACGGCCGTATGCAAAGCCGTATTCGGCCCAGGATGAAAGTTTTCAGGCTAATTTGAGCCGTTCATTTTCTTTAAATAAGATCCAACGGCCCAGATAAGTTCCTACTAATGTTTAATCCGGGATTAGAGGTTTTATTCCTCATTTTCACCTTTAACTCCCTCTTTCTAAGAAATAAGAGAGAGAAGAGATCAAAGGAGAAGGAAGGGAGGAATCCTGCCGCCGGCGGAGCATCAGAGCACCAATCTGAGAACCGAGACCGGATCTGTGGAGAGAATTCCTTTGTGAAGCTTTCTATCCGACTAGTTTTTAATGGCACCGAAGCGGACTTCAAGGGTAACGATTTTCAACTCGAGCACTTGAAGTTTTCCTTCTTTTGCATGGGAAAATCCGCTCCCGTGAGTGTGCGGTGAGTGCGCGGTGTTCCTTAAGGTAGATATGTGAAGTCCCCCTTGTTTAGAGTCCGGAATCGAAGTATGTGCATAGGCATTGTGTGTGAAGCCTACCCGAACGTATTTGTCTGGATCGGTGATGTTGCATTGCATGAATAGCCGGAGAAGACTCCGTGCGTTGTTTTCGGGTTTCTATGCGGTAGATTACGGCAGGGATCCTTGGAGATTAGCTCCAAGGTACACCCGGAAAATTGGGCGGAAACGAAATTCTTTGAACTTGGAGGTCGGGGAGTCAGCCTCGAACATAACTGGGTTATGTGTTGTTTGGAAATGTTTTAGGATTCGGGTGAAGCTTGGCCCACGTGTACGTCTTAATGTGACTAGGCAGCGTGAGCAACGGGCAGGTGGATACGGACCTGGGCTATGTGGTTCGGTGCTAGACGCCCTAAAGTGGAACTGGCCGTTGGCATAGTCGGGAGCCTTGGACTACGGCCGGAAGGACTCAAAAATGCTCACATTGTTTGCCATCTAAAGGATGGTGGTGAAGCCACGGAATTGACCGGATTCACCGTGAATGTGCCCTGAGTGCACGGGGTGTTTGGCCAAGCGAGCCTACACCTGTGGCGAAAGTATTTTTATGTACTTTATTATTTAGCTGGGCTAACGATATACAGGGAAGGAGCACCACCGTCCCTATTAAGGGGACGGGGTCATTATAATTTGGTCAGCTTTAGCTGACCGTTTCTCTGTTTGCCACCATGCGGTGGAATAATTGCTTGCAGGTGCTGCGGAACCAAGCGCCAAGTAACGGGTTGAAGTCTAAGCTGCTGTGCAGGCCCTCGAAGGCTGTAGCGAACTACTATCTTTACTTTCTGTCATGTATGGCCGGCCTGCGAGCCGAAGTTTGTAAGACATTACTTTGTTAAGAGAAACTTTGTAAGGCCACAAGGCCATATACTCTTTTGTAGATTTATTTTATTTCATTCCTATGTTGATTAGTGGACATTCATGTCATGTTTGTGCAGATTTTGGGTTCTATTTACTGTTTAAAAAGCTTCCGCTAGAATGCTCTGTGTTAGGACGAGTAGATGGGTATTTGATATTATTTTGTAACCCTTCCGGCTGTCTGTGGTATATGGCGTCGGGTTCTAGCTGGACCTTCTGTTATATGCCATACGACGGATGGGGGTGTTACAATTTGGTATCAGACTAGGGTGTCGGTCGTCTGTAATCGAATTTGTGGGTGAATTCTTTTTAAGGGGTGGTGAGCACATGTATGTGCGTCATCGTTATAACATAAAAGAACCCATGAATGTCCACTTAGAAATGAAAAAATGCATTTGTTTTGGGAACCTAAGTGTTCCAATGATTGCTTTTAGCAATTTGTGTGTCGCCTAATCAAGGGTTTATGCTATTATTGGTGTCTAGAAGCGGTGCGGGGCAATCGGAGCGTCTGCAATCAGCGGAAAGTAGTGCGCCAAGAGACGTGCCTACAACACCTCCTTCAACAGAAACCATCAGATTAGTGGCTAAAGAAGTTTTTACCATGATAAATGCCCAACAAGTGCTGCACGCACCACCTGTAAATGAGCAAGAATCGATTAGAGTGGCAGTGCCTGGAGTAGTAGAGCGCGGGGCAGTTGATCCGGTAGAACCAAGAAGAGTCACAGAGAAAGAGCTCAAGCATGTGATGAGCTTTAATCCTCCGGTATTCGATGGGTTGGGAACGCCAACTCAAGCTGAGGATTGGCTCTCTACGATGAAGAGGGTCATGACCGTCATAGAAACTGCAGAGTGGAAGAAGACCACAATAGCGACCTTCCTATTGGCCGGTGAGGCAAGGATGTGGTGGGACGAGTTGGAGGTTCATCTCTTAGTGGGAAGACAACTTGCTGACGTACCGATGGAGGAATTCTCAAGGTTGTTCTTGGCCAGATACCTACCTTCTGCCCAAAAGCTTGAGATGGAGAATAAGTACCTTGGTTTGACTTAGGGAGCAAGTAGCGTGGATGAGTATCTCCACGAGATTACTCGGTTTGATCGTTATGCTGGTGCTATGTTTACTGAAGAAGAGAGGAAGACCAACCAATTTTTTGAGGGTCTACGGAGCGACCTACTGCTACTCCTTGCTGGGCCTAAGGCGCGGGGCTTCCTAGCCTTGGTAAATACGGCTCGGTCTTTGGAAAGAGTTGCAAGGAAAGTGCAAGAGAAGAAGGACACAGTGGAGAAGTAGTCAGAGTTTAAAGTGCCAAGTTCAAAGTCAGGTTTCCGCAGATGGAACAAGAAACAGAAGACTTCGAGCTCAGCCCCTTCGTCTGGTACGACGGGGGAAAACCCAAGTCGAGTCCCAGGAGCCTGTTACAATTATGGAAAGGTGGGACATTTTTCAAGAGATTGTTGGAGCGGACGTGCAAAGTCCGAAAGGAGGCAAGGAGCAACGTATGAGGAAAAGGGGAAGGCGGCAGAGTCAGCCGCATCCCATCATGCTCCAGCCCAGCCTAGAGTGTACAACCTTAGCCTGTAAGAGGCCATCAAACAAGCTGACGTGGTGACAGGTATGAGTTAAATTTATTATAGTTTAGCTTTTGTTGTAATTTTTACCTTTGTATGTGTTAGCTTATTTGTGTTGGTGTTAGGCTTTGTATTGATTTTCGATCGTCCTGCGAGAGCCCTGTTTGATATGGGAGCGTCGCATTCCTTCTTGTCCGAAAGATTTGTATCGCTCATTGGAGTCCCTTCTTCGATGGCAAAGGACAAGCTGGATGTGTTGTTGCCCAATGGGTGCTCAATGCGTGCGGATAGAATCTGCGTGGTAAAGTTGCGGATTGGGGATCAGGAGTTCGATTTGCAAGCGTTGGTGCTGCCGTTAGTAGAGTTCGACGTAATCTTTGGTATGGACTGGCTTTCGGAGCAGTGAGCCTGCATTGACTGTAACCGAAAATAGGTTAGATTGGGACTGGATACTGAGCGGGAGACTACGTTTGCAGGCATGAAAGGGTCGAGCAAGTTTATGATGTCGGCTCTTCAGGTGATTAAGGTAGTTCAGTCTGGTGCTGAGCTGTTTGTCATTTAAGTACAGGTTTCAATGCCTAATCCTAGTCTAGACAGTATTACAGTGGTGTCCGAGTATCCTGATGTTTTTCCAGACGATATCCCGGGAGCCCCTCCTCAACAGGAGATTGATTTTACAATTGAGCTGGTGCCGGGTGCCAAACCGGTGTCACGCTCTCCGTATCGGATAACGCCTAAGGAGATGGTGGAGTTGAAGGTACAACTACAAGAGTTGTTAGAGCAAGGGTATGTGCGTCCAAGTTCGTCGCCTTGGAGCACACCGGTCCTTTTCGTTAAGAAGAAAGATGGGAGTTTGCGACTTTGTATTGATTATCTTGAGTTACACAAACTTACGGTAAAGAATAAGTATCCGATCCCAAGGATTGACAATCTTTTTGATCAGTTAGTTTGGTCAACAGTATATTCGAAGCTAGACCTGAAATCCGGATACTACCAGTTAAGGATAAAGGAATGTGATATCCCTAAGACAGCTTTCAGCACGCGGTTTGGACATTACGAGTTTACGGTCATGCCGTTTGGGATGACCAATGCACCATCCGTGTTTATGGATCTAATGAACAGGACGTTCAGAGAATACCTAGACCAATTCGTGATAGTGTTTATCAACGACATCTTAGTGTACTCGCGGTGTGAGGATGATCACTACAAGCATCTGCATATGTTGTTGGAGACGTTGAGGAAGAATCAGTTGTATGCTAAGTTCTCCAAGTGTGAGTTTTGGTTGTCCTCAATAGCGTTCCTTGGGCATATTGTTAGTGGTAATGGGATTGCGGTGGATCTGGCAAAGATAGCGGCAATTCAGGAGTGGCCTGAGTTGTCTACGGTGGCGGAAGTCCAGAGCTTTTTGGGACTTGCCGGCTACTACAAGCGCTTTGTGGAGAATTTCTCATGGATCGCGCTACCACTCACGACGTTGACAAGGAAGGATCAGAAGTTTGTATGGATACTGGAGTGCACGCAGGCTTTTGAAGAGTTGAAGAGGCTGTTGATCTCCGCACCTATCTTGTGTTCGACGAGTGGATCCGAAGGATTCAAAATTTATAGTGATGCTTCGGGCAGTGGTTTGGGCTGTGTTCTGCTACAGTATGGGAGAGTAATAGCCTACGGATCGCGACAGTTGAAGGTCCATGAGAAAAATTATCCGGTCCATGATTTGGAACTAGCGGCCGTGATATTTGCTCTAAAGCTGTGGAGGCACTATCTGTACGGTGTAAAAGTTGACATTTACACTGATCATAAGAGCCTGAAGTATTTACTAGATCAGAAGGACCTGAACATGAGACAGCGAAGGTGGATGGAGTTCTTGGGGGACTACACTTTCAAGATACATTATGTGCCTGGGAAAGGAAATGCAATGGCGGATGCTTTGAGTCGTAGGGCTCCGGCACAGGCCAACTGGTTGGCGGTGCATGATGAGAGATTAGTCCGTGATTTGGAGGCATTGGATATCTCTTGCGTCGACAAGAAATCTCGTACTGAAGCAATATTATGTTGAACGGAGGTTCAGTACGACCTAGCTGATAGGATTCGGCAGGCTTTGGTTCAAGATAGCACTATGAAGTAGGCATTGGATGAATCGTTGGACGGGTAAAATTCCCAATTTGTAGTTGTGGATGGACTGCTAAGGAAGGACGGTCGCCTATGCATTCCTAGTGCAGATAGACTTCAGGAGGAATTGATGTATGAGGCTCATCACACCAAGTGCTCAATCCACCCGGAGAGCACGAAGATGTATAGGGACATGAAGAAGTTATTCTGGTGGCCAGGGCTGAAGAAGGATGTAGCGCTGTATGTGGCAAAGTGCCAAACATGTGCCTTAGTGAAGGCGGAGTGCCAGAAGCTCGGAGGTTTCCTAAAGTCCTTGCCAATTCCAGAATTGAAGTTCGATGACATATCCATAGATTTTGTGCACGGTTTGCCAAAGTCACAGAAGGGAAATGACGCCATTTGGGTGGCCGTAGATAGGCTGACAAAAGTGTCACACTTCATTCCGAATAAGAAGGAAGATCCGGTGGAAAAGTTAGCCAAGCTCTATGTGGATAATATTGTACGGTTGCATGGTGTGCCCCACAGTATTGTTAGTGACCAAGATGGGCGCTTCACGTCCAATGACTGGAGGCTGGTGCATAAGTTGTTGGGAACTAAGATGAGTTTCAGCACAGCCTTCCACCCGCAAATGGATGGTCAGACCGAGAGGTTCAATAGAACGATGGAGGACATGCTCCGCATGTGCGTCCTAGATTTTGGAAAACACTGGGAGGATCACCTATACATGGTAGAGTTTGGGTATAATAACAGTTTTCAAGCAAGTATTGGAATGACGCCTTTCGAGGCCCTTTATAGGATAAGGTGTCGCACACCGTTGTCTTGGTTGGAGGCAGGCGAGTCAAAGTTATTCAAACGTCAGGCGGTTGGAGAAGCCACTTCAAAGGTACGTACGATTCAGGAACGGTTAAAGATCGCTAAATATAGGCAGGCAAAATACTATAATGCCAAGCATAGAAATGTGGAGTTCAGTGTTGGCGATTGGATGTATCTGAAAATCAAGCCGTTCAAGGGTGTCTCGTGAATTCAACGCCTGAAGAAGCTGAGTCCGAGATACCTTGGGCCGTTTGAGATCCTGGAGCGGATAGAGGAAGCAGCGTATCGGTTGAAGCTGTCGGTGGAGTTAAGTGGGCTACACGATGTGTTCCACGTATCGGTGTTGCGGAAGGTGGTTCAAGAGCCTTAACAAGTCGTTGTTGTCGATCAAGTGCCGATTGATAGTTGGTTGACGACGAAGTTCAAGCCAGTTTGCATTGAAGACTTTGAAGTCAAACAGCTCCGCAACAAGGAAATTCGAATGGTTAAGGTCCGTTGGGATAACTGCGGACGAGAGGAGCTTTCTTGGGAATGAGTGTAACACCCCGAAACTCAAAATAGAGATGGGTGGCATTTTTTTAAGCCAAGACGGGGTTTTGAAGCAGGTGACACGGGTCTCAACACGGGCGTGTTGGAGGCCGTGTTAGGGCGTGTTCGACCACGGGTCGTGCGGTCGACGCTGTGGCGGTCGACGATCGTCGAGTTGTAGAACACGGCCTAGGACACGGGCGTGTCCCAGACCGTGTCACTCCAGGGAATCTGCAAGCGTGGTACACGGGCCATGACACGGGCACGAACACGGGCGTGTCAAATTTGACACGGGCGTGTCTGATGTCGTGTCACAAGGCCGTGTACCTCTCTGACTGCGAAGTGTTGATCGATCGCACACGGGGGGCGTGACACGGGTCCCGACACGGGCGTGTCAAAAGTGACACGGGCGTGTCGGAGGCCGTGTCAAAGGCCGTGTGCTGGTTTTTCGAATCGGTCGAGACGGCGAATGGGTGACACGGCCAGGCACACGGCCGTGTTGCAACCCGTGTTCGGCCCAGATTTTATGATTTCAGATCTAATCCTGGTCGTTCGTTTCCTTGACTTTGGATCCGACGGTGGGGGGCTGCTCCTGGGTGGTTTTAGCCGGGATTTAGGGTTGGGAATCCTCATTTCCTTTAGCCATTCTCTCTCTAAGAGTTTAGAGAGAAGGGAGAGCAAGGAGGAAGGAGGAGTCCAAGATCCGGCCGCCGGAGGAGCTTTGGAGCTCCGATTCTCGATCCGAGTCCGGATCCGCGGAGGCAAGGAGATTGCGGTGCTTTTCATCCGCGTAGATTTTCATGGCGCCGCGGAAGAACGCAAGGGTAACGATTTCTCATCCTTGGGCATGTGAAGCCCTTTTTCCCTTTGCATAGGAAGCCCTCTCTCGCGAGTGAGCGAAGAGTTGGAGCGTTCCTTGGGGTTGATATGTAAAGTCCCCCTTGTATAGAGTCCGTATGCGAAAACGGATATAGGCATTGTGTGTGAAGCCTATTCGGACATGTTGGTCCGGATCGGTGATGTTGCATTGCATTTGAACAGGGCAAGACTCCGGAGGTTTGGGTGTTTGTGGGTTTTCTACGTGGTAGATTGCAGCAGGGAGCCTTGGAGATTAACTCCAATGTGCACCCGGAAAACTGGGCAAAAGCGAGTTTTGCCAACACGATGGTTGGGGAGCCAACGTGAACATAACCGGGTTATGTGATTGTTGTGGCGGAAACGGGACTCGGTGAGTCTTGACCTGTGCATATGGCTTAAATTGTCGTTGCGATATGAGCACGGGTCAGGCAGAACCGTACCCGATCTATGTCGTTCGGTGGGACCGTTGGCATGGATGAAAGTCTTCGGCGGTCTATGGCTTAAATTGTCGTGACCAAGGCCAAGAAGACAAGATGCTCATATGGTTGGCCGTCCAAGAGGCGGTGGTGGAACGAGAACGTCTATGGCTTGAATTGACGTGACGTTGGCCGGTTCGCCGTGAATGTGCCCTGAGTGCATGGGGTGTGTGGTCGTGCGAGCCTACTCCTGTGATGATGTGTGATCACGCTAATAAATTGCCTATACTAATAAAGTGCAGGGAAAGAGCATCGCCGCCCCGATTTTGGGGGCGGGATCGTTATAATTTGGTCAGCATAGCTGACCGTTGCTTTTGTTTGCCACCGGGCGGTGGTTTGTGCTTGCAGGTGTTGCAGAGCCGAGCGGAAAATAGCGGGCTAAAGCCCATGTTGCGGTGCTGGCCCTCGAAGGCCTAACCCTTTTATGCTTTCCGTTTATTTCATGTATGGTCGGCCTGCGTGCCGAAGTTTGGAAAACACTACTTTTTGTTAAGAGAACAGTGTAAGGCCTTAAGGCCATTTATCTTTTGTGTATGTTTATATTCCTGGGTTTGTAGTGGACATTCATGCTCTGTGTCTGGGTTCTTACTTCTTTTGCAACCTAATAAATTGCTTCCACTAGAATGACTCTGTGTAGGACGTTGGTGATTGGTTGTATGGTTTCAACGCGTAACCAACCGGTCTGTTCGTAGTATATGGCGTCGGGCCCCGGCCGGACCTACTACTATATGCTATGCGACGGATAGGGGTGTTACAAATTGGTATCAGACTACTGGTTTCGGTCAGGCTTAAATGAATTCGTGGACGAATTCACTTTAAGGGGTGGTGAGCACATGTGTGTGCGTCATCGTTATAACATGAAAAGAACCCATGAATGTCCACTTAGGAATGAAAATACACATGTTTGAGGAACCTGCGTGCTCCTATAATTGCTGTTTGCAGTAATTTTTTGGTCTCTTATCGGTGTTTTGCACGATTATAGGTGACCAGAAGTGGTGTTGGGCCGTCAGAACGGCCAGGTTTTGAGGCATGCAGTGCGCCAAGTGAAGCGCCTGCAACACCTCCGTCTGCCGAGACCATTAGGTTGGTGGCAGAATCTATCATGGCGATGATTAATGCGCAACCTGCAAGACAGGTGCAGCAGCCTGCTCCTGCGGGGGAGCAAGTGCCGCTCCAAGCGGCGGAGCCTAGAAGGGTTGAGCAGGTGGAGGTGGAGCCGGAGTTACCTCGGAGAGCAACTGAAAGACAGTTGAAGCATGTGATGGGCTTCCACCCACCGGTGTTCTCGGGAACGGGAACCCCGACCCAGGCTGAAGATTGGCTCTCAAGAGTCAATAGGGTGATGACAGCTACAGAAACGGAAGAGTGGCAGAAGACCACGATAGCGACGTTCCTTTTGGATGGGGACGCAAGGTTATGGTGGGAAGGCGTAGAGCTACACCAGTTGAGGGGAAGGCCGTTGGCCGAAGTTCCTATGGCGGAGTTTGCAAGATTGTTCATGGCTCGATACCTCCCCTCAGCGCAGAGGATTGCATTGGAGAACGAGTTCCAAAAGTTGATGCAAGGAGATAGCATTGTAGACGAGTACCTCCACGAGTTTACTCGGCTAGGGAGATATGCTAGCGCTACCTTTGCCGACGAGGAGCGAAAGACTAACCGCTTCTATGAAGGGTTAAGAGACGAGCTGAGGTTGCTACTATCGGGGCCCATGGCGCAGGGTTTCCTAACCTTGGTCAACTCGGCCCGATCCTTGGAGAAGGACATGAAGAATGTTCAAGCGAAGAAGGAATCCGGTGGGAAGAAATCGGAGTTCAAAGCGCCGATTACGTTGAAGTCGGGCTATCGAAAATTCTTCAAGAAGACTAGGACATCAGGTCCAGCTTCTTCTACAGGTGCCTCGGTGGCAACTACCAACCGAACCCCGGGCGCTTGTTTCACGTGTGGGAAGACGGGGCACTTTGCCCACGATTGCTGGAGCGGATGCCCAAAGTCCTAGAGAAAGCAAGGAGCTACTTACGAAGAGAAGGGCAAGGCGGTGGAGTCAACCGCATCTCACTATGCTCCGACTCAGCCTAGAGTCTATAACTTGGGGCAACAGGAGGCTATTAAACAAGCGGATGTGGTGACAGGTACGAGTTAATTTATAGCAAGTTAACTTAGATACTGTTGTTTATTGCTTGTTAGCCTAATATGGTTTGCATAGGCTTTGTTTTGATTAGCGATAGTCCGGCACGGGCACTGTTCGATACGGGATCTTCACACTCCTTCTTGTCCGAAAATTTTATATCGCGCATCGGAATCCCTTCTTCGATGGCGAAGGACAAGTTGGATGTGCTACTACCGAATGGGTGCTCAATGCGTGCGGACAGAGTGTGCGTCGTAAAGGTTCACATTGGGAGCCAAGAGTTCGACTTGCTAGCGTCATTGCTGCCGCTAGTAGAGTTTGACGTTATCTTTGGGATGGATTGGCTTTTGGAGCAGAATGCTTGGATTGACTGTGACCGGAAGGAGGTCAAGCTGGGTGTTGGGCTGGGGACAACATTTGAGGGACTCAAGGGGTCGAGCAAGATGCTGATGTTTGCTCTTCAGGTGGTAAAGGCAGTTCGTGCTGGTGCAGAGCTATTCTTCGCAATAGTGGGGGCTGTGGAGCCAAAGTCCACGTTGGATAGCATCCCCGTGGTTTGTGAATACCCCGATGTGTTCCCGGATAGTCTTCCCGGGGCCCTACCGCGGCGAGAGATTGATTTCACCATCGAGCTCGTACCGGGGGCCAAACCGGTATCACGTGCTCCGTATAGGTTGGCGCCTAAGGAGATGGAAGAGTTGAAAGTTCAGCTAGAGGAGCTGATGGAACAAGGTTATGTGCGTCCAAGCTCGTCGCCTTGGAGCGCACCGGTCCTCTTCGTTAAGAAGAAGGATGGTAGTATGTGGTTGTGTATCGACTACAGAGAGTTGAACAAGCTGACGGAAAAGAACAAGTACCCGATCCCGAGGATTGATGATCTCTTTGATCAGTTAGTCGGATCGTCGGTATATTCTAAGTTGGACTTGAAGTCGGGGTACTATCAGTTGAGGATAAGGGAATGTGATATCCCGAAGACGGCGTTCAGCACAAGGTATGGGCATTTCGAGTTCACGGTCATGCCGTTTGGACTGACGAATGCGCCATCAGTGTTTATGGACTTGATGAATAGGACGTTCCGAGATTTCCTGGATCGCTTTGTGATCGTCTTTATTGACGATATATTGGTGTACTCGCAGTGCGAAGAAGATCACTTCAAGCACTTGCATCTGGTGTTGGAGACGTTGAGGAGGAACGAGCTGTATGCGAAATTCTTTAAGTGCGAGTTCTGGCTACCCTCAGTAGCGTTCCTTGGTCATAAATTTAGTGGGGAAGGTATAGCGGTGGATCCGGCGAAGATCGTTGCGATACGGGAGTGGCCTGCGTTGTCTTCTGTCGCGGAAGTCCGTAGTTTTCTCGGGCTTGCCGGATATTACAGGCGCTTCGTAGAGAACTTCTCGCGGATAGCGCTACCTCTCACGAAGTTGACAAGGAAAGATCAGAGATTCTTGTGGACGCAGGAGTGCGTGCAAGCATTTGAGGAGCTGAAGAGACGGTTGACCACGGCGCCAGTGCTTAGTTCGCCGAGTGGGACCGAGGGCTTCGAGGTGTATAGTGACGCCTCGGGTAGTGGTTTGGGCTGCGTGTTGTTGCAGCATGGGAGCGTGATAGCTTATGGATCGCGTCAGCTGAAAGTGCATGAAAGGAACTATCTGATCCACGACTTGGAGTTGGCGGCCGTGATATTTGCACTTAAGCTGTGGAGGCACTACCTATACGGCATAAGGGTCGATATATATACCGATCATAAGAGCTTGAAGTACCTATTGGATCAGAAGGATCTTAACATGAGGCAGAGGAGGTGGATGGAGTTCCTGGGGGATTACACCTTCAAGATTCATTATGTACCCGGGAAGGGCAATGCGGTTGTTGATGCGTTGAGTCGCAGGGCTCCCGCCCAAGCCAACTGGTTGTCGGTGCATGATGAGCGGCTGATACAGGAGTTGGAGGAGCTTGAGATCTATTGCGTTGACAAGCAGACGAGCGCCAAAGCAATGTTGAACTGGACAGAAGTTCAGTATGACCTGGCTGACCGAGTTCGGCAGGCATTGGAGTTAGATGACTCCATGAAGGAGCTTATGGAGGCAGCGTTGGATGGGTCAAATTCCCAATTTTCAGTGGAAGATGGGTTGCTAAGGAAGGATCATCGGTTGTGCGTCCCAAGCGGGAGTAACCTACGGGCGGAGTTGATGTACGAGGCTCATCATACCAAGTACTCGATCCACCCAGGGAGCACAAAGATGTATCGTGATCTCAAAAAGTTGTTTTGGTGGCCGGGTCTCAAGAAAGACGTGGCGTTGTACGTTGCTAAATGCCAAACGTGCGCCTTGGTAAAGGCGGAGTGCCAAAAGCCGGGAGGATTTCTGAAGTCCTTGCCTATACCGGAGTGGAAATTAGACGACATATCTATGGACTTTGTGCATGGGTTGCCAAGGTCGTAGAAGGGGAACGACACCATCTGGGTGATCGTAGATCGGTTAACAAATGTGTCGCACTTCATTCCGCATAGGAAGTATGATCCAGTGGAGAAATTGGCAAAATTGTATGTTGACAACATAGTTAGACTGCATGGTGTGCCTCGCAGCATTGTGAGCGATCGCGATGTGCGTTTCACGTCCAATGATTGGAGGTTGGTGCAGCAGATGCTGGGGATAAAGTTGAAGTTCAGCACAGCCTTCCATCCGCAGACGGATGGGCAGACCGAGAGAGTCAATAGAACGATGGAGGACATGCTCCGCATGTGTGTCCTAGACTTCGGGAAGCATTGGGAGGACCACCTGTATTTGGTGGAGTTTGCGTACAATAATGGCTACCAAGCGAGTATACAAATGGCACCCTTCGAGGCCCTGTATGGTAAGAAGTGTCGCACGCCGTTATCGTGGCTTGAAACGGGTGAGGCAAGATTGTACAAGAAGCAGGAGGTGGAAAATGCTACTTCTTTGGTGCGGATCATTTGAGAGCGTTTGCTGATCGCTCAGGATAGGCAAGCTAAGTACTACAATGCCAAGAATCGGAATGTTGAGTTCGCGGTGGGCGATTGGGTGTACTTGAAAGTAAAGCCGTTCAAGGGTGTTTCGCGGGTGAGACGCTTGAAGAAGCTGAGCCCAAGATACCTTGGACCCTTTGAGATTCTGGAGCGGGTCGGCGAAGCGGCTTATCGTTTGAAGTTATCGGTAGAGTAGAGTGGACTACACGATGTGTTCCACATCTCTGTGTTGCGAGAGGCGATGCAAGAGCCTTCGCAGGTGATCGCAGTTGATCACGTACCGGTGGACGAAGGGTTGACGACTAGGGTCAAGCCCGTTCGTATTGAAGACTCCGAAGTTAAGCGACTTCGTAACAAGGAGATCGGAATGGTCAAAGTCCGTTGGGACAATTGCGGTCGTGAGGAGCTCTCTTGGGAGCGGGAGCAGACCATGCTGGAGGAGTACCCAGAGTTATTTCGCTCAGGTACCGCTCTCGGTTTTATGTTTACTTTCCTTTAGTAATTTCGTGGGCGAAATTCTTTTAAGGGGGAGAGAGTTGTAACACCCCGAAACTCAAAAGAGAGACGGGTGGCATTTTTTTAAGCCAAGACGGGGTTTTGAAGCAGGTGACACGGGTCTCGACACGGGCATATTGGAGGCCGTGTCAGGGCGTGTTCGACCACGGGTCGTGCGGTCGACGCTGTGGCGGTCGACGATCGTCGAGTTGTAGAACACGGCCTAGGACACGGGCGTGTCCCAGGCCATGTCACTCCAGGGAATCTGCAAGTGTGGTACACGGGCCATGACACGGGCACGAACACGGGCGTGTCAAATTTGACACGGGCATGTCTGATACCGTGTCACAAGGCTGTGTACCTCTCTGACTGCGAAGTGTTGATCGATCGCACACGGGGGGCGTGACACGGGTCCCGACACGGGCGTGTCAAAAGTGATACGGGCGTGTCGGAGGCCGTGTCAAAGGCCGTGTGCTGGTTTTTCGAATCGGTCGAGACGGCGAATGGGTGACACGGCTAGGCACACGGCCGTGTTGCAACCCGTGTTCGGCCCAGATTTTATGATTTCAGATCTAATCCTGGCCGTTCGTTTTCTTGACTTTGGATCCGACGGTGGGGGGCTGCTCCTGGGTGGTTTTAGCCGGGATTTAGGGTTGGGAATCCTCATTTCCTTTAGCCATTCTCTCTCTAAGAGTTTAGAGAGAAGGGAGAGCAAGGAGGAAGGAGGAGTCCAAGATCCGGCCGCCGGAGGAGCTTCGGAGCTCCGATTCTCGATCCGAGTCCGGATCCGCGGAGGCAAGGAGATTGCGGTGCTTTTCATCCGCGTAGATTTTCATGGCGCCGCGGAAGAACGCAAGGGTAACGATTTCTCATCCTTGGGCATGTGAAGCCCTTTTTCCCTTTGCATAGGAAGCCCTCTCTCGCGAGTGAGCGAAGAGTTGGAGCGTTCCTTGGGGTTGATATGTAAAGTCCCCCTTGTATAGAGTCCGTATGCGAAAACGGATATAGGCATTGTGTGTGAAGCCTATTCGGACATGTTGGTCCGGATCGGTGATGTTGCATTGCATTTGAACCGGGCAAGACTCCGGAGGTTTGGGTGTTTGCGGGTTTTCTACGTGGTAGATTGCAGCAGGGAGCCTTGGAGATTAACTCCAAGGTGCACCCGGAAAACTGGGCAAAAGCGAGTTTTGCCAACACGATGGCCGGGGAGCCAACGTGAACATAACCGGGTTATGTGATTGTTGTGGCGGAAACAGGACTCGGTGAGTCTTGACCTACGCATATGGCTTAAATTACCGTTGCGATATGAACACGGGTCAGGCGGAACCGTACCCGATCTATGTCATTCGGTGGGACCGTTGGCATGGATGAAAGTCTTCGGCGGTCTATGGCTTAAATTGTCGTGACCAAGGCCAAGAAGACAAGATGCTCATATGGTTGGCCGTCCAAGAGGCGGTGGTGGAACGGGAACGTCTATGGCTTGAATTGACGCGACGTTGGCCGGTTCACCGTGAATGTGCCCTGAGTGCATGGGGTGTATGGCCGTGCGAGCCTACGCCTGTGATGATGTGTGATCACGCTAATAAATTGCCTATACTAAAAAAGTGCAGGGAAAGAGCATCGCCGCCCCGATTTTTGGGGCGGGATCGTTATAATTTGGTCAGCATAGCTGACCGTTGCTTTTGTTTGCCACCGGGTGGTGGTTTGTGCTTGCAGGTGCTGCGGAGCCGAGCGGAAAATAGCGGGCTAAAGCCCATGTTGCGGTGCTGGCCCTCGAAGGCCTAACCCTTTTATGCTTTCCGTTTATTTCATGTATGGCCGGCCTGCGTGCCGAAGTTTGGAAAACACTACTTTTTGTTAAGAGAACAGTGTAAGGCCTTAAGGCCATTTATCTTTTGTGTATGTTTACATTCCTGGGTTTGTAGTGGACATTCATGCTCTGTGTCTGGGTTCTTACTTCTTTTGCAACCTAATAAATTGCTTCCGCTAGAATGACTCTGTGTAGGACGTTGGTGATTGGTTGTATGGTTTCAACGCGTAACCAACCGGTCTGTCCGTAGTATATGGCGTCGGGCCCCGGCCGGACCTACTGCTATATGCTATGCGACGGATAGGGGTGTTACAATGAGAGCATGCTATGTTGGAGGAATATCCCGAACTTTTCAACTCAGGTAATATTTAAATTATTTTGTGTACCCTTTTCTTAATTTCGTGGATGAAATTCTTTAAGGGGAGGAGAATTGTAACACCTCGAAATGTAGAGTTGAAACATGCGGTGTTTGTACCAAGTTTGGATCTTGGTAGGGTGAACACGGCCTGTGACACGGGTGTGTCACACGGCCGTGTCAGCCTCAGGTCGTACAGTGAAGGACACGGCTTGGGACACGGGCGTGTCCTAGGGCGTGTCAGTGCACATGGCATGGGACATGGGCGTGTCACCTGGCCATGTACTTCTTTGGAATTTTCTGAGTTTTGTATTGACTGTCGAACACGGCCGTGTACTGGTTGACACGGGTGTGTCAAATCCGACACGGGCGTGTCATCACCCGTGTCCACCAAGCGATGTGGCGGTTGGCGTGGCGGTTATCCGTGACACGGCCCCTTGACACGGGCGTGTCGAGGACGTGTCAGGTTGGTACACAGGCATGTCCCAACCCGTGTCCTTTTCTGTGCTCGATTTGGGTGGCTGGATCGAGGCACACGACCTGGAACATGACCATGTGCAAAGCCGTGTTCAGCCCAGGATGAAAGTTTTCAGGCTAATCTGAGCCGTTCTTTTTCTTTAAATAAGATCCAACGGCCCAGATGAGTTACTGCTGATGTTTAATCCGGGATTTGAGGTTTTATTCTTCATTTTCACCTTTAACTCCCCATTTCTAAGAAATAAGAGAGAGAAGAGATCAAAGGAGAAGGAAGGGAGCAATCCGGCCGCCGGCGGAGCATCGGAGCACCAATCTGAGAACCGAGACCGGATCCGTGGAGAGAATTCCTTTGCGAAGCTTTCTATCTGACTAGTTTTTCATGGCACCGAAGCGGACTTCAAGGGTAACGATTTTCAACTCGAGCACTTGAAGCTTTCCTTCTTTTGCATGGGAAAACCCGCTCCCGTGAGTGTGCGGTGAGTGGGCGGTGTTCTTGGGGTAGATATGTGAAGTCCCCCTTGTTTAGAGTCCGGAATTGAAGTACGGGCATAGGCATTGTGTGTGAAGCCTACCCGGACGTATTTGTCTGGATCGGTGATGTTGCATTGCATGAATAGCCGGAGAAAACTCCGTGCGTTGTTTTCGGGTTTCTACGTGGTAGATTGCGGTAGGGATCCTTGGAAATTTGCTCCAAGGCGCACCCAGAAAACTGGGCGGAAACGAAATTCTGCTAACTTGGCGGTCGGGGAGTCAGCCTCGAACATAACTGGGTTATGTGTTGTTTGGAAATGTTTTAGGATCCGGGTGAAGCTTGGCCCGCGCGTATGTCTTAAAGTGACTAGGCGGCGTGAGCAACAGGCAGGTGGATACGGACCTGGGCTATGTGGTTCGGTGCTAGAGGCCCTAAAGTTAAACTGGCCGTTGTCATAGTCGGGAGCCTTGGACTACGGTCGGAAGGACTCAAAAATGCTCACATTGTTTGCCATCTAAAGGATGGTGGTGAAGCCATGGAATTGACCGGATTCACCGTGAATGTGCCCTGAGTGCACGGGGTGTTTGGCCGAGCGAGCCTACACATATGGCAAAAGTCTTTTTATGCACTTTATTATTTAGCTGGGCTAACGATATGCAGGGAAGTAGCACCGTCGTCCCTATTAAGGGGACGGGGTCGTTGTAATTTGGTCAGCTTTAGCTGACCGTTGCTCTGTTTGCCACCACGCGGTGGAATAATTGCTTACAGGTGCTGCGGAACCAAGCGCCAAGTAGCAGGTTGAAGTCTAAGCTGCTGTGTAGGCCCTCGAAGGCCGTAGCGAACTACTATCTTTACTTTCTGTCATGTATGGCCGGTTTGCGAGCCAAAGTTTGTAAGACATTACTTTGTTAAGAGAAACTTTGTAAGGCCATAAGGCCATGTACTCTTTTGTAGATTTGTTTTATTTCATTCCTATGTTGATTAGTGGACATTCATGCCATGCGTATGCAGATTTTGGGTTCTATTAACTGTCCGCTAGAATGCTCTGTGTTAGGACGAGTAGATGAGTATTTGGTATTATTCTGTAACCCCTCTGACTGTCCGTGGTATATGGCGTCGGGTTCCAGCTGGACCTTTTGTTATATGCCATACGACGGATGGGGGTGTTACAAACTCAATGCACTCAACGCTTTGATATTCGATGAATTATACTTGGAAAAATCTAGAGAAGTAGCATCTAATGGATTCGATGAATTCGGCGTGTATCACTTAACATATTCGACGAGTTCGTCGAGTATCGTTAGATACACTCGAAGAATTCTTCAAGTATGCACGATGATACTCGACGAATTTTACTTAACAGATTTTCCAATTTCTTCAATGAATTTACTCTAAGTATATACGACGAATTCGACGGGTATTGGTAAGTATACTTGACGAATTTGGTGTGTATCAACGACGATACTCGACTAATTCGACGTGTATGCTTAACCATACTCGCCGAATTTTACTTAGGTAAAATCCCTATTTTCCTTGGGTCTAACCCTTGACCATCCTTGAGCCTTCTCTTGTACTTGGGATATAAGTACACCCTAATAGAGAGATTACACGTGAGTCAACACATTGGCCTACACAATGAGGAATTATATTGTATAGTTCTGTGTTTACTGACCCACTGTAACTTGACATTGGTGTATACTTGGCAATGAAACCTGCAAGTACATAACTCAAAAGACAACATCAAATACAGTCACAATTCATCTTAGTTTAATTGAGCCTTTCTTCAAATCCGGGTTATTGCGGATACAATACCCAACAATTTCAAATAGTTTCATTATTATCTTATTAACTCTTATCAGGACGATTGTGCTTAAACTAGTAACTGCAGTCAGTGTGGCAAACCTGATGGTGCCCTGAATTGGATGTCCCTCAAGTGGAACATAGACCCTATCTGAGGAGTTCCATATCTGTAACATGGGTCATCGACCCTGAGCTTGAAATTCGAGTGGTGGCATACTGGCCCTGAGAACATGATGGTGTGCCTCCACCAGAAACACGAGGGTGAGTCTTCCTCACAATTTTTCTGAATTAATTTAGACCAGCGTTCAGTGAATTAAGCACAGAGTAGCGCTATAGTTAAATACGCTGGGTTTAATATTTTCATGAAACTGAATCTGCTAATTTTGCCTATGCGTATACCTACCCCTTTGACTTGGTTCTAATTATAGGAACTTGTAATTTCCAAGTGCGCATACCAGCATAGTTAATACATGAAACACAAATAATCTGAACTGTTAGACTAAAAGGAGTCGAGTTTATTACTGTGGCGTTTTGACGCTCGTACATGCGATGAGGTGACATGGTGCTCCTTCACAAAAGATCTGACCGCTAAGTACTTCTCCGATCCTTTGCTCCAACGACCACCAAATATCTGAAATCCAACGGTAAACCTAACTTCAGTGTTTCCCCCTTAGGGTTTCGGTGGAAATTTCTCATAATATTAACAAACAACTAATTATGGTGGAAAAGAATGCAAATAAGAGCGCTACCTCAAGTTAACAACGACTAAACCCCAAAATAGGTGATTGCTTTCTGATCGGGGAAGACCTAGTTCCTCGATTCCTAATTTGGGGCAAGTGAAACGAAGGATAATCATAATTGAGTATTAAACATGACGATTTCCTCAAAAGAAAGAAGAATAAAGAGGAACGATACTCACCAGAACTAAAAACGGTTATTTCAAAAATTCTTCCGGCCGTCGGCTTGGGTTGAAGATCCACCTCTTACGGTGTCAGGGAGGAAGGATAGGAACTGACTAGGGCTGCGGAGGAAGGAGAAGGAGCGATCGCCCGATTCCGGCAACGAGGAGTCGACTAGGTTCACGATGTCAGCACTTCCTGCGGTATTAAGAGTCGGCACGAAGAACTGGCGGGGAGTTACAGAAGAAAACACTACACCATTTTCGGCCTTTAACAACACTTCAAAACTGTAGCCTAAAACTGCAAAGTGTTGCCAAAGCATCAAAAACTGTTGCCATAGGGGTGTCTCAAATAGGCATGTTGCCAAAGATCTAAGGCAACAGTTTTCATACCTTTAGGCAACACTATACAAAAACTGTTGTCTAAACCCTTAGAATAGGCAACAGTTTTTTGGTTGACCTATTGCAATATTTTAGAACTGTTGACATGTACTGTTACAATTAAAAAACGTTGCCAAAAGCTACAAAGGCAACATTAAAACTGTTGTCAAAAAATTGCGATTTTTTTTTAAAAAAACGTCAATGCCGCCAGAGGATGTTGAGCGTAACATATAATGATGTGTTTGGAAATCACTAGAAGTGTTTGAAATAGAGGCATATAAATAACCCCAAAACTGAATTGATAATTTCACAAAATTGCATTTAATAAAAGAACAACTCATAAATTTATTGTACTCCAAAAATCTATATTTGCATATATAATAACTTAAAAGAAGTTATTCACAACACAGCACATTGGAACACAACAACAAATTAATAAAGTTCTGTTGCAAATTAATATCATCAGAAACACCAATACATATAGTGGTTTCAGATTGAGATAATTCAGTAGGCTGCGCGCGCCCTCATCCATGCTTTTGCGCTAATCACTATCATCTAGATCTGTGCGTGCTGCGCCATCATCCGTGCGGGCAGCACCGTCACTCATGCGGGCTTCCCTCATTCATGTTGGTAGCGCTGGATGTTTCATAAAATTTATTTGTGCTTGAAGAGATCCTCATTGTTCATTACAACCTTCAATGGAGAGAAATGAAACATCAGTAAAGCAAGAAATATAAGCAAGAAATAAAAAAAATGAATGCTTAGACAAACAAAAATAACTCAAGCCCTGCAGGATTACTTACTTAAAAAATCCCGTACATTCAAGTTCAATAGGTATGCAAACTGTTTGAATAAAAAGATGAACTTGCCAGAAATAATACCTGATCAAAATCCACAAGGAGAAGCCGGCCAACCCCAGACCTTAAAAGCATGGAAGCCGCGTGACTGCCAACTCCTCCGAGTCCCACAATTACAACAAAGGAATCAGACACTCTTTGCTGTGATTCCATGCCAAAGAATTGTATATTTCTATAGCAATGGGATCAAAAGGAGAACTTCGTTCAGGAAATTTGATGACAATGAATTAATCAAAAAAATAATTCTGATAATTAGGATACTTCAATTGTAAACAATGGATAAAAATCATTTACGGCTTCAAAAAATAAGACAAATAAGACAAACCTCAAGGGTGCTAACAAAATAAAACATGATGCATAATTGTGGACACAAAACAGAACCCTTGTGAAGGGTCAGCACGCAGCCTCAATTACTCCTAACAAATATACGAGGTCCTACTGCTTTAGGACATAATGAGAAAGAATTATAGTGAAATGTTACTTATAAAAATGCCCGTAGCTACTTAATTCAAAAATATCACATACAGCATCTTCTTTTCCATGGAGTGGGCTCGGGAATTGGGAGCTGCGCGTCCGTCCATGCATGCTGGTTGGTGCCTTCACCTGACAACACCGTTAACAGATGGATACAGTAGTGTTAGTGACAGGTTGCCAGTTGATTCTATGGAAGATGATGATTTTCACAGTATAAGAACTCGGTTGATAAAAAAATCAACTTTGTCTTGCAATGATAGAGGAGGAAAAAATGATACATGCATGGATGTCATTGATAATATACAAGACTCTGCAGGCCAGCCGGTGGAAAACAGAAGTACTGATGTTAAAATTGGTACCAAAATGCTGGAAAAATCACCTTCTGCTCATATTCTTTGTGAAGTTCAAGGAACAGAAATTGAAGAGCGTGGAGGGATGAGTGCTAATTCACAAAGTTTCACCTATGAGAAATCTGGATTAGTTTTCGATGGAAAGCCTGATAGTGACATGGATGTGGACAGGAAAGAGGTGAAATTATATGAAGATAAAGGTCCCCATGGTGAATCTACTCTACCTGTTACTTTGATTGATGTATCTTCCCTGCCTGTTTTGATTGATTCAGATACAATGACCTCACCTTCTACATATTGCAAAAGTGTGTCAAAGGCATCTGTGTCAATTGTTGACTTGACTGAAGTACGTATGTCAGAAGTGCATGTTTCAGTTGACAAGGTCTCCTCACTGGCATCCATGGACCCTTGTAGAATTATGTCAGGCCCGCTCTCTATGAGTACGAAGAAGGTTCAAGACTTGCCTCCTACAGTTCAGGATGGTGCTGGAGAGTTATCTTCAGATGTCTCTGCAAATAAATCTGTAGAAGAAGAATTTGGTAATCTTCTGAACAAGTACTGCTTCTGTTACTTTTTAAGAAATAATTATGAAAAGCTCCTTTCTAACTTTGCATAGTTACCGGGACCTCCCTTCTATCTTTTAGAAAACCTCCTCTTTAAGTTTACATTGTTAACATGCATGTACAAGAAAATCCCCCAGGAAGCTGTGCTGGTAGATCTCTATCAGCATCGTAATACATCTCAAACCCAAAACCTTTACTAAGGACAATCTCCACGGTGATATATGTAACCTGGTGCTCCCATAGATTTCTCTATCGCCATGCTGATACATGACAATATCAGAATTCCAGACCCTTCCCGGGGGGTTTTCATGTACAAGCATGTTAATAATGCAAAACTAGAGGGGTGGTTTTGGTAATTTTGAAAGATAGAGGGGAGGTCCCTCTAATTATGCAAAGTTAGAGGGGATGTCCTAGTTAATAGCCCTACTTTTAAATGCAGAGGTAAATTTTTTGTGAAAGGGAGTTGATATTAATATTAATAATCTTCCAGGTTCTGTTCGCTCTTTGCCGACATTTGAGAAATCTGGTTATCTTCATCTATCAGCTCCAGAGAATACTACTACTATCGATTTGGCTGTGGGAAAGAAAGAACCGTTGCAAATATTATCTGCATCATGTACCAATCACGAAGATGTGAAGGTTTCTTGCATTACAGCCTCATCACTTTTAGCTACTCGTTTGGATTCTGAGAAAGGAAAGGTTTTGGCTTCAGTTTCTTGCCCATTAAACATGAAAAGCGCATCCCTTGAAAAAAATCTCCAAGATGATTCAGGTGATACTGGCTACTATAGTTACTATTATTAATATTTTTCTACAAATTCCTTAATTCACCTGGCTGCACATGGAGTTGCATTCATAAACAAGGTATCCTTCCTGCACAATTTACAAACAAATTAATTTCAAAATATTCTAATGATTAATTCCCGATGAGTGATGCATCTCTTGATGACACCAAGCATTCAGAGAAGCATAAAGACAAATGAGATGTTCTGGGAAGTTAAAGAACACATGGAAAAAGTTAAATAATGCGATGTGGAGGCCAAATGAAGGAATGTAAGTGGTTTGGACTAACTCATGCTCACCATTACATGCTTGGCTGTCAATAAAATACATAACCACAGTGATATAAAATAAAGCACATGACACAAACGCATTAATAATAATGTGGTGGGTCAACAAGCATTGAGTTTACATAAAAGAAACTTACAAAAAACACACAATTTCACTGCTTATTATGTTCATGGAACAAAATAGAGTCATCCAATAACTCAAAGAAAATGTTGCAGAAAAGGAGCATAAATTTCTGTGGCTTGCTCAATATACTCGGTCCAAAAAAAATCTAATTCAAAATTTCCTTACAAATTTTAGAAAGTTTATGCTGAATATTTTGACAAACATGTCAATGAGATAAAATAAAATGCAAATGCATCAAGACTAAATGATGAATGCACCTAAAGTTAATATGTAATATTTTAATGCGTGCGGAAAAACTATTGGACGTAGACTCGAGAGGTAACCTAGGGCTGAACCTGGACTCAAAGAACAATGCATGCATTGAATTAAGGGTAGAGTAGAGAACATTTGTTGTGTGCTCGAGAAATAAGAGTCAACGCTCATGATAGAGAACGATCAAAATGAGGGGAAGCAAGCTTCTTCCCGCAGTTGCCTCAATGTCCCCCAATATTGTCTTCCCGGTTGAGAGCCAGTAGAGAATGAGAGAAAATATAACGTTCATAATCACACGGATTCAATCCTTATTTGCATTTAAACTTCAATGTTATAAAATCTCTTAAGACATAATAAAAATGTAATAATATAATTTCAGAAAACCTCTGTATTAGAAAACCAAGTACAAAAACTATAATGCACTTACAGATTGTACTTCCTCCTGGGGATGCAATGGCCTATTAGGACGGTATGTATGGTTCTGACGTTTAGCCCAAAGCCAAAACCGCTGATATTGAACTGGTATGCCTAAATCCTTTGCCAACTCTTCCTACAAAATGCTTGGTTGCTATTAAATATACAGATCTCAAATTAAGTTCTTAGAAGTGTCAAAAAATGCCAGTTTGAATAACAATGGCTGGCAGCCAATTCATTCTGATGCACCAAAAAAGAGTACTAGAAACTGGACCATCAAAAACATTCATATTAATACAATACTAACTGCATATTTTAAAATTGATAAAGCCAAAGAAATAGTTAACTAGAATGAGATTTGAACATGAGGATTTCTAATATAAATCAGCACTAGATCTAGTGTCATTCCGGCTCCATCGATGCAAGAAATAGAGCTTAGTTTTGAACATAATAGGAGGAAATAAAGATATCAACCAAAAAACTTCCTATTTATAGAACTATCAATTGCGTGTGTCATAAGGAAGCAAAAATCTTCATAGTCCATCATCGAAACAGGCATCTGAATCGACTTGAACATCAAAAAATCTTCAAAGTCCATCATCGACCTCCTCATTTGCCTCCAAAATATCAAGAACTTTCTGCACAAAATGAATAATTAAATATAATATGATTATACTAAAATTATATAAAGATCTATAACACCTTTTAATAAATTATATAGAAGAATGTGCACGTGGTGCACACACTACCTTTTGTGCACTATTTGCGTCGCCGGGAGATGATCCCAACATATCTTCCAATGATTCTATATCAATTCCTGCTGGGTTGCTTTGTTGCAACATAGTCTTGAGCACACCTTTTAATTTGTTTAGTGAATTTTCCATATTATGCATTTTTTTGTTCAGTAAAAGGACTTCTTCACTGTGTATTTTTCTAAGAGCAACAATCTCTTCCTTTTGCTTCAAAGACGTTTGTGTAACACCTTTCCCAAAACAACGCATTGATCCAGGATGTTCTTTCCCAAACACGGCTTGAAATGCTTCTGCATTAGTTTCCTCATTGTTCATAATATGATCCTGAAGTTGAGACTAATAAAAAATTGAAATAAGGTTAATATATATAATTAACTTGAATAATGAGGAAACTAATGTAAATTATAATTTTATTAATAATAATATTTAACTTACAATTGCATTATTAGTCTCCAAGTCCAACTCCTTTCCCTTACTGCCTTTTCGGGTTTCAATAAAAATTTCAGCTTGAGTGGGGTCTTTCTTTTCCTTTAGACGCTTCAAAAGCAAAAAATTAAATAAGTATGATTTGAAGTAATAAATTCAAATAAAGAGCTATATACCATTTTTTCGCGAACTACAGCAAATGTTTTGGGTCCCATTCGATGCCTCCACTTTTGTATTGTTGTACTTTGAGTATTCCTTTCGCTGATTGACTATACATTTGATTAAAAATTTTAGAATAAAAATTTTAGGGAAGCAAGTAACAAATAAAATCTTTTAATCTTACTTTGATATTTTCCAAACTCCAAAAATGGCAAAGCTTTTTAAATTGAGCCTCTGGCACCTTTACAGGACGATTTTTTAGTCTATCAGTCATATTGGAATACTTCAGAAAATGATTCTTCTTAATTATGTGTTTATATCGTCTCCAAGCATCTCTAACAGTAATCTTTACCCAATTATTTGCTTCATCTGGCAAAATAAACTTCGACTACAAAGTCCAAAATAAGAACGAGTGTTTAAATCATATAATTCCATACGAGTAAAAGTAAGAAAATAAATACACACACATACCTTGGTATAATTCCATACACGCTCTATGTTCTCATTTGGCATGACTTTCCAACTTGTGTAAATCAAAGGACAGAAAGTTGAATTTCTAGCCAATGTGCCTAAGAATAGACTTAAGTCAGATACGACAGAATCAGTAGGCCCTACAGGCTGGCCTTCTTCATTTATTGTCACTTCTTCACGATCCTCCAAAGTTCTTGCATGAATATTTTTGCACATTGTTTTTCCACGAGTTATTTTTATCGCTAGTCCTGTTAACAATGTACGTACATTCACATAATTAAATATAAAGTAAATACAAAGTGAATTAACGCTCAAAACAAAAATAAAATTGTATACATACCATCTTCTTTATTTGGTTGTGCAACAATCCCTTCTTGACTATCTTTATCAACTTGAAGTGACTCAATTATCCCACTAGATTGTCCCTGAATTTGATTCACTTTTACTGAAACATTTAGATTTCCTCCTTCATGAGAAACCCCATGAACTTCAACAAACTCATCAATCAACATTGATGGGCATCTCTTGTTCCTCTTAACCTTGTCATTGAGACTTTCATCTACATTATTGCATTCCTGGGACATAGTTGTAATGATAGGAACTGGCTGTTGTACTTTATTTTGATCAAACTTGTCATTAACCTTTTGTTCTTTATTTGTTGTATTTCTTCGAAGACTTCTATGCAAAACATCAGCTTTCTCTTACTTAATTTGACGGAACTTCCTTGCCAACTCAGCACTAGATCTTGCTTCAATAGGAAAATCAAAATCACTTGTTCTATCCAACCTTTTGCCATTCCGTTTAAACATCAATTTACTCGTTGCTTCCTTCATTCCTGAAAGCTGAAATTAAAACATAAGAAACATTTTAAGCATTATCAAATTTGCAATAAATAGAAGAAAAATATTTTGTAAATGAATAAATAAATGAATATTACCTAATTTGTATTATCACTAAAAATAGAAGCAGCATCAATTTCATTTTCACTTTCAAAAATGGCCTCATCATCGACTCTTGTGTGTTGAACATGAATTTCAGATAAAGGCAATTCAATAATATCATCTGGTACATCTTCCCTAGCCAAATCAACTTCACAATCATCCTCTTGTATAGCAATATTTATTGAAATTTCAGGTACTTCTTGGGTGTTGGAATTTGAATTATCTCCCATCTCAAATGAGTCCCTTGGATGTACTTTCAAAACATAGTGTTTATTTTTATTAAAAGAATCTTCAACATAAAAGCATTGTTGCACTTGAGATGCTAGAACAAATGGATCATTCTTGTAACATTCTTTATTAAAATAAACACATGTCATTCCATAGTTGTCCTCTTCAGCCTCAAACCACACACATTTGAATAAAACGTAATTCAAATGTCCATAATAATCTAACTCTATGATACTGGTTATTGCGCCATAATATGTCATACATATTGTTGCAGGATTTTCATCACTAATACTTTTAAAGCTTGGGGTTACTGCTTCCAAAGTTACACCACTGTTTTGAGTTTTTCTCCTTGCATCACGTTTTCTTGTATGAAATCTATATCCATTAATAATATACGCAGAATACATTTTTGCAACATTATTTGGTCCCCGAGACAACTCCTTTACCCAATCATGAACATCATCATTCATGGCACGTGTTTCAAACCACTGAATGAAATCGTCTCTTTGATTTTTACCTTTGCTCCATGTACTTCTTTTTTTACATTTTTGAAGATAAAGCTCATGCTCTCTACAAAAGAAATATAACATTTTAACACAAATGTATTTCAATTTATTGAAAATCTAAAATATTATAACAAGTAAATGATATTACCTTATGTAATCTTCGACTCCATCAGAATTAAATAAAATGTAACCATGAGCTTGATTTTGGGACCTTTGATCAAGAGAAAAGAGAATCCTCGCCCCAACAAAATAACCAGTATTTGGGAATTCACAAGTATTTCGTGTCATTCTATTCATCTCTGTATCTACATCACTAGATAGATATCTTGAACAAAATGTCAAAGACTCCTTGGCCAAATATGCTTCAGCGATAGAGCCTTCTGGGCGACTCTTATTACGAACAAAAGATTTTAATTCGCCTAAATATCTTTCCATATAATACATCCAACGAAACTGAACTGGTCCACCAAATCTAACCTCATTTGCAAGGTGGATCGGTAAATGGACCATTATGTCAAAAAAAGTAGGAGGAAAGATTCTCTCAAGCTGGCAAAGCGTTTCAGCGATCTCTACTTCCAAATGATCTAAACTTTTCGGCGCAATAACCTTTTGACATAAACAACGAAAGAAGGAACAAAGCCTGATTAAAGGAATTGCAACTTGATTAGGTGTTACGTCTCTTATTGCTATTTGTAGCAAAAAATGTAGTATAATATGAGCATCGTGACTCTTGTACCCAAAAATTTTTCCTTCTTCAACATGCACGCATCGCGAAATATTAGAGGCCATACCATCAGGGAATTTGACATTCTTTAAAACACCACAAAAAATAGATTTCTCTTTTTTTGTTAGGGAGAAACAAGCCTTCGGGAGCTGAGTTCTTTTGCCATCACTTGTTGCCTTCAAATGAAGCTTCTTTCTTATCCCCATATCTTGTAGGTCCAAACGAGCCTTTGCATGATCCTTTTTTTTTCCTTCAATCTCTAGAAGGGTCCCAATTATATTATCAAATATGTTTTTCTCAATGTGCATAACATCAAAATTGTGACGTAAAGCATTATCTTTCCAATATGGCAATTGCCAAAAGATGGATTTTTTTTTCCATGGGCCAAGCTTTTTTTTCTTGTCATTCACTGTGAATACATCAGGAAAGTCTTGTAAATCTTCTAAAATTCTTTTTGAACTTAACAAAGAAGGTGCATGTCTATATTCTGTCTTTCCATTAAAAGAAATTTTATCAGATCGCCACGCATGATTCGAGTCCAAAAAAGCCCGATGGCCCATATAACACATCTTTCGACTATGTTTCAAATAAGTAGAAGACGTTTCATAATTACAAGCAGGACATGCTAACCTTCCTTTTGTGCTCCAACCAGATAACATAGCATATGCAGGGTAGTCACTAACTGTCCACAAAAGAGCAGCACGCATCAGAAATGTTTGATTTTTGGAAACATCGTATGTTTCTACCCCAACATCCCATAATATTTGTAGCTCCTCAATTAGTGGTTGAAGGTACACATCAATAGCATTTCCAGGTGACCGCGGTCCAGGAATAAGCAATGACATCATAAAATTTTCTGGCTTCAAGCACAAATTTGGAGGATAATTATATATTGTTAATACCACAGGCCATGTGCTATGTGATAGACTCATGTTGCCAAATGGATTAAACCCATCACTTGCCAATCCAAGTCTTACATTACGAGTTTCAAGAGCAAAATCTGGGTGATTCGCATCAAAATCTTTCCATGCTTGTCCATCAGCAGGATGTCTTAACTTACCATCCTTGGAACGCTCTTCTGCATGCCACCTCATTAAATCAGTCATCTTTGAACATGTATAGAGTCTTTTTAGTCTTGGAATTAATGGAAAATGTCTTAGCACCTTTGCAGAAACTTTCTGACTTTTCTTAAATACCTCGGACTCACAATTCACTTCGGGGTATACAATCCACCGAGATTCACCACAAACATGGCAAGTTTCATCTTTCTCATGCTCTTTCCAAAATAACATGCAGTTATTTGGACAAACGTCAATTTTTTTATAATCTAAGCCTAGGTCACATATCATAGATTTTGTTTTATTGAAAGAGACAGGGATGTTTAAGTTGGGTATAGCCTCTTTCAATAATTGTAGGAGAGATGTAAATGATGCATTGCTCCATCCATGAAGACATTTTAGTAAATACAACCGAATAGTAAAAGATAATGTAGAGAATTTTTGACAACCCGGATATAATTCCTGATTTGCTTTCTCAACAAGTTTATAAAACTTCTTTGCATCTTCGTTTAGGCCTTCATGTACTCCATCCTTTTGAACTGCATCTTTAAATGTCTCAGACAATAAGCCATCAATATCATCAGAAGATACATTAACATTAGTGTCTTGATCAAGATCCATACATTTAATCTCTTCCCCATGGTAAATCCAATCTTTGTAGCCTTTTACAAAACCCTTACTTATCAAATGGTCAAACACCGTATCTCTTTTATCCCATACTTCATTGCAACAGATAGGACATGTACATAAAATCTCTTCTCCTTCGAACAACCCTTTACTGAATGCAACATCCAAGAAATAATTAACACCATTAATATAATCTTCACCGAAGCGAGGCAAATTAATCCACTCCTTTCTCATCATATTTTGCTTTCAAACCTTGAATAATGTCAATACCTACACATATACAAACACAAAGAAAGACATACAAATTACATTCTAATGCATACATAAATTCACACTTCAATACATACACTTACATACACACTTCAATACAAAATAGACATACATACACACACCCTAAACATATATAAATACACACACACACACACACACACACACACATACACATATATAAATACACACACACACAAACATATATAAATACACACACACACACACACATGCAAATACAAAGAGACTTTGGTAATCGACTCCCTTGGATGTGGCCGGTTTCTTCTGTACATCAGAGGGATATAATTATGTGTATAGCACGCATACACACACATATATATAAATATATATCCTTTCAAAAATACACACATATATAAACTCGCATACACTTACATATAGTAGATGCAAGAGAAATATGATATAAAATCAAAACAAACCATTAAAATTAATCTCCCCCCCCAAGGTTCAACGAAGAAAGCAAACCAGAAAATAAATCAAAACAAACCATAGATTTTGGTAAATCCATAATCAGTGCTCTGCAACTTCTTCTAATAAATCCATTCAACATTATTATGTAATAAACACTGAAAAAACATGAAACTTGATATGAGGGATAGCAAGTAGCAACACCAAAAATGCTTAAAAGATCTCCAAATGCACACACCACAAAATCCCTATATCTGGAATCAAAATGCACAAGACTCCAAAGCCTAACAAGTTTACAATCAAGATGCACACAAATCAGAATGGGTATACAAGATGTGCACAAAAAATCGAAATGGGAGATCGTTACCCTTGGTTGCAAAGACTCAAAGAGTGAGCGATGCCGATGCAGACGGGGCACTGGAGCAGTCACTAGGAAGGATATCGGCTATTGCCCTGGCCCTGGAGCCGTCTGGAGGTCGAGTCGTCAACGAGGAAAACGAAGACGTCGAAGACGACGAAGAGCCGTCGAGGTCGAGCAGTTGGCGTCGTCGCGTTCAGCGTGCAACGTCGTCGTCGTCAAAGAGGGAAATGCCCTAGCACCCGGCGGCACCGTGCAGCGTCTTCCTCTCGTCGAAGAGGAAAAGAAAGACCTGCTCAGAAAGCTGCTAGGGTTCAGAGCGCACTAGAGATGGACCTCATTGTTGACGGGGATGATCGGGCACGCCATCGCTGGAGAGGTGATGCCGGTTGCGCCGTGCGTGAAAGTAGAATGGAGAGGGTCGGGGGCCACGGCTAGGGCATATCCAGAACAGGCCAGGCCGAGTAGTGATATCAAGAAAAAAAGGCGGGCGTGGAATTAAAATGCGGCGAATTGAAACCTAATGAAAACCTACAACACTTTGCCTAAAACATCCTCAAAAAATAAAATTTTTCACCGCATTTGTTAACACACAGCAAAATAATTTTCGTTGTGCAGTCATTATGTTGTAAAGGAGATCATGATCGAGGAGAGGGTGTCGCAGCAAAACCCTATTAGAAAGCTCACCATTTTTAACTTCTTTTTAGAACAGTAGACGTCGGAAGAAGAAATTAAATGAGCCGAGATGTCGCCGGGAAGTGAATCGATCCGAGATAATGGCGAGGAAGTCGCGCACGGGAGGAAGAGGAATGGTATCGGCCATTGGGAAAGTGTCGAGGGGAAACTGTGGGAGGGTTTGTCATGAATTTTCTAAATTTAATTTTTAAATAATAGTTTAGTTAAGTTGAAAAACATTAGGCAACACTTCTAACATGTTGCAAATTATTTTTTAAATATGCAACATGTGATAACTGTTGTCTAAAGCGAACCGTCAACTACATCATTTCAAAACTGTTCCATATAAGGGATTAGAGAACAGTTTTTGAATGTTCCACAAAAAGTGTTGCCTAAATTTGCTAACCTATTGCAACACTTACAAACTGTTCTCTATCAAGCTTTAGACAACATTTTGGTAAATGTTGCCAAGTCAAGTGTTGCTAAAGACCAAAAATGTTGTAGTGAAATGCAGCTCGGCAAGTGCTATACACGATAATAATGGGGAGTTGCAGTTTAATTCACGGTTATAATAACCGTGAACCGGTTATTAGAGGAGGAAAACCCTTTTTTATTATTGTTATTTTTTTTCATTGTGTGTTAGTACTACCACTAAGGAGTGTTAATTAAAATGAAAGTTACCTCCAAACTTTGCCGGCTCAATTAATTTTGCTCATAATCTGACCCTTAATTAAAATTATTCGCAACGTCAGATTTGAATGTTACATTGCATTCGATCGAGAATGTGACATAATGATCAATAATCGTTGGGTCGTCCCATATAATTCATGGTTATTTTTAAAATATGACTGTCATATCAATGCCGAGATATTCAGTAGCATAAAAAGCATTAAATATTTATACAAATATGTCTATAAAAGACCTAATTGTGTGGCATTTGAAGTTCGACCAGGACCAAACTACGATGAGGTCAGCAAATATGTTGATGGCCGTTGGATTTGTGCTCCAGAATTGAAGCTCTGTGGAAAATATTTAAGTCTGGTCTATATCAAATATTTCCAACCGTAGTCCGCTTGCAGGTATATCTACCTAAAAAGCATCAAGTTCAATTTCAAAGCCGTTAGTCAATATCAGATGTTCTAAGCGATGAAAGAAACTATTGCACGATGCTAACTGAATTCTTCCGAGTTAACAACAAACAAATCGAACAAACAAACTATGTATGTGTCGGCTTCGCTAAACATTGGTTGATCCCATTGAGAAAATGAATCCTGAGGCTATGCAATCAAAGTGTGATCAGACGGTTATATGTTGGCTCACCATCCGAAGGTGAAAGATTTTATTTAAGACTATTACTTAATCATATCTCGGGACCCAAGTCATTTGGCAATCTGCTGATTATCTCTGGCATGCGTTACTCGACTTTTAAACAAGCTGCATGACGTCACAGCCTTTTGGAAGATGACAACAACCTATGTGAATGCTTAGAAGAAGCTTGCCACTCCAAAATGCCAAGTTCACTACACAGGTTATTTGTAACAATATTATTATATTGCGAACCTACTACAATAAGAGAGCTATGAGACAAAAATTACATGAGCATGTCAGAAGATTACGCGTGTACAAACATTACAAATAATGCATACTTAGTCAACAAGCATTTTCATGATCTGATCATAATTTTTTCCTCGACACAAATACTATACATATATATATACATATATATATATATATATATATATATATATATATATATATATATATATATATATATATATATATATATATATGAGTTTGATCTACTCAGAATCAGTGAAACATTAAAAGATTTAGACAACTTTTCAAGCCTTCTCAAATATGAAATGTCAATTGTCTTTCCACAAGCCAATCTGAATGGTATTGCATGTCTAAATTCCAGACAATTGCTCGCTTTCACGAAGATTACTACATCGTTAAGACAACAAGATGGTAATATTTTTTTCCTCGACGGTCCAGGAGATACTGGGAAAGCTATTGTCTACCGAGCTTTGCTTGCAGGTTTTCGAGCAGAAGGCTAAATAATGTTAGTCACCGCTTCTTTCGATATTGCACAGCCTTACTTCCAGGAGGAAGCACGCCGCATTGTAAGCTTAAAATTCTGAGATAGTTTACACCAATATGCATGTGTAATATTAGGAAGCAATCTCATCTATCCAAATTAATCAAACACGTGTTTGTAATCATTTGGGATGAGACACAATAACTAACAAAAAACATTTGAAACGGTTGACCACACATTCAGAGATATTACAGACATTGATTTGTCATTCAGTGACAAGGTCATCATCCTGGGAAGTGATTTCCGCCAAGTAATACCAGTTGTCATAAACAACACGAAATTAGAAATTATTTGTGTGCATCATCGAATCCTACCTATGGCCTGAAAATAAATTGCTACAACTAACTGAAAATATGAGAGCTCGCAACGACCCGACCTTCACAGAATTTTTGATTCGTGTAGGCGATGGAGAAGAACTAAGGATTGACACCAACATGGTTCGTATTCCTCCTTCAATGGCGGTAGAAGATGACATTCTCAACTAATTGAACGAGTCTTCCCCAATCTGCATTCATGCAGACATGAAGATCAATACATGGAGACAAGGGTGTTACTAACTTCATTGAATGACAATGTAAACACCTTGAACACAATATCTTCATGTTTTTCCTGGAGAAATAAAAACTTACTACTCATTCAACTTGATGGTAGAGGATGCACGTTATTTATATTAACATGAGTTTTGAACTCGATTAATCCTGACAATTTGCCACCACAAAAGGTTGAATTAAAAGTGAGTGCCCCGGTAATGTTTTTACGTAACATTGATTCAAACATTGGAGTATGCAATGGTACAAAACAAATATGACGTAGATTTGGAAGTAATCTAATCGAAATTGATATATTAGGTCAATTCAAGGGGCTTCGAGTATTTCTACAATGCATACCATTAAAGACGACCGAAGATGCAAGAATGCCATTTGAACTTGCGTGAAAACAATTCTCAGTTCATTTGTGCTTCGCATTAACTATTAACAAGGCTCGGGGGTCAAACAATCGGCAATGTCGGAATCTACCTTCCAAATAATGTCTTTGGACACAGTCAACTATACGTAGCACTATCAAGAAATGTTTCAGAATAAAACATGACATTACTGGTCAAACAAGGCTTAATAAAATGTCATGTATACACCAAAAACATCGCATTCAAAGAGGTTTTCGCAAAGGTTTTCTCAAAAAGAATCACAAATTCTTCGTGACATTGGATGTAATTGAATGAACATGGAGGTGTACAAAGCTCAAGTCAGACAATAAAAATTGGGGGCATCTACCTTCCAAACCATGTTTTCAGTCACGAGTAACTATAGGTTGCATTATCAAGAACTGTTTTGGAGCAAAACACGACAATACTGGTCAAACATGGATTATTGAATGGACATAAAGGTGTACATACGAGGAATGTTGTGTTCAAGGAAATCTTCTCAAAAGTGACATCACAAAGGTACAACTATAACTATAAGAAAGATTTACAATGTCTGCACAAATTAGGGTACTACAAGACAAATTTACAATCTCTTTCTAAGTATTTTTTTTAGGTGATTGTTATGGGCAAACCTTTTTTGGATATGGGCAAACCAATTTTATGGGCAAACCAAAAAATTATATGGGCAAACCAAAATAAAAACTTCCTTAATTAGTTTAGCAAAATAGAAAATAACAGATTAACATCAACGCTAAACTTTAACATATTACAAAAATTTCTAATTCATTTTAGAAATCTTCTTTTAGTGATTGAACTTCCTTAATTGTTTGCTCCAACTGTTGCACCTGTCAAAATAATAATAATCAATGATTGAACAAATGTATGTATACAAAAGAATAATATCAATGTGTATGTTATATAACACCTTTAAGTTTATCACATTGTTTGAAAAATGACGTACATCAACTATTTTGGCACCTGCAGTAGTACAAATTAATTAGGATTCACATAACATATGAATTAATTAAAAAATACATATGTAGTATGTAATTAAATTTGTACCATTTTTCAGCAAGTTCTTCATGATACCTTCCCCAAATCGAGATAGTTGGTGGTAGTGGGCAGTCATCCCGCATACACAGTCGTACAAAATGATTTCCTTGTATAAATCCCATGAATATTGTTCTTTGAAGTACAGGTGGTGGTGAATGCAATGGCAAGAAAGTGAACAACCACACAATCTAGTGAGTCCAACAACTCTAATCTTCTTACTTTTCCAAAAATTTGCTCATATAACTCCTCTTTTTTTTGTAGCTCTTGTGATAGTCCCATATCAGGAATTGTTGGTTGAAGTAACACCAATAATGCATAGTAGTGGTAATCTGTACCTGTTTGTCTTGTACGTACAATCTAACAAGAACACACTTGGAAACATTTTACATAATTTAACCGCATCAGGATGAGCAAAGAAAAGGCTTTCCAACTGATTAGTAACAGCATTAACTTTATTAAAGCTAATGTATCCACAATTACTAATACATTTGTATAGATATTGAATTTGTGTGCCCCCATCCAATTCATCTTTCTGCATCTTTGCCCTTTTATTATAAATTGTTCGCATTGTTGTGGTGTTGGAAGGATCTCTTTTTTCAAAGCCGATAGTATTTTCCTTGGTTTTACTTCGGCCGAATACATGTTCTCCACAATCTTTTCCTCGGCTTCATCTAATTTACAAGCATGTGCATGTGCTTCAAGATGAACCAATTCATGGTTGTGTGATCCGCACATAACTTCAAGTGTTCACTCATTTACATGTGCATTTTTTTGACCTTTAAGTGAAAACAAACATCCACACCTTTTTGTGGTAGTTCTTCGCAAAAATTTTTTTACCCATCCAGGACCTCGTTGTTTCTCACGATAATAACCAGCTCTGTCACATCCCAAAAAAACTCGAGGCTTAAGTCTGCTAGTAAGCTTGTCAGAACCTTGAATTGTCGCAGCAAATCCTAATTCCCTCGCATTTTGTTGAACCCAAGCTACTAACTCCTCCTTACATTCAAAACATTGTGATGTGACAAAATGAATTCCAACGTCAGTCTCTATTTGTTGAGATGATTCTCCACAAGTCAAAAATTTTATATTTTCCATGCTCAAACAACGAACAAGATCTGAAAATGAGCAAAGAAAAAAGACACTTGTTTTCAAGTAATTCCTATCTCTTATATGTGTTTACAAAAATAAATCATGCTTAAACCTTAAACAAAAATATATCATGCTTAAACAAAAATAATTCATGTTGCTGCTTAAGTTGATATTGAAACATCAATATCATTGATTCAACTACAAGTGGTATCAAATCAAGTTGATATTGAAACATCAATATCATTGATTTTAATTCATGCTGCTGGTAAGGACTAACTACAGGGAGAGTGGACTAAGCTAGGCAAGATAAACATTTCAACCTTGAAAGATAAACATTTCAAACCTCGGAAGAATCCATGACCAATTTTGTAATATAAACAGCCTGTTTAAGAAGTAAATGACTCTGATGATGGAGCTACTGCAGATGAACTCTAAGCACATGCAGCAATCATCCATCAAGCAAAACAACATTCTCGCATAAAAGAGAAACCTATTTTCCTATAACCATAAGATGCAGTGATAACAATTGATAGATGAAGTGATAATGATTCCAAGTTCTAAGCTAGGCAAGTCATTTAAGTATGATCTTGAAGGGAGAGAAAAAAAACAAAGTACCCTGTATTATAAAACTTATAGTGCACCCAAAATAATATAAACCTACAGAAATAACCATTGCGAACCTCAACAATTTGTGATCATTATTAATCTAAGGCTCTGTTTGGGACAGCTTATGCTGATCAATAATCTCTATTTTAAACGCAAAAGTGGTTTTATAGCTGTTTGTTTGTGCAGCTTATATAAAATCACTTAATTTAAAACAGATTATAAGTTGATTTTTTATAAGCTATCCGGGTCCAGCTTATGATTTCTCATAAGCGCTTATCTCTTAAAAAAGTCATATGAGTGATTTTTTGTCCGGATGTGATTTTTTCGTTCGAACGCGATTTATTCACCAGTGCGCGAATTTTTCGTCCGAGAGCGAATTTTTCGCCCGGGCGCGATCTTTTCGCCCGGGCGCGAATTTTTCGGCGGGCGCGAATTTTTCGCCCTGGCGCGAATTTTTCGCCCGGGCGCGATCTTTTCTTACTGACTCAATTTTTTCGCTTTGACACGTTTTTTTCGCCCGGGCGCGCTTTTTCGCCAATGCACGATATTTTTCGCCCGGGCGCGATATTCACCCGTGCGAGATTTTTTCGCTCGGACACGGTTTTTTTCGTCCGGCCGTGATTTTTTTCGCTCGGGCGGGATTTTTTTGCCCTGGCGCGTTTTTTTCGCCGGGGCGCGTTTTTTTTCGCCCGGGCGCGTTTTTTTCGCCCGGGCGCGTTTTTTTCGCCCGAGCGCGTTTTTTTCGCCCGGGCGCGATTTTTACGCCCGGGCGCGATTTTTACGCCCGGGCGCGATTTATACGCCCGGGCGCGATTTTTTCGCCCGGGCGCGATTTTTTCGTCCGGGCGCGCTTTTTTCGCCCCGTCGCGCTTTTTTCGCCCGGGCGCGATTTTTTCGCCCGGGCGCGATTTTTTCGCCCGGGCGCGATTTTTTCGCCCGGGCGAGAAATGATTTTTTCGCTCGGACGCGTATTTTTTTGTCCGGTCGTGTTTTTTTTTGTCCGGGCATGATTTTTCATCTGGGAGTTTTTTTTCTTTTTTGTCCCGGCGAAAAAATTGGATCAGGGTGAAAAAATTATTTCAAGTTAAAAAAATTGTGTGTGAGACAACATCGCACCTGTGAGAAAAAATTGCGCCCACGACAAAAAAACGCGTTCGGTTGAAAAAATCGCGCCCGGGCGAAAAAAAACGCGCCCTAGCGTAAAAAATGCATTCGGCGAAAAAAAACGCACCCGGGCGAAAAAAACCGCGACCGGGTGAAAAAACCGCGATCGGGCGGAAAAAACCTGTTTGAGTGAAAAAAATGCGCTCGAGCGAAAAAAACGCGCTCGGGCGAAAAAATCGCGGTCGGGCGAAAAAATCGCGCCCGCGTGAAAAAAAATGCGCCCGGTTGAAAAAAATCCGACGGACGAAAAAAACGTGATCGAGCGAAAAAACGCGACCTGGCGATAAAATCACTCCCGGGCGAACAAATCGCGCCCGGGTAAAAAAAATCACGTCTGGGCGAAAAAAATCAAGTTTGGGCGAAAACAATCTTGACCGGACAAAAAATATCGTGACGGGCGAAAAAACACGCCCGAGCGAAAAATCGTCCCTAGGCAAAAAAATTGTGCACGGACGAAAAAAAACACGTCCAAACAAACAGACCCTTATGAATAAATGAGAAATTTAGATAATCACTTATGATCAAACAATACAAACAGTCGACTGCTTATTCATCATTGATTTTATAAAATCTCTATGCAATCATCAATTTTCAATTAGCGGATTATTCATCATCATAAGCTGTCCCAAACAGAGCCTAAGATCACATCAAAGATAATTTTGGAAGATTCACTCAAAACTCATCACAGAGAAATTCCAAAAAGAACAATGAAGAGAGGGAATGAGTTGGAACGAGTACTAATGAAATAAAGTGGTTTAATTCCTAAATGAGAAAAAAGAGTCTAGAAGATACCTGAACAGCGGGAGAAAGCGGGAGAAAGGGCTTCGTCGGCGTTTGCTGGAGGTGAAGAAAGCGGGAGAAAGGGCTTCGTCGGCGTTTGCTGGAGGTGAAGAAAGCGGGAGATTTACGCCGGCGTGTGCTGGAGAAGCCCGACCTTAGGGTTTCCGGAGGAGTCGTCTCGCCGTCGTGTGCGGGGAGAAAGGGGGTCGTCGGACGCCGTCGTGTGCCGGGAGAAAGGGCTTCGTCGGGTGACGCGAGGAGAGCAGCGGCCGTCGGGCGAAGCGGGGAGAGAAGCGGTCGGGTGGGGAGCGACGGAATCGGGATTTTTTGGGGAGTGGTTTGCCCGGATCCAAACAAACCCTAGTAATAAAAAGCTTATTTAATGTAGGTGATTTTAAATTTTGGTTTGCCCCTAGCCAAAAACAATTTGCCCATAACAATCACCTTTTTTTACTGTTTCATTATTAAATGTAGATTCTTCATCTTCTTCCGATTCACATAAAAGACAACAACTGTGTCAACAAAAAGTAGAAAAGTAATCATTGCAGATTGGATCAAAAAAGTATATAAAGATCTAGATGATAATAACAACCCAATTTCCTAGCATAAGCGACCTAAGATCGACAAGTTAACGAGCACAAAATTACTTACCCGAAGCTCCCTAAACACTGGCCTGCCATAATGTAATGGAATTTTATTTTTGCAATATTCGCTAAATGTGTCTGCTAGAGATAATCGACTTGTTAAACGTAATGTATCAGAAAAGATAGATAACTAAAACAATAAAATTTATCTTTATGATATTATTCTACTTTACAGGTACTTCTTTACATTTGCGTATTTTTATGCTTAGATATAGTAGTCAAGTAGTGGCCTCTCCGCCCGAATCTCGTCAGGGCCGCTAAATACTTTATGAAACCCTGGCAAATGTCATAGCCCCCGTCAAATATCATCGTCGCAGCTGAATATCACCATCCCCACAGAATGATGTCGTCCCCACAGAATGATGCTCTACCCGCCGAATGTTGCCGCCCTCACCGAAAGTCGCCGCCCCCGTCGAATGTTCCATCCCACACTGAATGTCGCCACACGCAGTTTGGGGGCGGGAGAAGCCCTCAGTCATAGGTCGGGTACTATCGCACGGGGAACGGGGGTCCCTTATATAAATACTAATAGTCGTGCACAAAAAGCTCGACCGGGCCGGGCTTGGACCGGGCCAGCCGGGCCCGGGTTGTTTGCCAACCGGACTTGGCCGGGGCCTAGCTTGGGTCGGGTCGGGTTGGGGTCCCTCCCAAAGTGGGGCCCGATAAGGCCCTCCAGACCGGGCCCGGGCCGGCCTGATTTCCAGGCGGGTTTAAAATCCTGCCTAATTGGCGGGATTTCCCTAAAAAACCAGCCAATTAGGCGGGATTTTAATCCCGCCTAATTGGCGGGATTTTCCGCCAACCCGGGGGTCGGGCCCAGGCTAGCCGATGCCCGGGGTTTGCCTGGCCCGGCCCATCCCAGTCATCGGGCCGGGCAACCTGCTAAAATGGGGGCCCGATAAGGCCCCAAGCCCGACCTTGCTCCGGGCCGAGCTTTCCTCGGATCGGGCTTTTTGTAATATATATATATATATATATATATATATATATATATATATATATATATATATATATATATATATATATATATATATATATATATATCTCTTTATACTTTAAAGAAGTAGTTTCAAAATGAAGGTTGAACTCCACATTTGATCATGGCCATTTAATATAATCTGAGCTACAAATCTGGGTCATCCATCCAACTAGATTTTGAATTACAATGAGGCCAAATTCGGATTCCTAAAGAATGAACTTCAATTTACCGGGCAGTACTGCCGCCCGCCCTCTGCACACCCCATCAGCTTTATTTCGCAATCATCTTGCCCCGTCAACATCGCGACCGGTCTTAACCCCACAATCCCGCGCTTATAATCCTCCGCTGCTGTGTCAATCCCGCGCCTCTACCCCTCCCGCCGCTAGGTCATCGCCCCGCTGGGTTTGCTCTTCCCGCCGCTGGGTTTGCTCTTCAGTCCTAATCGCGCGGGTTCAGGGCTTCGTCCGACGGCGACTTCCCTCTTCCACGACAATCTTCTGCGGCCGGCCTTTACAGGTAGCCCTTCTTCTTACTCCATAGCTTCCCTTCCTCTTTCGCTCTTAAGCTCCGTTTGTTCACCGCCTGCTCTTGACCTCTGCACTTTACTCCAGGTAGACTGTCGCCGATCAAAAGAAGGGATCTGCCATTTCACCACTCGCTGCTTCAAGCATCGCTCGTCTCCGCAGATTGTTCACCACGCATTCTCCCACGGTTTGTTCACCACGTCTCTATCTTCTCTCCGTTTGTTCACCGGCTGCTTTTTCTGTTTAATTCCTTTTTCCTCACTGCTGCAAATTGATATCTTCTCAACAGTGTCGCCGCCTCCTCCTCCGAAATTGATATCTTATCGGTGGTATTTACTTTCTTCCTCCCTGGTAAAGTGTCTACCTGCACTTCATCCATCTTGGAAATTCCTGTTTACCTGCATCAAATTCATTTTTTTTGAATGTTTACTGAGGTGAATATGTTTGCCTGCACTTCAATATTGTTGCGCTTGGGAGAATTTAAACCCTATAATTCCTGTTTAATATGTTGGTACTGTTGCTCTTGGCCTTTTAATATGATGGTTGGGAGCATTTTTGTTGCTATGAATGTGATTTCTATGAGTGTGATTTACCTGTAGAAATAGAAATCTATTGTTGTATTGTTCCATGTTTTTGTTCCAGGTTTTTGTATTGTTTGATAATATGTTGTATTGTTTTAATATGATGGTTGTATTGTTGTATTGTTTCAAATTTCAAGTCTCTGCCTTTTAATAATATGTTGTATTGTCCTGCTACCCTTCCAGGTTTTTGTTGTATTGTTCCTATTTTTTCAGTGTATTTGTTTGATAATATGTTGTATTGTTTATTTAGTGTTGAATATTATGAAAAACCCCGCACCCAAACAATAAACGTCGCAAGTACATCCCGTCTCAAAATCTACAAAATACAGTTATTGCACTGATTTCCTCCATTGTGAAAGAGCTTCATATATTGTTTGATGGTCAATATTGTTTGATGTTTATTTAGTGTTGGACCAGCCTCATAAGCCGTTCCAATTTCTTCATTTCGTTCTATTTTAAGACTGACGTTATGTTTGTCAAACTTAAAAATATGAAGCATTGATATTAAACAAATGTTGTTCTAACGTTAATGTATAATTTGTGAGTTTTTGCTGATGTACATCTTAGAATTCTATTATGAGTGCGCAATAATGTCTGATGTTTATTTTGTGTTTATTTAGTTTTCAATATTTTAGAACGACGAATTCGAATTGTTTTTTTTCAAAAAACCCTCAACCAATCTTAAAACGACGAATTCGAGTAGTTTTTTCAAGAAACCCTCAACCAATCATAGAACGATGAATTCGAATTGTTTATTTTAATGAGAATGTTAAAAACTAACAATAACAATATATAATCTGTGTAAAATGAGAGTTGGTTTATGAAGGCAGCGCGGGTTCGAAACCTCGTGTTTGCAAAAACCTACCGCGCTGAGAAACAGGCCGGAGATGGGTTTGGGTGGCACTGGACTGCAGTCCTTTAACGACGTCGTGGGGCGGGCCACGTTGTGCAGCCCATTCGGGTGCGGCAGCCTCTGAGCCCTCAATCCGGGTCGTTACATTAGGTCCCAGGATGCTCCCGCTGTTAGGCTCCCATCTAGCTGGCAGGGCCGGGATCCCCGTCGGACATCATTATGACCCTGGGGCTGAGCCCGGTTGATGCTCAATACCTATCGTCAGACTCTCACCTAGTTGATTGGGCCGGCGGTAGCGCCCAGAGGTTGGATAGAGGCAGATTATCTCGCCCTGGGGTTAGGTCCCGGGATGCTCCCACTGTCAAGCTCCCATCTAGCTGGCAGGGCCGGGATCCCCGTCGGACGTCATTATGACCCTGGGGCTGAGTCCCAAGATGCTTCCGCCGTCAGGCTTCCACCTAGCTGACATATGGGGTTCTCGGTAAATGTGGCACTATCTAACACCGGAACCCAGACACCTGAACTTCAAAGGCAAAAGTCATAGGTATGATGGGCTGCGCTCGGCAGGTCGCTGAGCCGATATGGGCGAACCGAGATCTTGGCAGGGCGGCGAGCCGGGACAATGGTTCTGCGAGGCCACACCGCTACTTCATGGGGGTCCAGCTCGCGCGAAGCCGAGTGACCCGGGTGTTAGTCAAGCCGGCCTGCCTCCTTACCCCGTGAGTAGCATAGAGAATCCCTAGACAGAGGGGACGAGTCGCCATTCGCGGGTCGGTCACTTAAGATCTCTATGCCTCCTAAGCTACACTTATGGAACACGCGATCTCGCCAAAGGGACACGGGACCGGAGGCAGCGAGCGGGAGTGCCAAATCAAGCAGCGAGTACGCAGAAAACAGTTTGAACACTTCGAAGAGAACAGACATAAATAAAGAATCATTTCAGGAAAACATGTTTCATTAATCACAAAGTTTACAAGTCTGGGACTCAGCCCGTTTTTACATTGAAACAAACAAAAATACATATAAAAGAAGCTCGACGCAGGGGTTCAGCGAGGCAAGCTCTCAGGCGGCAAGCCCTCCTAAAGGGGTTGATAGGACTTGTCGCCTGGCTTCGGTAACTGAAGGAATAACTATGGCACCACCTCGCTCGCCGAGAGCCCCGCACCTTCGCTCGTAATAAGGCTCGCGCGCTGCAGCGTCTGAAGAGTATGCTTCGCTTCCTTGGCAGCATTCTTCTGCATCATGTCCTCCAGCTCGTACTCGGTGTAGTGTGTGAGCTGACAGCTGCTGCTGGAGGGCGGCAGAGCAGCTGTTGCGGCTTCAAGTTACCACACCCGCGCCTGTGACGCCTCTTTTTCCTTCTCAAGGGTGGCGATCTGGAAGCCTAGATGCTTGGTCGTCTCCGCATCCTGCGAGAAGAGATAGAGTGAACATGAGGAAAGATAAAGCAATCTCAAAGCGATAAGCGGGAGTCGTGGGACTTACCACCCCTCCCAGGTACCCGGCGAGGACGGCATCGGCTGCGTCCGCCCGCTTCCTCTAGTGGTCTGCCTCCTCTTGAGCGAGACAACGAGCTTCCTCCTTTTCGTCTACCAGCTTTTTAAGCGACGGGGTATTCTTCTCCAGCTGGGTGAGCCGCCTGCCCACCATGTGGGCCAGATCCAGACTGCGGAGCTGGGCCCGCGCGCTCTCGTGCACAAGGACGTGCATGGCCTCCTCGTCGTAGATCGCGGCGTCCTCCCGCGCGTACAAGCTGAACGAGAAGTTGTAGGCCTCCCCGCTGATGGACTCCTGCTCCAGTCAGCTCGGCAGCATGGTGGAGATGTAAGCCCGGTTCACCTCCTTGTCCCACTAGAGGAGGGGGATACTGAGCTCATTTAAGGGCCGCTCGTCGAGGCCGAAGTTGCGGTGCCCTCTCGGCACCGGCTTGACAGTGGGCTCCTCTCCTTGCGGCCCAGAGGTGCTGGTCACCTCGCCAGGGGAGCCGCCGATCGAAGCACTCAGAGGGAGATGACTCCCAGCTGGCTGGTCCGCCGGAACCTTGCCCTTATCCCGACTCGCGGGAGGCGCGCCTCCCGCGTTCTTTGGCTTCTTGGGTGGCGGCGACGGTAGAGGTTGTTCGTGGCTAGGCCGCTTCTGGACAACAGAGGCTGGGGTCTCGCGATGCGCGGCGGACATGACCATGGCGCGGGCGAGCTCACCGGAAGTGACTCGCGCACTCTCATAGGGAGGGTGCAAGGGAATGTCTCGCTCGCCTGCAGAGAGGGTTAATGATGGGAAAATAACGGAGTAAAAAGAAAGAAGCGTGAGTTGCTTACCTCCTCGGGGCGGGACAAGGGCGAGGTTGTCAAAGTTCTTGCGCAGAAATGCAACTTCAATGTTCTTCCCGCAGAGAACCCACACAACTCAGATTTATGGCCCCCCATGCTTGGAGGGGGTAGCTCGCCTCGCCAAGATGGACTGGCGAGAAGGGGATGTTGCCGAAATCCCCCTTGACGACAACGAACTTCTTCAGCCAGTTGTGACTTTTGTTGACTGTCTCCCGCACTTTGACGTGAGTGCTGGAGAAGTAGGGGGTCCCATCTTTGTTCACCAAGAAGGAGAATGTTGGGTACATTGAAAAATGTGCACCTGATTTGGAGAAGCCTCTCTTAGCTCAATGATATACATCAATGTGTATTTGATGTTATTTTGAGTTTATATGTGCAGGTTAAGAATGTGCTGGAATGCAGGAAAAATATTCTAAGTCCATATGTCGACACCTGAGGAAGCTGTGTCGACACTCCGGTAAGATTGTGTCGACACTTGGAAATGGCTGTGTCGACACTTCAGTAAATTTGTGTCGACACTGGGAGGAAGTGTCGACACACAGAAATAGTCAGTCAACATAAACTGTGTCGACACCGGGAGGCTGTGTCGACACACAGAAGCAGAGTCGACATCAATTGTGTCGTCACATGGAGGCAGTGTCGACACACACAAATTCTGTGTCTATAACAACTGTGTCGACACACCGGACTTGTGTCGACACATTCTCAAGTTGCAGAATCAAGAAGCTATGTCGACATCAAGACAGCTATGCCGACAACACCAAAGTCAGTGTCGACACATAAGTCACTTGTGTCGACACATATTGACAGATGGTCTCGACACTTTATGACAAACAGACTCAACGCTTTGCTGACAAAGACAAAGGCTCAAGATCTGTTTGATGACTTGACAGCTGTGAGTTACAACAGGTTTACTGAAGCTGTCAGACTTATCAGAAGTTAGTTATAAACTGGATCAGCCGGTTACCATGGATGAAGTCTATATATAGATGGATTCAGAAGAAGAAAGACAGTTAATGTATAATTGATTATTGACACAACTAACTCAACTATTGTGAGAGTGATCTGATCAAGAAATTACAAGTCACAAAGAAGAAGATCTTCGTGAGGAGATCTAAGAAGACAATCTGAAGTAGTTTTCTATTCAGATTCTGTCTAAGTTGAATTCAATAAAGAATTCAGAAGTTACTTCAAGAGGTTTGGATAGAGAGAGATCCAGCTATTTGGAGTCAAGCAGGAGACAACCATAGGTTCATAAGAAGCAGATGCTGAAATAATCTATCAAGAAGATTCAAATCTATTTCCTGAGTCTAAGAAGGAAGCTGCCAGTCAGTTATATACAAAGGAAATCAACCCAACTAAGTTCAGATTCAAGAAGCTTTGAAGAAAGCTAAGATCAAGTTGATTTCATCCATCAGCCTCTTCAAGAAGCTGATCAAGAAAGTTCTTATCCCTTCTCTCTCAATAGGGGTAAGAGATTACAAAATTCTTTATTAAATTCTGTAGGATCTATTTATAGATCTGAGTTGTAAGCCTATTTTATAAAGGCTGAGTGTAGGATATTTGTTCTCTGAGTGGTAGGGTTGTTTATGCCTGAGTTATAGGAGAAGGTATTCTCTGAGTTGTAGGCCTTGTGGCAAGGCTGAGGTAGGGCTGTTTATGCCTGAGTTGTAGGAGAAGGTCTTCTCTGAGTTGTAGGCCTTGTGGCAAGGCTGAGGTAGGGATTGTTAGCCTGAGTTGTAGGAACCTTATAAGGTTCTGAGTTGTAGGAATCCTTCTAGATTCTGAGCTAAAGGAAGAAGTTAGGCCGACTCTAGCATACTACTAGATAGGTGAAGGGGGAAAGTGGATGTACCCAGACCTTGGGGAACCACTATAAATCTGTGTGCAATCTGTGATGTTTGTATGTTTGTGATTGCTGTGCTGTGTTAGCTTAGAAATATCTGATCTATTCAAAGTACTGTAGTTATATTCTGCCTTAAGTTAAATCAAGGAAAAGAACCTATTCACCCCCCTCTAGGTGTTTAGGTAGCCTTGAAAGTAAAACTATTAAGTGGTATCAGAGAGAGGTTGCTCAAATAAGGACTTAACAGTCTGAGTTAGATCCCTAAAGCAGAATCAAGAATCAAGAAAATGGGTTCTGGAAAGAATCACAAGGAACTAGGGTCAATGAAATTACCCATCTGCAGAGTAGAGATTTTTGGAATCTGGAAAGAAAGGGTTAGATTGTTTATGGAGGCCTCTGACCCAAGGATATATATCACAGTAAAAGATGGTCCATATATCCCTATGCATGTGTCTGTTTTAGATGCAAATCAGAGAACCCCTAAGGATTTTTCTGAAATGACTAAGGATGAGATTATATTGGCAACTATGGATAAAAGGGCTCAGAATATCATAGTGAGTGCCATAGATGATTCTAATTTCCAAAATTTGATTCACTACAAAACCTCCAAGAAAATGTGGGACACTTTGATTGTCTACATGGAGGGTTCTGAAGAAGTTAGACAAGACAAGAAGTCTATGCTCAACTAAGAATATGAGAGTTTCAGACAAGGGAAGCCTGATAGCATATCTTAATGCTACAAGAAATTCTACAGGATAGTGAATCAACTAATGTCCTATGGAAGGGTCTTCAGTACTTATGAGCTGAATGACAAATTCCTGAGATCCTTGACAAAGGATTGGGATACCAAGATTTGTGCCATTAGAGAAGTGGCCAAACTAGCAGACATTTCTCCTCCAACCTTATTTGGAAAGTTGTTATCATATGAAATGCAAATAATGGCTAGGAAGGAGGAAGAAAGAAATACAAAAGGAGAGCATAGAGAAAAGTCAGTGGCCTTCAAGGTTGAAGCCACTAGAAAGAGCAGGAGGATGTCTTCATCACCTCCTAAGGAAGTTGCAGAAGTTATCTCAGAGAATTCAGATAATTAGAACTCAGATAGCAGTGATTCAGATGCAGATTTTGCTGCCTTTACAAGGCAGTTTCAGAGGTTCTTGAAAAAGAAGCAGTGGAAGTCAAGGCCCTCCACATCACAGCTAGTTGATGACTACTATCAAAAGAGAAAGTCATCAAGAAAGGAAAGGAGCAGGTCTAAGCCCAGCAAAGCTACAACATCAAAAATTGTTTGCTATTGCTGCAATAGGCCAGGACATTGGTGGCTGAGTGTCCAGAAAAGAGGAAGGAGTCAGCAGACAGAAAGAAGACTCAACAAAAGGGCAAGAAGGAGAAATCCTTTGTTGCTAAGAAGGAGAAGAGTCTTACAGATCAATCCTCCTCAGAGTCAGAATCTGAAGCTGAAGCATACATTGGACTGTATGCAGCTAGTGAAGAAGAGGAGTTTATGCAATTGCTGGACTCCATCAATGAACAAGAAGACCATCAGTGCTTGGGACTGATGGCTGAATCAGAAGACAACAAGTATCAGGATCAGCCTGGTCCCAGTAAGGTACAAAGTAATTCTAGAATTTCTGATTACAGCACTGGTTCAGAGTCAGATTCATCTTCATCAAGTGATGAGGAAGGATCAGAATCTGAAGGAGATATTCATCAGTTGATAGATGAATGTGGGGACTTATTGCAGGCACTTAAGAAAAGCAAAAACCTGGCCAAAACTCAGGCTAAGGAGATTGCAGATCTTAAGATGACTGCATCTGGTTTAGAGAAAGAATTGGATCAACAAATGAATGAGGGTGCCAAGCTGAAAACTATTACTGTTATTCAGATGGGCACAATCACATATAAAAATGATCTAATTAAAAGTCTGGAAGTCAGACTTCAAGTAGAGAAAGATTTGGTGGCTAGCTACTCTAAGCCAAAACCAATCTTACCCTTAATTGATGAGTTTGTGGCTCAAAAGGGTAAGGCTGGAATAGGCTATAAAGGTAACACCAGGGCTGCCCATTTCAAGAGAAAGAGCAAAGCCTCTGTTCAGCCATTGAACTTTAAAGTCCCTGTAGTTTTTAGAAAGGTGTATGAGCCTTCTAACAAGTATGACTTTGAGAATACTCAAGGTCATAATAAGACTAAAGTTCTGAATGACAAGGGTGGTTATGTCAATAAGTCAGCTCATGTTCATAAACCCCATGGTTATATGAAACCAGTGGGTGTAGCTGCAGCAGCACCAGCACAGTACAGAAATTCTTCTATCAAAAATGTATCTAGGCCTAGATACAACAAGTATGAATGCTGGTGCTGTGGCAAGACAGACCATTTTGCCTTAGACTGCTGACATAACATAAGTGTCAGGAAGAATAACAGTCTACCAGTTAGAAGAGCTGTTGGTAGTTTTGATATGAATGATGCTAACTTGAACCAAGGACCCAAGACTTACTTGGGTACTAAGGGAAAGTAATTCTGTGTTACAGGAAAGTCCAAGTTGTCATGCCCCTGTATGGTACTTGGACAGTGGATGTTCCAGGCACATGACTGGAACAAAGGGGCTGTTGAAGGAGTACACATCTATCAAGGATGGGCCTAAAGTAATCTTTGGTGGATCTGAAAGAGGAATCATCAAAGGATTTAGTAACATCTCTTCCAACCAAATTATCATCACTCAAGTGGCTTATGTAAAAGGTTTGAAACACAACCTGATAAGCATAAGTCAGCTGAGTGATCTAGGATATGACATTTCATTTGTTAAAAATGGATGGAATATCAAAAGGTCAAGTGATCATAAGGTCATATTGACTGGGTATAGAAAGAGAAATATTTATTGTCTTAATTTTGAGTGTGAGAACAAAGGTTCTCCTATTTGTCTTGTAGCTGATGAGAAAGCATCTCATTGTGTCAAATGGCACAAGAAGCTGGCTCATCTTAACTACAAAACAATTGGCCAACTCTTTAGCAAAGAGTTAGTGATGAATGGTCCTCAAGTTAAGTGTATAAAGAAAGGGATATGTTCAGCTTGTCAAAAGGGCAAGCAGACAAAATCCTCCTTTCATAGCCTTGAAAACAAGGATTCAGTGAGGTGTATATACCTCTTACATATGGATCTTTTTGGTCCTATGCCAGTAGAGCTGTCACTTAAAACCGAAAACCGCAAACCGAACCCGAACCGAACCGGAACCGCAAAGAACCGGACCGAACCGTTCGCAAATTATTCGAGTTCCGGTTTGAATTTTGGAACCGTGAACAACATTGGTCTGGGTGTGGTTTTTACATATTATTATCCGGACCGGGACCGGAACCGCAACATATTAGTCTCAAGCGGTTTCAAGATTTTTAGAACCGATCCGAACCGGACCGAATAAGAACCGAACCGCAACCAATTTATTATTATTATTATATTGTTATTATTTTATAATTTATCTATAATATTTATACTTAATATCACGAGTGAAGCTGGTGCAATTTGAACCCAAACTGCAATCGCACTAAAGGAGGTCGATTTTGGACCGAACAAAACTTCACCGCATAAAAACCATATGGTATGGCTTGACATTGTTGCGGTTTAGAGTCAATTCTTGCAGTACATTTTTTATTTTTATACAGTTATATAATATATTTTCAATTTTACTTACATATTTTTTTGAAATATTTTATTTAAAAATATAGAAGATATACAACTACTATTTATCAGTAATCATGAAAGACAATTAATTGTAGACGGTTGTTACGGTTGAGCATGCCGACGAGACGTGCACAAGTCAACTAGAATTCATGGCAAGTCTACACGCGTAGGAAAGCAATTGATACTATCCCACCGATCGTGGAAGAGACCGTCGAGAAGTGCGCAACATAATTATTTCTATTTCGATGTTTTTTTGAGTTTTACTATTTGCAGCCCACTTTTATTTCATTCCGTCAAGTTTGATCTTGGTTTTAGTTGGAATCGATTGGAACCGGACCGAACCGCATGGAACCGGACCGAACCGATAGTGGTCGGATTGGTTTTGGTTCTTGTTGAACCGTAACCGGAACCGTTGACACGACAGTTCCAAAAATTAAGCTGGAACCGGAACCAGAACCGGAACCGGTCAAATCAAATAAGATTTTGGTTCTAATTTGAAGAACCGTTACCTTAATGGTTCGGTTCATGATTTTAGTAGAACCAGAACCGAACCGGAACCGTGACAGCTCTATATGCCAGTTCATAGTCTAGGTAGGAAGGTGTACACTTTTGTGGTTGTAGATGACTATTCTAGATATTCCTGGGTGTTCTTTCTAAGACAGAAATCTGAAACCCCAAGTGTTTTACACAGTTTTGTCAGACAAATTCAGAATGAACTAGACAGTACAGTGGTCAAAATCAGAAGTGACCATGTCACTGAATTTCAATCTGAAAGTATGACAAGATTGTGTGAAGAGTTTGGGATTTTTCAGGAATTCTCCTCACCTAGAACACATCAGCAAAATAGTATTGCTGAAAGAAAGAATAGGACATTGATTGAAGCTGATAGAACTCTATTGAGTGACACCACTCTCCTAGAATATTTCTGGGCTGAGGCAGTAAACACTGCATGTCATGTGCTCAATAGGGTTTCTATCACCAAGTACCACAAAAAGACTCCCTATGAGATTATGAAAGGTAGAAAACCAAATTTATCCTATTTTAGGATCTTTGGTTGCAAGTGTTATATCCTTAACAATGGCAAGTCTTATTTAACTAAGTTTGCTGCCAAATCCCAAGATGGGATATTTGTTGGGTACAATAACAATAGTAAGGCTTATAGAGTCTACAACTTGATTACTCAGGTTGTAGAAGAATCTGTACATGTTGTATTTGATGAATCAAGATTAATCAACAGTGAGTTGCCTTGTAGTTCATACAGTCCAATAGGTATAAGCAATAGAATGAACAAGCTTTCCATTGCAGAAGGCACAACTGCAGATGAAGGATTGGAAAATGATGGCTACTATCCAGAGGGAGTACAAGACTCTCTAGAAGCTGATGACAACCAAGAGGTGCAGCATAATGAAGAAACTGGAGGTGTTCAGCTAGAAGGAATTTTACCTCCAGTTGTAAGACATCTAAAGGATCATCCAGCAAATCAGATAATTGGTGATCCAAGACATAGAGTGCAAACCAGAAGTAGAAATATGAATACAGTCCTGCACTCAAGCTTTCTATCTCAACTGAAGCCAAAAAAATTTTAAGAAGCTATCCAAGACCAACACTGGATTAATGCTATGCAAGAGGAGCTTAATCAGTTTAGAAGATGCAAGGTCTGGGAGTTGGTTCCTAAACCAAAAGACCACAACATAATTGGTACAAAGTGGATTTTTATAAACAAGTTGGATGAGAATGGATTCATTGTGAAGAATAAAGCAAGATTGGTTGCAAAAGGATACATGCAGGAAGAAGGAATAGACTTTGATCAAACATTTGCCCCAGTAGCAAGACTGGAAGCAATCAGAATGTTCCTTGCCTATGCAGCATATCAAGGCTTCAAAGTATACCAAATGGATGTGAAATTAGCATTCCTGAATGGTGATCTAAAAGAAGAAGTCTATGTAGAGCAGCCTTCAGGTTTTGTAGATTCTCTTAAACCTGGTTATGTCTATAGACTTAGGAAAGCATTGTATGGGTTAAAGCAAGCCCCAAGGGCTTGGTATGAAACCCTGTCTACTTTCCTTATTGAGAACAAATTCTCAAGAGGTAAAATAGACAAAACTCTATTCCTAAGGGAATCTAAAGGGAAGATAATCTTAGTTCAGATCTATGTAGATGACATAATTTTTGGGTCTACAGAGAACAACCTTTACAAGAAGTTTGCCAAACTTATACAAGGAAAGTTTGAAATGAGCAGTATGGGGGAACTTAAGTTCTTCTTGGGACTCCAAGTAAGATAGACTGATGATGGCGTGTCCATATTCCAGTCTAAGTTCACCAAGGAATTGATTAATAAGTATGGTATGGAATCATCCTCAACCATGAGAACTCCTATGGGAACAAGTATGCTTATATGCAAAGATGATGCAGGTAAACCTTTAGATGAGTCTTTGTATAGAGGAATAATTGGCTCTCTATTATATCTCACTGTTAGTAGACCAAACATTATGTATGCTACATGTATCTGTGCTAGGTACCAAGCATTCCCTAAAGAATCACATTATACTGCAGTCAAGAGGATTTTGAGATATCTAAAGAGCACACCTAATCTAGGCCTTTGGTATCCTAGGAATGGAGATTTTCTACTAACAGGTTATTCAGATGCAGATTTTGCAGGCTGTAGAGAAAATAGAAAGAGTACTACAAGTACATGCCAATTCTTGGGAGGAAGATTGATATCTTGGAGTAGTAAGAAGCAGACTAGTGTGGCAATATCCACAGCTGAGTCTGAATATATAGCAGCAGGAAGTTATTGTGCACAGCTGTTGTGAATTCAACATCAGCTAAGGGACTATGGTATTCAAGTAAATAGAACACCTTTATTGTGTGATTCTAAAAGTGCAATTTCTATTGCAAACAATCCTGTTTCATATAGTAGGACTAAGCATATAGAGATAAAATACCATTTTCTTAGAGAACATGTAGAAAAAGAAGACATCTCATTAGAATTTGTTAAAACTGATTATCAAATTACAGATGTATTTACTAAGCCTCTTGATGAAACTAAATTCAATAGATTTAAAATTGAATTAGGCATGCTGATCATAGGTTAGTTTACCAAAAATTGGCTAAGTAAAATTGTGTCGACACATTCAGGAATAAAGTGTCGACACAGAAAAGTCATGTCGACAATTCAGGGAAATTGCGTCGACACAGAGAAAATGTGTCGACACCTAAGGGACAAAGAGTCGACACATCCAGAAATGTAGTGTCGACACAACCAGAGTAATGGTGTCGACACTTACAGATTTTGTGTCGACACTTATAATAAGAGTCGACACAGAATTTCTGATGAACTACTAAGTATCTCCTGTGTCGACATATCATCAATTGGTGTCGACACATAGTAGTCAGCGTCGTGGTCGAGACAATAGAAGTTTGTGTTGACACATTCCAACAGTGTCGACACTTTTAGACAGTTTTTACCCGCCTTTTGACCTTCTTTGATTAGAAGGGTATAAATAGGTCTAGACCTTATTCTGTCGACACGCTCACAAGGGTTTCGAGACATAAACATTGTGTAGACAATCTCTCTTCTCTCCAACCAAGCTTTCTCTTCATTCCAATGGCGCCCAAGGTTGAAGACAATGTCAATGAGGGATATGAGTTGGTCAGGCATGCATTCAATGATGCCGAATCAGAGATCAAACAGGTCATTACTCTTCTTATTGACAACAGATTAGAATATCTTGTCTCTGAACCTTCAAAGATATGGAAGAAGGAAGTATTCGAGTTCTACACTGCTGCATCGATGGACTCAATAGGCTTGAAGATCAAATCCACTGTACATAGCGAAAAGGTCAAGCTATCACAGAAAAGGTTAAGCAAGATTCTCCATCTACCTAGAATATAAGATGAGGAAGAGGTACCAGCCTCAAGGAACAGGGAGGCGCTTCAATGGTGTGGATTGGATCCAACCATAAAGATAGGATCTGTCATCAACAGGAAGGACATGAATCCTCAGGGGAAATTCCTGTCTAAGATTATAGGAAAAGTGATCTTGTGCAAGCCAGGTGGCCATGATAGGATATCAGCCTATATGTTCAGCCTGATGTCAAGGGTAATCTTTAAGATACAAACAAATTAGTCTGCAGTACTATTTGATAAGATTAAAGAAGGAATCAAGAAGCCAAACTTGGCTAGAATCATGAGTCTGTACCTAGCTGGAGTAATTCCAGAGGTAATGCAACAGATTCCTGGATCAAAGATAAACCATATGAGAAGAATGGACATGAGGTTATTCTCAAGATGGGATAGAGTTCTCTCTAAAGAAATGCTTGATGTGGACAGGCAAGAGCATGGTCCTGCAGATGCACAAGTCCAGGAAGTTACTATATCTGCACAGGTGCATGGGGAGCCAGTTATTGCACAAGTGTAGGGGGAGCTAGAAAGTACACAAGTCCAGGACAATGCTGAGAATGCACATATGCAGGGGGAGCCAGAGTCTGAACATGTACAAGAGGAAGAAAGAATCAATTTATAAGAGGACATTGTTCCTCAAACTGAACTTGATATTTCTGGTGCTGCTGCTGCTGCTGAGAAAGTACAATCTCCTGCTCTCACACAACAAGAATTTACTCTTGAAGAGCTATTTCCTAATATTGGAGGAGAAACAGATAAAATCACTACAACAAATTGCACTTATAGTAAGGACCTAAATCGTTACAATAAGTATCAAAAATCGTTACAAAAACTCTTTGGTAACGAAAAAAACTTTATGTAACGGTCGTCCTCTAAAGCTCGACGCTAATACTTCTTGTAACGAATATATGTGTGTCGTTACAATAAATTAGCTACAATAGTAAAAAAGTTCCGCCGCCGCCCGCCGGCCGCCCGCCGGCCGGCCGCCCGCCGGCCGCCCGCCGGCCGCCGCCCGCCGCCGCCCGCCGGCCGCCGCCCGCCGGCCGCCGCCCGCCGCCGCCCGCCGGCCGCCGCCCGCCGCCCGCCGCCGCCCGCCGACCGCCGCCGCCCGCCGACCGCCGCCCGCCGCCGCCCGCCGCCGCCCGCCGGCCGCCGCCGCCCGCCGCCCGCCGCCGCCCGCCGCCCGCCGCCCGCCGGCGCACCTGCCCGCGAGCCCACGAGCCCAGCATATTTCAAAAATTCATTGTGGAATTGGCTATATAAACCCAAAATTAATGTTTTAACTGGCGGTGTGGGACTAAAAATGGCCAAACATATTGTGAGAAAAAATTACTATTTGTAACGTAACATTAATGTTGTTACAAATACTTATATTTATAGTAACAAATTAATTTTTATTGTAACAAATTATAAAATATTCGTTACACAAAGTACTTTTTGGTAACAACAGAAAAAATTCGTTACTAAATATAGCTATTAGTAACAAACTGTGTTTTAGTTATATTTCAGTCCTTACAACAGGTGCAGTTTGTTGTAGTGAATGGAGACCCTAAGGGTTGAGGGGGAGCAGGTTGATATTGAGGAAGAGCAATAAGTAGCTGAGAAAGACATTTCTTTCACTCCTCAAGAGAGGGTTAATGTTGACAGTTCTTCAGAATCTGAGCAGGAAGAAGTAAGGGAGGCAAAGAAAAGAAAACTTATAGTTTTCAAGAGGAGAAGTCAAAGCTATAAGCAGGCTTTACAAGCTTCTTATTCCCAACCAGCACCTGCAATTGATTACAACAAACTTTTGGTGGATTTACAAGTCAAAATGGATGAGCAGAGATTGCTTCTTGAAAAGTATGTGGATGAAAGCCATAAGGCTCTTCAATTTGATCTGGCACAAGATATAAAATCTATTAGATTTGAAGTTAATCAAAATAAAAGAGAGATGACAGATTGCTTCCACAAGGGAGGCAATGCTGTGGTATTCCTTGCAAAGCAACAAGCTGACATTAAGAAGCAAGTGGATAAGATGGTTGTTAAACAAGGCTATGTCCTTGAGAATCAATTAAGAATGAATGACAATTTGACTGAATCACATAATGTGATAGTCACTGAGTTCACAAACACTGTTGTGGCAATGACTGCAGCTAGGAATAAGGAAAAGGAAGAATATGATCAGAAGCTACAAGTTGTCCTAGATGCAGTTAAAACTGCCATTACATCATCTGAGAAGATAATTAGTGAAAAGCTTCAAAAGTTAAAGCCATTCTTTAAAGATGGAATCAACTATCTGGATGGACAAATAAGATTTCAGAAAGAGGACTTAAGAGATCATATGACCAGATAAGTCATAAAGGGGGAGAGGGTATTAGTCTATGCTGGATCTGATCATGCCAAATGGGTAACTAACAGCATAAGAGCCACTCTTGGATATCCACCCTTGTGTGATGATGATAATATGGCTGAGTCATGTGTGCAAACAGCTCTACTTGAAGGTGATCTACCTGAGGTTGCCCAAGTCATTTACCCACTTGCAGATATTGACATGATACATCAACAAGTTGAGTCTATGTACAACCCTCCTCTACCAATTACAAATGTGATTATTGAAAAGATAGATATGCCAGAAGCTGGTCTAAAAGCTCAGCAAGATGCTCTATTATCAAAGAAAAGATTTAGAGAGCAAGCAGAATTAAAGCCAGACTTTGAGCAGTGGAGCCCCACTTCAAGGAATATCATATTAACTGCATGGAAAGCTGTCAAAGACCAAGTACATGAAAGAGGAAAATGGTACAATGAGCAAGAATGGCAAAAGCATGAAGCCAGGCAGGAGGCTATAGTTCAATACAGGAGAAAGGCTAAGATGGGGAAGCTACCTCCTGATGCTCAAGAGCCTAGCAAGTATTTTCCCAAGCCTTTTCATTATTTGGAAAGGCAAAGGATCAAGGCTGAAGCACAGAAGAAAGGTGATTTGAAAGGCAAGAAGCCCATGGAAGATACAGAACCTCCTGCTCAGGCTCAGATAATGTCTGAAAAGGGATAGTCATCAAGGAGCCAGCCCAGCCTTAGTCTTAGCTTTACTAGTTTTTTGTTCAAGAACTATGTATTGTTAGTTTGTTAAAGAAATCAATGTAAACAACTTGTAACAAACATTTTTGAGTTTATATACAAAACATTGTTCTGTGATCATTCTCTTTTACATCTTTATTCTGTCATATAACAATGATATATGTTTTGTTTATATAGTACCCTGTAATATAATGCTTATATACATCATCAGGTTTATTTTCCAAGTGGTGTATATCATTGGCTAAAGGGTTATGACTTCTCCAAATAGGGGGAGATTGTTGGGTACATTGGAAAATGTGTACCTGATTTAGAGAAGCCTCTCTTAGCTCAATGATATACATCAATGTGTATTTGATGTTATTTTGAGTTTATATGTGTAGGTTAAGAATGTGCTGGAATGCAGGAAAAATATTCTAAGTCCATATGTCGACACCTGAGGAAGCTGTGTCGACACTCCAGTAAGATTGTGTCGACACTTGGAAATGGTTGTATCGACACTTCAGTGAATTTGTGTCGACACTGGGAGGAAGTGTCAACACACAGAAATAGTAAGTCGACATCAACTGTGTCGACACCGGGAGGTTGTGTTGACACACAGAAGCAGAGTCGACATCAATTGTATCGTCACATGGAGGCAGTGTCGACACACACAAATTCTATGTCTACAACAACTGTGTCGACACACAGGACTTGTGTCGACACATTCTCAAGTTGCAGAATCAAGAAGCTGTGTCAACATCAAGGAAGCTATGTCGACAACACCAAAGTCAGTGTCGACATTTAAGTTACTTGTGTCGACACATATTGACAGATGGTCTTGACACTTTATGACAGACAGACTCGACGCTTTGCTGACAAAGACAAAGGCTCAAGATCTATTTGATGATTTAACAGCTGTGAGTTACAACAGGTTTACTGAAGCTGTCAGACTTGTCAGAAGTTATTAATAAACCGGATCAGCCAGTTACCATAGATGAAGTCTATATATAGATGGATTCAGAACAAGGAAGATAGTTAATGTATAATTGATTATTGACACAACTAACTCAACTATTGTGAGAGTGATCTGATCAAGAAAGTACAAGTCACAAAGAAGAAGATCTTTGTGAGGAGATCTAAGAAGACAATCTGAAGTAGTTTTCTATTCAGATTCTGTCTAAGTTGAATTCAATAAAGAATTCAGAAGTTACTTCAAGAGGTTTGGATAGAGAGAGATCCAGCTATTTGGAGTCAAGCAGGAGACAACCACAGGTTTCACAAGAAAAAGATGTTGAACTAATCTGTCAAGAAGATTCAGATCTATTTCTGGAGTCTAAGAAGGAAGCTGCCAGTCAGTTATATACAAAGGAAATCAACCCAACTAAGTTCAGATTCAAGAAGCTTTGAAGAAAGCTAAGATCAAGTTGATTTCAGCAATCAGCCTCTTCAAGAAGCTGATCAAGAAAGTTCTTATCCCTTCTCTCTCAACAGGGGTAAAAGATTACAAAATTCCTTATCAAATTCTATAGGATCTATTTATAGATCTAAGTTGTAAGCCTATTTTATAAAGGCTGAGTGTAGGAGATTTGTTCTCTGAGTGGTAGGGCTGTTTATGCCTGAGTTGTAGGAGAAGGTATTCTCTGAGTTGTATGCCTTGTGGCAAGGCTGAGGTAGGGTTGTTTATGCCTGAGTTGTAGGAGAAGGTATTCTCTGAGTTATAGGCCTTGTGGCAAGGCTGAGGTAGGGCTTGTTAGCTTGAGTTGTAGGAACCTTATAGGGTTCTGAGTTGTAGGAATCCTTCTGGATTCTGAGCTAAAGGAAGAAGTTAAGCCGACTCTAGCATACTACTAGATAGGTGAAGGGGAAAAGTGGATGTACCCAGACCTTGGAGAACCACTATAAATCTATGTGCAATTTGTGATGTGTGTATATTTGTGATTGATGTGCTGTGTTAGCTTAGAAATATCTGATCTATTCAAAGTACTGTAGTTATATTCTGCTATAAGTTAAATCAAGGAAAAGTACCTATTCACCCCCCTCTAGGTGTTTAGGTAGTCTTGAAAGTAAAACTATCAGAGAACAACTTGAAGAAGACCGCAAGACTGAACTCAATCCGCTCTTCCCGCAGGAAGCAGGCAAACCCGACCACTACCGCAATAGAGTTAGGGTTCGTCTGGACGAGGATGACCCCGAAGTATTTCAGTATTTTGTAGACCTCAGGCTATAGGGGAAGCCGGAGGCCCGCATCGAAGTGGGTCATAGGATGGCGAGTTCCTCCCCTGAGAGGTCGTTGATTTTTTTCCCCATTCTGGGTCGCCTCGCCACGAAGCCTGGCAGGATGTAATCGCCGATCGCATCAAGGAATTCATCTTCGTAAATGGCGACATATGAGAAGTCGTGCTCAGAGAAAGTCCAGGCGCACTTGCTTCGCCCATCAGTGTCTCCTCCACCACCTCCCATCTCGCAGATAGATTGTTAGGTGGGACGATGCAGTTTCCGCGGGGAGCGGACGAGTCGGTAGTCGCGGGAAGTTGAGAAAGAAAGGAAGTCTTAAATGTGGTAGGTAAGGGAAGATTGGCAGGTCCAATTTATAAGAAGAAAAAAGGGCGGGAAAATGTCCCGTCGGTGGGAAAAGTGCGTATAGAAATAATACGCCCTGACGCTTCGACTCCTGGGCCCGCCGTAAGTTCCTGCCAGCTCGCTAAAGCATTGGGATAGTTAATCGACAGCGATCTGCGCTCACTCACGTCCGCCCAAGAGGCGGGTTGGCCGCGACTCGCGCCTGCTGAAGCGAGAGGGGCATGGTCGCTTCGACTTGCGTTCAGCAGATGACCGGCTCGCTCTTGCCAAGACCAGGCAGCGAGCCGGGCGAGCCTGACCAATAGTCTCGCGCCCCACCTTAGGAAGGGGTAGGTGAGCAAGGACACCCCGTCCATTTTAACTTAAAAGAAGACTAAGCAACAAAGTTATTAAAATAATACGCAGAAAACATAAGCCCACCAACGAGTGAGAGATCTCAAATAATTACAAGCGTTCAATGTCCAAAAAAAATAAAAAGGAATTTTATGGCCCTACCACACGAGCTGATCAACGATGCAGGTGCGGCCCAGGCTTAACGATCGGAGGCGAGGAAGGGGCGAGTGGCTCAGTACTGGATCCATTTCCACATGCCCCGCCTTCGTGTCCCAGACCAGGGGGGTCGGGGTACGCGACGGTAATGGTACTCGCGAACTGCCAATAGTTCTCGCTGGGCCAGGTCGACCTGCTCTGTGGCATGCCTGAGCCGCTCCTCCACTCGCGTAAGGTGTACCCCCGGAGAAGTGGTCACATCCCCGTCAGCAGGGCGCCTCATGCCCTCCAGCACCGTGAACCACTCGTCCGCCTTAGCCTTGTCCTCGTCTACCCTATCGCAAACCTCCTGCAACAGCAGGGCTTGTTTAAGAAATAACCGCGTCACCCGCTTCTTCATACCTTCGGTGTCCAGCGGATTACCCAGGTAATCCGAAATGTGATCCGTAGAAGGGGGAGCCGAGTACCCCTCACTCATCTCGATGTCGGAGGATGAGATCATATTAAAGCCTACAGAGATAGGGGAGGTTAGAAAAAGCAAGAAGGTCATAAGCAAGCAAGTGTACAAACTAACCGGGGGTTGGCACGTCCCTCACGCCGGCAGGAAGTCGGGAGGTACCCGGTCGGCCCTAGAAGGATTCGCCTCCAAGAGCTGCAAAGATTTTCCCTAGCCCGGGAGGGATTGGCGACGGAGAAATCGCAGGAGGGGCATGCCCCTAGGCCGAAGGGCTAGCGACCCTCTTGTACAACCCCGTGTTCGCAGAGTGGGCCCACGACCCTAGGAGAGCAAACAGGTGAGCCCCGCCCGCGTCAGAACAACAAGCAGGCGGACTGAGAATGACCAACTCGCTCTCGCCAAAGCTAGGCGGACAAGCTACGCGAGCTGGTCCACGCAGCCCGCGCCCGCCTGGAGTTCGTCGAACTCAATTTCTCTTCTACCCAGCTCGCGCCCGCATGGAGTTCGTCGAACTCAATATCTCTGGGCTTCGGTAGTAACCATCTCAGAGCGGCCTGATTCGCGCTCGCCTACAGACGGAAGGCGGGGGGAAACTGAGGTCACATTCGCCTAGGACGCCGAGGAATGCCTCGGCATCCGACGTCACGCACTCGCCCCAGGGAGCTCGGCAGAAAATAGGCGAGCTAGATCGGTTGGGCCCGTGTCCGCCGAGGTTCGGGGAAGGTGGCGAGTGCCAGCTCCATCGAGCACTCGGCGCCCTAGGCGAGTGGAGGCGCCGAGTGCCAGCTCCATCGAGCACTGCTCGCCCCAACCGAGTGGAGGTTTTAGAGGGCCACTCGCCCAGTTTTTCTGTGATGTATCTTTACCATTTTGCCCCCGTTGGCCTGCCTATAACCAGCTAGAATAGCGGAGTTATGCTGTTGGCAGACCCAGCTGGGCTGCACATAGCTGTTCAGAATAGCAGAGGTTGGCTACTTGCAGGTTGATTTCAGAAATGTATAAATAGACCTAAGGGACACCTCAGAAGGCATGCTCACTTGTCTCCCAATCTTCTAGCGCTTTCTAAGGTTGTCTTAGCTCGGCTCTTGGCTAGGGAGGGGAAGCACTCTAAGATCTTTCGAGTGTGTGGTGGGACCTCTACACCGAGCCCTTGGGTTGGTTCTTTATTCTTTTTCCTCGTCATTTTGCTTTTGGGAGAGAAGTAGGTGCGCGATCACCCCTTCCCCAAGGGTGAACTCCACAGAGACCAATTTTTCGGTTTCAACACCGTTTAGTTATCAACGAGGCGGAATACCCCAGTTCCCCTTTATCTTCTCCTTCGCGGGGCGTTTCCAACAGGAAGGGGAATCCAAAAACCGAGTGGCGAATCAGACAGGAGGACCGCATACCTCAGGGGAGACCTCGGTTCCGACTGCCGAGCTAGACGCAGGGGTGTCATTCGCAGGAGACCGCTTGATGATCTTTCCTTTCTTCGGCCTGAAGAGGGGGCCGGGTGATCCACACGTCAGCCACGGAGCTGCACCAAGGGCCTTCTCCCAAGTCCCCTCCCTCACAACCGCTAGGCGCGCTCGCATCTCGTCGGACATAAGCATCCTTCAAGCTACAGTTCGCAGGGAAGGCTAAAAAGAAGGGCGAGTTTTTTTTGAAGGCCTGATGGCATATTTAGAGCATACTAGCGGGACCCACCAAAATATTCCCTTCATCTCAACAGAGCACTCACCGAACATGTGGGGTTGGATGATTCTTTTCGAGCTTTGCAAGCTCAAAAAGAGCGGGGATTGTGTACAACCCCGTGTTCGCCGAGTGGGCCCGGCTAGGCGAGCGAGCCAAGGCGATCGGCCCGCGCCAGTGTGGCAGGAGGGTGAGTCCTGAGGGCCGGCCCGCTCTCGTCAAGGCCAGGCAGGCAAGCTGGGCGAGCCAGACCCAGCCCGCGCCTGCCTAGGAGACCTGGTCGCCAGTTCTCCTCTATAGAGTTGCGAGCTGACCTGCCCAGGCGACCTGGGCGCCAGCTCGCTCCCGCCCAGCAGGGTGGCGAGTTGACCCAAAGACCAGGAAACTCATCCTTGTGGGGTCCAGAGGCAAATTACCTGGATACCCTTGCAGGAGGTGCGAATATCCTCCTAGAACATCGGAGTTACGCTGTTGGCAGACCCAATTGGACTGCGCATAACCATTTGGAACAACGGAGGTTGGTTATTTGCATGCCGTTTTCAGAAATCTATAAATAGACCCAAGGAATACCTCAGAAGACATGCTTACTAGTACCCCGGTCTTCTTGCGCTTTTTGATGTGTCTTTAGCTCGGCATTTGACTAAGGAGGGGAAGCGCTCTAAGATCTTTCGGATTTGTGATGGGACCTCCACGCCGAGCCCTTGAGTCTGTTTCCCATTCTTTTCCCTTAGTTGTTTGGCCCGTGAGAGAGAAGTAAGTGCGCGATCACCCCTTCCCCAAGGGTGAACTCCACCGAAACCGAGTTTTCGATTTCAACACAAACCTTTCACGTGGGAGAGAGAAAAAGAGGAGAGAGGGAACATTAATTTTTATTAATATCAATTTGTATAAAATTATTATGTATTTTTCAATCATCTTTAAAAAAAATTACGCGCAACGGGCGCAACCTGCCAGCATGGTCAATATACTATCACGATAGACTGTAAGGGTAGAAACTCGTGTTGCTACTCTTGTGTGTATATAATTAACAAATTAAGTGTCGAGGTCAACCCAGCTAAGGGACATTTAATAACAATATCTTTTCTTCTTTCTATAATCAGATTCAAAGGTGGATGCGGAGACATGAGAACTGGTCATCGGTTTTTAGGGTTTGAATATGCAGCCCGAAAACCTGCAGCCATTAATCCACAGACTCCCAACTAAGGAAGGGAGATTTATGAGAAGGTCAGAAAAATATTAATTATTATAATGTGGGGCCCTCAATCGGTTGGCAATAGGTGGACTAGGAAAAACACGACGAAGACTCCTTAATTTGATTGGCCCATGGCGAAGACTACTTACTGTTCAATATTATCGGGCCTTATGTTCGTCCCAAGTACTGTTGCACAGCACTTTTGCATTTTAATAATTTAGGAGATTTTAAGAACACACTTGGTGTGTTTGGTTCCATGTTTTGGGAATCACCAACCCAAACGGGTCACCAAGAAAATCATTTTGGCTGGCTTCCCCATTTAGGTTCCGTTTGGCACGGTGGTGACGGTCATGCATGAAAATGGGGGTTAAATTGTAATTCGTTAACGGCGCGCCACCTAAGAAAATTCATTCACTTTTATGTTCAACGAATAATGTTTGTTAGGTGATGCTTAACGAATGATGGTGCCACGGCCACCACCGTGCGAAACGGAGCTGCCTTAGACTTCATTAGGTTTAGCGGTGGCGGGAGGAGCAAGCGGGGTCCAAACGGAGCTTTCGAACCGGAGGGGGGAGGTGGGGGTCGAAACGGAGCGGCGGGGGGCGTTTCCTCCTTGCTGCGGGTGCAAATGGAGCAAACGGAGACGGAGTTGCGTTTGATTACCCTCCGTCCGGTAACGTTTGCTCCAAAGGGCACCCAAAAACGCAAATCAAATGAAGCTTTGTAGGAAACTGTGCCTATATTCCAATTTAGGCTAGTGTATCCATTTCTGCACGTGAGGCAGGTAGCAGTGCGTCCAAGATGGGCTAAAGGAGAAAACTGGCCGTGGGAATTCTTCCAAGGCATGCACCTTTATTTCTACAAGAAATCTCTACAGGGATATTGTTTTTTTTTGCTCGTATTTAGCCTCCGTTTGGCATGGTGATGGTGGTCATGAATATAAGTGTTAAATTGTCATTCATTAATGCCCATCTAAAAAATTTCGTCGACTTTTATGTTCAAACAAATGATGTTTTTTAGCTGATCCTTAACGAATGATGGTTTAACTCATGCGTTTACGAAAGCCACCACCATGCCAAATGGAACCTTAGTTTTGAAATCAATGTTGAAACCACATAGGGCGTTTGTATAATACCCTTATATAAAAATACTAGAATAAAATGAAACTAAATAAACAGGCAACACCTAGCCTACCTCTTTCTATTTCTCGAACGTCATGTACGTTCATAACTTGACACTATGGGAGAACGGTGAGGAATCCGTACACTGAAATGGGGCGTCTTTCAGGACTTGATTGCTGCTTAACAGTTCTATGTGATCCCGATAGTTAATAACTCTAAGGCTTCGTTTGTTTCACAGATATTGATATTGAAGTATTGACTTACAATCCAATATCAATACACATGAGAAATGACATTGAATTTAAAACCAATTTTTTTATTCGGCGGCATGATGACTTTCTGTCATAGGAATTGACATTGATATTTTTTTATTGTTCGCTTGTAGAAAGACTTTCTGTCATAGGAATTGACATTGATAAATGTTATTAATGATCACAATTAAAAATCACAAACGCGATTTTTTAGCTCTACCGTGATTTTTTTCTCAGGGCGTGATTTTTTCGCCCAAACTCAAGTTTTTCGACCACAACGCGAATTTTTTGACCAGGCGTGAAATTTTCGCCCAAAAGTGTTCTTTTCGCCCAGATGTGTTTTTTCGCCAGGGCGCAATTTTTTTCACTCTGATTTGATTTTTTCGATCCGAATGCGAAATTTTCATATGAACGCGAATTTTTCGGCTGAACGCGTTTTTTTCGCCCGCACGCGAATTTTATCGTCCGAACGCGATTTTTTCGCGCGAACACGATTTTTCGCCCGGACGCGATTTTTTCGCCCGGACGCGATATTTTCGCCCGGACGCGATATTTTAGCCCGGACGCTATATTTTCGCCCGGACGCGATATTTTCGCCCGGACGCGATATTTTCGCCCGACCACGATTTTTTTGCCCGAGGCGAATTTTTCGCCCTGGCGCGATTTTTCGCCCAGACGCGATTTTTTCGCCCGGACACGAATTTTTGCCCGGACGCGTTTTTTTCGTCTGGATGCGATATTTTCGCCTGGTCGTATTTTTTTCATCCGGACGCGATATTAACGCCCAGACGGGATATTTTCGTCCGGACGCGATATTAACGCCCGGACGCGATTTTTTCGTCCGGACGCGATTTTTTCGCCGGGGCGCGAATTTTTCGCCCGGGCGCAAATTTTTCGCCCAGACGGGAATTTTTCGCCCGTGCGCATCACTCGTACGCGATTTTTTGCCCGGAAGCGATTTTTTCGCCTCGAAGCGAATTTTTCGCACCGATGTGAAAAAATTACATCGGGGCAAAAAAATTGTTTCGGGGCGAAAAAATTGCGTCGGGGCAAAAAATTCGCTTCAATGCGAAAAAATCGCGTTCGGCGAAATATTCGCGTGCAGACGAAAAAATCGCATCCGGGCCAAAAAATCGCGTCCGGGCCAAAAAATCGCGTCCGGGCGAAGATATCGCGTCCGGGCGAAAACAACGCGTTCGGGCGAGAAATTCGCATCTGGGTGAAAAAATCGCGTCCGGGCGGAAATATCGCGTCCCGGCGGAAAAATCGCGTCCGGGCGAAAAAATCGTGTCCGAGCGAAAAAATCGTGCCCAGGCGAAAAAATAACTTCCGGGTGAAAAATAAGCATCCGGGCGAAAAGTTTGCTTCGGGGCGAAAAATTTGCGTCGTAGCAAAAAATTTGTGTCAGGGCGATAATATCAGGTCGGGGCGAAAATATCACGTCGGGGCGAAAATATTGCGTCCGGGCAAAAAATCGCGTCTGAGCGAAAATATCGCGTTCGGGCGAAAAAACCGCGTTCGGGTGAAAAAATCGCGTTCGGGCGGAAAAATCTCGCCCGGGCGAAAAAATCTCGTGTGGGCGAAAAAATCGCGTCCGGGCGAAAAAAACGCGTCCGGGTGAAAAAAACTGGTCCGGGCGAAAAAATCTTGTTCGGGCGAAAAAACTGCGTTTGGCCAAATAATTCATATTTATGCGAAAAAAATTATGTTTGAGCGAAAAAATAACGTCTGGATGAATAATTCGGCCCAGACGACCAAAAATTGAGTGCAGCCAAAAATTTTTGTACAAGAGAAAAAAACACATTCAAGAGAAAAAATTGCGTCCTTGCGAAAAATTTTAGTCATAGAGAAAAAAAATCGCGTTCGTGCAGAAATATCGCATTCGGGAGAAAAAAAATCTGCTCAGACAAAAAATATGCGTCAAGACAAAATATTACGTCTGAGCGAAAAAGTCGTACACAGACGAATAAAACACGTCCGGGCAAAAAAATTGCGTCCCGATGAAAAATTACGTTCGGCCGAAAAAAATCACATTCAGGCGAAAAAAATGGTCTCATTTTGGAAAACCGTAGTTGGTGATCTCAATATCTGCCACTAGAGATAGATATTGAATCTATGAGTTTTTAGATTACGGTGAATATCGACGACTTTCCATCAGAAAGCCAATTTCATTTTAAAATTGTTGGTACGAACAAGAGAAATGATATTCATATTCTCAAAGCCAATACTTCAATATCAATGTCTGTGAAACGAACGGACCCTAATAGTTCCGATGATAGCCTCATGAACTAGCTCTATCCCTACAGAAGCGTCATCTATAGAGTAAATTCCCGATAGCCCACCTTAGAGCATCTCCAATATGGATCTCTATATTTAGAGATTTTCATTGTACCATGTTCTCCAAATATGAAGAACATGGTTAAGAGCAACTCCAATCATGTTCTTTATATTTGAAGAACATGATATTACTTTATTTATACACAAGAGCAGAGCCAATAATTTTGTTTAGGAGGTGTTAAATTTAATTATAAATTTTTGTTATTCAAATTCAAGTTTATAAATTATGAATAATCCAAAAATTATAAACAAAGGTTCTGTTTGGGACAACTTATGATGATGAATAAGCCGCTAATTGAAAATTGATGTTTGTATAGAGATTTTATAAAATCAATGATGAATAACCAGTCGACTGTTTGGATAGTTTGGTCATAAGTGCTTATCTAAATTTCTCATTTATTCATAAGGATCTGTTTGTTTGGACGTGTTTTTTCCAAAGTGCACGATTTTTTTGCTTGTGGGCGGTTTTTCGCTCGGGCGTGTTTTTTCGCCCGTCAAGATTTTTTCGTACGGTCAAGATTGTTTTCGCCCAAGCTCGAGTTTTTTCACCCAGACGTGATTTTTTTCGCCCGGACGCGATTTGTTCGCTCGGGCGTGATTTTTTCGCCAGGTCGCGTTTCTTCGCGCGAACACGTTTTTTCGCTCGCCCGATTTTATTCAACCGAGCGCATTTTTTTTCACGCTGCGCCCGATTTTTTCGCACAACCGCGATTTTTTTGCCCGGACGTGTTTTTTCGCTCCATCGCATTTTTTTTTCTCGCTCAAGCGCGTTTTTTTCCGCCCGATCGCGGTTTTTTTCGCCAGGGCGCGATTTTTTCAACCGACCGCGTTTTTGTCCCGGACTATATTTTTTCTCACAGGCGCAATTTTTTCCCCAACACAATTTTTTCACCCTGATGCAATTTTTTTGCCTGGACAAAAAAGAAAAAAAACTCCCGGATGAAATAATCATGCCCGGGCGAAAAAAAAACACGCCCGGGCAAAAAAATACGCGTCTGAGAGAAAAAATCTCTTCTCGTCGCGACTGAGCGAAAAAATCGCGACTGGGCGAAAAAATCGCTTTCGGGCGGAAAAATCGCTTCCGGGCGGAAAAATCGTGCCCGGGCGGAAAAATCGCGCCCGGGACGGAAAAATCGCGCCCGGGACGGAAAAATCGCGCCCGGGACGGAAAAATCGCGCCCGGGACGGAAAAATCGCGCCCGGGACGGAAAAATCGCGCCCGGGACGGAAAAATCGCGCCCGGGCGGAAAAATCGCGCCCGGGCGGAAAATTCGCGCCCGGGCGGAAAATTCGCGCCCGGGCGGAAAATTCGCGCCCGGGCGGAAAATTCGCGCCCGGGCGGAAAAATCGCGCCCGGGCGGAAAAATCGCGCCCGGGCGGAAAAATCGCGCCCGGGCGGAAAAATCGCGCCCGGGACGGAAAAATCGCGCCCGGGCGGAAAATTCGCGCCGGGGCGGAAAATTCGCGCCCGGGGCGGAAAATTCGCGCCCGGGGCGGAAAATTCGCGCCCGGGGCGAAAAATTCGCGCCCGGGACGGAAAAATCGCGCCCGGGACGGAAAAATCGCGCCCGGGCGGAAAAATCGCGCCCGGGACGTCAAAATCGCGCCCGGGACGTGAAAATACGCGCCCGGGCGGAAAATACGCGCCCGGGCGGAAAATTCGCGCCCGGGCGGAAAATTCGCGCCCGGGCGGAAAATTCGCGCCCGGGCGGAAAATTCGCGCCCCGGGCGGAAAATTCGCTCCCCGACGGAAAAATCACGCCCGGGCAGAAAAATTACTCGCGGGCGAAAAAATAACGTCCGGGCAAAAAAATCAACTTTGAGTTTTCTTAAGAGATAAGCGCTTATTAGAATCCATAAGCTAGACCTGGATAGCTTATGAAAAATCGGATTATCATCAATTTTAAAATAAGTGATTTTCTATAAGCTGCACAAACAAACACCTGAAAAACAGTTTTTTCGTTTTGAATAGAGATTATTCATCATCAAAAGCTGTCCCAAACAGAGCCAAAATAACAATATTTAAACATAATCACTTACATTGTTATACTTGATCAAATTTGTACTCTCTTGTTCTTCATTGCTTGAAAACGCTTAATAATTGTTTCGTTATTAACAGGTTTGAATGTTTTTCTCTCAATATATGTCAGTAAATTGTCATTAAGCCATTCATCACTCATCCGATTGCGCAATTGGGTCTTTATAATTTTCATCGCAGAAAATGCTCTTTCAACAGTAGTTGTTGCAACTGGTAGCAGTAATACTAATTTAATCAGTGAATATACCAAAGGATATGTGATATCCAGCTTGATTCTAACAAATTGTTTAGCAAGATGATTGATACCATTAATATCAGAAAACTCAACACGTGATCTGACGTCTAAAACATAAGTCTCAAGCTGACTCTGAAGTGTCATAAGCTGAATTTGAGAGAAGTCAGACGGATAAAACTTTGCTAAACATAATAATTTTTGTGTGTCAAAGACTGAAAATTGATCACTTGGATCAAAACATGACATGCAAATGAGTAAGTCAGTGTTGACCTCATTAAATCTATGATTTAACTCATTAAGTTGTAAATTAATTACTGAATAAAAAATATCAACCCGATAGTGATGCAAATTTATTCTCTCTTCAGCCTTACGACTTGATCTTCCCAAAGCTCAAAATGAATCATTTATATCCAAAGATTCTATTTGATATTTATCGCAAAATAGATTGAATTCTATCATCAGACTTTCTCATCCACTGTCCTTGAACATCTACACTTGTGCCTTTGTTATCTTTACTAAATGCATTGCAATAATGATATTCTGATCTTTCTTTTATAAAGCTTGTGACAAATCATTTGTCAAACCTAGAATAGTTTTCACCAAATATAAATTGAAAACAAACTCATAAGTTTGCACAAATGTCAGAATAGACGATGTTTTGGCTCTTTTTTAAAAATCTATGTCACTCAATCGAATATCATCAAGTACATCTATAACAGAAGAAAACATGAGTATCAAGCTAAAGATAAAATTAAAATGCGAAATCCAACGAGTATCACCTGCTCTCTTGATATTAGTTTCTTGATTTAAACCATGTCCACTAGAGATTTCACCATTATTCAGTCCTGCTGTTATTCTAGCAACTTCTTTTTCTCGAAAACTATCTCTTTTTTGACATGATACTCCAACAATATTAGATATGTTGGTCATCAAAGAAAATAACATTGCATTCTGACAATCATTATTTGCTACTCCGATTAGTGCTAGTTGTAACTGATGAGCAAAACAATGTACATGATGAGCAGATTCATTTTCTCTCAGTATTAAACTTTTAAGGACTTTATATATACCCTACATATTACTGGCTCTGTCATATCCCTGCCCTCTTAGCCTTGAAATAGATAATCCATGAGTGGAGAAAAATATATCTAACGATGCTTTTAATGATAAAGCAGTAATGTCGCTATTGAAATCAAAAACTAGTCTCTCATGGAGTTCGGGGTCCCAAAAGAGGGGTGACCTCACACCTACTACACTCAGGAGAACGTCACGGACCAAAGGCTCAGGAAACTAGAAACAGACCCTCGGCTCTAGCGTGGAGGTTCCACCTCACACCCGGAAGACCTTTGAGGTCTCCCCCTCCCTAGCCAATGCTGAGCTAGGTGCCTTGGAGAAAGAAAGCAAGGGGATTCAAATGATGAAGAAGTTCTCCCTCCAAGGCACCCTCAAGGGTCTATTTATAGTTTTTTGGGGATGACCTGCCAATAACCAAATCCTGCTGCCCTAAAACGACCAAAATGCCCCTGAATTGGTCTGCCAACAGCCAAATCCAGCTGTTCTAAATAGCTAAAAACAGTCCACCAGGGGCAGCCCCTCAAGCCGGGCGAGCAGACGACAAGGCGAGGCGGCGGCCTGGCGAGCTGGTGACCTGGCCTGACGAGCTGGGCGAGCTAGGCGACCTGGCCTGACGAGCCGGGAGGGCTGGCCTAACGAGCCGGGAGGGCTGGCCTAACGAGCCGGCGGGCTGGCCTGACAAGCCGGGAGGGCTGGCCTGAGGAGCCGGGAGGGCTGGCCTGACGAGCCGGGCGGGCTGTCCTGACGAGCCGGGCGGGCTCGCCTGACGAGTCGCCGGGTTGGCCTGACGAGCCGAGAGGGCTGGCCTGACGATCCGGGCGGGCTGGCCTGACGATCCGGGCGGGCTGGCCTGACGAGCCGGGCGGGCTGGCCTGACGAGCCGGACGGGCTGGCCTGACGAGCCGGCGGGCTGGCCTGACGAGCCGGGAGGGCTGGCCTGACGAGCCGGGAGGGCTGGCCTGACGAGCCGGGAGGGCTTGCCTGACGAGCCGGGAGGGCTGGCCTGACGTCGGGAGGGCTGGCCTGACGAGCCGGGAGGGCTGGCCTAATGAGCCGGGAGGGCTGGCCTGACGAGCCGGGAGGGCTGGCCTGACGCCGGGAGGGCTGGCCTGACGAGCCGGGAGGGCTGGCCTGACGAGTCGGGAGGGCTAGCCTGACGAGCCAGGAGGGCTGGTCTGACGAGCCATAAGGCTGGCCTGACGAGTTGGTAGGGCTGGCCTGACGAGTTGGTAGGGCTGGCATGACGAGCCGGGGGGCTGGCCTGACGAGCCGGGATGGCTGGCCTGATGAGCCGGGGGGCTGGCTTGACGAGCCGGGAGGGCTGGCCTGACGAGCCGGCGGGCTGGCCTGACCAGCCGGGAGGGCTACCCGCCCTAATGAGCCGGGCGGCTGGCCGGACGAGCCGGGCGGCTGGCCCGACGAGCCGGGAGGGCTGGCCCGACGAGCCGGGAGGGCTGGCCCGACGAGCCGGGAGGGCTGGCCCGACGAGCCGGGAGGGCCCTACTCTGCGAATACGGGGTTGTACAGTCGCTAATATGGATAATAACAAAAAAACATTCAATAACACGTCCTTTTTATCCACATATCGAAAAATAATAGCCATTTGTTTTTTTAACAAAAATATCACGTAACTCATCAATTAAAATTGAAAAAAGTTCTTCACCAATTTTCAAAATTATTTTTTTTCTAATTTCACAAGCAATCACACTCACAATTTCTTTTTTAATTTATGGTGATGTTAGTTTAAGATTTTCAGATGCATTTTTGATAGCAACACTTGTTATATTATCATTGTGATCTGCTAACCATTCTAAAAGCTCAAGAAAATTTCCTTTATTGTGAGAAGTCTCAGATTCATCGTGCCCTCGGAACGGTAAACCTTGGCTTAAAAGAAATCTTACAACATCAATTGATGCAATCAATCTGGTACGATAATCGGCTCTTGAAATATCTGATTGCTTAGAGAATACAACTGTAATGGGAAATTTTTGATCTATGAGCAACTGACATTTTCGCAAGGCAACATTATGTGTGTTGAAGCCAGAAAAATTCCATACCTTAAGATTCGTATCAAGGCAGCATAAGGCTACTGGCTCCGCAGCTAGGCCAAACGGCTAAGGAGACTAGGACGAAGAAGAAAGTCAACAAACAGGACCCCGGATGCTACGACAGGAAGGTCCCACCACGTACCCGGATGGTTGGAAGAAGCAACCCCTCCACAACTAGAATTGGTCGAGCAAGGTACGAGAGAGACTAGCTGGTAACTAAGTCGCGAGGTCGCGATCCGGTCTCTAAGGAGAAAGAATCCAAAGGCTCAGCTGGTATCCAAGAAGAACTCACGAGATCCTGACTGGGATTTCAAGTGCCTCTTCTCGTACCCATGGGGTCCTATTTATAGGGAAATCCTAGGAGAGGTGGGATCTATTTATACCCGACCCCTCGGATACTAAGCGACTTCCCGGAGGAACTCGCACGGCTGGGCGAGTAGCTCGTCTAGTCGCCTACCTAGCGAGTATGCGAGGGGAGTTTGTCATACTCGCTCAGGCCTTCCGCTGCGTGGAGTGTTGACTCTGACCTCCATCTTGTCTTGTTGGCTTTGACCTTTGTTGACCTGGCCCTGATGGGGCCCCTTCTCGACGAATATGGGTTGTACACAATCCCCGCTGTTTTCAAGCGACACAGGAACTCGGAAAGAATCATCCATCTCGTATTCGGTGAGCTGTTATGCCGAGCTCCTGAGCTAATCGCACCTGGTAGATGCCTATCAATCTCTATAAATAAGGGGGGCCTGGTTTTCGAGGTATGCCCATTCGAGCTCGGAGACCATGTCGAAAACCGACAAGGAAGTTCTCAAACAGAGTCTCGACGCGCTGTCCGGCTTCTTCCAACCCTCCAAGCTGAAGAGGCCGCACGAAAGTGAAGTCGTCATCGACTTGACTCCGAACAAGAAGAAGAAAATGAAGAAATCGAAGAAGTCGCTCGCCTCCAAGGTTTACATCCCGCCTCCATTGCCAAAGGATGTCGCCGCGACGGCTAAGGATCCCACACTCCCTACAAGTACCCAGCAACTCCTTGACGAGCTCGGGCTGGACGATGTTCCTGATGTATCCGTTCATGGCCCTGACTTTCTCAAATCGCCGATCATCCCCCTGCCACTAAAGTTGTCGATACTCAGGCACAGGAGCAGGTTAAACTTGTTGGCTCGCAAGGTCGCTATCTCGCCGAAGTCATTGAAAGTATTATCGGTTGATGAAGCTTTTGCTGAATCGATTTTTACTGACACATGCAGATCCTTCGCTAGATGACGCCGTCGTGGTGCTCGACGCTACTCCTCTGCAAACGACGCCGCTGATTGCTCTCGAAGCCGGGAAGCTGAAGTTTTTAGTTGTCTACCTAAATCACCTAGAGGGGGTTAATAGGTGAGGTCTGTGTCTTTTGCGGAATAAAAAAATGTACGAACGGAGCGCAGAAAACAAACAAACAAACCACAGAGAACACAAGATTTATACTGGTTCCCCAACCTTGGGTTCATCCACTCTCCACCTCACTAATCTAGCAACACGCTAGACTCGGCTACTTCACTATTATCTCGGATTGAAAACCAATCCTACAACTCGGAGCAATGCCCCTACAACTCGATCCTCAAAACGGGATCTACACTCGGAAGAAAAACTTCCTACAAAACTCGGAGACAAAATCTCCTACAAGAATTGAAATAGATTTACAATAACAATAAAAACAACTTCACTTCAGATCCGAGAAATTCAGATTTCTTCTTTCTTGAAAGTTGAAAGCTCTGTCATAAATAATTCGTAGAAGACTATGCCGAAATCTCTGGATCTGAAATGCTTGAGATCAACACAATCAAATGAGAGATCTGTAGAAGTTGAACACCTTGATCTGTTGATCGATTCCTATTCTGAATTTCTTGAATCGGAGAAAAGCAGCGGCGAGAATGACGATGAGGAGCGGCGTCTTTCCCGATTTAGAGTGTTAGAACGATTCAGAAACTTGATTTCTTTTCTTGTTAGGGTTAGTCAAATTTGATAAGACCTTTTATAGGACAAGCCTAATGGTCATAATCATAAAGACTGTACAAGTGGACCAATAAGAATCGAGGTTAATTTTGAAATCGTTTCCGTTTTGACTTAGAGAAATTTTCGGAAAATCACCTGCATTTCTCGAGTGAATAAAGTACTACTCGAGTAATGACTTCGGTTACTCGAGAAGAGGAAGTATATTTCTCGAGAACAAGTCCTTAAGGAAATTACGGGAAATGACTTCTGGCTTCTCGAGAAATGAACTCTATTACTCGAGAATTATAGAAAACTTCTCAAGAACAATTATGACTTCTCGAGAACAAAACTTCTTCTCAAAACTTAATTCCTTATTACTCGAGTATTGGTCCTCTGACTTCTCGAGACAAGGCTTAACCTTCTCGAGTACTGACTTCTGTTACTCGAGTACAACACTTAGAAAATTTCTGAAATGAATTTTTGAGTAAACTCGAGACATAGATAAGTAGTACTTGAATACTCTATAGCTTACTCGAGTATTGGACTAAGCCTTCTCGAGAAAGATTTCTGTTACTCGAAAACTGTACTTAGCATACTCGAGAATTCATTCCAGCACTACTCGAGTACAAGGTATATTACTCGAGTAAAGGACTTAGAAAAAATTTTACTTTATGAAAATTATTTTTCTTCAAATGAATTCAACAACTGTTTTTTCTTCTATTACTTTAGTGCTTTGAAAATGAAGTGTGTCCCAATAGAGAGACTACACATGAGTCAACATCATGGATCACACAATGAGGGATTACATTGTATAGTCATGTGTTTGGTGACTCATTATAGACTGACATTGGTACAGACTTGGCAATTATATTCTGCAAACACATAACTCAAGCAGGGCATCAAATATAACTTAATTCATCTTAGTTCAAGGATGAATTCATACAAATATAGGTTATTGTGGATACAATACCCAATAGAAGCAAGTCCAAACAGCGCGCACTGTGCGGATCAATGTCGGCTCTAAGAAGGCGACTGAAGCTCCGGACTCCTTGGTGGGGGAGGTTCCTTCGGCGAGTAAGGATCTCCCTGCGAGAAAGAATCCCGTGCCGGCCAAAACCCCTCAACCTGGGATGGGAAAAGCTCCTCCCATCCCTATTACTTCCAAACAACTGCTAGCGACGAGCATCCCTTCGCCGCCGCCACCTCCTCTAGACTCCAAACCGCAGCTAGAGGCAAGTATCCCAGTGCCGCCGCCACCCTCTACTGCCCCTTCAACCTCATGACAGCTAGCGAGTGCACCTCTGCCTCCGCCGCCTCCCTTGACGAGCGGACGTCGTTGCCGGGCATGGCGCTGCCACCACCTCCTCCGCTGGACAGCTCAGCCCGAAGGCCGGATAGGCAACATCCTAACTACTTCCCATCGAGGAACGTGGATTGTGACCACGGAGGTCGCGGGCAGGGGAGGCCCGCCGAACGTGCCGACGTCTCTTCTTCAGGCCAGCGAGAATCTTCAGGTCGCAGCCACTCTCCACGGTGATATCGATCCCCTCGACAAGGTAACCCGCACCACCGTTGTGCTAACTTGATTAGTGATGCCGACTTTTGACTTGGCAACGTTCCTTCTGATTTGATAGATCATCCTATGACTCCTGAAGCGGCCTTCATCGACATCATCGAGCTGTCTTGGAGCGCATACCTCCATGCTACGGCTCGTGCTTATCTGGAGTTGGATACCAAGGTCGACCAACTCGCCATTTGCGAGCCTCATTGTCAGATTTCAGCTTTAGAGGTGAGGATGGCAAGGATGGAAGAACTTCGGGCCAGCTTGGAGAACTACGAGGCTAGCTTCCGCCTGATCAACGAGATCGATCGGCGGATGGCGATGAACGACCATCGTATTTAGATCGCTCTCGATGAGCTGGCTGGTATGTGCGCGGGCATGGGTTCTGCTGGTCGGCTGGCGAGGATGGAGGAACAATTGTGGATCGGCGATGATGTGATATCGGTGGAGACCGACCATTACCGGTGAGCTCGTGAGATGGGCAGGGCTGAGCGATATCCTCATCCTCCAGAGTGGCCTCCAAGGACTTAGTTTCTTTTTTTTGTTTATTTGACCTCGCCTCTGGCGATTATGTACTTGGACAATTATTCTATATTTGTAATAAGCGTGTTTGAATCTCGCGTTTAATCTGCGCCTTGTTTGTTGGGTTTTCCTTCTCGTATACTCGTCCTTCTTCTACGATGTGTCGAGTTCATTTTTTATGCAGGCTATGGCGAAGAAGAGAGATTTCTAGCTGTGTCGCGCGAGGTAGAGTTGATGCCGAGGATCTATCAATTAGGACACGACTTATACAGGTACTCGCCGAGCATGATATACCACCCCCCTTTGCCTCTACCTATAAATAGAGGGGGTAGGTAAGTCATAAGTACGTTGTTGAGATTTCCTAACTTATACTCACGAGTAGCTTCCTTTGTTCGCCTCTCTCCTTTGCTTTCTATCTCTACTCGCTTCTCCTTTCTTGGAAACCCAGTTCGCTCAAGATAGTCGGGGATGTTGCTAGCGCTCGCCGACAAGCCCATGCTGCGAGTTTCACCAACGTTGCCTTCAAGAATTCCGTCACCTCTGAGCGAGATCTGGAGGAGTTTCGACAACGACATATTCCCGAGGGATACTCAGTCAGGCTCCCCGCTCGGAATGAACGACTGAACGCCTACATCGAAGGTGGAATGATCCTATCCCTCTGCCATTTCGAGGCTAGTCTGTGACTACCATTGTGGCCTGAGTATCGCCAGATCCTGCGATACTTTGGTATTGTGCCCTCCCAAATCAACCCCAAGGGTGTGGCGATCATCTTGGGGTTCTCATGCTTCTTGCGAGAAGAGAGGATCGTCTTCGACCTCTCCGTCTTCAGGAAGGTATTCACCTTCGCCGCGACCTCGGAAGGAATTGTCTTCTTCAGCAGCCACATCTACACGCTGGTCGGGACAGCAAACAAAGTCCACCGGTGGAGCGAGTATCTGGTCGTCGTCACCGGCGACTTCAACGGTGTCCTGGGAAGGCCGCATCAACCCGCCGACGTCACCTTCCTGTCACCGATCTTGGAGGGCGCCCGTGAGAAGCTAGCATAGGCTTTCTGCGGGAGACGATTCGATGTCATCCATTGGCGAATCAACGTCAACGTACTTAAAGAGATCCTCACCTGCGAAGGTAAACAATCTTCAGAGTTTTATCATACTCGTTTACTTACCTCTGCTCGTCGTTAAAACTCACACTAATTTACTTTCGATGCTCGTAGTGCCGTTCGAGCTCCTGGTGAAGCCGCTTCCTTCGCCCAAGGAAGTCACCTTATCACACCCGGAACCCTCCAAATAGCCGCCGGTAGTTGGGGAGAAAAAGAAGCTCGCCAAAGGAAAGGAGAAGTTCAAGTCGCCGGACCATGCGAGCAATCGAGCCAAAGTATCTCGCCAACTATTTGAGGATCGGGAATCTCTGGCGGATGTCGGGGCGCCTTACCTCCACCCAAACTTCAACCTTGGGCGAGAAGGTAAGGACGCCTTTGGCCGTCCGCTGGTATCCTGGCCTGAAGACGAGCATAGGGTGTCACTGAGCACCAACCTTCCCGCCTAGTAGGATGATTGGGAGGACAAGGGTGAGGCCTTCGACGTCCTACATGCTATCTATGGGCGAGTCGAGGCTGAGTCGATGATGGAGCTCAGACCTGAGGAGCTCGCCCAACTGACCTCGTGCTTCATTATGCGGGCTGCCGAGCTGAGACATTTCTCGGCGAGGAAGCTTCTAGAGATGCATGGGGCATTGAAGGTCGTCTCAAAAAAGGCGATTGACCTCAGATTGCAGTCAGCTCGCTAGAAGGAGTATGAGGTAAGTCGCCCACTCTCGCGACATAACCGATTTTGATGGGTTGTTTTGCTGACTGGTGGTACACTGATACTCGCAGGCTTCTAAGGTCGAGACGGAGAAAAGGATTTCTGAGCTCGAGCAGGAGCTCGCCGGTATCAAAGCCAAGGTGGAAGCCTCCTAAGTCCGGCTCGCCGAGCTTTAAACTTAGTGGGTCGCTGCTGGAGATCGCCTCGACCCTTTTTATTCTATCCCGATGATTTCATCGCAGGACTTGATCGACTATGGGATGGTCAAGAAGGTCCTCCCTCATGGGGATGAGATTTCGGCCTTCCGCCGGGGAATAGCGCGAGCGGCAGGGGACATCATCCTCGCCAAGTTGAGGATTGGCGACCACCTTGACGAGGAGGCTAAGAAGCTGACCGTCGAGGAACTTATTCCGTAGTTGCTCGCCGAGGAGTCTAACTCTCCTGACCGTGTCCTCTCCTTATCATCGAGCTCTAGCGGCAGTGGCAGTAGCAGCAGTAGCGAAACCAGTGATGAGGAGGAAAGCGGCGAGGAGGGCGAGGTAGAGGAGATGCCGACATTGGTGACAAAGAATATCATCTCGATACTGGCGATGATGATTCCTAGTTGCTCGCTGATTTTCTTCATATTCTCACACTCAAAGAATTATACATACTTAGAAATTTTGAAGCTTGTAAATTTTTGACATATAGCACAAGTTTTTTGTTACCGCCTTTTTTTCTTTCTTGTTCTTGCATGCTGGCTTACAGATGGCGCTTGCTAGGTTTATAGACTCGGGGAGGATGAGTGTTTGTGATACGCTTACTCGCGTACAGATATCGCTCATCAACGTTCATCGCCTACTCGCAGGTAATTGTTTTTTACTCGCACATCGATACTCATATTTGCTCTTGCTCGCATACTCGTCCAAGCATGCTCGCACCTGCATTTTCGCCTATCTCGCAAGAGCTTAGCTCGCTTGAGTCGGAGATCACAACCGACACCTAGCAGGAGCCAAGCTCAACTAGTGGTGGGAAGCAGACGACACCCAGCAGGCGCCAAGCTCAACTTGTGATGGGAAGCTGTCGACACCCAGCAGGAGCCAAGCTCAACTGGTGATGGGAAGCAGTTGACACCCAACAGGAGCCAAACTCAACTGGTGGTGGGAAGCAGTCGACACCCAACAGGAGACAAGCTCAACTGGTAGTGGGAAGCAGTCGACACCCAACAAGAGTCAAGCTCAACTGGTGGTGAGAAGCAGTCGACACCCAGCAGGATCCAAGCTCAACTGGTGGTGGGAAGCAGTCGACACCCAGTAGGAGCCAAGATCAACTGGCGGCGGGAAGTAGTCGCCTCGGGTGGCTAGTAGTCGATCTGCAAGGGAGAATCCCGTACAGAGATCACGGACTACGACATCACTCCATCGAGGAACTTTCTTCACCCGAGGGGGTTGCTGGCCGGCATGCAGGAGAGGAGCCTGTGTGGGGATTCAGACTTACAATAACCCCATGACTCGGGGACCTTTACAGTTGTTAAGGTAGTTTATCCTGCTACTTGAGGAGCGACAAAGAGATTGGCTGTACCGATGCTTTGCGAATAAAGAGGATTTTTCAACGACACGACTTTCCTCCAGTCGAATCGAGAGGTTGACGTCCAGACCTGTTCCTAAAAACTCTTCCAGTCAGAGGAGATATGTCATCGGGGTAGCTAGGCCGACATGCAAGGGGGGAGCTGATCTCAGCCGTCAATGCAGAGGCTTGGTCTTACGATGACGCTTATACCCCATCATCCGTACTGGTTTATTTAGGAGGAACGGGTCGAAGGCTCGCGTCTCGATCCAATAATGGAGATTACCTTTGGCTAGGCCACCTAGCCTCGAATGCCGGTGAGTAGGCAAAGGGGAAAATCCCTTTGAGGGTCCTACTGGACGCCCTCGGGGTTAACTTCATCCCTGAGCTTACTCTTACCTCTCCTCTGCCAGGTTATCCTGCCTTGGGTATAACTCAGATGCCTTTATGCGAGGGGGGCACTTGGTGAGGTTGGCTCTCCCTCAAGCCCGGGAGGTTAGCATCTCGGCCTGTTCCTGATAGTTCCTCCAGTCGAAGGAGAGATGCGATCGAGGGTAGCTAGGCCGACATGCAAGGGGGTAGCTGATCTTGGCTGTCAGTGCAGGGGCTCGGTCTTACAAGGTCGCTTAAATCCCGAGGCATCGTCCCATCATCCGCCCTGGGCTATTTAGGTGTAACAGGTCGAGTGTTGGTTTTCCGGGTCGATAGAGGGTTGATCCTCCAAGTTACCAAGTGTCTTGTGATGAAACATCATAAAGGAAACAGTCTTACATAAGTGTGTGCATATATACAAATGAGATTACAAGGAAGCAAACATGCGGCTACTAGGGGTAGAACCTTTTCAGTTCATCCCCTCTCCAGGTACCTCCCAGTTAGTTTTCTTCTTGATCTTGCAGATAATAGCCTCTAGTGGCTAGGGCTTCCTGAACGATGAAGGGGCCTTCCCAATTGAGGTGTAGCTTACCGACTGCAGCTCCCCTTCCCGCAGTGTCCACCTTCTTCATTACCAGGTCTCAGGTGAGGAAATGTTTGAGGCAGACGTTCCTGTCGAAGTGCTTCGCCATGCACCCCTTGATTTCCTCTTGGCGGGCGGAGGCCAAGTCGTAAAGTTCTTCGATATAATCCAGCGAGAGCCTCTGAGTCTCTTCATTTTCCAAGAGCCATTCTTCACTGCCATCTCCAGCTGCAATCACTCTTGGGCTTCGCACCTCGAATTCCACTTGGATAAGTGCCTCAGAACCATGGGACAGCTTAAAAAGTGTTTCCCCCGTGATCGAGTTGGGAGTTGTTCTCAGAGCCCATGGGACCGAGGGGAGTTGCTCCGTCCAGTTGCCTTTCAGGTTGGTGACCATCTTCTTTAGGAGTTTGATGAATAGCTTGTTGGCGACTTCCACCTGTCCATTGCTTCGAGGATGATGCACAGAGAAGAATCGAAGATCCATCCCTAGTAGCTCAAAGAAATCTTCCAACTCCAAGCTGGCAAATTGCAGACCGTTGTCTGTGATGATGGATATAGGAATCCCGAACCTACAAGCGATCTCCCCCAAGATAAAGTTCTTTACGATTAGTGAAGTGGTCTTGGCAAGCACCTTAGCCTCGATCCACATGGAGAAGTAGTCGATCATGATGAGAACGAACTTCCTCTGCCCGTTATCCTGAGGAAAGGGGCCAATTAAATCCATTCCCTTGATGGCGAAAGGCCAGCGAACGCTGATTGAGAGAAGGTGCTGAGCAAGTTGTAACTGAAGAGGCGCGAAGAGTTGACACTTAGAATATTTCTTCGAGAAGGCTTTCGCGTCCTTCCAAACGATCAGCCAGAAGTAGCCATGCCTTAAAATCTTCTGCTCCAAAGTACGAGTTCCTGAGTGGTTTACACACTCTCCTAAATGGATCACCTTTAGAACATGAGGGACTTCAATATCTGACAAACATCTGACTAAGGGCCTGTTGGAGTTGGTGACCGGGCGGTTTGGCGGTCTGTCTTGGCAGGTTGAAGACCGCACGGTCTGGCGGTTTCCCTTTGGTGGTTTGGTTGCTGGGCTGTTGCTGTCTGGAGTCCAAGCGGTCTAGCGGTTTGTCTCAGGCGGCTTGGAGATCGGGCGGTCTAGCGGTCTCCCATGACGACTTCCCTCTCTCTGGTGGTAGCCAAGCGGTTAGCCTTTCTCATCTAACCGCGCGGCTTGTGCAGGTTGTTTTTTTATAGGCCGCTTAACTTGTAAATTTTTAGTCCCACATCTCTAATTTGTATTCTCTCATCTCTCCTCCATTCTATAAAAGGGAGGTCATACCTTTGTAATAGATACCTTTTTTTGGATAATACAATTTCTGTTAATCCACTTCCGGTTTGTTCTTGTTCGTTTCTAACTTGGTATCAGAGGACTCGATCTTTTCCGACTGATTCGGTTTTTCTTTCTGTACGCTAGCTTGTTCCTCTCTGGTTGTCTGTTCGCGCGGTTTCTTTTTCTTTTTCTTCTTCTTCTTGTCGCTGACCTTGAGGAAAGGGGCAAGTCACAGGGTCAGTTGCCAAAAGCTGTAACTTGCCAAGTCCCTTGGAAGCTAGGTATTAATCACACTAATCAACATTTCAAATCTGAATTCCCTAATAAGTTGACAGTATTTCAAAAGGTGAACTTACCTTCTAAAACGGTCAAGTTTACACCTCCCCTTGAGGATCAATCAAATGTGTGATCTACCAGTGGGGTAAAGACACATGATCTTAGAAGGAGTGTTTTTGTACACTCTAACCATAAAGCTCAGGATAAGCTCTTTAGATTTGGATCCAAATATCCTGTATCTAAAGAGATGAGAGAGACCACTAGATGGCAGGCTCCAAAAATACAATTGGCCCATCCAAGACAAGCTGTATTTAGTTCCTTAGCACCTTTATTTAGGAAGAAGAAAGCAGCATCATGCAATACTTTTCCAGCAAAATCTGGAGCTACTCACATCTCTCATGGACAACAATTATGTGTTGTCCTGAAGAGAAGATACAATATTCATAAATATTGGTGTTGTGGGAAGGTGTGCCACTTTGTCATTGATTGTTGGCATAACCTGAATGTGGCTAGTGGACAGAAAGGTGCTCAATCCAGACAGAGAGTTGGGCAAAAGATTTTTAATCCTAACAAGAACCAAGGACCCAACTATTGTTGGGTGCCTAAGGGTAAATAAATTTCTTTTTTTCAGGTTAGTCCATATACCTATCTACATAAGACTTGGTAGTTGGACAATGGATGTTCCAGTCAAATATTTGGGACAGGATGAGTGCTCAAGGAATATGCTTCATATAAAGCAATAAATAAAGATTGAGGCTGTTAAGTGTGTAATCCTCAAAAGCTAGAGGCAGCAAACCTTAAGGTAAGTCTCTCTTTCTTGTATATAGACTAAGTTTGCAAATTTATGAATTAAGTTAGATGTGCTTAGGATGAATCTAATCAAGCATATCAGTTGATAACTATGATTAAACTATCCTTCGTAATTATCTGCATTGTTAACTTATGTAGCTTTTCTCTCAAACCCCAATAACATGTAAATTAGTGCAAAATAAGGTTGCTAATAAAACTAGCTTATTAACATGTTAGGTCTCCATTATACCTAGAAGTGATAAAATATTTTTATAATAATGCGACAAATAGAATGTACAACCAGACAGTGAGGGAAGCTACAAATTAATCTGGCATTAAGTGAATAAAAGAAGAGCTGAGAAGTATAATTGAAGCACTATGTGCCATGTATCATAACAGGAAGCGTAGAGCAAGCCGTAATGCCTATATGTATTAACTTAAGTCTAAAAATATTTAATTGATTAATCTAATGATAAGGCATTTAACCTCTTTCATTATATATATAAAGGCGACAAGAAACGAAAAGCCACATCACTCTTAGAAGCTTTAAACCTAGCCGTCGATACCGAAACCTTCTCAGCGTCTTGCCGCACTAACTCAATTGTGCCAAAGATCACAAAGGAGCTCCAGGAGGGCTATGAAATTGTGAGGAATGGATTCAGTCATTCCTCACCAACGATTAAGGAAGTGTTAAGGATGATTGAGATCACGGGTTTGGAGTACACCCTTTCTGAACCCTCAACCATTCAAAGAGAAGAGGTAGTGGAATTCTTCTCCAATGCTAAAGTGTCTTCTTCTTAAAACTCACTTAAATCAAAGATTGAAGACATCAAGATCAAGGTAAACCCTAAGAGACTAGGAAAAGCCCTTCGTCTACCCTCCTTCACCCCTAGTGAGGAAGAAGAATCCACTATCACGGACAGAGACAAAGCTCTTAGATGGTGTGGATATAGTGATGTTAAACTTGGGTCTATTAAGAGGAAATTCTTCAATCAGATAGGTAAACTGCTAGCAGATATTGTAGGGAAAGCCCTTATCTACAAAACGGGATCACATGACACAATCTTCAGGTCAATGTTTGATGTGATGACTAGGATAATATTTAATAGGAATACCTCTTGGTCATCAATCATCTACCAAAGAATAGTAGACTGCCTACACACTCCAAACATGGGCAGAATTCTTTCCTTATACTTAGTGAATACCTACCCTAATACATTCAAGCAGGAGCAAGGAGTGAAGATTCACTTCCTAACAAGAATGGACATGAAAACTTTGGACAGATTCACTAGGGTCCTACCAATGAGCCAACCTTCAACAATAAAGAACTCCTCTAGGGACACAAGGAAGAAACCTACTGAGGAGGAAATAACTGCTAGCTCTGAACCAGAGCTTGGAACCTCCTCTTCAGTTGATGTTGGTCTGCAAGTTGACTTATCACTCAGTCAATCCTCTGCAAACATTCAACTCAAGGATACTGTTGTGCATGTTGATATAATCCATGCCAGCCCTAAGTCAGGACAAGTGTCAAAGAATGCCACTGAAGAAGAGGTTGCTGCAGAAGATGGGGCAGTTATGGCAGATACTGATGATGTAGCTACAATTGATGATATCCCTATTACAGAAGATAACCATGAGCCTTCTGAGGCATTAAATACTTATCTTGATAGGTCAAGCCCAAAGAAGGATGCTCAGTCTGAGGGCGAGCATGATCAGTTGGATTTGACAAACTTGGATCAAGTTGTCAACAAAATTAGTTGAGTCTGCACCCACTATAGGTAATACCCATACCCTCTTAATTAGCAGTGTTAATACAACTTTAACTAAGGAAATGTTTCCTTCTATGAGTTCTATAGTTGAGGGGGAGCCTTCTCAGGTCCCTGCTCAGGATGATGTCCCTCCTCCTATGAGCCATACATCATCTACCCCTATCTCAAATGAGGAATTAGTAAACTAAATCAAAGTACTCATAGATGCTCAAACCACAACCCTTAGGGAGTATGTTGATCAATCAGTTGCCAAGCTAAGGGATATATCAAGAATTATGTGAGTGCAACTGATGAGGTGATCAATGATGCAACAGATCATGTAAATAAGTATGTCACCAATGTTTCTTTCCACTCTATGAAGGAGGCACTACTTCTGAAAAATGAGATGCTTGCTGACAATGAGAGAATACTCCAATCCATATAAAGCAAATATGAAGCTAACACCACCTTACTACAAAATACCATCTATGAAGAAGGCAAAAAGGGGGAGAGCAGCTATGCTAAGACAGAAACACTCATTGAAGAACAAGCCTTCAATGTAATTCAAGGCACCAGGGTGGCACTATACCTACGCCTCCTGGATAGAAAGAGGTCAGAGGACCTAGTCTTCCCAGCACAAGCTAGAGCTGCACATGATTCACAACTTACTGCCAGAAGAAAGAGGGAAGGAACTCAAATGGCTGAAGAGTTCATGGCAAAGAGGAGAGATGAGAACATAGATGATCCAGATCATGAACAGCTAAGTGATTCCTCTGAATCCATCATTATCAATGCTTGGATAAGCCATGGACAAATCTTAAAGAATATTGATAGTGTTTATCCTTCTGAGGAATGGATCAAGCATTTGGAAAGAAATTCCCTAAGGGAAAGAGTTTTCAAAGAAAAGCTGGTAAGGAAGAGCAATCCTAAGAAAATGTCTCCCAAATATATTCCAAAACCATTCCTTTACTTCAAGAGGCAGGAGAACAAAGCTGAAAACTTGAAGAAGACAACTGCTACCAAGGATGTTGATTCAAGTTCATCAAAGAGAGCTGAGATGAGATTGTAAGACTTAGGGTGCTTTAATTATGTAATGAATGTATTGTAATGAATATTAACAGTGTAGCAATACCAAATCTTTATCAATGAAATTAATATGAGTTGGCCCTGATTATATTGATGTGATAAATGTGCATGCAATTATCATTTATACATCCGTGATTAATAAATATGTTGTTCTTTCATAGATATCCTTTAATCACAGGTTTGTTACTGTTGTTTGGATTAGTTAATGATTAGGTATATCTTAATCATAATGTTTACCTTGTTAATGATTGACAATTCACTAGTACTATTGGTTATTCAATCATAGTGTTCAGCCATCTCATCTAGGGAGAGTTTTTCCTATACTGGGATGGCTAGTTGTCGTGATAATGTTTCATCAGGCCTATCATGATATTTTTTGTGGTGATGCACCTTAGCATGGATGGGTGTTCTGCCTTCTTCAAATAGGGGGAGATTGTTGGGAATTATGCCCTACAATGTTCATCAAGATTTGAAGAGACATCAATAATCATGTTAAAGGGCATAATGTATTTGATGTGTGCTTGAGTTCATGCATGCAGGTTGTCCTTGATTGGACAGGTGAATAGGAAGAGGAAGCTGGAAGTCAAATAATTTGACTCAGGCATAATCGCTGAGACAGCTGAGAAAAATGTCTCAGCAGAACCGTTGAGACAGCTGAGAAGCTCAACACAAAACGTTGAGAGAAGTGTTGGTCTCAGCTAAACCGCTGAGACAGAAGATAGTCTCAGCTGTGAAGAAGAAACTGCTGAGACAGTTGAGAAGGAACCGTTGAGACAAAGCCAGCAAAAATTTTCTAAGTCTAGAAAGTGGAGTTCGTTGAACTGTGTTTAGATTTTGTCGAGCTGAGCTCACCTTTCATCAGCTCAAGTTAAAGGTTGAAGGTTCAGAGTTTATCTAGCTGAGCTCACCTTTCGTCGAGCTAAAGTTAAAGTTTGAAGATTCAGAGTTCGTCGAGCTGAGCTCACCTTTCGTCAAGCTTAAGTTTAAGGTTGAATATTTAGAGTTCATCGAGCTGAGCTTACCTTTCATCGAGCTCAAGTTAAAGTTTGAAGATTCAAAGTTCGTCGAGCCGAGCTCACCTTTCGTCGAGCTCAAGTTAAAGGTTGAAGATTCAGAGTTCATTGAGATCAGTACAGAGTTTGTCGATCTTAGATCGACGATCATTGAGCTCAGTCCAAGTACTTCATGCCATTGTGGGAAAGCTACAGTAGCGCTGGAAGCTACTGTTTGTCTTCTTCTGAGGGAGGTGGCGCTCACCATCCTTTTCTGGGCTTACATTCAAATTGTGTCGTTGATTCAAATCAACAGATATAAAAGGAAGAGAAGAAAAGAAGATTAGAGTTAATGAAAACAAAAACGAAAACAAAAACGAAATAAAAAATTGAAATAGAGGCGGCTGGACTTCATCTTCTTCGACAAGCTTGAAAGCAAAGTCCACTAGTGAAAGTCAGAAGGTAAAGATAGTTGAAGCTTCTTCCAGTTCAGCAAGATTGTTTTTTGAAGAATAAGTTGGCTTATTCAATCTATCAGCAAGAGAAAATAGCTGTGTGAAGGGCAGTAAGCCTTCAACAATAGTTAGCTATCTTAAGTACAACAGAGATATTGGTAGTTGTAGAAGAAGACTAATTCCTTCTACAGTAAGTGGGTTGGACTGATATCTGCTAAGTCCAGCAAGTTAGACTCAGATATTTTTCTCTAAGTCAGTATTTCAATTTTCCTGATTACTCTTCTATAGGATTCAGTTCATCTGAATCTGAGTGTATAGCACATTGTGCCTGAGTGGTAGGTGACTAATTTGTCACTGAGGTAGGTGCCCTGTTGGGGTACTGAGGTAGGATTCAAGTGTGGATCTTAGCTTTAGGGCTTAATTGCCTGAGGTAGGAGAGTGCATATCTCTGAGATAGGATCCAAGTGTGGATCTGAGGTAGGGATGTCCTCTCAGCCTGAGTGTAGTGCATAGTACCTGAGGTAGGTGACTGTTTGGTCACTGAGCTATAGGTGATAAGTGTGTCACTGAGGTGTGGGACTTGGAGGAGGCTGAGATGTAGGTGCCTGGAAGGGCACTGAGGTAGGTACCTGGATAGGTACTGAGTTGTAGGAGTGCTACAGCACTCTGAGAGTAAGGCTGTGTGCCTGAAGTTGTAGGGCTGAGAAGCCTGAGCTGTAGGCCTTAGAAATAAGGCTGAGGTAGGTGGTCAGTGGACGACTGAGCTGTAGGATCACTGCAGGGCTCTGAGGTAGGAACTCTTGTGATTCTGAGTTTGGATTCCGAAAAGAATCTATGTGTAAGGCTGAGGGCCCGAGGTGTAAGCTCTAAGGATCATATTGTTGGAGTTTGTGCCTAGTCCAACAATCAGTTGGATAGATAGGAGGGAAAGTGGATATACCTAATTGGGGAACAACTATAAATATTTGTATGCTTATTGTGTTGTTTGTTTCTCTCTTGTATTGTAGGTATTGAGGAAAAACTCTAGATCATTTTAGAAGAAAACAACAAAAATATCAAAGAAAATTTCAAAGACCTATTCACCCCCCCTCTAGGTGATTAGCTAACCTTGAAGTATTAACTTTCAGGGGGCCACTGTGGGATCCAGGTTGAGACGATGGCAGGCAACATCGACATCGATTCCTGGCATTTCCGCAGCACTCTAAGCAAAGACATCAATGTTCTCTTGCAGGCAAGTGGCCATCTCGATCTTTCCTTCTAGCGGCAAGGATCTTCCAACCTTTAACAAACCCGGCTCCCCCTTTCGGGAGATCACCTCCAGTTCTTCCAACTCCTCAGCAACACGAAGGCCTTCTTCTTTCTCCAGCATCTTTGTTAACCTCTCTGCATCCTCCATCCAGCTAGTGGTACTGACGACATTCAGGTAGCACTCCTTGACAGCTCTTTGATTGCCTCTGATCCTCACTTAGACATTTCCCTGACAGTACTTCAGGCATTAATGATATGACGATGGAACTTCCTTGAAGTAGTTGATGAGGGGACGCCCAAAGATGTCACTATAGTAGCTCGGCGCGTCGACGATGACAAAGTGGCATTAGGTTGAAGTTCTACCCAGGGTGACCAGAAGGTCCACCCCTCCTTCCACCTTCTTCTTCTCTCCTGAGAAGCCAAAGAGGGGTCTATCCACAACTTGGACTCGGGATGCTTCCACCTGAAGCCCGACGAAGGTTCTCTTGAAGATTACGTTCACCAATCTCCCATTGTCCACAAGGATGCGGTCGACGGTGAAATCCTCGATGACAGCTTGGATGACTAGGGCATCATGGAAGGGGTTCTCATTCCTTAGCCTGTCCTCCTCGGAGAAGGTGATCTCATCTAAGCGACGGTGGAACCTGAGAGATCGAGGAGACGCTCTGAGAGGCGACGCACTTCCGATAGATCCGATGGAGACTCCCCTTGCGGGAAGCTCCGAGTCCGGCCCCGCCATTGATCACACTGACCTGACCACCTCCTGGGCCATGGATCACCTCTCCGTGACCTCCCAGATCGACCCGATCCTCATTCCTCCTCCTTGTTGAAGCTTGGAATGCCACCTGCCCCACCGGGGCCTCCTGCCTTTACTGTTCCCTCTCTGCCACTCCGGCCTCCAACCTTCTCCTTGCTTCCCAGAACTTCAGGTAGACCAACGTCCTGTGACCCTCTATCCGATGAATATCGCAGTAGAGGGGAATCTCTGCCTCCTGATGCATCTCCCTCTGCTCTCTCCGGCAATGTTTGTTGCCCTAACGGGCAATGTCCATCGCTTCTCTTCTTCCTCCTCCTCGCCCTTCCTCCTGCCTATTGTCGTTCCTCCTCTCCTCTTGCTGGGGCCGCAACCTAGCTACTGGTCTCCACTAAGGCCGATTCGCTGGATACTAGAATAGCCTGTCTTCTCCTCTTCCCTCCCGAGCCTCTACGGGCCTCCTCTCTTCCTGCCTTCGAGGTTTCTCCTGCCTCCTCTGCTCTTCTACCCTCTTGGGCTCTTCCCTCCTCTGCTCCTCTCTCTTTGACACTCTTCTCCTTGGCTCCTCCCTTCTCGGTTCCTCCCTTCTCCTCTCGACCTGTCTCTCCGATAGACTTCCACCTATTGCCTCTGAAGGACTTCCACTCCCTTTCCCCAACGGCTCATCCCCATCCGGTCATGCCAAGAAGTCCTTGTTCTTCTCTTCTCCCTGGATGAACGTATTCTCCCTCTCCATCATCTCCTCGAAGTACCTCGGGGGTTTGGACCCCATCTCCATGCTAATCAGCCCCTGCTTCAAACCGAACTTGAGGGCCAGCATCAGAGTGAAGCCGTCCACCTCATCCACCTCTAAGATCTCCTCCTAAAAGCGATCGATGTAGTTGACGAGACTCTCATGTTGCCCTTAAATGATCTTGAAGAGGGCCGTTGCCTCCTTCTTCCTCTTCTTAGATGTCGCGAACCTCGTCACGAGGCCCTAACGTAGATCGGCGAAGTAGTAAATGGAACCAGTTGGCAACTAGTGAAACCAATCCCTTGCATTACTCTTGAAGGTGCTGGAGAAGAATCTACACTTGAAGGCGTCAGACATGTTGCGGATCGACACCACGTCCTCAAAATATTGGAGATGCCTGACCGGGTCATCTCTCCCAGAGTAGTAGGTGAGGACCGGATCTCTGAACCCCTCAGGAACTGGGGCCGAGAGGATCTCGTCAGAGAAGGGGCTCTTCCCTCCCTGACGATGACGAGTTTCATCCTCGCTAGAATCATCATACTCGCTCCACTGGCGAGTATCGTGATACCTCGCTGGAGGCTCTGGATCTCAGAATCTAATCCCCTAGTTACCTGTCAGATAATGTCACAATTGCATCAATCGCTCCTCTCTCGCCCAAGCGGGCTCCTTCCCAGCTCTCCTCGGCGGCACTTCCTCCTCCGGCGGTGTCACACGACGGGGGGAGGTCGCCGTGACATCGGGGCGATGGGGAAGCACGACGAGGATGGTCCTCTCGATTCTCTTTGCGAAGTCTTCAAATACTATCACGGTTACGAACTTGCTACCTCGCACGGGATTACCAGCCCCCATCGAGTTGCAGACCAACTCTCCATGCTCGCCACCATTTTCCATCTCGCTAAACCACGAAACTTTCCTCCTCGGCTGCGATCCATGCTCACCGCACCAAGTGTTGAAGCCAGGAAAATTCCCAACCTCAAGATTCGGATCAAGGCAGACTAAGACTACTGGCTCCGCAGCTAGGCCAAACGACTAAGGTGACTAGGACGAAGAAGAAAGTCAACAAACAGGACCCCAGATACTACGGCAGGAAGGTCCCACCACGTACCCCGATGCTTGGAAGAAGCAACCCCTCCACAACCAGAATTGGCTGAGCAAGGTACGAGGGAGACTAGCTGATAACTAAGTCGTGAGGTCGCGACCCGGTCTCTAAGGAGAAAGAATCTAAAGGCTCAGCTGGTATCCAAGAAGAACTCGCGAGATCCTGACTGGGATTTCAAGTGCTTCTCCTCGTAACCCTGGGGTCGTATTTATAGGGAAATCCTGGGGGATGGGGGGGGGTCTATTTATACCCCCACCCCTCGGCGACTAGGCGACTTCTGGATGAACTCGCACGGCTGGACGAGTAGCTTGTCTAGTCGCCTACCTGGCGAGTATGCGAGGGGAGCTCGCCAAACTCGCACAGGCCTTCCGCTGCGTGGCGCGTTGACTCTGACCTCCATCTTGACTTGCTGGCTTTGACCTTTGCTGACCTGGCCTTGATGGGGCCCCTCCTCAATGAATATGAGTTGTACAATGTGCACTATCATATGTCCCAACATGCTTCTGCAGTTTTAAAGTTTTTTTCCAATAATACCATTCGGTAGTAGCAAATATATTTCCTCCATTTTGTTTCCAATGATCAACTCTAAATAAATAACAACATAAACACAATGCAGCATCTTTAGAAATACTATATTCTAACCAATCACCGTATAAGTTGAACCAATCTCCAATAAAATGTCGTAAATCTTTTCCAAAATAAGTCCATTTAAATTGATAGTTACGAAGTTGGCAAAGACCTTTCAACCAATATACTCTTCGAACTTGGTCTCGAATGTTCACATGAAAATAAGAAATTAAAGGATGTAAATCAGGATCAGATATTATTTCAGATAAATCAAACTATTCTTGAAGTCTTTTGGAATTATTGAATTTACTTGATTCACCAATTTTATCAACACAGAGTCTTTCTTTTGATATATCAATACACAGACTTGGAACACTCTCTTTATTTGAATTATCAACACATGAATTTCTAAAGTTTTTTGTTTTTCCTTGAAATATTTTTCCATTTGAATAACTCAAATTACCTAAAAAATAAAAAAAAGCATATTTTTTAGAAGATAAAACATAAAATATAACCATCCAGTAATCGAACATAAAACATATTGAGATATGAGAAGAATGAAGATAGGGCAAAAGCCTGTATCTTGCAAGTTTGCTGATTTGAGAAGATTTGAAGATAGAACTTAAAACATATTGAGATTTGAGATGAAATCCCAATGGAAAGCTTCAGCCCCTGGAGATGTCAGTCAAATTAATATTTGGGTTCTAGAATGTCAACGACAGACGACAAGGAAGCTGGCGGTGGGAGAATTAGGGGCTAGGGCACATCCGCACAGGTGCTGAGGCGCACAACGACGTTCTTTTTGTGGATTGCGGCCGGTGGGAGAGTTTCGGGCTACCGAGCTAGGGTTGAGATTTGAGAAGATAGTGTAAAAGCTAATGTACAACTGTCTATTAGAGCAAAAAAAATAGGATCTATTAATAATTATTATTTTTTAAAAAATCAGGGGGTGCGACCGCACCCCCTCGCTCTACACTTCATCCGCCACTGTGTGTACATAATATATATAATGATTATAATTATAATGATAATATGATAATAATTAAAGAGTATTCAATATTAGTCTCATTTTGTAGGTCTCAATTTTTTTTTATTGATATATTGTATATCATAATCAGCATAATATATAAGCGAATACGAAGATTATACATTATTACAAAACTTTTGTAAACAAATAAATTAAGTAATTAAAAAACAAAATAATATAAAAAATGCAAGTCATTTCCTCTCTTCCTCATCTAAATGAGAAGATCACCATTTTCTAAGGGTCATTTGAAGACCAATTGGAACAAGGAATTCTAAATTTAAAGAGAAATAAAGGCCGATTGAAGATGCTCTTATACGAGAATCGATAGTGTGGCCTGCATATCGTCCCCTAACACAATAGTTTAGCTCATTTTACATGTCCAAACTCACTCTATTAATAATGCCTACACATTCCCAACCAGCACAAATCTTTCTAGAACCCACTTCACCACATTAGGGCTGAGCATAAAAATCGAAACTCGATAATCGCTCGTTAATCGTTCGAATTTTCAGTCGAATCGAAATCAGAATTAAATGATCCGAATCATTTTGGCTCGAATCAAAATGGCTCGAATTTTTTTTCGAGTCAATTTCGAGCCCATAAGGATTCGCTCGATTAATGATTCGAGCCGGCTCGAAATTTAAAATTTAAAATGTTATAGGCTGCGGCTGCACTGCTGCAGTGCTTGGGACTTGGGATTTAATTGGGAATAGGTTATAGGCTTACAGCTGGACGTACGCCTGGAATTAATTGCGGATGTGATGTACAGCTGCTGTAAATTCAAAATCATAATTACAAGCAATTATGATTTCTCATTTCTCTGCTTCCCTGAGTTCCCTCTCTTCCACAGTTTCACTTTGTCATTCCCGACCCCACCAGGCCACCTTATGTTGTTAGGAAGAACGGCAGAAGTCAAGCAGAACGATGGAAAGCACGGCCCGGCGGCACGGCACGGCACAAGGCAGTGAAGGCACAAGCTTTCTTCCTTACGCAGAAGAAGAACGGCAGAAGTTACGCGCTCCGCAGCGGCACAGCCTCGTCAGCCGACTCCTCCGCAGTGCCGCAGCGGCGCAGCCTCGTCAGCCTCTTCGGGAGTTTGGGACCTTGGGTATCTGATTTCAGGTAAGAATGGAGAACCGCCCCATCTTTCTCTTCCCCATTTCAAGTTTCTCTCCAGTCTCTACAAGCTTCGTACGATTTCTGATTTATGATTTTTGATTTCTTCCTTTGTCCTCTTTACAGCTACGATTTAGATTTTTCTTAGTTTCTATCATTTTAATTGAATCATTTTTCACTCACACAATGAGTTAGAAGTTAAATCAAAAGCATTGTGTTGAATTAGTTCTTTAATTACAACTATCCAAAACACTTGATTTTTAAATTAATGAATTTTTTGAAGCCTTAGAATAAATCCTAAATTTCTTTTTGCAACATTACCGGATTATTTTAGCTGCTCTCTGCACTCTGCAGTAAATTGTGTATACAGACCATTTCTTACATCAATATTACTGGATTATTTTCGCTGATTTCTGCATTAAATTGTGTGCACAGAGACCATTTCTTACTTCTATGATAGGTCGTTGAATAATATGCTAAATTTTATCTCGACGGACACCTCTACTGAAAATTGTGACTGAAGAAACATTTATTAACTTGCAATCCATGTAAATTTCTCAAAAATTTAATTGATGGCATTTCTTACATCTTTGTTGTTGTTTTAACATGATCTGCATTTTGAGGATTTTTAGAAGATGAAGTGACATTTTTGTTACCGTTAGGATTTTGATTTTGATGCAGGGCTTAACAGTAGACAATATTTCTACAACTATATTTCCCCAGACATTGGACTGGCTTCACAACTATCTTCTTGAGGTACGAACTGCTTCAAAAGTTCAAATAATAAGATCCATAATTTGCACTGTTTTTCTATTTCATGATTTTTTTACTAAGCAGGATCATGTTTTATTTATATTAAGTGGAAAATACAATGATGTGGTTTCATTGTCGATCTTGGATTCACATATTCTTCTTAGTTCTTATTGTCTTGAAATCCACAAATGACGGGAAAAATATGGAGTAGTTTCTATCATTCATGATCTTGTTATATCTTATGTGAAAAATCATGTTTGATATCAAGTGCACAGTCATAATATTACAACTAAAGTCACATCATGTTTGAATAAAATTATGTATGTCTCTTTAGCCTTTCATTTCAGTTTTTTTATAGTTTTTAACTAACTTTTTTTTTCAGATATGAATATTATTAATTCAGTAGAGAATTGTAGTGACTCATCATCCTCACCGGTGGAGGATGATGAATTCATAAATCCCGATGCAAATGCAATTATTAATGATCTTAATGTTCAAGATATAGAACTAGTACCAATCTCCACTGGCCCCACTCCTACTGAACCTTCATTAGGTCAACAATCTGCTGAAGTAGAGAAAGACAACAAAGGCAAAAGAAAAAGAAGTGAAGTGTGGGAGCACTTTAAAGTTGAAAAATTGAAGGATCGAAGTGGCAATATTGTCTCTAAATGGCAATGCAAACATTGTTCAAAAACATATAAATATCAATTATCTGGATCCACCTCAAACTGTGCTAGGCATATCAAAACTTGTTATAAGCTTATACAAGTTAGGAAAAATCAAACCATGTTCAATCAGGAGAGAGTAAATATGGTAGAAGATGATATTCATATGGCACCCATTTGTGTATCTGGTTCTTATGATTCAGTTAACATAAGACAACTTCTAGCAAAATTTATTATTACAGCTGAACTACCTTTCTCAATCGTTGAGCAGCCTTATTTCAATATATACTCTAAAGCTCTCAATCCCAGTTATGTAAAAATTTCAAGGCATACAATGAAGAATGAATGCATGAAATTATATGAAGTTGAGAGGGAGAAGCTTTTGAAGATTCTTAAAAAGGTGGATAAAGTTGCACTTACTAGTGATTGCTGGACATCTAATCAATCTATCGGTTATTTGTGCATCACCGTTCATTATATTGATTCGGATTGGAAGCTTCAGCACTCAATTATAAATTTTTTAGATCTTGACCCACCACATAGCGGTCAAGTCATATATGACGCAATCCGTGAGTCAATTTTACATTGGGGAATTCAAAAAAAAGTAATGAGCATCACTCTTGACAATGCATCTGCGAATGATCTAGCTACCAAGCATTTACAACAAAGTTTAGCAAATTCCAATCATCTATACTTAGGTGGCAAGTTATTTCATATTAGGTGTTGTGCACACATACTCAATATTCTTGTGCAAGAAGGTTTGAAGGAGATATCTCTATTGATTAATATTGTCAGGGAAGCTGTGGGTTATATAAAGAAGTCACCAGCACGGCTCAAATTATTTGTTGAATCAGCTAAGTTATTGGGAATTTCTACTTCACGCGGTCTTTCTTCAGATGTGAAAACTAGGTGGAACAGCACTTATTACATGCTCGATAGCGCATTTCATTACAGATATGTTATTCACGATTTCTTTAGAAAGGATAAAGGTTTGGTGTGGGATTTTCCAGAAGAAATTTGGCAACGATTTGTTAAAATTAAGAATATTTTAGAAGTCTTCGAATCAGCAACAAAACTTTTTTCAGGAACTTCTTATCCAACAAGCAATTTATTTTTGCCTGCATTGATTGCTATTAAAGAAGTGTTGGATAAAGCTTCAGCATCTGATGATGAGTTTGTACGTGGCATGGCGAAACCAATGAAAAGCAAATTTGACAAATATTGGAGTGATTGCAGCTTAATCATGTCTCTTGCCATTGTACTTGATCCCCGTCGTAAATTATTATTTATTACTTATGCTTTCAATAAATTGTACAATAACCACGAGGCAGTTCTTAAAGTGAAAGTGGTAAAAGAAAGCATACTCGAGATTTTTTCTCATTATTGTGCTAACAGTGGGATGGAGTCTAATACTTCACTTATCAGTTCAGAAAGCTCATCATCAACTAGAGTTGGGGTAATGAGACATTCAAGTGCAACAACACAACCACAGTGCATCACAAACTCAGTTATTATGGGCTTTGATGATTTCTTGAGTTCTACTTCTTCTGTACAACCTCTTAAAAATGAACTTGAAGTATATTTAGAGGAAGCACTTGTACAACCTCCATTTGAGAGTAGAGATACATTTAATGTTTTAGAATGGTGGAAAATTTATTCATTGAAATATGTGAAGTTATCTAAGATGGCAAAAGATATCCTCACAATACCCATCACAACTGTGGCTTCTGAATCGGCTTTTAGTGCTGGAGGAAGAGTACTTGATGATTATAGAAGTGCACTAAATCCAAAAACTATGAATGCTCTGGTTTGTTCATCAAATTGGATTCGTTCCCAATATAAACATCGTGCCAATGTAAGTCCTTTAATTTTATTACCCATGAATTGTTTTATTAACCCTCATATATCATTGTACTTCGATATGTTTTTTTGCAATCACAGGTTGATATGGATGATTTAACAAGTGCTCTACCAAATGAGATCGTCAAGACTTCTACTAAAGATTAAACTCTAACAAGTAAGATTAGTTGCTTTAACAAATACTCCTGCATTCTATTAATTTGACAAATACTCCTGTATGCACCCAAATAAGTTGCAAAAATGTATAGGTATTTAAGTCAATAAATTGAGATTAGTTGCAAAAATGTATTCTATTAAGATTAGTTGCTGAAAGGCTCAATTGCTAATAAGTTGACAAATACTCCTGTATTCTATTATGTTCCAGTAGTCACTAATAATATTAGGTTCTATGCAATATGCACCCAAATAACCATTTTATATAATATTAATAGTTGTACTCAAAATAAATATTTGTTCCAACAGCTTATGTTCACATTAATTCATAAAATGTATAGGTATTTAAGTCAATAAATTGATAAATTTGCTGCTCTAATAAAGACAAGAAAAAGGATTATCAAAAGCTGTACAAATTGATTTGTCAATAAGCAAAAGCAGGAGCATTTCAGCAACCTCTCATGTTCACACGACTCTCCACCCGCTTTACCTTTCCATACAAAAATACTGAAGCAAAAAAACAGAAATCTTTGATCATGAGCATAGCCTGGGCAGTGATCTGAAGCTCGTTGAGGAGGTGGTTATCTTGCTTCTCATCATCTTCTTCATCTGATTTTGCATCTTTCTACAAGTCTTCTCTAACTCCAACACCCTCCCATGCATCCCCTGAAGATGTGTTGTTAGCTTTTCATTACCCATTATGGGATCAAGCTTCTTCGCAAACAGAACAATCTGATCTCCTTCTTTTGATTGCCTTCCATCATCATTAAAAGATTTGAAGTGGTTTGATTCTTGGAGTTGGCTCTTGAGTTTGGATGGAAATTTCCAGCTCTGAGTCAAATGTTTGCAGGATTCCAAACATAGCTTCTCATAATTAATGGTGCTACAAATCTTCTTCTTTTCCTCCTCATTCAATCGATTATGGACCTATCGTGTTTAAATGCCGTGTGAATTCTAATTTGGTGGTAACAAAAAGGAAAAAAATGTAACATTATCAATATTTCTAACATTGAATTTGTCATTATAAACATTACCTGAAGATACATGTCTATGGATCTATACAGGTTTTTAAATACCACCTAAGCTAGGCCTTATTTGGATGTTGTATTGTATTTGTAGCAGAATCTTGTGAAAAGCTCAAAGGCTTCTGCTCCTCCCGAGTCCCGACAAGTCACGGAAAAACACTTTCAAAGACTTCTCATTTTATATATCTTGCTACAGTTAGAGAATGCTTGGGTTGGGTGGACGTGGACTGTTAGGCAGTTAGAGAATTTATATGATAGCATTTTTTCTCAATTCATATATCTTTCATTATATGATGTTTTCCTCTCTTCTGATGATAGAGTCATAGAGAATGTTTGCACATGAAATAGTTTCTCCAGGCTTTCGACAACAAATAATTTAATTTGGGTCAATAATCTGAAATGATATGACTGATTTTGACCTGAAATTTGATTGTATAAATGCTTCTGACTTGCTTCATTGTCTATGAATTCATATAGGTTGCAAGTTTTAATTCGGAAGGAGCAGAAGCGGAGCGCCGAAGAGCATTTTGTAGACTTCTATAGCAGTAGCAGACTAGCAGTATATCATAATCAGCTAAAAATAAACTTTTTTGATGTGATTTTCTAATTTGGACATGGACTGTAATGGAGTATGGACTTTTATTACACTTTTTGTCTTATAGATTGTTTATTTTGTAGTTTTGTTCTATTTTTAGATAAAATGTCAAATGACTTAATTGTTTTAAATTTGGAAGTACTTCAATTTTCAAAATTTTAAAGAAATTTTAGAAATTGGATTTATGAATTTTTTAGTAATTTGAAAATTTTCAAATGCGAGAAAACTTATAGTAATTGGGAGCAAAAATGGATAACACGACTCCATAATTCTTGCTAGTGAAGGTATGAAATTTTAAAGATAACTTTTTAATAAGAAAAAAAAATTTAGTAAGTAAAAAAATAATTTTTTAATAGTAAAAAATTAATTTCGAGCCGGCACGAATTTGATTCGAGCTGGCTCGGAATCGAGTTGATTTCGATTCGAGCCGGCTCGAGTCGAAGCTGATTTCGATTTCGAGTCGATTTCGAGCCGACTCCGAGTCGAAAATTTCGATTTCGAGCCGACCCCAAATCGCTCGAACTCGACTCGATATCAGCCCTACACCACATGACTTTGAAGCTAGGTCAAAATTGATCATTAATTCTTCTATTTAGTTTAATGTATAGTATTAGTCAGTTTTGTTGAAATGACCAGGCAGGCCCAGGCCTGTTGGGCCCGACTATTTATTAGGTGGGCTCAGGTCTCAAGCATAAGCCCCCTTTCAAGGAGGACCGAGCCTCGTGGAGCGGATTGGGACCACAATTTTATTAATAATTTAATATATTACGAGTAATTTATTTTTAAATATTTTATATGAGTATAAAATATTAGTATTCCTATTAATCTTATATTTTCAATTATTATAATATATTAATTTAGTAAATGATAATATTAAAATTACAAATATGAAATTAAAAATGAGTAAGTAGTCGAAGATTGGAATATGAAAGATAATTTTTTTTACTATTGTTGGCAAAAACAGTACGATATTACAAATTACACAGTAAATTACAAATTTACAGTAATGAAAATTTCATATCAATGTTACAATCACACATTTTTAAAAAAATACCTAAGTTTATTATGCATTAAGTACCAATTTTCTACGAAATGTGTTATGTTCATTGGATCCAAATAATTTTTGAAGCAAATTTTTAAAGATTATTGATTTAGTCGGCCTACTCGTTATTTCAATATCATATTGCTCAAACCAATGCAGATTCTGAATAAAGCTACGGTATTAGCTTAGATAGTTAGTAGGGTCTATTATATCCAAAATCGAAAAATTGTTCAATTTAGTTTTTTAAACTTTACAAAGATAAATTTTTTTATTTCATTATTAAACAAGAAATTTCAAAATTATATTTTTATTTATAATCCTAGTTCATTTAAAGTAGTAATTGTTCGTAATTTTTTTCTAAAAGCTATTTCTAAAATTTCATTTTTAAATGATTCACTTGTTTTAGTTTGCATGATTTCTTTTCGTAGCCGCGAACCAAAAAATTAATCATAATAATTGTAAAAAAGAATTAAAATTTGAAATGCTTGTTAAAGCATCGATTTCATATTTTTTGATTTGAGAATAAAAATCATAATTTGTATTTGATTTACCTTTGCTTTTGGTTATAGTGTGCAAGTTTTACTGGTAAAATAAGGAGAAGTATATTGAAATACAATAGGAACACTCAATTGAAGACATTGACACAATTGTTTTCTACCACATGGCGATAAGGCTTACCGTCAGCGAAAGCCTTCGTTCCAAAACAACATGCTGGAAGATTTATCAAGTTACCATGAGCCTTCGTTTTAGTGGTCTAGAGAAAATTCAAGACTCCACTACAACAATTGGAAGAGAATTGACGGGGTATCACTCAATTTATAAGAATTCTGGGCTACAATTAGTTGGAACTCCATGACCCCCAACCGACCATGAGAGCGCGTGAGAGGCACTGCCGCATGTAGTCGTGAGAGTGAATGTTAGAAAACAGGAGAAAGCTCCAAGCAACCGCAAGTTGAAAAAAAAGAGAGAAGCTAGTACTCTGAGATAAAAGGAAGAGAAGAAAAGAAAACTGAAGAAGAAAAGGGAAACTGCTCCAAGTCCCATTCACTCCCCCAATCATGCCGAGGGGGAGCATACTGAAGAATTCATCCCAATCATATCTGGAATTGTAGTTCTAGAAGATTTAGAGAGCACGACCCCTGTGGATGTCCAGAAGTGTGGCTGAAAAGGAAGTGCTGGAAGTGGAGAAGTTCAACAGGAACTTGCTGCCCCAAATACTGAAGTGTGGCACTGGGACAAGTTCATCTAGAACTTGCTCCCCAGCATACTAAAACTGTGGATCTGGGGAAAGCTCAATAGGAACTGTCTACCCTGAATATAAAATTTATGGAAGAAGAAGTTCACCAAGAACTTGCTACCCTAGTCCACCCAGACTTGTCATGACCTAAATGAAGTGGACTAGGTCATTAGAAGAATTGTAAGATATACACAAGCATTACCACCAGTTCAGGAAGAATCAAAAGAACTCATCCTCACAGGAAAGTAGGTAGTTCTATTGTTCCACCCCGTATTCGCTGAGTGAGACCCTCCGACAAGTTCAAGGCATAACATGAGGACTTTTATGTCCAGGTCAGACAGAGTGGCGAGTAAGGTAGGCTGGTCCGCACTCGCCCAACTCATCAAGGACTTTTCGCCCAAGTCAGGAGGGGCAGTCAGGCTCTCGAGCGAGTGTGGTCTTCATCATGCACTCGCCCAAGGCTCGCACCTTAATACACACTTAGGAGGGTTTTCACCAAGACTGGCGAGTGATGGGTAAAGCCCGCACTCGCCTAAGAGGCGAATGCATGGCTCATCCAGCTTTCACTGCTTCAGGCGAGTGGTGTTTCTACGGATCACGCGCCCAGTGGGATCCAGTGGCAAAATTACCTGGATGCCCTGGGTTCTGCAAATAACCTTTTTCGACGGCAGAGTTACGTTGTTGGCAGACCCAATTGGGATGTGTATAGTAGTTTTGAATAGCGGAGTTACGATGTTGGCGGACCAATCTTGAAAATCTATAAGTAGACCCGAGGGGGTACCTTTGGAGGGACAGATTCTCTTAACTTATTCCTCAGGCTTTTCTTAGCAAGCTTTGAGTGTCCTTCAAGATGCTCAAGCTCAGTATTGGCTTGGGAGGGGGAAACGCTCTTAGATCTTCCGGGTGTGTGATGGGACCTCCCCGCTGAGATCTCTCCGCTGGGACCTCCTTGCTGGTACCTCGGTTCTGTTCCTGAGTTTCTAAGTCTTTGGTATGGTGTACTCGCTCGAGGGAAGTAAGTATGAGGCCACACCCCTTTTTTGGACCCTAAACTCCACAAGAGAACGATTTTCAGGTTTCAACATCTATGGAAATGCAAGAGTGTGCTGGAAGAGACAAAAACTCACAAGATCATCTCACATGCATTACTCCTGACTGTATATATGAGGACTATGAGCCTCATACATAACCATCTGATAGTGTTGCTGTAGAAGAGCCCAAATTTCCATCTCCACCAACCAGTGAAGTAACTCCTGGTTCTTTTACGGCTCAACTGCAAATTATGCTGGGCAGTCTAAGAAAACAGATAGAAGGTTTTGTGCAAAGATCAGTCCACGGGTTGAGGATTGAGATGAATGAGAAGATAACAGAATTACAATAAGAGATTCTTCACTTAAATGCTCAAACCTTTCACTTTTTCATTAAGACAGTACAGGCTGTAGATTACTATGTTAAGCAGAATGATATGACTCACCAAGGGCTGCAAGTAATAATGGAGAATCAAGTTTCCACTGGAGAAAATCTTCATGTAGCTTTCCAAGAAACAACAAACAGCGTGACAGAGCATCAGATGAATGTGCTGGATAGAATAGACTTTTGTACTCAATTACTTGATGGACATCTGTTGCAAACAAAGAACCACATTATTGCAGGAGTTAATATGTTAGAACAAAAGATCTCTGATTCTCAAGATGTTATCTGTAAACATGTATTTGAAGAAATCAGAAATGGGGAGAAGATTATAACTCATCAACCTGCTCAACAAGCTATTTGGATTTCAAATGCCATAAAGGAAGCCCTGAATCTAGAACCAGTACAATACTCTTTCGATCCAAAAATAACCCCAACTGATGCTTATGACTACAATCCTCCAGCCCATTATGAAGAAACCCGGGATAACTATGATTACTCTTCTCCATCTTATGATGTAGTACCATCATCTCATAAAAGAAAGGCTATCCAAAGTGAATAAGAGATGTTGGCCAAGCGAAGAAGGAGGATTGAAATATAGAACTTGCCTAACTATGAAGTATGGAGCACTGTATCTAAGAATATCATCTTATACACGTGGGATAATTTTGGAAATCTTGGAATCAACACTTCAAGATATTATAGTTCAGTAGAGTAGGATAATCTTGAGAAGCAGGAGAAAAGGAGGAGAATTCACAAGAGGAATCATCCAAATGGACAACCTCCTCCTTCAAAATATATCCCTAACCCTTGGGTTACTTCCAAAGAAAAAAAGAGAAAGGCTGTTGGAGAAATTTTTTGAGTGTTGAAAGACCATGGGAAATCTTTTTTTTTTGGGATTTACATTTTATTTCTCCTAATGTAAAACTTTATGATTTCTGATCATTTATATATATAATCTGAAATGTATTTCCCTCTAAGTATTTATGTTTCATTATCATTTTATGTCTTTATGCTTATTGTCATGAAGTTCTGACTTATTCAAATAGGAAGAGATTGTTGGAAATATTGTCCACAAGATTCTTGTTTCATTATCATTTTATGTCCTCTAAGTTCTGACATCTTGTATTTGATGTCTGTGTTTGTTTTTATGTGGTAGGTATAACAAAAATGTTATGCCAATATAGTGTTAGGATTATGGTCACTCAAACAGGGTTTTGCCCTTGTAATCTCTAAAAATAAAAATGCATGTTGACCTATGATCTAATCCTATATTAGACTTGTTATTATCATGAGGAAAATAAGAGAAGTTTAAAAGAAATTAAAAACATATGCAAGATTTGTACTAAGTCAAATATCGACTAAAAAATGTCAACTGCATAAGCTAGAAGCTAAGTGATTTGTTGACTGCATCGATTAAAAGCTAAGTCATTTATCAACGACATCGACTGTAAAGATAATTCATTTATCGACTGCATTGACCGCACCGCAAAAACTGCAAACCGCAAAAACCGCCCGCACCGCAAAAACCGCACCGATTTTTAAACCACACCGTGTAGTTTAGGTGCGGTGCGGTTTTGAACTTTTACAAACCGACCGCGGTTCGGTGCGGTGCGGTTTTTGGATTTAGAAAACCGCAAAGACCGCACCGCACCGAATATTTTGTGTATTTAATTTTTTATAATTATGTGACGTCACATTTAAGTATATTAAGTAAAAGAGATAAATTGAGAAATAGAAAAAGTGATGCATGTGCACTTACCCTTTCTTAGAGAAAGATTAAGATCATATAGGATATTATCATGCCAAGAAATGGAGGTGGAGAATCAACAATATCAACACTTGGTGGAGGTGGATAATGTGAATAATCATCCTCGATTTTTATACTACAAGTACAAATCATAATATGTTACTTTGATATTGTCATGAGAGTTGAGAATTCGTCAAGAATCACAGTAGTAACAGATACTTGATCAAAGAACTGTTTGACCGAGATAAACTCACAAGAGAAAATTCGATGGGTGTTGTGGAATTAATTGTGTTGTTCGACATCAAGGCTAGAGAGAACAATGTAGAAAAAGAAAAATCTTCATTAAAAGCAATCAAAGGAATAATCTTCAATGAACTCAATGGAATCTAAGATAAAATACTAAAATAGCATGACCGTTTTAAAAAGGTGCATCTATAGTAGTAGAAAATCTATTTCTCTATAAATAGAATGTTCAACTTGACGCTACTGGGGGCGATGCTTACCTGTAGTCTATGCAAAATACATGTAAAAACCGCACCGAAATCGCAACCGCACCGCAAAAAACCGCACCGAACCGAAATCGCACCGCATAATTTCGGTGCAGTGCGGTTTTGCTCGGGCAAAAACCGAGCCCTTATGGTGCAGTTGTGGTTTGGGCCAAAATCGCATCAAACCGCACCGTGCACACCCCTAATTGTGCTTCTATAGAAGACTCAAGTTTTATTGTTTGAGCCAAATCATTTGTATTTATTTTGAATTTCTAGGGTCCTTGGTTGATATAAGTTTGTTGTAGGATTCTAGTGAGAATCTGAGTTGTAAGATCATTGTGATCTGAGGTAGGGTCTTTGGAAAAGATCTGAGTGTAGACATCTAGTTGTAAAGATTAAGCTAAGGTTGTGTTTGACCTGAGTGTAGGATCTTGTGATTGAAGATCTAAGATAAAAGACCTTTTGTTAAAGGTCTGGGGTAGGGGACTGTTGTTCCTGAGTTGTAAGATTTTTTGATCTGAGTTATTTGGAGAAGTTGGTCTAAGCTAGCACTCTGCTAGATAGGTGAAACGGGAAAGTGGATGTACACATAATTGAGAAAACATAATACATCTTGGTGTACTGTGTTGTGGATATGATGTTTCATTACTTGTTGTGCTTAACATGGGAAAACCGATGGAATCATAAAACAATATTAAATCACCTATTCACCCCCTCTAGGTGATTAGACAACCCTTATCTTTTAGTAGGTATCACATACTACTTCCTCCATATATCAATTTGCTCGAAAGTAAGAGAGGAGAACATTCACATCAATCGTCCCTATGAGCTAAGCCTTGACACTTAAAAGGAAAAAAACACGCATAAGAGTTGGTAAAACAAAAAATCATAAACTCGATGCACAAACACTCAAGCAAGGGCACGCACAAAAAAAAATCCCTATACGTGTGAGTTCCCCACATGTGTGCCCTGTGCGAGTCCTATGAGTGAGGGCGCTCCGTGCTCCAAACCGTTGTTGGCGCGCGTTACCTTTGAACCATCGCCACTTCTGCCTGCCACCTTCCATGCCCCTTCTCCCGCCTCCACCATGATTTTTGTAAATAGTTCACGCACAAAAAGTCACCACTCTTCTCTCGCTCTTGATCCAGACTCTGTGGAAATTACGGGGCAAATGTTGGGGTCTCCTCAATTTATAGGAATTTAAGGCTACAATTAGCTGAAACTCTATGACCCCTACTAACTTAGTTGAGGGTTATGCAGGAAACCACCACTCATGTGATCCACGCAACTGATCCTCTCCCAAACGACACACCAGCCTTCTATGGCCAGCCGCCAGGATGGTCTCCGCCGCTCCTCCCGGTCGGCCGCAACTGCTCCCCGCGACCGCATGCCTTATGGTCGCGGTCACAAGACACGACCGGTGTCGTGACCAGCCCCTTAGATGGCTCCTCGCTGGTTGCTACTCCCACCTCCCTAGGTAGCCTCCCACCATTGGGTCTCGTCGCCAGCCACCACCACTGGTCGACCCTTCACCATCATCGACCGATTCTCTGATATCCAATCATCCTCACACGATCTTCCTCATTCGATGTACGAGTAACCACTCGCATAACCAAGTATTATGCATGGTGGGTATGCATAACCACCAGTATAAACATCTCACGTTTGTGTGCCCGCAACCGAATGGTGCAGCCCACCTCTCGGCTGGCAGCGGCTATGTCTCGCAACTGTCGGGCACAATTGGTCCCATCGGCCGGTGCGCCTGCGATTGGCCTCTCGTCCGGCCACTGCCACTTCCTGCGGCAGTGCACCCATAACCACAAGGCACATCTGACATTACGATCATCCCCTCAGCCGGCATGCTCGCGGCCGGCCCCCTCCGACCACCGCTCCCTCCTCCCCGGGTTGCCTCCTGCCACAATGGGCTTGTCTCCAACCATCACTGCCGATCGGCCCGTATCCATCGTTGGCCATTTCTCTGCCGTCCAATCATCTTCTTGCAATCTACGTCGTCTGATGTGTGGGTAACTACTCGCGTAATTACTACTTTAACTACCAATTATGGGCGGGTGCTCGCAACTAAAATTATATCATCATGCGCTTAGTAAATTATTACAAAATGCATGTCAGGAACTATATTAATCTGGCCTGCAAATAATAATTAAGGTAGACATGGTCTGCAAATAATCGCATAACCACTGTAACTATCCCTGAGGTCTATAAATAGGACCTCAGTCTCTCCTTCATTTCCACCTTTTTCCTCCTACGCTTCTCCCCCTACACGCTTGAGAGCTCCTCCAGGAATCTCCTTCGCTCCATATCCATCTTCATCTGTCTTCATCCGTCTTTGTGTGCCCCTAGTGTTCTGCTATGTACGCACGCCTTCTACCACAATAAGCAATCCACATGCAGCTCTCTCAACATTCAGCGCCTTCTAGTCAACCGCAAGCTCTCTACCATCCAGACTCCATTATGAACTATATGAGGAAATCCATTCCCACCAAAATGTGCAGGATGTGCCGCTTCATTTAACAAGAGCAAAGAGAAGACTACCAAGTCCCCAGAGCATGGTGTTCTTCACTAGAGATAAGGAAAAAATGCTTAGCTTCGTGAGCGGTGGTCTGACACCCTCCGAACACGTCTGTCTCTCCCCATAAGTTATAAAGAGGAGAGGCATGTCACCCTCGGATTCTATAAAAAACTCTGTACAACACCAACAACTAGTGAAAGTTTGGTCAACATAGTCCTGGTCACACGATTTTCACCCCTTTTTGGGTTTTCCACGTAAAAAACCTCTTTGCTAGCTATCTCATTACTCTGTGTTGAATTGTGTACTCATTCGCTCCTGGCCTAAGACGATGCAATTTAGACCAGACTACAGGAGCCTCAAGTGAGCCACAACTAATGGCGGATCTAGAAAATTGGTAAGGGGGACACAAAAGTTTTTAAAATAAAATATCAAGTCAATATTAAATCTATGACATTACAAAATCATACAAAATTACATAACACAAAAAATACAAAACACATGAGTAAATTATTAAAATTGTCCACGACGAGTTCTCATTTTTTGAAAATGGTCGTTAACATCATTATCACTGACTTTCAAAAAATGCTTTTCACTCAATAAAAGTAACCAAACAATCATTCAACATTTGATCGTCCACAGTATTGTGCAACTTGTTCTTGACATAATTCATGTCTGAGAATACTCTTTCCACACGTGCAGTAGCCATGAGAAGAATCAATGCAAACTTCAAAAGCTTGTAGATTTGTTGATAAGAAACATGTTTACCAGTTTCAACAAGCTTCAAGGATAAATTGTCAAGATCCTTCAAATTAAAAAATTTCTCATCGCTTCTCATATCAACAATGTAGTTATCGAGTTGAATTTTCAAATTAAATAACTCTAAACTTGAAAAATTATTAGGATAAAACTCTACATGTCTTATCATTTTTTGCTTTTAAAAACAACCAAATAAGTTAACATGATTCAAGCAAATCATTCAATGAAGCAACTCCACACTCACCTTATCAAACTGGTTGTTTAACTCTTGTAGTTGTTGATCGACAACCTTTAAGAAAACTTCAACCCGATAATGATGTAAATTTGTGGAATCTTTAACAAACCTTCTTGATCTTCCATGGAGAATATACCGATCATTCATATGAGGAATATAAATGTCATGTTTGCCATAGAAAAAGAAGACCATTTTAAATAAAGTATCACATTCATCATCTCTCAAAGTTTGCATCTGTTTTTTGTCAAACTAACAAAAGACACTGCATTAACAATATCTTGATCCTTTCTTTAGAAATCGAGATTTAGCTCATGTGTATACCCAAATATAACAGTTGAAAGTTTTTTTTTCAAGAATAGATACACACCTAGAGGGGGGTGAATAGGTATGTTTAAATATTTTTAATTCTTTTGAGCTTAGGTCTAGTTGTGTGTTAGATTTTGTTATTTAGCTTTCAAGATACACCACACCACATAAGAGTTTATATTGGTTCCCCTATCTAGGATACATCCACTTCCCCCTTCACCTATCTAGTAGTGAGCTAGATTCAGCCAACTTCTCCTTTTACTCGGCTCTTTGAGCTTACACCTCAGATCACTCAGGATCCTACATGTCAGAGTGAAGCACACTCTTACTACTCAGAGTATAACAACTCCTACCCCAGACTAAGCAACCCTACACTCGGAGATACACAGATCTCCTATTGGTGTTACCATTGTGATCTGGAAGTGATCATACATGTAGTCTCACTACCAATGCAATATGAGCATACATGGTCGCACATAAGAGCATTTGGAGAAATTGGAGGAATGGATTATGTTGGTCTTACTCATATATGATGAGTTAAAGACTAAGCAGTGTCAGGCGTTTAGTGTGGTTAGTCAACTCGGCCAGGCGTTGAGTGCATCGAGACCACTCGACGCATTTGTCGAGTCAAGTGTTGATTCGTCGAGTTAGGCGTTGAGTGTGTCAAGACCACTCAATGATTCGTCGAGTCAAGTGTTGATTCGTCAAGTGCTGGCATTGAGTGCGTCGATACCACTCGATGCTTCATAGAGTCAAGTGTTGATTCATCAAGTTAGGCGTTGAGTGCGTCGAGACCACTTGACTCTTCGTCGAGTCAAATGTTAATTCGTCGAGTTAGGCATTGAGTGTGTTGAGTCCACTCGACGATTCGTCGAGTCAAATGTTGATTCGTCGAGTCAAGTGTTGAGGCCACTGCCAGGCATTAAGTGCATTGTGACCACTCGATGATTCGTCGAGTCAAATGTTGGTTCGTCAAAATAACTTCCATATGTTACGGGTCTGCCGATAGCGACGACTTTCTATTGTTTATTCCTTTAGGTATAAATAGAAGATGCCTTAGGGTTTTTGTACGCGTGCAAGTGCAAGCCGCTAAGATGAAAAGCAAAAGCACATAACCCGAGAGGAAAAGGCCGACAGAAATCATTTCTGAAAATCCAAATCCCATCACTGTCGTTCAACCCGTTTTTTGCACCAGTCACCGCCGTCTCTTCTGGAGCAGATATAGTAGTCTGTGAAGATGCAAAGTGCTTTCCTCCAACTTAGATCTTGTATGATAAGAGTCTAAGGGTTCTCCTGTTCGTGTGGATCACCTGTAGAGGCGTGGACACTATTCTGCACTCGGAACTCTAGCCACTAGTGTCCGCTGGATTTCTTGGAGCATCTCGATTGAGTAGTGACTCAATCCCTCAAAGATAAATTTTATTTACAACAAGTTTACTTCTTGATCAATGTTCATCACAAGATCTATTTCTTTTAGAGTTTTCTTGTTTCCTTATTCGCTGCGCACAAGTGTTGTGACGTATACAAAAACTCAATAGTGGTATCAAAGTAGGTTGAGCGATGATCATTGTTTCAGAAGTTACTAAATCTATTGCGTGTATATCTGGAAATTTAGAAGTGTTCTAAATGAATAAATCTATTCTTGGAATCCCGCCAAGAATGCATTTGATTTCTTTGTAATATCTTTGTTTCTCCTTAACAGTAACCGTCTCTCTTGTTGGTTTGTGAAACCAAGTGTGTAAGATTTTGAATTTCACATAGAGAGACGAGCTTGTCTACTATGTAAGTGGAGTTAGTATTGCTCATGTCCAATGCATGTAAATCTAAAGATTTAGAAGGGTCTAGATGTTTAGATTTAACCCAGTTCGTCAAGTATTGATGACTTTTCTTTGTGCACATCAGGGATGTATTTGGATTATGAATACTGCAAATTTTTCTTGCGGATGTGCACATTAGTTAATTGTTAACCATGATTAAGTGTTAATCAATTATCTTAAAAGTCCTTTATGCAATATTAAGTACTTAGATGTCTTCTGATGGATGACACTCTTCCTACCTCGATTGATCAAGTGTGGACTTGCCAAAGCAAGGTGCATTAAGGACACGAGCGGATAATTATGATATCCCACTGTTGACATCGAGTCAATCTTAACTAGTTGATCTCAAAGGTTGAGTGCCCAGAAGCATAGGGTTGGTATGCACTATATGATGGATGCGAATAAAGAGTTATTCACCAGCCATACAAGAGTTACAAATGATGCAATCAGCAAGCATTGCTTATCTAAATAACTACATTGTGAGAGAAAAGCCAAAGTTGACTCATGGTATTGGTGAAATACGGATCTTGTCCAATAAGAGAGTATCACGTATAAACTCTCCAAATTGATATTGAGGGTTATTAGTTTGATAAAAATAGTGGGAGTAATTTTAATTAAAGTCCTAATTGAAATAAATAAAAATATATTTTGAAATATAGTACCGACTTTTTCTTTGCATAATTCCTCATAAAATTTCCATGGTAAGTGGATCTCACTCCACCTTGTCCCTCAGAGCTATCCTTGAGAAGGAGAAACTGAGTGGGACAAATTATTCGGACTGGTACCAAAACTTGAGAATTGTTCTCAGGCAAGAGCGTAAGCTCTATATCTTGGAAGAGGAATCCCCTGAAGAGCCAACTGGGAATATGTCCCGAGCTGATAAAGATGCTTATAAGAAGAATTAAGACGACTCCTTGGATTTCGAATGACTCATGCTCTCCCACATGAACTCTGAGCTTCAAAAGTAACATGAGAACATGGGTTGTAAGCAGATTGATGAGCACCTTAAGAAAATGTTTCAAGGCCAAGCTCGGTAAGAGAGGTTTGACGTCACCAAGGCATTATTTCAGTGTAAGATGAGAGCTCGAGACCTAGTAGGGACTCATGTACTCAATATGATTGGATATATAGAGAACCTTGAAAGACTAGGTTTTTCTCTAGGCCAAGAGTTGGCTACATACCTAATCCTGTAATCATTGTCGGACAGTTATGAGCAATTTGTCTTAAATTACAACATGAATGAATTTAACAAGACACTGCCCGAGCTCCTAAGCATATTAAGAACTGTCGAGATCAATATGAAGAAGGCCAAGCATGCGAGCCCCATACTGATATTGCATAAAGGCAAGACCAAGGCCAAGGGTAACAAGAAGACTAAGGTTGGACCTAGTTCATCTCTTGAGCCAAAGTCTTCAGCACTGAAGAAGAAAGTCTTAGCAAAGGAAGGAAAGTGCCACCAATGTAGCAAGGATGGTCATTGGGGAGGAAATGTCCTTCTTATATTGATGGACTGCAAAATATGCAGAGAGGTATGACTTTCTCTTCAGGTATTTATATTATAGAGATAAATTTTTCTTCTCCTTCATCTTGGGTATTGGATATCGAATGTAGTTTTCACATCTGTATAAATGTGCAGGAACTGGGAAGGATAAGATTGTTGAGTAAAGTAAAGGTGGACCTGCATGTTGGCAATAGAGCAAGAGTTGCTGCTATCGCCGTAGGAGTTTACTGTCTTTCTTTGCCTAGTGGGCTTGTAATAGAACTTGATAATTGTTATTATGTTCCTTCCATAACTAAAAATATTATATCTATATCATGTCTTAACATAAAAGGATTTTTGTTTATAATTAAGAACAATTGTTGTTCAATTTGTATGAATGTTGTTTGTTATGGTGTAGCCCAAATGTTTAATGGTTTTTATATTTTGAACTTAAACCATCAAATCTATAATATAGAAAATACTAAAAGACTAAAAACAAATGACTCAAATCCTACATACCTTTTGCATTATCGTTTGGGCCATATAAATGAGAAACACATATCCAAGTTCCATAAAGATGGACTACTGGACTCATTTGATTATGAATCATTTGAGAGATGTTAATCTTGTTTATTTGGCAAGATGACATAGTGATGTATGCAGACCCATGAATTATATGGCTAGAGGTGGATATTTTTACTTTGTTACATTTACTGATGATTTCATTAGATACAGATATGTGTATCTTATGAAGTACAAATCTGAAACCTTTGAAAAGTTCAAAGAGTTTAATAATGAAGTAGAGAACGAGCTGGGTAAGAGGGTTAAAGCACTTCGATCTGATCGAGATGGAGAATACCTAAGTCAAGAGTTTCGTAATCATCTGAAAGAGCGTGGTATTGTATCATAGCTCACTCCACCCAGAACACCACAACATAATGATGTGCCTGAGCGGAGAAATCGTACTCTGTTAGACATAATGCAGTCGATGATGAGTTATAAAGATCTGCATGTTTCTTTTTAGGGTTTTGCTCTAGAGACTGCTGCTTTTACACTAAATCGTGCTCTAACAAAAATGGTTTCTAAGACACCATATGAGATATGGACTGGGAAGCGTCCTAGTATGTCTTTCATTAAGATTTGGGGTTATGAGACATACATGAGATGCCAAATTCCTGATAAGATAGAACCCTAGTCAGATAAATGTTATCTTATGGGGTATCCAGATTTGGGGTTATGAGACATACGTGAGATGTCAAATTCTTAATAAGATGGAACCCTAGTCAGATAAATGTTATCTTACGGGGTATCCTAAGGAAACTAAAGGGTAGTATTTCTATCTAGCGTCTGAGGACAAATTGTTTGTTGCGAGAACTAGTGTCTTTCATAAGAAAGAGTTCTTAAGTAGAAAGAATACCAAGACAGAGCTTGAAGAAATTCAAGAACCACAAACTGTAAATGAACCGGAATTTGAACCTGAGCAAAGACTATAAGTTGTGGTAGCTGGAGAACCTGCTCAAGAAACACAAGTTCCACGTAGATCTGGTAGAGCAAGGTTTGAGCCTGAGAGATTTGGATTTCTCGCGTCTCAAATAAGTAATGTGTTACTTATGAATCATGATGATGAGCCTACAACCTACTAAGAGGTTATGAGTGGATCGGACTCCGAGAAGTGGCTTGAGGCCATGAAATTTGAAATGGACTCCATGTATGCAAACCAAGTTTGGACCTTGGTGGAACCACCTCAAGGGGTACGACCCATATGGTGTAAGTGGGTATTCAAGAAGAAGACCAACATGGATGAGAATGTACAGACATTCAAAAGTCGATTAGTGGCTAAAGGTTTCAAGCAAATTCATGGTGTTGACTATGATGAGACCTTTTCCCCTATTGTTATGGTTAAGTCCATCAGAATTCTACTTGCTATTGCTACGTATTATGACTACGAGATTTGGCATATGGATGTCAAAACGACTTTCCTAAATGAAAACCTCCTTGTGGAAGTGTGTATAACACAACCCAAGAGTTTTGTATCTCTAAGTGAAGCCACTAAAATATGCAAGCTATAGAGATCCATTTATGGATTAAAACAGACTTCTCAAAATTGGAATCTTCATTTTGATGAAAAGATCAAAGAGCTTAGTTTTATCAAGAATGAGGATGAACCGTGTGTTTACAAGAAGATTAGTGGGAGTATTATTATCTTCCTAATATTGTATGTAGATGCTATACTGTTGATCGGGAATGACAAACTAACCTTACAAGTTGTTAAGAACAACCTAGGGAACTGCTTTTTTATGAATGAATTGGGCGAAATGACTTATATACTTGGTATTAAGATCTATAGAGATAGATCAAAAAATTTACTGGGTTTGACCCAAAGTACGTACATTGAGAAGGTGTTGAAACGGTTCAATATGCTTGAGTCCAAGAAACGATTCTTACCCATATCTCATAGTGTGAGTCTCACTAAGGACCAATGTCCTAAATATTGTGAAGATAAGGATCGCATGAAGTTGATTTAATATGTTTCGATAATTGGATCAATCATGTATACAATGATATGTACTCGACCTGATGTCTCTTGTACTTTGATCATGACTAGTAGGTATCAATCTGATCCTGGTGATAGTCACTAGATTGCCATCAAGAATATCCTAAAGTACTTGAGAAGAACTAAGGATACATTCTTGGTATTTGGCAAAGAGGAAATGCTCTTTTTAAAGGGTTACACAGATGCTAGCTTCCAAACTGATAGTGATGACTCAAAATCTCTATCAGGGTTTATATTTTGCCTAAATGGAGGAGCCGTTAGATGGAATAGTTTCAAGCAGGAGACAGTTGCTGATTTTACAACTGAGACCGAGTATATCGCTGTTGTAAATGTGGTGATGGAGGTTGTATGGATTAGGAAATTCATTTACAAGTTAGATGTAGTTCCTAACATTGTTGGTCTCATAGTTCTCTACTATGACAACAACGGTGCAATTACACTTGCTTCAGAACCTATATCTCATCAGCGCTCCAAGCACATATTTCGGTGGTTCCATCTTATTTATGAGATTGTCGATCGAGGAGATGCGAACATTTGTAGAGTGCCGACTGAAGAAAATATTGCGGATCCACTGACAAAGCCTCTCGCACAGAGAAAGCATGATGGTCATGTTAGATCAATGGGTATTAGATACCTGAATGATCAACTATAGTAGGAGTTTTATGGGTTGTATGTTTGTCCGCTGTAATAATTCATTTGATGAATAGAGTACTATACATTTCAATTTTATATTTATGTTAAGTTCTTTTATTATGTAAATTTAAATTTTATTGTGATAGATTAATTTAACGTAATAAATGCTCTTAGAATGTTTGCTTTCATAGGAGTCATGTGGTAATTTGAATGTGAGAGCCTACGTTCTTAGAAGCTTCATTCTTAAATGGTCCCTGGTCGGCGTGTCATCTTAGAAGATAAGGACGATGATGATACATTAAGACTAACATGTGTGTTGACTGATGACCGGTTCTCACAGGTCATGATATTTTGATATCAAGTCATCACATGGGTACTTGTTAGCGAACAAATTGTACTGCACAGACCCACCATGAGAATACTTTGTTGATTGTTATATGAACATGTCACAAGTATGGCTCAAGTGGCAATGATGTTTGTGGTCCTTTGCCCTGAAGTCACATCATTCATTAAGTGAGGAAGAGCATGTTTCGATGCTATCAAATATCTAGTCTTGAGAAAGTTGGATGATAAAGATGGTTTTTGGGTACATTACAAATCATTTGGGTGTTTGTGTGTGTACAGAAATGGGATTTGTCCATCCATGGGCCCCTTGGTGGAATGGGACTGAGAAATGCATGGTCATGCTTGGTTAAGTCAATATATGATATTGGACTTACCGATTTCTAAAAGTCCATTCTAGATCAAGAAAATTGGATTGAACAATTATGAGGGTGACACAGTCTATACCTCTAGTTCTATCCGAATGTAAGGGTCGAAGGGACATGACAACACTGATACATTTGTCATAATGGCTCTTGAGTTTTAAACTCTTATTTCTTGGGGAGCATAAATGTATTGCTAGATACCACTCATTGTTTGTGATGATTTTGTTTGATACTTTAGAGATCAAGTGGGAGACTGTTGGTGTTACCATTGTGATCTGGAAGTGATCAAACATGTAGTCTCACTGCTAACACAATATAAGTCAACAAGGTTGCACATAAGAGCGTTAGGAGAAATTGGAGGAATGTATTATGTTGGTCTTACTCATATGTGATGAGTGAAAGACTAAGCAGTGCCAGACGTTGAGTGTGTTGAGTCCACTCAGCCAGGCATTGAGTGTGTCGAGACCACTCAACGCATTCGTCGAGTCAAGTGTTGATTTGTCGAGTTAGGAGTTGAGTGCGCCGAGAACACTCGACGATTCAACAAATCAAGTGTTGATTCGTCGAGTGCTGACATTGAGTACATCGAGACCACTCGATGCTTTATCAATTCAAGTGTTGATTCGTTGAGTTAGGCGTTGAGTGCGTCAAGACTACTTGACGCTTTGTTGAGTCAAATGTTGATTCGTCGAGTTAGGCATTGAGTGCACTTGATGATTCGTCGAGTCAAATGTTGATTCGTCGAGTTAAGTGCTGAGGATGCTATGAGGCATTGAGTGCGTTGTGACCACTCGACGATTTGTCGAGTCAAGTGTTGGTTTGTCAAAATAAATTTCATATGTTATGGGTCTGCTGATAGCAAAGACTTTCTACTATTTATTCCTTTGAGTATAAATGGAAGATGTCTTAGGATTTCTGTACGCGTGCAAGTGCAAGCCGCTAAACCAAAAAGCAAAAGCTCGTAACCCGAGAGGAAAAGGTCGATAGAAATCGTTTCCTAAAGTCCCGATCCCATCGCCGTCGCTCAGCCCATTTCCGGTGTCCGTCATTGCCGCCACTTCTAGAGCAGATCTAGTAATCTGTGAAGACGCAAAGTGTTTTTCTCCAACCTAGATCTTGTGTGACAAGAGTCTAAGGGTTCTCCCATTCTTGTGGATCACCTATAGAGGCGTGAAAACTATTCTGCGCTCGGAAATCTAACCGCTAGTGTCCGCCAGATTTCTTAGAGCATCTCGATTGAGTAGTGACTCAATCCCACAAAGGTAAATTTTATTTGCAACAAGTTTACTTCTTGATCAATATTCATCGCAAGATCTATTTCTTTTGGGGTTTTATTGTTTCCTTATTCCGCTGCTCACAAGTGTTGTGACGTATAGAAAAACCCAACATCTCCTACATCAGATCTACATAAATATCCCACCTCAGACCCAAGTCTTACCTATGATCCTAAATAGGATCCTACACTCAGAGACACAGCTCCTACACTTAGACTTTATAACCCAGGCATACAACTTAGATCAAACTATGATCCTTCAAAATACTACACTCCTGTGAAGAATGAATCTAAAGTTATCTTTGGAGGTTCAGAGAGAGGAGTCACTAAGGGATATGGTAAGATTACTAATTGCATAATCACAATCTCAAAAGTGGATTATGTAGAAGGGTTGCAACACAACCTGATAAGCATAAGCCAACTATGTGATCTTGGCTATGACATTGTATTCCATAAAGATGAGTGCCAAATTAAGAGGTCAAGTGACCAAGAGATAATCTTGACAGGCACTAGGAGTAGAAATGTTTATTGCTTAAACTTTCTATGTTTAAGTAAAGACTCTCTTATATGTCTAGTTGCAAATGAGAAAGTATCATACTGTGTGCAATGACACAAGATACTAGCTTACTTGAACTATAAGACTATAAGCAAGTTTTTCATAGATATGCTAGTCAGGAATGGTCCCAAAATGAAATGCACAAGGGAAGGCATTTGCTCTGCATGCCAAAAGGGCAAGAAGACCAAAGCTTCTTTTAAAAGCATTGGGGTCAAGGTCTATATGAGGTGTTTATACCTCCTGCATATAGACTTGTTTAGTCCTATGCCAAATCATAGTTTAGGTAGGAAAGTCTACACCCTTGTGGTTGTTGATGACTTCTCTAGGTTTGCTTGAGTTTTCTTTCTTAAGAAAAGTCTGAAACCCTTGATATATTCAGGACTTCTGTCAAACAGATTCAGAATGAATTGAACAGTATGGTCAAAATCAGAAGTGACCATGACACATAATTCCAATCTGAAGAAATGAAAATGTTTTGTGAAGAACAAGGGATTCACCAAGAATTTTCTTCTCCAAGAACTCCCCAGCAAAATGGGATTGTTGAGAGGAAAAATAAAACACTCAAAGAAGCTGACAGGACATTGCTAAGTGACACATCTCTCCAAGAATACTTCTAGGTTGAGGTAGTAAATACTGCATGTCATTATATGAATAGATCTTCTATCACCAAGTATCACAAGAAGACTCCCTATGAGATAATGAAGGGCAGAAGACTTAACATTGCTTACTTCAGGATCTTTGGAAGCAAATGCTATGTGCTCAATAATGGGAAATTATACCTAACTAAGTTTTTTGCCAAATCCTATGAGGGGATATTTGTTGGGTACAACAATCATGGCAAAACATATATGGTCTACAACTTGAAAAATCAAGTCGTGGAAGAGTCTGTAAATGTAGTATTTAATGAATCTTTTATAATTAATAATGAGCTGCCTAGCTCCTCATCTAGATCTATAGGTATAGAACATGTGATGGACAATATAAACATCGAGGATGCTCCTCCAACTGCCCAACATGAAGATTGTGATGGGTATGTTCCTGAAGAAGGACAAAGCACACATGATATGGATGAAGATCAACAAGATCTAACAATTGAAGTCAATGATGTTGAAAAAAGGTTTCCTCCAGCAGTTAGACATCTAAGAGATCATCCCAAACATCAGATAATTGGAGATTCCAACCAAGGGGTAATAACAAGGAGCAGAAGCCTGAATGTAGATATATATTCTAGCTTTTTGTCTCAGATTGAGCCAAAGAAATTTGAAGAAGCCAACATAGACCAACACTGGATAGTGGCAATGCAAGAGGAAATGAACCAATTCAAGAGGTGTAAGGTCTGAAAGCTAGTTCCCAAACCACAGGGTCATAACATCATTGGAACCAAGTGGATTTATAGGAACAAGTTGGATGAAAAGGGGGTTATAATTAAGAGTAAAACTTGGCTGGTGGCTAAGGGATATATACAAGAAGAAGGTATTGATTTTTATCAAACTTTTGCCCCATTAGCTAGGCTAGAAGCCATCAGACTGTTTCTTGCATATGCTACCCACATGGGATTCAAAGTCTATCAGATGGATTGAAGTCATCCTTCCTCAGTGGTGACTTAAGGGAAGAAGTCTATGTTGAGTAATCGTCAGGTTTTTTGTTCCTAACTCTCCTGATTATGTTTATAGACTTAGGAAAGCTTTGTATGGGTTGAAACAAGCCCCAAGGGCATGGTATGAGATCCTGTATAACTTTCTCATTGAGAATAAATTCTCAAGGGGAAAGATAGATAAGACTCTATCCCTAAGGGAATCCAAGAGCAAGATCATACTAGTCCAAATTTATGTAGATGATATAATTTTTGGGTTACTGTTGATAACCTTTGTAAGAAGTTTGCTAAACTTATGTAAGGGAAATTTGAGATGAGCAGTATGGGTGAGCTTAAGTACTTCTTGGGCCTCCAAGTAAGACAGTATGAAGATGGATTATCCATCTCCCAGTCAAAGTTTACTAGGGAGTTAATTAAGAAATTTAGTATGGAGAATACCTCCATACTAAAAACTCTCATGGGGTCAAACATGTCAATAGACAAGGATGAAGCAGGTAAACCTGTTGGTGAATCCATGTATAGAGGCATAGTTGGCTCCCTCCTCTATCTTACTGCTAGTAGGCCAGACATTATGTATGCTATATATGTTTGTGCTAGATACCAGGCTAGCCCTAAGAAGTCTCATTATTATGCAATTAAGAGAATTCTGAGATATCTTAAGGGCACACCAGATCTTGGCCTATGGTACCCTAGGAATAGAGATTTTGAGATAACAGGGTATTCAGATTAAGATTTTGCAGGCTGTAGAGAGGACAGGAAAAACACTTCAGGCTCCTATCAGTTCTTGGGTGGAAGACTTGTGTCTTGGAGCAGCAAGAAACAGACTAGTGTTGATATTTCAACAGTAGAGTCAGAGTATATATCAGCGCAGAAAGTTGTTGTGCTCAGCTACTGTGGATCTAACACTAGCTCCAAGATTAAAATCTAAAGATAAGTAACACTTCATTATACTGTGATTTAAATAGTGCAATCTCTATTGCTAGAAATCTTGTCTCTCACAGTAGGACTAAGCATATAGAAATTAAGTATCACTTCATTAGAGAGTATGTGGAAAGTAAAGACATAAGTCTTGAATTTGTCCGCACAGATAAGCAAGTGGCTGGCATATTCACTAAACCACTAGATGATGAAAAATTCAATGCCTTCAAATTTGAATTGGATATATTGAATTTAGCCCAGCTTCAGTAGCTCCACATATAGTTTGTGCTTATTGCAGGTAGTTTTAATCCCTGCAGAATACATCATTGAAAAATGGACTAAGGGTCCAGTCGTCGAGTGCCCTGAGACAAGACTAGGTGTCTAGTGCACTGATTCTAAGTGCTCAGGCATCGAGTGCGTAGAAAGTACTGCATGCGTCAAGAGCATTGAGAGCATCAAGTTCACTCAACGCATGTTGCAAGCGAGTCCATTTTTGCGGCTAAGTGTCGGGATCAATCCCAATCGTTGATTACTCTGTGATCATATACAGGTACGCGCCTCTCCACCTTCTAAAATAGAAAATTCTATAAATATAAGGCTGTGTGCATAAAACAAAATACACTATTCCTTGCCCTTCTCTGCCCGTGCGACAAATCGACGGAGAGCTTGGAAAATCCACTATAATTTACAGAAAAGAAGGCTCGAAAGAGATTGGATTTCTTATTTGAGGGCATGGAACTAGTCCGAAATGGATTCAAAGACGCTCTAGAGGATGTTCAGCATGTTCTTCACCTGCTCACGGTCGCTGGCCTAGAGTTTGTTTTGTCTGAGCCCTATCTGCTGTGGAAAAGAGAAGTACTGGAGTTGTACTGCACTGCTAAAGTTGACTCCTCATCCCTGAATATTAAGTATGCTATTAGTGGTAACAAGGTTAAGATAACCTCCAGAAGACTGAGCAAAGCCCTACACTGCCTAAGTTTAAAGGTTCAGATGAAGAAGATGAACAAGATCAAGGTGATGTCAAAGATGCTCTCAAGTGGTGTGGGCTGTCAAAGCACGCCACTGGCTCTATCCTGAGAAGAGAACTGAATCTAAAAGAGAAATTCTATGCTAATGTCATTGGGAAGGGACTGCTATGCAAGACTGGATCCCATGACAAAATCTCTAAGAAAATGTTTGAGTTGATGGCCAGGGTGATCCTCTACAAAAGAACTGATTGGGGTAGGGTAGTTTTTGATAGGATTGTAGAATGTCTCCCAGAGCCAAACCTGGGTAGAATTCTATCTATGTTTCTGCTTCAGAGTGTTCCAGAATCCTTAACCCAAGTTTAGGAACAAAAATCCATCACATGAGAAGAATGGATTTAAAAATGTTTGATAGATGGGATAGAGTTCTGCAGCCTCATGCTCAAACTATTGCCAAGAAGAAAAAGAATAGAGCAGTCAATGTTCCAGAGGAAAGTACTGACAGCAGCTCTTCAGAACAAGTTGAGGAAGAGCCTCATGATCTAGAGCTTACTCAATCCACTGATGAGACCAGGAGGGACATGAGTGCCAAGGTGTCAATTTCATCTGAACTTACACCAAGGATTCAAGTGAGGAGACCTCACTCTGAAGAAATTCAGGCTGATGCTATGGATATACCTCCTGTTGTGGTTGCTGAACAGGTTGTTGAAGAAATAATGAACAAAATTTCTGAAGAGATAATAGAGGAGTCTATCTAAATTCCTGGTCCGATTGAAGAAGGAACTGCTCTCTTAGACCAAGTTCTACAAGATGGATACATCCCTCAAGGTGAGGGGAGAAACTTCTTGAGCAAGTGATGGAGGTTGCTCTTGCTAAGGGGGAGCAAATGCAGATGTTGCAATAAGATACTCAGCTTCCTCTTATTCATGAACAACATACAGATATAATCACAGATGATGTTCTAGATGTCCATGTGGACATGACAGAGATAGAGGGGGAGACTAAACATGAACTCCCTACTCAAAGAATAATTTATGAGATAGAATCATCAGAATCAGATAAAGGAACTGCTACTGCTGATAACATGGCACCTCAATATTCTTCAGAATTTGAAGTGGGTGACTCAACTACAAGAGAAGATCCTAGCCCAGTTCAACAACCAGATCCAATCAGTGATGAAGGTACATCCACAGATCAGATGATAGGAACCTTCCTGGCTCAGCTGAAAGGGTTACTGGATGACCAAAGGAGACAACTTGAGAATTTTGTTGATGATTCAATAAAGAGGCTCGGGAATGACTTATCCACTGAGATAAATCTATTAGATTTGAGGTCAATCTGCTGAAGGCACAGACTGTCAAATTCTTCTTAAGAGCAGCTCCTGTTGTTGACTTCACTTAAAATAAGTTGGAAGAACTCGACACTCTTCATAATGCACTTATGGAGAATCAGAATAGTCTTTCTGGATACATGTTGGTTGTCCTCAATGCTGAGAAGACACTGTTGGAAAAGCACAAAATAACTCTTGAAAGAAGAATGGATGCTTGTGCTCAGGTCCTAGATGATCACCTGCTCAAGGTGAGGGGCCATGTCACTATAGGCATAAATTACATAGATGCACAACTGATAAAGGCCAACATCTCCCTGACTCAGAATATCTATGAAGAAGTCAAAAATGGGGAGAAGGGTGTAATAAAGGGTAATATAGAAAATGTAGTTTGGACCACTAATGTTATCAGAGGCTCAATGGGTATTGAGCCATTATCTTATTAAAACATTGAAACAACCCATATCCCTGAAAATCTATATGGTGGTCAATATGGGAATCAATATGATGGCCAATACTATGATCAGAATGCAGAACAAGGTCTTGTCTATCAGGATGATGCTCAGTACTTGTAAGAAGGTACACAGGGGGCTGAATCTTCTATAACTGCTGACATTCCTGTTGGATCCATTGATCCCAATGTACAAGATTTGAAGAAGTCCTAATAGACAATGGTATACACATATATGTAATCTAACAGTTATCACAAGCTTTATTTGTGCAGAATGTTCCTTGGAACATGATTAGGCAGGTCGTCTAAGTGATGGTGACAGGTGGTCACAAGGTAGGCAGGTGGAGAGACAGAAAATATATCTAAGTCCACAAGAATTAAGTGAAGCAAGCTCACTCAACACCAGATGTAAAGAAATATGACTAAGTCCACAAGCGTTGAGTGAAGCAAGTTCACTCAATGCCAGATACCAAAAAACACTGATAGAAGACAAGTCAGTCAAAGACTTGGCCTTAACAATGAAGAAAAGTGGCTACGTCCACATGCATTGAGTGATTTCAACTCACTCAATGCCATACAGCTAGAAGCGTTGAATTAAGCTGCTTCAGTCAGAGTCATAGAAAATCTATGGAGAAATCTGGCTTAGTTCAAAGGCGCTGAGTGAATCCAATTCACTAAACGCCATGAGGTAATAGCGTTGACTGACACCCATTCAGTCACAGAATTTTGTCCAAGGACAAAAGAGTTGAGTGAAGCCTATTCACTCAATGCCTCTTTAGCTAAGCTGACTGAGGGTGATAACATTGAGTGAAGAAGTAACACTTAACGCTTTTGCAAATGAAATATTGGCCAAGTCCAATTGCGTTGAGTGATGAAGGTTCACTCAACGCTTAGCAACAAAATATCTTTCTAAGCGTTTTGGCATTGAGTCAAGCTTACTCACTCAATTCCTAGTGACAGAATATCTGTCTAAGTGTTTTGTCATTGAGTCAAGCTTACTCACTCAACGCTTAGTGAAAGAAAATCTGTCCAAGTGTTTTAGCGTTGAGTCAAGCATACCCACTCAACGCCTAGTGACAGAAAATCTATCCAAGTGTTTTGACGTTGAGTCAAGCTTACTCACTCAACGCTTAGTGTCAAAATATCTATCTAAGTGTTTTGGCATTGAGTCAAGCTTACTCACTCAACGCCTAGTGATAGAATATCTATCTAAGTGTTTTGGCATTGAGTCAAGCTTACTCACTCAATGCCTAGTGATAGAAAATCTGTCTAAGTGTTTTGGCATTGAGTAAAGCTTACTCACTCAACGCCTAGTGACAAAAAATTTGTCCAAGTGTTTTGGCATTGAGTAAAGCTTACTCATTCAACTCCTAGTGACAGAAAATCTGTCTAAGTTTTTTGGCGTTGAGTGAAGGTTGTGTTGGGTTTCTATTTGAGGATGGCACAACGTTTGTGCACGCAACGGAAGAAATAAAACATTAAGAACAACCCAAAAGAGATGGGATCGGACCATGAAAGTTGAATCAAGAAGTTAACAAATAACTAGGCAAAAATTACCTTAGCGGCGTTGAGTTACAACTCAACGGAGATGCTCCAAGCTTAGAGTCCTTGTCGGTGGCGAGTTCTACGTGGAATAACATCCACGCCTCTATAGAAATCCACACGAGCAGGAGAACCCCGAGCTTCGTCGCACGAAGGGTCGGGAAGAAGATCAACCGCACCTTTGCACTTCCCACGGACTGCTAGGTCCGCGCCAGGGAAAGCAAGACCGGCGACGGTCGCCGGAGATGAGGTCGACGGCGGAGCGAACAGGCGTCGGCAGAACGTTTCCGTCCGGCGGGGTCGGGATTCGGCGGATCGGGAGATCGGCGGAACTCTTCCGTCGGCTTCGATCCGGCTACAGGAAAATCCCGATTCTTTTTATTTTCCCAAAACCCTAAGTCCCCTATTTATACCAAAGGCATAAACAGTCCAAAGAACACCGCTATCCGCAGACCACCCAAGCTAGGGTATCTGGACCGTTCAGCGAGAATCACTTGTAGATTCGGCGAGAATCAGTCTGCGAGAATAACCTCTAGATTCGGCGAGAATCAGTCGACGAGAATCACCTCCAGATTCGGCGAGAATCAGTCGGCGAGAATCGGCGAGAATCGGTCGCAGAATCGGCGAGAATCGAACAATTTGATTCTCATCGATTATGCCTTAGTCGGTGAGTCATACTCGACGACTCTCGACGACTTTTCCTTAGTCGACGAGTCATACTCGACGACTCAGCCTTAGTCGATGAGTCATACTCGACGACTCTCGACGAATCTCGACGACTTTGCCTTAGTCGACGAGTCATACTCGACGACTCAGCCTTAGTCGACGAGTCATACTCGACGACTCTTGATGAACCTCTTTTGCCAACGATTGCCCGACCCCATACTGTATGGTGATTGTTAACCTTTACCAACACAATCAATCTTCCAATTTCTCCGCATGCTCTTATGTGCGACCCTACAGGCTCATATCGCGTTGGCAGTGAGATTACATGTTTGACCACTTCTAGATCACCATGGTAACTCCAACAGTCTCCCACTTGATCTTGAAAGTATCAAACCAAAAACCTCACAAACAATAAGCGGCATCTAGCAATGCATCATTGCTCCCCAAATAATAAGAGTTCATAACTCATAAGCCTTTATGAACAATGTCCCAGCGTTGTCTTTGTCCCTTTATCCCTTACATCCGGAAAGAACTAGAGGCATGGACCGTATCACCCTCATAATAACTCAATCCAAGTTTATTGATCTAGAACGGACTTCCAGAGAATGGTGAGTCCAATATCACATATTGACTCAACCAAGCATGACTATGCATTTCTCAGTTCAGTTCCATCAAGGGGCCCATGGATGCAACTCCTGTCATATAGGAGGACAAATCCCATATCTGCTCACACACAAACACCCAAATGATTCGTAACATGCCCAACAACCACCCTTATCATCAACCTTTCTCAAGGAAGACTTTAGATGGCATCAAAGCACGCTCTTCCTCACTTGATGAATGCTGTGACTTCAGGTCAAAGGACCACAACACCATTGTCAATTGAGACCTACTCATGACACGATTAGATAACAATCCAAAAAGTAGTCTCAGGTTGGGTCTGTCCAGTACAACTTATTCATTAACAAGTACCCACGTGATGACTTGATATCACAATATCATGACCTATGAGAACTGGTCATCAGTCAACACACGTGCTAGTCTTAATGTATCATCATCACCCTTAGTTTCTATGATGATACAACGACCAGGGACCTTTTAAGAATGAAGCTTCAAATAAATTATAGGGTCTCACATTCAAGTCTCGTACTTAATTTCCTATGGAAGCAAACATTCTAAGGGTATTTATTATGTTAACATTTAACTATCGCATAGAGAAACCATAATAAAAGAACTTGCCATTAATTGTAAAAGAAAAACATTGGTACACAATTCATCATATGAATAAACATTAAACAGCCAACATAATATATGTTTACATGCAACCCACAAGGCTCTCACTAGAGTTGATCATTTAGGTATCGTATACCCATTAATCTAGTATGACCATCATGCTTTCTCTGCGCGAGAGGCTTTGTCAGTTGATCCGCAATATTCTCCTCAGTCGGCACTCTGCAAATGTTCACATCTCCTCGTTCGACAATCTCACGAATAAGATGGAACCGCCGAAGTATGTGCTTGGAGCGCTGATGTGATCTAGGTTCCTTAGATTGTGCAATTGCACCATTGTTATCACAGTAGAGAACTACGGGACCAACAATGCTAGGAACTACATCAAGCTTGCCGATTAATTTCCTAATCCATACAGCCTCCTTCGCTGCGTTAGCTGCAGCGATATACTCGGCCTCTATTGTAGAATCAGCAACTGTCTCTTGCTTGGAACTCTTCCAGCTCACAGCTTCTCCATTAAGGCAAAACACAAAACCTGACTGAGACTTTGAGTCGTCCCTATCAGTTTGGAAGCTAGCATCCGTGTAACCATTTACAACGAGCTCTTCCTCTCCACCATACACAAAGAACACATCCTTTGTCCTTCTCAAGTACTTCAGGATATTCTTGACTGCAATCCAGTGACACTCACCGGGGTCTGACTGATACCTGCTAGTCATGCTCAAAGCAAAGGAGACATCGGGTCGAGTACATAACATTGCATACATGATTGATCCAATTGCCGAAGCATATTGAATCAACTTCATGCGGTCCTTATCTTCACAAGATTTTTGACACTGGTCCTTAGAGAGATTCACACCATGAGACATGGGTAAAAATCCTTTCTTGGACTCAAGCATGTTGAAATGCTTCAACACCTTCTCAATGTATGTACTCTGGGTCAAACCCAGCAACTTCTTCGATCTATCTCTATAGATCTTAATACCGAGTATGTAAGTCGCTTCACCCAAGTCCTTCATAGAAAAGCAGTTCCCTAGGTTGTTCTTAACAACTTTCAGGGTAGGAATGTCATTCCCAATCAATAGTATGTCATCTACATACAATATCAGGAAGACTACAATGCTCCCACTGATTCGCTTGTAAACACAAGGCTCATCTTCATTCTTGATGAATCCAAACTCTTTGATTTTCTCATCAAAATGAAGATTGCAACTTCGAGAGGCCTGCTTCAGTCCATAAATGGACATATTCAGCTTGCATACTTTAGTGGCTTCATTTGGGGATACAAAACCCTCGGGTTGTGTCATGTACACTTCCTCAAGGAGGTTTCCATTAAGGAAAGCCGTTTTGACATCCATCTGCCAGATCTCGTAGTCATAATATGCAGCAATAGCAAGCAGTATCCTTATGGACTTTACCATGGCAATAGGGGAAAAGGTCTCATCATAGTCAATACCATGAATTTGCTTGAAACCCTTTGCCACCAGTCACCCTTTGAATGTCTATACATTCCCATCCATGTCAGTCTTCTTCTTGAAGACCCACTTGCACCCTATGGGTCGTACCCCTTTAGGTGGTTCCACCAAGTTCCAAACTTGGTTTGCATACATGGAGTCCATTTCGGATTTCATAGCCTCAAGCCATTTGTCGGAGTCTGGTCCATTCATAGCCTCTTGGTAGGTTGCTGGTTCATCATCATGATCCATAAGCAACACATTACCTATTTGAGACATGAGAAATCCATATCTCTCAGGCTCAAATCTAGGTCTACCAGATCTACGTAGGACTTGTGTTTCTTGAGCAGGTTCTCTGGATACAACATCTTGTAGTCCTGTCTCAGAATCCAATTCCAGTTCATTCACAACTTGTGGTTCTTGAACTTCTTCAAGTTCTACCTTTTCAGTCTTTCTCAATAAGAACTCTTTCTCCAAGAAGACGCCAGTCCTTGCGACAAACACTTTGCCCTCGAATGGTAGGTAAAAGTAATACCCTTTCGTTTCCTTAGGATATCCCACCAGATAACATTTATCTGATTTGGGTTCCAGCTTGTCAGGTATTTGACGTCGCACGTATGCCTCACAGCCCCAAATTTTAATGAACGACATACTAGGACGCTTCCTAGTCCATATCTCATATGGTGTCATCTGAACCGTTTTAGTTGGAGCGCGATTCAGTGTCATTGTAGTAGTCTCTAAAGCAAAACCTCGAAAGGAAACAGGCAAGTCTGCATGACTCATCATCGAACGTACCATGTCTAATAAAGTACGATTTCTCCTCTCAGACACACCATTATGCTGTGGTGTTCTAGGTGGAGTGAGCTGTGATACAATACCACACTCCTTCAGATGATCACGGAACTCATGACTCAGGTATTCGCCACCTCGATCAGATCGGAGTGCTTTAACCCTTTTACCCAACTGGTTTTCTACTTCATTCTTGAACTCTTTGAACTTTTTAAAGGTCTCGGATTTGCACTTCATAAGATACACATATCCATATCTACTGAAATCATCAGTAAATGTAACGAAGTAGAAATACCCACCTCTAGCCATGGAGCTCATGGGTCCACATACATCACTACGTACAACACCCAAGAGATCCTCAGCCCTCTCAGTATAACTAGTGAAAGGGGCTTTAGTCCTTTTGCCTAACAAACAAGATTCACATCGCTCAAATGATTCATAATCAAATGAGTCCAAAAGTCCATCTTTATGGAGCTTGGATATGCGCTTCTCATTTATATGGCCCAAACAACAATGCCAGAGATATGTAGGGTTTGAGTCATTTGTTCTTAGTCTTTTATTATTTTCTACATTATAGATCTGATGGTCCAAGTTCAAAACATAAAGACCGTTAAATAATTGGGCTACAACATAATAAACATCATTCTTAAATATAGAACAATAGTTGTTCTTAATTATAAAAGAAAATCCAATCATTTCCAAGCATGAAATGGATATAATGTTTCTAGTTATGGCCGGAACAAAATAACAGTTATCTAGTTCTATTACAAGCCCACTGGGCAAAGAAAGACGGTAAACCCCTACAGCTACAGTAGCAACTCTTGCTCCATTGCCGACACGCAGGTCCACCTCCCTTTTACTCAGCAATCTTCTCCTTCCCAGTTCCTGCACATTTGTACAAATGTGTGAACCACATCCGGTATCCAATACCCAAGATGAAGGAGCAGAAAGGTTTATCTCTATAACGTAAATATTTGAAGCGGAAGTCATACCTCCCTTCATTTTCTACAGACCCTCAATGTAAGAAGGACAGTTCCTCCTCCAATGACCACCCTTGCCACAGTGGTGGCATTTCCCTTCCTTCACCGTGCTCTTCTTTTTCATCAGTGCAGAAGACTTGGGCTCAAGATGTGACTTAGGTCCCACCTTCGTCTTCTTAGAGCCCTTGGCCTTGCCCTTGCCCTTATGCACCATCAGTATGGGGCTGGCAGACTTGGACTTCTTCATGTTGATCTCGGCAGTTCTTAACATGCCTAGGAGCTCGGGCAGTATCTTGTCTATCTCATTCATGTTGTAGTTCAAGACAAACTGCTCATAACTGTCCGGCAACGATTGCAGGATCAAATCTTTGGCCAACTCTTGACCCAGAGGAAAACCCAGCCTTTCAAGGTTCTCTATATACCCAATCATCTTGAGTACGTGAGTCCCTACTGAGTCTCGAACTCCCATCTTGCACTGAAACAACGTTTTTGTGACGTCAAACCTCTCTTGACGAGCTTGCCCTTGAAACATTTTCTTGAGATGCTCGTCAATCTCCTTGCACCCCATGTTCTCATATTGCTTCTGAAGCTCAGAGTTCATGGTGGCAAGCATAAGGCATTCGACATCTAAGGCATCATCAGTATACTTCTTATAAGTATCTTTATCAGCACGGGAAGAATTCCCGGTCGGCACCTCGGGGGCTTCTTCCAAGACATAGAGCTTTCGCTCTTGCCTGAGAACAATTCTCAGGTTCCTGTACCAGTCCATATAGTTAGTCCCACTGAGCTTATCCTTCTCAAGAATGGCTCTCAGAGACAGAGTGGAGTGTGAACCACTTGCCATGGAATTCTACAAGAATTCATGCAGAATAATATCAGTACCAAAATTTCAAATACAATTTATTTTAATTTGGACTTCAATTAAAACTCCCACTATTTTATTCGAAATAATATCCCTCACTATCAATTCGGAGAGTTCATGCGAGCTACTCTCTTAGTGGACAAGATCCGTATTTTACCAACACAATGAGTCAGCTTTGGCTTTTCTCTCACAATGCAGTTATTTAGGTAGGCAACGCTTGCCAATTGCATCCTCATGCAATTCTTGTATGGTTGGTGAATAACTCCTTATTCGCATCCATCATATGGTGCATGCCAACCCTATTCCTCTAGGCACTCAACCTTTGAGGTCACCTAGTTAAGCTAGACCCGATGTCGACAGTGGGATATCACAATTATCCGCTCGCACCCTTACCAAGATAAGTTAATGCACCTTGCTTTGGCAAGCCCACACTTCATCGATCGAGGCAGGAAGAGTGTCATCCATCGGAAGGCATCCGAACACTTAATATTAGAGGAAGGGATTTTGATTATGGGTTAACAATTAGCCATGATCAACATTTGATCAATGCTCACATCCATAGAAAAATAATTTCTAAAATCCACATGCATCCCTTATGTGCACAACCTGACACTATTAACATTTGATAGAAAGGAAGGGCTAAATCTGAACATCCGGACTCTTCCAAATCTTCAGATTTACATGCATTGGACAAAAGCAAAGACAACTCAACTTAAAGCAGTAGACAAACTCGTCTCTCATTGTTGGATGTAAAATCCAAAACAATACACTGGTTCACTAACCATTCGAGGGACGGTTACTGCTAAGGAGACAACAATTTCTAACAATTAGAAATTACCACGAAATCCCAGACGTTCCTAGCAGAGTTCCAAGGGGCAGAGCCCCTAACCTGTGGGTTATGGGCCCACCGATCTCCCTTGGAAAAACCATCAACAATTGATGTACCAGGAATAAATCAAGACATTTAGAACACTTCTAAATCCCTAGGTTTACACGCACTGGAATAACCTAACTTCCAATACAACAATCATGGCCGCAACCTCCCTCTGATACCACTGTTGGGTTTCTCTTTGAGGATGGCACAATGCTTGTGCACGCAACGGAAGAAATAAAACATCAAGAACAACCCAAAAGAGATGGGAACGGGCCATGAAAGTTGAATCACGAAGTTAATAAATAACTAGGCAAAAATTACCTTAGCGGCGTTGAGTCACAACTCAACGGAGATGCTCCAAGCTTCGAGTCCTTTTCGGTGGCGAGTTCTATGTGGAATAACGTCCACGCCTCTACAGAAATCCACACGAGCGGGAGAACCCCGAGCTTCGTCGCACGAAGGGTCGGGAAGAAGATCAACCACACCTTTGCACTTCCCACGGACTGCTAGGTCCGCGCCAGGTAAAGCAAGACCGGCGACGGTCGCCGGAGATGAGGTCGATGGCGGAGCGAACAGGCGTCGGCGGAACGTTTCTGTCGAGCGGGGTCGGGATTCGGCGGATCGGGAGATCGACGGAACTCTTCTGTCGGCTTCGATCTGGCTACAGGAAAATCCCGATTCTTTTTATTTTCCCAAAACCCTAAGTCCCATATTTATACCAAAGGCATAAACAGTCCAAAGAACACCGCTATCCGTAGACCACCCAAGCTAGGGTATCTGGACCGTTCGGCGAGAATCACCTGCAGATTCGGCGAGAATCAGTCGGCGAGAATCACCTCCAGATTCGGCGAGAATCACCTCCAGATTCGGCGAGAATCAGTCGGCGAGAATCAGTCGGCGAGAATCAGTCGGCGAGAATCGATGAGAATCGGTCGCAGAATCGGCGAGAATCGAACAGTTCGATTCTCGTCGATTATGCCTTAGTCGGTGAGTCATACTCGACGACTCTCGACGAATTTGCCTTAGTCGACGATTCATACTCGACGACTCAGCCTTAGTCGATAAGTCATACTCGACGACTCTCGACAAATCTCGACGACTTTGCCTTAGTCGACGAGTCATACTCGACGACTCAGCCTTAGTCGACGAGTCATACTCGACGACTCTTGGCGAAACTCTTTTGGCAACGATTTCCCGACCCCATACTGTATGGTGATTGGTAACCTTTACCAACACAATCAATCTTCCAATTTCTCCACATGCTCTTATGTGCGACCCTGCAGGCTCATATCGCGTTGGTAGTGAGATTATATGTTTGACCACTTTTAGATCACCATGTTAACTCCAACAGGTTGCTCACCCAACGCCTAAACTAATATTGCTTGAATTTGACTAAATCCACAGATACTGACATCAACAAAAGTCAACAAGATTCAAAATGAGGCGGGATGGCTACAGTACGTAACAAACGACGCTGCAGGCCTACAATACAACTTTTGACTATTAAAGTAAAGATGCAGCTATCAAATTCAGTGGGGCCCACAAGTCAAAATAATCGTTGAGCCCCGGGAATAAAAGAACGAGGATTAGCTTTGTGAAAATAACTTTTGGATTATTTTGAATAGAAAGAACATCATCTTTTTCCTCGCCATTATTGTTGAGGCTGAATCTTGAAGGACACAAATCTGCTGATCCAGAGGTTCAAGTAGGTTAGCTGAAACAAGCTTCATCTGCTACATCAAGTTCAGAAGGAAGTTCTGAGAAAGAAGAAGAAGCAGATCACTCTAGTCTCTACAGTAAAGTTAGTTGATTGAAGAACACAAGATCTATCAAATCATTAGTCTTCTAAAGCAAGTTCAAAAACACATTTCTGAGTTACTTCCAGTACAAGCAGCAGTTTGTTGAAAAATAGTTTTCTTGTTACTGAGAAGAAGTTAGGGATGAGGTAAACTCAGCTCAGGAGGTAGGCACAGAGAAATTTCTCTGGTGTCAAATCAACCATACCAACCAACCTTTCTCCCTGTAGGATCCTTTTTGGATATAAGTTGTAAGCCTATTTTATAAAGGCTAAGGTAGGATCCCTGTGTGGATTTGAGTATAGGATCTGGTTATAGATCTGAGGTAGGGCTTTGGCCTGAGGTAGGATCCCTGAGTTGATCTGAGTGTAGGATCTAGTTGCAGACTTAAGGTAGGGCTTTGGACTGAGAGTAGTATCCATTTTGGATCAGAGTGTAGGATCTGGTTGCAAATCTGAGTTAGGGTTTTGGCCTGAGAGTTGGATCCAGTATGGATCTGAGGTAGGGATTTTGAGCCTGAGGTAGGAGAGTCATTCTCTCTGATTTGTAGGGCACTTATGCCTGAGTTATAGGATCCTTTGGATCAAAGGTTGGGCCTTTGTGCCTGAGCTGTAGGAGAGTCATTCACTCTGAGGTAGGGCTGTCCTCCTAGCCTGAGTTGTAGGGCCTTTGGGCCTAAGGTAGGTGATCTTTGGATCATTGAGTTGTAGGGCCTTGTGCCTGAGCTGTATGTCTTGGAAGAGACTGAGAGATCCTATGGGATCTGAGGTGTAAGCTCTTTGGAGCTGAGTTTTTGGAGAAGTGCCTTGTCTAACAAGAAGTTAGAAAGGTGGGAGAGAAAGTTGACGTACCCATAATCTAGGAAACCACTATAAATTCTGTGTGTGCTTCTTGTGTTATTTATTTGTTGCAGGTTGTGTGTTTCTTGAAAGTAGAAAACTACTAACTCACAAATCATTTAAAGAAGGAAAATAAAAGATAGTCACAAAAGACTAAGAAACCTATTCACCCCCTCTAGGTGATTTAGCTATCCTTGAAATTAAAGACTTTCAAGTGGTATCAGAGGGAGGTTTCTTAAAAAAGGACTTAATAGTCTGAGTGATCTCCAAGGATAGCTAAAAGGGTTGTTCTTATGAGTTTATAAGTGAACCATAAGGAGTGTATCTCAATGAAGCTTCAAGTCTGTAGAAAGGAAAAGACCTACAATGGGCTGTTGGTAGCCGTTACAGATGATGAAGACTATCCTATTGCCAGGATAGGAATCAGAGCCCCACTATCCTCTGTATTCAGTGACAGTGATATAGATGATGTCTATCTAGATGCAAGAATAGAGACCAAGGACCCTCTATCACATTCATACAGTGAATTAGAGGAGGATGATGATGATGGAGATGACTACAAAAGTTATGGTCTAATAACCATAATAGAAGAAGAATCCTTCCAGAATCAGCCTGATCCAGATTAGGTGCATTCCCTATCTATCTCATCCTCAGAATCTAATTATGAGACCAGTTCAAACTCTGATGCTTCCACATCAAGTGCTGATGATTGATCAGAATCAGAGGATAATGTCAATCAATTGATTGACAAGTATGGTGTACTTATGGATGCCATCAAGAGGAGCAGGAAATTGGCCAAAAAGCAAGTTGAGGAGATTGCCTCTCTTTAGCTAGTTGCTGCTCAGTAGGTTGAGACAACAACCCTGCTAGATCAGAAAGCAAGGGAAGTTAGCCAACCATTAAGGACAAGAACAATCTCATCAGGGACCTTGAAGAGAGGCTCAAGAGGGAGAAAATGATAGTGGCTAGTTATTCCAAGCCAAGTACTATGCTGCCCTTGATAGGCTCCTCCTCTTAAAAGGGTAAGAAAGGGTTGGGATTCAAGGGAAGCACATGAGTTGCCCAGTCCAAAGGGAAAGTCAAAGCTTTTGTTCTGCCACTAGATTCCAAGCCTCCCATTCCTTTTAGGAAAGTTCAGTTACCTTCGAACAGGTATGACCAAGAGAGCATCTATGGTCACTGGATCAATGGTAGATCCACTTGTGTGAACAAATATGTTCACAACTATTGTGGAAGGTATAGTAGGGGAATGAGTGCCTTTAAGGCTCCCCATGAGAAAATTTAAATGGCGCATCATGGATCATTTGTCTTTGGTACCCCAGCCCCCACTCTCAAAAATAGGGCAGTAGCCTTCACTCAAGACCTTCCAGCAATGACTCTAACCAAGGGTAAGTCTGTCAGTAGGCCAAATCTAGCTATCTCTGATACCATAAGCAGCATGTCATCTGCAAAGAAGACTGCTATAAATGATTGTTAGAGCCAACATAGAAAGACTGTTGAAAAGCTCACCTTCAGTCAGATCCTTGCTGAAAGGAACTTGAAGAAGGTTGTTTCACATCTTCCTTCTATTCAGCCAACAGTTAACCAAACTACAGGACCAACACAGAAAAGAAGGTACAACACTCATGAGTGTTGGTGCTGTGGGAAAGTGGGGCACTTTGCCTTAGATTGCTGGCATAATCCTACTATGCAAAGAGCTAGTGTAGTCTTCCTGTCAGAAAATCTACATGAAGACAAGTTTAGTTTGAAGCTAACAAGAACCTAGGACCCAATTCATTTTGGGGTCATAAGGTAAATTAAATTTTGTTTTGCAGGATAGTCCAAGTGCCCATGCCTATATATGATACTTGGACAGAGAATGTTCCAGACTTAGGACTGGAACAAGGAAGCTATCTTCAGGATCATACACTTGTAGATTGAAGTGGATTGACTAACTATCAAGCAAAGGATGTCCAAGACATGTGCAAACATTGAGGGGGAGACCAACAAGCTAGATGCTACTATTGAGGGGGAGCTAGGATAGTCTGGTGTACTGGACTAGCTTGTGTCTTACCAAGAGAATTAGTGTCAGGAAATCTTCTACACCAAATGGATCAGTCTGCTAGAGCTAGAGGCAAATTTGTGGCTAAAGATGAGGAAAGATCTAGCTCAACAAGAAGAGACGTTGTAGGGTGTTGGGAAGTTGTTGTGAATCCAACATCTGCTCCAAGTATACAATATAAAGATAAGTAGAACTCCTTTATATTATGATTTTATTAGTGCACTCTTAATTGCTAGAAATCCTATCTCTCATAACAGTACTATGCATATTGAGATAAAGTATCTTTGTATTAGAGAGCATGAGGAGAAGAAAGACATTAGTCTTAAATATCTCTCAACAGATAAGCAAGTGACTCACATCTTTACTAAGCCACTAGATGGAGCTAAGTTCAACACCTTCAAATTTGAATTGGGTATGTTGAATTTAGGTCAGCTTAAGTAGCTCTCTACCATATATATGTATTGTGCATGTAGGTAGCAGGTTTATCTAATCCCTAGTGGAAAATGTAGTAAAAATTAGACTAAGTATAAAAGCATTAAAAGGATCGAGTCCATTGTGTTCACTCAATGAGTGCGACAAAATTCTTTAGTTGCGGCTAAGTATCGAAAATAAATCCCTGTTGTTGATCATAGACTTGATCCTAAACAGGTATGCGTCTCTCCGCCTTCTAACTTAGAAATAACTACAAATAGAAGGACTTGTGCATAGAACAAAACACACTGTTCCTTGCCCCCCTTTGCCCGATTTTGTCGAATCGACGGAACTGTTTCGCTGACTTTCATAAATTCCAAAGCAAAATGGCTCTGAAAGGTCATGATTTCCTGTTTGAAGGCTCCGAACTAGTTCGAAATGGGTTCAGGGATGCGCCAGAAGAGGTGTTACTCGTTCTTCAATTAATCCAGGTCTCTGACCTAGATTTCGTCCTATCGGAGCCCTGTTTGCTGTGTAAACGGGAGGTCCTGGAACTGTTCTCGAACGCCAAAGCTGATACATCCACAGGCAAAATCAAGAGAATGGTTAGTGGAAACATGCTAACAAAAACTAATAATGAAGATAACCCAACGTAGTCTGATGTCAAAAATGTAATGGAGTGGTGTGGCTTATCCAAACTCACTGCAGGTTCAATCCTAAGGAAGGAACTCAACCTAAAGGGTAAGTCCTAGCCGATGTTATTGGGAAGGCCTTGTTGTGAAAAATAGGCTCCCATGACAAGATTTCAAAGAAAATGTTTGAGTTGTTGATAAGGATAATTCTGTCCAAGAAGACTGACTAGGGAAGGTTCCTATTTGACAGGATTGCGGATTGTATTGATGAGCCCAACATGGGTAGAATATTGTCCTTGTTTCTTCTATAAAGTGTTCCAGGGATCCTGTACATGAGGTTAGGAACAAAGATCCACCATATGAGGAAAATGGATATCAAGATGCTGGATATGTGGGATAGAGTTCTTCAACCCCATTCCAAGTCTACTGCTAAGTAGAAAGGGAAGCAAGTTTCAGTTCCAGAGGAAGATGTGGTAGAACCAAGCTGTACCAGCAGTTCATCAGAATAAGGTGAGGAAGAACATAATGATCCAAAACTGTCTGAGTCTGAAGTTGATACCAGGAAGGACATGTGTGCACAGGTCTCACATTCCTCTAACCCAGCACTAAGGAATCAAATGAGCAGGGCTCAATCTACAGAGACTCCAGATCATGATGATGAAGTAGTGCCATCTGCTGAGGCAGCTGAGATAGTGGCAGAGGGATTGTCAACAAACTCTCTACTGAAATGGAGGGGGAGACCTCCACAGCTCCTGTTGCTGCTGAAGATAATTTTGCACCAATAGACCAAGGGCCTCATGATGGCACCAGCCCTCGGAGTGAGGGGGAGCTGAATCAGGACCAAGTCCTGGAGACTACAGTATCTGAGGGGGAGCAGTTCCAAATTCCTCCATAAGTCTATCAGGATACTGAGAATGATGTTGCTGCTGCTGCTGCGGCTATTCTGTATGTCACTAAAGACATGGCAGTAGTTGTGGGGGAGATTCAACCCGAAGTATCCACTCAAGGTCAAGTGTATGATGTTGACTCCTCTGCATCTGAAAAGGAGCTATCCAAGAAAGAACCTTCTTCAAGGTACAACATGGGTGTCTTTGATGATAGGGCAGAGATCAGACCAGAATAAGAAGCCGTTTGTGATGAAGGTACATCTGCAAGGACAGATCAATTGCCACCTATCTTTCTAGCCAAACTGAGAGGCTTGATGGATGAACAAAGGAGAACTCTGGAGACCTTTGTTGATGATACCCTTAAAGAAATCAAAAATGAGTTGTCCACGGAAATTTAGTCTATCAGATTTGAAGTCAATCTTCTGAAGGATGGAACTGTAAAATTCTTCACTAAGGCAGCCCCAGCTGTTGATTACACTATGGAAAAACTAGATGAGGTGGGCCAAAATGATGTTACAATCATAGAAAATAAAACTATTCAAGCTAACAACATGGTTGTTGTCCACAATGCTAATAAAGTACTGTTAGATCAACAAAAGGCTGCTATATTCACAAAGATGGATGCTTGCACCAAGCTCCTAGATGATCATCTGCTGTAGGTCAAGAATCAAGTAACAGCTGGTGTAAACCATCTTGAATCTGAAAGGAACAAGGCCAACCTCTCCAAAACTAAAGAACTGATTGAAGAAGTCAAAAAGGGGGGAGAGGGAGACAATCAAGGCCAACACTGAGAATGTTGTGTGGGTCATAAATTTCATAAAGGGATCATTTGGGATAGATCCAGTTTAGAATGATAACATCTCTATGTTCCCTACACAGATTCAATAAGCCCTGAATGCAGGTCAGTTAGCTCAGTATACTAAAGAAGGTGCTCAGTGGGATGAACCAATTGTTGATATTCCATCATGCAGCCCCACTGTTGACTAGATTCTGAAGTCAAAAGGGAAATCTACAACCACTGAAGAGGAATAAGCTATCAGAGCCAGCAAGAAAAGATACAGAGAGCAAATGGAAGTTAGGCCTAAATTTGAGCAGTGGAGACCTAAGTCAAGGACCATCATCCTGTCAGTATGGGAACAGGTAAAGACCAAGAAAACTGAGAGAGGAAAGTTGTATAGCTCTATTGAGTAGGATAAGATGGAACAGAGGGAGAATGAAAGAAGGCAATACAGAAAGGACAGGAATGCTAGCACCTTGCCTCCAAATGCTATTGAGCCTACAAAATATATTCCAAAACCCTTCAGTTATTTCCAAAGGCAGAATGTCAAAAAGTTTGAAGCTACAACTAAGAAGACTGCCAAGAAGCCCAAAAGCAGTGGCATTATTATAAGAGAACTTGAAACATGAGAGTGTTACTTGTTTATCTTAAAGGGCTGAAGGATGTGTGATTTTTGTATTACGCACATTAAAAACAATTATCCATCTATTAATGAACTTCATTTTAATCAAATATGTCTTCATTATTTATATGTTATACAATATGTTATTTACTGTATTTGTTGCATATTTGAGTTAGTGTTTATTATTGTATTAAGGTTTTGACTTCTTCAAATAGGGGGAGATTGATCCCTATGTGTAATCCGATAGTTATCACAAGCTTTATTTGTGCAGGATGTTTCTTAGAACATGATTAGACAGGTTGTCTAAGTGATGGAAATAGGTGGTAACACGGTAGGCAGGTGGTGAGACAGAAAATTTGTCTAAGTCCATAGGCTTTGAGTGAAGCAAACTCAATCAATGCCAGATGCAAATAAATATGTCTAAGTCCACAGGCATTGAGTGAAGCAAGCTCGCTCAACGCTAGGTACCAAAAAGCGCTGAGAGAAGATAAGTCAGTCAAAGCCTTGGCCTTAATAGTGAAAAAAAGTGTATAAGTCCACATGCGTTAAGTGATGTCAACTCACTCAACGCCATATAACTAGAAGCGTTGAATCAAGCTGCTTCAGTCAAAGCCACAAAAAATCTAAGGGGAAATCTGGCTAAGTCTAGAGGCATTGAGTGAGGCCTATTCACTCAACGCCAAGAGGTAATAGCATTGACTTATACCCATTCAGTCACAGAATTTTGTCAAAGGATAGAAGCGTTGAGTGAAGCCTATTCAATCAACGCCTCTTCAGCTAAGCTGACTGAGGGTGATAGTGTTGAGTGAAGAAGTAACACTCAATGCTTTTGCAAATGAAATATTAGCCAAGTCCAATTGCGTTGAGTGATGAAGGTTCACTCAACGCTTAGCGACAGAATATCTTTCTAAGTATTTTGGCATTTAGTCAAGCTTACTCACTCAATGCCTTGTGACAGAATATCTATATAAGTGTTTTGGCATTGAGTCAAGCTTACTCACTCAATGCCTAGTGACAGAAAATCTGTCCAAGTGTTTTGGCATTGAGTCAAGCTTACTCACTGAACGCCTAGTGACAAAAAATCAGTCCAAGTGTTTTGACGTTGAGTCAAGCTTACTCACTCAACACCTAGTGACAAAATATCTGTCTAAGTGTTTTGGTGTTGAGTCAAGCTTACTCACTCAACGCCTAGTGATAGAAAATCTGTCTAAGTGTTTTGGCGTTGAGTAAAGCTTACTCACTCAACGCCTAGTGACAAAAAATCTATCCAAGTGTTTTGGTATTGAGTAAAGCTCATTCACTCAACGCCTAATGACAGAAAATCTGTCTAAGTATTTTGGCGTTGAGTGAAGGTTGCTCACTCAATGCATATACTAATATTGCTTGAATTTTACAAGTCCACTGATGTTGGCATCAGCAAAAGTCAACAAAGTCAACAAGATTCAAAATGAGGCGGGATGGCTACAGTACGCCACAAACGGCACTGCAGACCTATAGTACAACTTTTTACTATTAAAGTAAAGGTGCAATAGTCAAATTTAGTGGGGCCCACAGGTCAAAATAGTCGTTGAGCCTCAGGAATAAAAGAACGAGGATCTAGTTGGTGAAAATAACTTTTGGATTATTCTGAATAGAAAGAACTTCATCTCCTTCCTCACCAATGTTATTGAGGCTGAAGCTTGAAGGACACAAATCTGCTGATCCATAGGTTCAAGTAGGTTAGCTGCCGTAACACCTCTATCCGTCACATAACACATAACAGTAGGTCCGGTCGGGGCCCGACGTCATATACCACAGACAGACCAGTGGGTTACTAAATAAAACCATCCTTCTAATAACAAACGTCCTACATAGAGCACATTCTAGCAGAAGCATTTTAAATGTTGCAAAGAAAAGAACCCAAGCCACAACATGAATGTCCACTAAGATACCCAAAAATAGGAATGAGCGTACAAATACACAAAGTACTTGGCCTTATGGCCTTACATGAGTTTACTTTAAACAAATAATGTCTTCCAAATATCGGCACGCAGGCCGGTCACACATGAGAATAAAAGTAAACATTCGCAAAGGCCTTCGAGGGCCGGCACAGCAATAAGGGCTTCAGCCCGCAATTTGCCACTAAGCTCCGCAGCACCTGCATGCAACAATCCACCGCAACGATGGCAAACAAAAGCAACGGTCAGCTAAAAATGACTAAATTATAATGACCCCATCCCAAATTTGGGGTGGCAGCGCTCCTTCCCTGCAGTTTAGTAGCATAGCCAAACAATATAGTGAAAGTACAACAACAACACACTTCACCACAGGTGTAGGCACAGATGGCAAGAACAACCCTAAGCCCTTGGATCCCAAAAGAAGGAAACGAACGGCCATAATTCGAGCTTAAAATCAATTTTCTGGGCCGAACATGGCTTGTGACATGCCCGTGTCTAAGGCTGTATTCTTCATTGCCTGTAAACCAGGAAATACAGAATAGGACACAGCCTATGACACGGCTTGGGACATGCCCATGTGAGCGATAGACACGCCCATGTCATGGGTCGTGTGCCCCAATCGATGCTGAAACCGTAACATCCCGAACAGGATATGGGCTTAGACACGCCCGTGTCACAATTAAAACGCCCGTGTCAGACACTACACGCCCTTGTTGCGGGGTGTGTTACTCAATCGACACAGGACCAAAACATCCCGAAGAGTACACGGCCCTATGATACGCCCGTGTCACAAGCTATGTGCCAAACACGCCCTAGGACATTCTCGTGTCCCAGGCCATGTAACTCTCTCGATACAGCCCGACAAATAGCTCAAGCAGGACACGGCCCTGGACACACCCGTGTTACAGGCCGTGTAACCCCTAGCAGGCCACAAATTGGCCTTAAAATACTACCAGGACATTTCCGAGTTTTGGGGCGTTACAGCTGCAGCAAGCTTCATCTGCTACAGCAATTTAAGAAGGAAGTTCTGAGAAAGAAGAAAAAGCAGAGCACTCTAGTCTCTGTAGTCAAGTTAGTTAATTGAAGAACACAAGATCTATCAAATCATCAGTATTCTTCAGCAAGTTCAGAAACACATTTCTGAGTTACTTCCAGCACAAACAACAGCTTGTTGAAGAATTAGTTTCTTATTACTGAGAAGAAGTTAGGGCTGAGTTAACTCAGCTCAGGAGACAGACACAGAGAAATCTCTCTGGTGTCAAATCAACCATACCAACTAACCTTTCTCCCTGTAGGATCTTTTTTGGATCTGAGTTGTAAGCCTATTTTATAAAGGCTGAGGTAGGATCCCTGTGTGGATTTGAGTGTAGGATCTGGTTATAGATCTGAGGTAGGGCTTTGTCCTGAGGTAGGATCCCTGAGTTGATGTGAGTGTAGGATCTGGTTGCAGATCTGAGGTAGGGCTTTGCCCGAGAGTATGATCCATTTTGGATCTTAGTGTAGGATGTGGTTGCATATATGAGGTAGGGCTTTGGCCTGAGAGTAGGATCCAGTTTGGATCAGAGGTAGGGCTTTTGAGCTTGAGGTAGGAGAGTCATTTTCTCTGAGTTGTAGGACACTTATGCCTGAGTTGTAGGATCCTTTGGATCCGAGGTATGACCTTTATGCATGAGCTATAGGAGATTCATTCTCTCTGATGTAGGGCTGTCCTCCCAGCCTGAGTTGTAGGGCCTTTCGGCCTGAGGTAGGTGATCTTTAGATCACTAAGTTATAGGGCATTGTGTCTGAGATATAATTCTTGGAGGAGACTGAGAGATCCTACAGAATTCTAGGTGTAAGCTCTTTGGAGCTGAGTTTTTGGAGAAGTTTCTTGTCTAACAAGAAGTTAGAAAGCTAGAAGGGAAAGTGGATGTATCCATAATCTGAGGAACCACTATAAATTCTGTGTGTGCTTCTTATGTTATTTCTTTGTTGTAGGTTGTGTGTTTCTTGAAAGTAGAAAACTACTAACACACAAAGCACTTAAAGAAGGAAAATAAAAGATAGTCACAAGAGACTAAGAAACCTATTCACCCCCCCTCTAGGTGATTTAGTTATCCTTGAAATTAAAGATTTTCAATTCCTACAATTCCAACATTCAGCCCTACTGTTGACCAAGTGATAAGGGCTTTGACATGATTTTGAATAATGGAGTCCTCAATCAAGGACCATTATCCTATCTGCCTGGATCTTGTCAAGAGCAAGAAGATAGAAATGGGAAAGCTTTACAACTCCTTTGAATGAGCTAAGATTAAAGAGAATGAGAGGGATAGAAGAAAATTCAAAAAGGACAAGTGGCTAGGCACTTTACCACTAGATGTTGTGGAGCCTATCAAATACTTCCCAAAGCCATACAACTACTTTCAAATGCAGAAGGAAAAGGAATTAGAAGACAACAAAGAGAAAGCAGCCAAGAAGCCCAGCAAGGGCATAGTGATAAAAGAACCAAAAACCTAAAAATGATTCTTATATTTCTTAAGAGTTGAAGGAATTGTATCAAATTTGTATTATGCACATTATAAATACAATCATTCCTTCTATTTTATGAAAATCAGATGTTTGGATGTGTTTACATTATTTCTGTCAACTGAAATGTTTTACATGTTGTTTTGGTGTTGGTGTATATCATTGTCCTAGTTTTGACTTCTTTAAATACCGGGATATTGTTGGATCCATTGTTCCCAATGTACTAAATTTGAAGAATGCCTACAAGACAATGGTATACACATATTTGTATCTGATGCATGCTTTAAGTTCTATATATGTAGTTGGTCACTTATTACACTAATTAGACAGATGGTCTAAGCTACAATGACAGGTGGACACAAGGAAAGATGCTAACAAGACAAAAATCTGTCTAAGCCTACAGGCGTTGAGTGAAGCCAGTTCACTCAATGCCAGATTGCCAAAAGCGTTGATTAAAGCTCACGCAGTCAAAGCCTCAACATTGCCAAGGAATAATTCTGCTTAAGTCCAGAAGCTTTGAGTGAAGGTTGTTCACTCAATGCCCAGAGCCAGAAGAGCTGAGTAAAGATCAAGCAGTCAAAGCATATGAGAATCAGTGTAGGATTTTGACTAAGTCCAGAAGCATTGAGTGAAGACAGTTCACTCAATGCCTCAAGAAGAAAGCATCGATAGAATAAAGTGATGTCAAATCCATAGAATAAGTAGACAAAAAATCTGTCTAAGTCCAGAAGCTTTGAGTGATGCTAGTTCACTCAACGCCAGCTCAACAATGATTCAACTAAGTACAGAAGCATTGAGTGAAGGCTATTCACTCTATGCCTCTTCAAGATGACGAGCTAAGGCTCGAAGCATTGAGTGCAGAAGCATCACTCAACACCTCCATTCAGAGGAAATCAACTAAGTTCAAATGCATTGAGTGAGGAAGGCTCACTCAATACCTAATCAGTTAGATAACTAAAAGTCTATATTCATTGAGTGATGACTGATCACTCAACGCTTGGTGTTGCAGATAATCTGACTAAGTGTTTTGGTATTGAGTGACAATCCTTTACTCAATGCCTATGGTGAATTGTCTGAATTTGACTAAGTCCACAGGTGCCGACGTCAGAAGAAATTCAAATGTTACAGGAAGACTACAATATGCGACCAATGGCGCCGCTTGCCTGTTGTACAACATTTAATGCAAAAGTAGAGCTACAACTACAAACTCCAGGTGGTCCCAATACTAAAAGAGCCGTTGGACATGGGATAAAAAAAGAACAGATCAGTGTGAAGAAAAATATTTTTTTGAAAACTTTTGCAAAAGAGCTGAAGTTTAATTTCTTCCTCTCGACTGAGTTATAGATTCTGAAGGAGGAGTTCATTCTACTGATCTGAAAGTGCAAACTATTAGCTATTGATCTTGAATAGCAAGTTCAGAGTAAACATGCTGACATAGAAGTTACAGCAAAGGCAAATCTTAGCTGTAGAGTCTTCACAACCCAAGATGAACTACTCCTGAAGATATTTTCCTGGTGTTGTGAAGAAAGGAGGACAAAGTTAATCTCTATTCAAATGGAGAAGAATACAGAGACTCTGGCTCTAGTGTCAAACATAATCAGCCAACTATTATTCTTCTGTAAGATCATTTTGATCTGAGTGTAAGCCTAAACTTATAAAGGCTGAGTGTAGGATCTTTAAGTAGATCTGAGTTATAGGATTCAAGTGGTAAATCTGTTGTAGGATCTAGGTTTGGGTCTGAGTTGTAGGAATTTGAGTTAAAGTTTGAGGTAGGGCCTTTGTGCTTGAGTGGTAGGAGATTATATCTCTAAGTGGTAGGGCTTTGTCCCTGAGGTAGGAATTGAAGAAGTCTTAGAGATCCTGAGGGATTTGGGGTGTAAGCTCATTAAGCTGAGTTTGGAGAAGTTGCCTTGTCTAACAATCTGTTAGAAAGGTGTGAGGGACAGTGGATGTACCCATAATCTGGGGAACCACTATAAAATTCCTGTGTATTGTTTGTGATTATCTTGAAAGCTAAATTTAACTAAATCATAACACACCAAAGAACATTAAAAGTTTACAATGACTCAAAAACCTATTCACGTCCCTCTAAGTGTTTAGCTACTCTTGAAGCTAAAGACTTTCACCAACTTTACTTCTCCGAATCAATTTCTTCGATATTTCTAATAAGAAAACATAGGAAATAGTCAAATTAGTCACAAATAAATAATCTAATTTTACTTATATTTTTACTTATTTAATTCATTTTTTCTCAATATGATGAATATTAAATCAGAATAAAACACTAGATAACTTTTTTTTGGGAAGTTATCACACCTCCACACTTAAACTTTTGCTAGTTCCTAACAAAGATATTTCATAAAATAGGAAGAGTGAAGAAATAATAATAAGATATGAACTCAAATGATCTTTATTTCTTGAAAACCAATTAATTAAATCATACTCAAGAAATTCGCTTTACTCAACTGATAGCTTATTAATCAATAAGAGCTCAAATATGCACAAATCTATTAGTTAGATAGAAGATAAAGCTCAAACAAGTATCTTAGTGTGGTGCGTGCTTTTCTTTTAAAGTAATTTACTCCCATGCAAAGTTTTATATTGAACCTCTGTATTTATTGGAAAGGATAAAAATAAGCTAAGTCTACGATTTAACCTCCACAAGAGTTAGTAGTTCAATTGAAAATAGGACTGTCTTTGGCTTTGTTAGGAATTTAGGGATATCTTTGATAGTGAAATGATATTCCCTAGTTAGTAAACTTAATCATTCACTATATTATGAGGTTTATCATATTTTTTTACATTTCTATTCATAGTCGGTATGATTCCAAGTATAAGTACACATACCCAGGCCGCATATCACTATGATAATTTTTCACTTTCTCTTTTTTATCATAGTTGGGATCATTCTAAGTATGCATTCACATATCTTGGCCTCATATTACTATGACACAAAATTTTTCCCCATTTTTTTCATCATAGTTGGGATCATTCCAAGTATGTAGACATATACCACTTATCACTATGAAATTTAACCTTTTTAAAAAAATAAAAATTAAACACCCATAAATGACTAAGTTACTAAAATACAACTAATAGGAACATATGGAATTTAAGCATGAAATAATGTGTATGAAAAAGTTCAAACTCAAATATTTTAGTGGATGATCAAAATGAAATACTACCTAAGCTCATGTTTTGGCTTATATCGTTGAGTTAGTTCTTGCTCATCCCTCCCCGTTATTTTTAGAAGTCAATATCAAAAAAATTTCATGAGAGTAAACAAAAAATTTTGTGCATGAAATAGATGTTTAAGTGAGTTTTATCAAAAAAAAATTTACTAACTTCAAATTCATTAATTGAACTCTTTGGATTATTTAGCCGTGCCAATTAAATATCATTGAATAAATAAAATAGCATATTGATTAATTTAAACAAAAATTAAGATCATTAAATTCGTCTTAAAATAAATTATTCGTGATCCAAGTGGTAGGGGTTAAACCAACACCACCTCTACACTTATGTCTTTTTTTGCTAGTCTCTAGTAAAGATAATATTTTTAAGCATGAAATTTTTTTTTTATTTGAATGAGAAAGCATTTGATCAATGAAAATAAAGAAACTAAAATTAAATGATCCCCTGAAATCTGTAATTTGAAGCATCTTTTCATCTCTTCCCTTTCATACATAGAAGACAAGATGAGATCAAAGATCCTGTTGCTAAGTCCAAATGAAGTGTACTTGCAGTGATGACCTCCAAAAAGAAAAAAATTAAACTTTAAGGGTAAACTGAAATAAATGAACAAATGAGCAAATAATAAGAAAATATCACACAAATCTGGGTTGTCTCTCAATAGCATTATTTTTATAAAACATTGGTACTAAATAAGAAAATAACAAAGACTCCTAATTACTACTTTATCACAATAACAAGATTATTTATAGACTACTTTAAAATAATAGCTAAATATAAAAGTAAAAGGTCCGGAGACCTAACAGTAGTGGTAGAAAGAATGGTCAATCCTCCATCCCCAAATCTCTTTCTTTTTTGACTTCTTTTTTCTCTTCCATCATTCTATCAACATATGAATATCTCTTGACTCCCTGTAACAAATCCTTCAAGAGAAACATGAGTAGTGAAATAAAGAATGAATTTTGTCTCTGCACCATACTTCCCCTGCCAAAATTTATTTTCAGTATTACTCAAATACGAGTCAATAAATTCAAATTCCAGCAATAATGCATTAATATTATCATGAAAGGGAAATATAGGTGGATTAGTAGTGGCATGATCAGATTCAACTTTCAAAACATTTGTCATTAACGAATCTCTCTGCACAAGATCAAACAAAGAATGGTGATCAGGAAACAAAATAGAAGAAAGACATAAATAATTTATAATCATGAGAGTGATCCCGATTTTACTCCTAGCAGGTTCCAAAGATTGATTGTTCTTGGTATTGTAAGTATCATGACAAGGGTGACCCAAGAACTGAAGGGTTTCGGTGGTGACCCGGACCTCCTCATCCAATGAAGAAGTGTAAACCTCCCCATCATAAAGAATATCCTCTTCATCCCACCTCGATATGTCATCGTGCTCCCAAGAATCATTCTCCCTTTCGGAGAGAATATATTCGTCCAACTTTAGCGTAGCCTCAGATTCAGGACTATCCACAAACGCAATATCTTCAACATGATCGATAAAATAGGTGTAGAAAATTCGTGCGAAGATGGTAGAAGAACCATGATGATAACATTATTAGAGAATATGTGGGTTAGTTCCTCCTTGAGTGAATCTAAAATAGGTGATGAATGCGTAGGGAGAGGTAGCTTCATGACATCATTGCACAGGTCATCAACGAACATGATTGTTATATCTCCAATACTACCTCGTAGACAAAGAGGTAATGTGTATATATCATTAGAATCATAAGGAATGCCATAATAAGAAAAGGATGAGAGGATTTGAATTTTAGGTTTGTTATTCTCCTCTCTTTGGCGCTGAAATGCAACATACTCTTTCAAAGCTTGTCCAGTGCAATGACAAAATAAACATTGTTTTTCATTTCTTCTCGGCCTTTGAGGGGTCGGGCTGAAATGCGGAAACGTTGCATGCTGTGGGGAGCATAATTATAAAAATTAGGAGCACTGTATGAAGTATCATTAGATGTTGGTACTCTATAGGGTGAGCCGTATGACCTATAAATACAGTCTTTTATATAATACTCATCATTATCATGATTGAACGCCCCGTAATAATGACATCGAGAATATAAATATGAATACATGATTTTGCGCGGGAGAATTCACCAAATGGATATTAATCTTTGCAGGAATCAACTACACACAAATAATTTAAATGGATAAATCTACTTTTATTTTTTAAAAAAATAGATTAGGAATAAATAAAATTAAAATTTCTAATTAAAAAATAAATCCAAGAAAATAAAAAAATAACTTGAGCTCTAAATACTCATGGTTAACTAATATTGCAAGAAATAAAACATTAAATTTGTTTCACTTCCACGACAACAACGCCAAAAACTTGATATGCCTGAAATAGAATTACGTAATAACGCAAGTGCATGTGCCGAATCAAATAATATAAAGTGAGAAAAGATCGTTCCCTCAGAAAAGTGACTAATCTAGCGCTTGCAAATTCAAGCAGATTAATTAAAAATGACTAACTTACTAGTTCTACTTTTTTTGTAAATTCAAGCAGATTAATTAAAAGTGAATTTAGATTACTGACAGTTAAAAGAAAATAATAACAAAAAAAACTAAGTAACACTTATTTAAAAAATACTTTTATCAAGTTGGAGAAATAGCCTTGTACATTGATTTCTTTTGTCTATTATGATGAGATTTTATGGTAAACCTTCATGAAATATTTAAATCACTATCCTGCAATGATTTGAAATTGGGCGTTATCATCTCTCGATCTTAGAAATTCGTTTACCCTAATTCTCTTAGTTATCTCTAACTTAGGTAGAAAAAGAATAACATGAAGCACACAAACCAATGTTCCTAATAAAAGATGTAATCTTTTTCTCTCTTTATGCTATATTGATATTTATGTTACACATACGACACTTCTCTCGAATCTCACAGCGTTGTATAAAGATAGAATTTTGGCTAAAGAATTATGTGACTCCTCTCTCGAATCTCACCGCGCAAAATAAAGGATTCAACTCGAACATAACGTAACTCCTCTCGAATCTCGTCATACAATTTAGAAGAAAAACACTTAATCTAAAGATTCCACAAAATAAAACATAAAACCAATAAAAATAGTTCTTCAAACAATCACAAAAGAGAAATTAAAATCACATCATTACAATAAATCAAAGTACTCTCAACAAACAAGACCTAAGAATTTAGTTCATGATGGAGAGATGAAACCACACAACAAGAAAGATCTTACTATACATGATTATAGATGTTTAAACGCTGCAGAAATTTGTGTTCAGATCTTACTTCAAAGTCTCTTTCTTCATGTCGGCATCTTCAAACCCTAGCCTCTTTCACCTTCTCCAAGATGATGGCTCTCCAAAACTCTTATCTCTAATGTATTTTCTCTCCTCCCTTTACGCATGAGATTCTCCTCTTAAAAACGTGCAGCCCTCCCTCAATAGATGCCTCCTTCCAAATTTGATTTTGGAGCAAAATTCAAATTTTGAATTTAAAATCTGTCTAGAAGTTGTTGTAACAACCTTTTCAGGTTATTACAACAACCTGCATAGGCAAATATATATGTTCACCTTTACTTCTCCGAATCGATTTCTTTGACATTTCTAATAAGAAAACATAGGAAAATAGTCAAATAAGGCACAAATAAAATAAATATGAATTTACTTATAATTTTACTTATTTAATTCATTTTTTTCTCAATATGATGAATATTAAATCAGAATAAAACACTAGATGTACAACCCCATATTCGCTGGGTGGGACCCGGAGACACCACTGAGGAATTGGGCTAGCCTCAGGTTAGCCTTGGGTTAACCCTAAGGCATACTTGTGGAGTTCTCGTCCCGTAGGAGCTCCCGCCAAGGGCATGGAAAAGATGGAGAGATCGTCGACCAACCAAGGCAGATAGTCGAGCTCTCGGCAGGAGAGATCGTCGACCAACCAAGGCAGATAGTCGAGCTCTCGGCAGGAGAGATCGTCGACCAACCAAGGCAGATAGTCGAGCTCTCGGCAGGAGAGATCGTCGACCAACCAAGGCAGATAGTCGAGCTCTCGGCAGGAGAGATCGTCGACCAACCAAGGCAGATAGTCGAGCTCTTGGCTACAGAAGCTTCTGCCTTAGGGCAATCTCCCGCCCAGGGGAGGCGAGAAGGCCCCAAGTAGGCCTTCAGTCGCGGTAATTTCAAGACCGTGAAGGGCGCGAACCTCCCTGACAAGGGGTCTCGCCAGGGTTGGCCCAGGTGGGGGTCCGGCGAGAGCCTTCACGGCCAGGGTTCTCGCCAAGTGGGCCCACGTGGTAGGGCCCGGCGCTCGTAAAGGGGATTATTTTATAATATATTATCCTGAGGTAAAATTATCCAAATGCCCTTGGGATGACAGCGGGATTTGGCTATTGGCAGACCCCTCAGGGGTAGTTCAGTATTTTCAGGTCAAAGGAAGACTATAAAAAGACCCATAGGGGCTCTTTGGAAGACAGATTTTTCATTATTCTCCAACTCTAGTGCCTTCTGAGGAGCTCCCAGCCCAGCATTTGGCTTTGGAGGGGAAGCTCTCAAAGATCTTCCGGGTGTGTGGTGGGACCTCCCAGCTGAGGCTTTGGGTCAGTCTTTTGACCTTAGCAGCCAGTCAAGGGTCGAGGTAAGAGAGAAGTAGGCGTCGGCTGCACTTTGGTTTGTGAACATTCATTGGGGTCATTTTTGGCTTCAACAGTTCTGGTGCGGTGAGCGTGGAAGCAGTCAGTGTAAGAAAATCTCGAGTTAAGTCCCATGGCAGGAGGCGAAGGTGAAGGATCAGGCGCAGGAGGATCCCCCACCCGGGTGGACGATGCGACGAAGAAGATGTTTGAGGACTTCAGGCGAGAAGTCATGCAGACGATCAGCTTGGCCTTCTCGGCAAGAAATGAGTGGGAGACGCCGCAGCTTCCGGTGGAGGTGGTTCCGCTGTTAGGCGAGAACGCTCCAGGGCAGCGCCCCGGGAAGGAAGTACCGGTGGAGGCAGGCGAGAGGGACGTAGCCGCGCGGGAGCTCTTCCCAGGCCAGCGTCCCGAGAAGGAGCTTCCGGCGGATCTGGGCGAGAAGGAGGCGACGGTGCGGGAACTCTTCCCCGGGCACGGTCTCGCGGATCGGTCCAGCCAACCGAGGTCGCGAGACGGGCCTTCTCGCCAGGCGGGAGGCGAGACCCCCTTTAGTGAGCTCATTGTCTCGGCTCCAGTGCCAGATGGGTTCCGGGAGCCGGACATGACCTACTACACCGGGAAGGATGACCCGGTTCAGCACGTGCAATGGTTTGAGGATGTGGTGTCCATCAGGAAAATGTCGGATGCCTTCAAGTGTAGGCTTTTTGCCATCACTCTGAAAGAGAAGGCCAGGGACTGGTTCCACCAGTTGCCGGCGAGTTCTATCTACAGCTTTGAGGATCTGCGCAGGGGTTTTCTGTTGAGGTTCTCAACTTCGAAGAAAAGGAAGAAGGAGGCTGAGTGCCTGTTTGCAGTGAGGCAAGGGCCGGAGGAGACGCTGGGTCACTATGTCGACCGGTTCCAAGAGGAGGTTCTCCTGGTCCAGGAGGTCCCGGGGTATGCGCTGATGCTTGCCTTCACCCTGGGGCTGAGGCCAGGGTTTTTCAGCATGGAGTTGAAGAGAGTGCCCCCTCTCTCTTTTGAGGAGCTCATGGAGAGGGCGGCGAAGGAGATAGACTTCGAGAGGGTAAACCCTGCGTTTGCAAGGAAGCTGGCCAGGTTGGCCGAGGATGATGTGAAGGAGCCGGTAGTGGGAAGGCAGAGAGAGCAGAGAGAGCAGAGGGAGCCGAGGGAAGATAGGAGAAGAGAAGAGCCCCGAGGGCAGGGACAGCAGCATGGGGGGGCCAGGGAGCCGAACAACCGACTGGGTTGGAGGCCTCAGGAGGGCCCCCCCCAGGGGCAAGGAGGACTTCAGGGAAGAGATAACTTCCGGGAACAAAGAAGGCTGGAGCAGGGAGGATGGCGTCAAGGACCAAGGGGTCATTTTCCACCGCCGCAGGAGGCTATGGAGGTGGGAAGGGGAAGAGGAAGAAGATTTCGGGGAGCCGGAAGAAGGGGAGGAGGAGAAGGAAGAGGGGGCAGGGTGGCGTTGCCTTATTGTGACTTCCATCAGGAGGAAGGTCACGCAATGGCCACCTACCCAGAGTTTCTGGAGATTAGAGGGGCCAGAGGGGTCGGAAGGCAGGATCCGCGTGTAAGGATCGTTGAAGTACAGCAGGAAGAGGTTGAGGACAGATGTGAAGACAGGATTGACGTGGGGACCCGAGGAGGGATCAGAGTAATCCACGGGGGAGTGGGGATCGAGGCAACCCGCAAGGGGAGCCTTCAAACCATGTTCCGCCGAGGGGTTGCCTCAACCTCCCAGGCTCCCCCCCAGAGGAGAAGATCACTTTCTCATCCGCGGATATGCCAGACTACGAGGATCCATTCTGCGACGCGCTTGTGATCCAGACAGCGATAGAAAACTACACCGTCTCCCGGATACTGGTGGACAATGGGAGCTCGGTGAACGTGATCTTCAAGAAGGCCTTCGATGAGATGAGGGTGGAAGGAAAAAGGGTCCTGGCTTCTGATGGACCGCTTTTTGGCTTCTCCGGAGAAAGGAAAGAAGTGGAAGGGGGAGTGGGCCTGCATGTGAGGCTTGGGGGCGTCTCACGGAACTGTCGGTTCGTGATCGTGGACGCCCCGAGTAGTTACAATGCCATCTTTGGACGTCCCCTCATCAGCGCCTTTCGCTGCGTACCCTCCTCATACCACCAATGCCTCAAGTTCAACAATGGAGGGGTGCAGGTTAGGATCAGGGGGGATCCGAAGATGGCAAGGCAATGCTATGTGACGGCGGTTAATACCGTGTCGTGGATGGCGGAGGCAGAGGAGTTGGAGAAGGAGATGGCTGAGCAGGAAGGGGTTGAGAAAGGGGAGATAAGCCTGGGAGAGGCGATGGAGGTTGTTGAGGAGTTAGCAGAGGTGGAGGAGATCAGCCTAGAAGAGGCGAGAGTAGTGATGGATGAAGAAGAGCAGAGGCAGGAGGAGAGCCTGGAGGAGGCAATGGAAGTTGTTGAGGTTGGGGGAGAGGAGCTCGAGTTTGAGCAGGAGGAGGCAAGGGTAAGTTGGGAGCGGTCGGGGCTGGAGCCGGCCGAAGAAGTGGTGGAGATGGAGGTGCTTACAAGAGCGGGGGAGGTGCAAAGGATTCGGATCAGCGGAGGCTTGAGCCTCGAGGATCAGGAGCGGATGCGAGCCTGCATCCAAAGCAACGTCGACATCTTCGCTTGGAACGCGGCAGACATGCCAGGCATTGACGCGGACGTGGCCTGTCATCGCTTGAACCTGGATCCCAGAGCCCGCCCCATACGCCAAAAGATGAGGGCTATCGCCACCAAGCTAGAAGTCCCCATCCGAGAGGAGGTCAAAAAGCTCCTGGACGCAGGCTTCATCTCCGAGATCCAGTATCCAGGCTGGATCTCCAACGTGGTAATGGTCAAGAAGGGAGGAGGAAAATGGCGCATGTGTATTGATTTTTCTTTATTAAATAAATCATGTCCCAAGGATTGCTACCCCTTGCCTCGAATCGACGCGCTGGTTGACTCAGCCGTCGGTTTTTCTCTTATGAGTTTTTTAGATGCATTTTCAGGTTACCATCAGATCCGGATGCACCCTCCTGATGTCAAGGATGTTTCCTTCATCACAAGAGAGGGATGCTTCAGCTATAAGATGATGCCCTTCGGGTTGAAGAACGCAGGGGCAACGTACCAATGCATGATGGATCGAATCTTTCGAGATCAAAGGGGAAGGAACCTGGAGGTCTACGCGGACGACCTCATGGTCAAGAGCAAGTGTGTTGATTCCCACTTGCGGGACTTGGAGGAAACGTTTGCCACCCTACGAAGGTTCAAGATGAGGTTGAATCCCTTGAAGTGCCTCTTCGGGGCTAGTCGCGGGAAATTCCTCGGACACCTCTTGACTCCCGCGGGGGTAGAACCTAACCCCGATAAGGTTAAGGCTATTCTAGACCTGGAATCACCTCGCAGTGCCAAGGAAGTCCAGCGCTTGACCGGGAAGTTGGCCGGGCTAAGCAGGTTCCTCTCTCGGTCAGGGGATATGTGTTCCTCTTTCTTTAAAGTACTTCGTGGTAACCAAGTGTTTGAATGGACGGCCGAATGTGAAGAGGCATTCCAGGGGCTGAAGAGGCAACTCTCCCAAGCTCTGTTACTTCAAAGCCCGAAGAAAGGGGAAGACCTAGCCCTGTATCTCGGAGTGGGGGTAGAGGCAGTGAGCTCCGTCTTGGTTAGGGAGGAGGGGAAGAAACAGTTGCCCGTCTATTATGTAAGCCGAATCTTAAAAAAGGCGGAGATCCGATACCCCATCCTGGAGAAGCTAGCGTATGCTTTGGTCATCTCAGCTAGGAAGCTTCGCCCTTACTTTCAGGCGCACTCGATTAGGGTGGTAACCGACCATCCTCTTCGCAAGGTCTTTGAGGGGGTGGAGCATTCAGGAAGGTGGGCAAAGTGGTCCATCGAGCTAAGCGAGTTTGACATTTCTTTCGTCCCAAGGCTCTCCATCAAAGCCCAAGCCGTGGCGGACTTTTTGGCGGATTATGTCACTGAGGCCGAGGAAGAAGAGCCGAGGCCGTCGAAGGCATGGAAGATGATGGTCGATGGAGCCTCAGGAAGGCACTCCCTGGGAGGAGGTATGGTACTGGTAAGTCCCCAAGGGGTTACCATAGAACAAGCAGTGGCTTTACACTTCCCTGTAACCAATAATCAGGCGGAGTACGAAGCCGTGATAGCTGGTCTCCGACTGGCAAGGGAGTTGGAAATTCAGGATGTGGAGGCCTTCACAGACTCAATGGTGGTGGCATCGCAGATCCGAGGGGAGTTCGAGGCCCGGGAGCCTACCCTCGCAAGATATCTATCAAAGGTAAGAACTATTATTGGAGGTTTCCGTTCTTTTTCTATTCAACATGTTCCCAGGGAGGAAAGCATGGCAGCTGACCGATTAGCAAAGTTCGGGCCTCGGGGTGGAGGTACCCTAACCGAACTATTTCGGCCAGCCATTGAAGAGAGGGAGGTGATGGAGGTGAATCGGCGGTCCTCATGGGTAGATCTGTTGGTGACCTTCTTGACCACAGGAGAACTGTCGGAAGAAGTCAAGGATGCCAAGAGCTTCAGGCATAAGGCGGCTCATTACCTGATGCTGGAAGGGAGCTTGCATCGGAAGATGTTGTCAGGACTCCTCGCGAGGTGCGTGACCGAGGAGGAAGTCCCAGGTATCCTGAAAGAGGTGCATTCCGGAGAATGCGGCAGTCATTCAGGGGGAAGGACATTGGAAGCAAGGGTGATAAGGCAAGGATATTTCTGGCGGACTTTGAGGAAGGATACAGCTGAGTTCGCAAGGAGGTGTCGGAAGTGCCAAATACATGCTCCCCTCCAGCTCTTGCCCGCCCAAAGGCTTCGAAGCATCACAGCGCCATGGCCCTTCGCCATTTGGGGAATGGACCTGGTGGGACCCTTTCCTCCAGCTAGCGGGCAGAGGAGATTCCTCCTAGTTATGATTGACTACTTCTCCAAGTGGTTGGAGATCAAGCCATTAGCCAAGGTAACCTCCCAGGTCATCAGGAACTTCGTTTGGGGGGAAATCATTTGCCGGCACGGATTGCCCCAAGCGATAGTGACAGACAACGGTCCTCAGTTTGCCAGTGAAGAATTCATCAGTTTTTGCACCCAATTGGGGATTGACCTCAGGTTCGCCTCTGTCCATCATCCTCGGAGCAATGGCCAGGTGGAGGCGGCCAACAAGATCATTGTCAGCTTGCTCAAAAAGAAGGTGGAGAACCTGAAGGGTAACTGGGTGGAACAGCTCCCTTCCATTCTGTGAGCCTTGCGAACGACTCCGAACACGGCCACAGGGGAGACCCCATTCAAGCTCTCTCATGGGTGTGAGGCTGTCCTCCCGGTGGAATTCGAGGTTCGGTCCCCAAGGGTTGCGGCCGCGGCTGAGGGAAGCGAAGCTTGGAGGTTGTAGAATGAGGAAGGGTTGCGCCTCTCATTAGATATGGTGGAAGAGCTGCGGGATGTTGCCGCCATCAGGCAAGAGGAAGTAAAACGGCGAATGGCTCGGTACTTCGATAAGCACATCAGAGTCAAGCAATTCGCTGAGGGGGATCTAGTACTGAAAAAGGTCGACGCTGCAGGAAGGTCGGCCGCGGTTGGTAAGCTCAACCCTAGCTGGGAAGGGCCTTATATAGTAGAGAAGGCTCTGGTTAACGGAGGCTACTATCTCCAGGATGCGGAGGGAAGGACCTTGAGTCACACCTGGAGTGGTGACGATCTGAAGCGCTTCTACCCGTAAGAGGGGAAGAAGGATTGTAATGTTGTGAATAACAATTGCATTTTCAATAAGTTTATTTCAGAATATTGACTATCTCTGAGTAGGCAATCTTTATGTTTTTTGTTTTAACCGGCTATGACTCCTCATCTCAATGATAGAATAGGCCTGGTTGAAGGAATCTTCTATGACACCCCGAGCTCGGCTCGGCCCCAGGTAGACCCGCTGCGCAGGCTCTCATCAAGCTGGCAGGTCCGAAGGCTCGCCTGTGGGGGAAAGGTTGGCTCTTGTGATACTTTGTTCTTAGCCACTTCTACGACACCCCGAGCTCGGCTCGGCCCCAGGTAGACCCGCTGCGCAGGCTCTCATCAAGCTGGCAGGTCCGAAGGCTCGCCTGTGGGGGAAAGGTTGGCTCTTGTGATACTTTGTTCTTAGCCACTTCTACGACACCCCGAGCTCGGCTCGGCCCCAGGTAGACCCGCTGCGCAGGCTCTCATCAAGCTGGCAGGTCCGAAGGCTCGCCTGTGGGGGAAAGGTTGGCTCTTGTGATACTTTGTTCTTAGCCACTTCTACGACACCCCGAGCTCGGCTCGGCCCCAGGTAGACCCGCTGCGCAGGCTCTCATCAAACTGGCAGGTCCGAAGGCTCGCCTGTGGGGAAAGGTTGGCTCTTGTGATACTTTGTTCTTAGCCACTTCTACGACACCCCGAGCTCGGCTCGGCCCTAGGTAGACCCGCTGCGCAGGCTCTCATCAAGCTGGCAGGTCCGAAGGCTCGCCTGTGGGGGAAAGGTTGGCTCTTGTGATACTTTGTTCTTAGCCACTTCTACGACACCCCGAGCTCGGCTCGGCCCCAGGTAGACCCGCTGCGCAGGCTCTCATCAAGCTGGCAGGTCCGAAGGCTCGCCTATGGGGGAAAGGTTGGCTCTTGTGATACTTTGTTCTTAGCCACTTCTACGACACCCCGAGCTCGACTCGGCCCCAGGTAGACCCGCTGCGCGGGCTCTCATCAAGCTGGCAGGTCCGAAGGCTCGCCTGTGGGGGAAAGGTTGGCTCTTGTGATACTTTGTTCTTAGCCACTTCTACGACACCCCGAGCTCGGCTCGGCCCCAGTTAGACCCGCTGCGCAGGCTCTCATCAAGCTGGCAGGTCCGAAGGCTCGCCTGTGGGGGAAAGGTTGGCTCTTGTGATACTTTGTTCTTAGCCACTTCTACGACACCCCGAGCTCGGCTCGGCCCCAGGTAGACCCGCTGCGCAGGCTCTCATCAAGCTGGCAGGTCCGAAGGCTCGCCTGTGGGGGAAAGGTTGGCTCTTGTGATACTTTGTTCTTAGCCACTTCTACGACACCCCGAGCTCGGCTCGGCCCCAGGTAGACCCGCTGCGCGGGCTCTCATCAAGCTGGCAGGTCCGAAGGCTCGCCTGTGGGGGAAAGGGTTGCTCTTGTGATACTTTGTTCTTAGCCACTTCTACGACACCCCGAGCTCGGCTCGGCCCCAGGTAGACCCGCTGCGCAGGCTCTCATCAAGCTGGCAGGTCCGAAGGCTCGTCTGTGGGGGAAAGGTTGGCTCTTGTGATACTTTGTTCTTAGCCACTTCTACGACACCCCGAGCTTGGCTCGGCCCCAGGTAGACCCGCTGCGCAGGCTCTCATCAAGCTGGCAGGTCCGAAGGCTCGCCTGTGGGGGAAAGGTTGGCTCTTGTGATACTTTGTTCTTAGCCACTTCTACGACACCCCGAGCTCGGCTCGGCCCCAGGTAGACCCGCTGCGCAGGCTCTCATCAAGCTGGCAGGTCCGAAGGCTCGCCTGTAGGGGAAAGGTTGGCTCTTGTGATACTTTGTTCTTAGCCGCTTCTACGACACCCCGAGCTCGGCTCGGCCCCAGGTAGACCCGCTGCGCAGGCTCTCATCAAGCTGGCAGGTCCGAAGGCTCGCCTGTGGGGGAAAGGTTGGCTCTTGTGATACTTTGTTCTTAGCCGCTTCTACGACACCCCGAGCTTGGCTCGGCCCCAGGTAGACCCACTGCGCAGGCTCTCATCAAGCTGGCAGGTCCGAAGGCTCGCCTGTGGGGGAAAGGTTGGCTCTTGTGATACTTTGTTCTTAGCCGCTTCTACGACACCCCGAGCTCGGCTCGGCCCCAGGTAGACCCGCTGCGCAGGCTCTCATCATGCTGGCAGGTCCGAAGGCTCGCTTGTGGGGGAAAGGTTGGCTCTTGTGATACTTTGTTCTTAGCCGCTTCTACGACACCACAAGCTCGGCTCGAACCCCAGTAGACCCGCTGCGCAGGCTCTCATATAAGCTAGCAGGTCCGACGGCTCGCCGGTGGGGTGGGGGTTTAATGGGTTGGAAAAAATATGCGGGCAGGTCCCTGACCTAGACCGGAGGCAAGACCCCAAAGGCCTTGGCTCAGAGGTCTCAGCCAGTAAAGGCCTCGATTTGGAGGTCTCGGCCAGTAAGGGTCTCGGCTCAAAGGTCTCGGCTCAAGGGTCTCGGCTAAAAGGTCTCGGCTAAAAGGTCTCGGCTCAAAGGTCTCGGCTCAAAGGTCTCGGCCAGTAAAGGCCTTGGTCAAAGGGGGGTTCTCGCAAAAGGAGGCTCCCGGCGGACCTGAGCAGGACAACTTAATTGACGATGCGAGGTTCCCGCCTAACGGATTTCTAAGAGGTTATCCTAAAGAGACTAAGGGTCTCGGCGGAAGCTCGCGCGGAAGCCATTCGGCAGAACAATATACTTTCAAGCACACACTGAAAATGAAAGATGAAACATTACTTTACATAAAATTAATTACAAAAAGTTGGAGCCTCTCGCTCATTACAAAAGAAACAAAAAGAAAGAAGAAGCTTAGGGGGACGCGCTGTAGCTCCCGCTGGTGCTCTCGCTTGAATCATCGCCAGAGCCCTCTTCAGATGTCTCGCCAGCGGCGGTAGAAGACCTCGGGATGTCTGAGGGAGGCGAGTCCGGCGCGCCCGGAGGTTTGGGAACTGGATCGTAGAGCCAAGGAAGAAGTTGGCGAGCGTCGATGGTCGCGCCGTCCTCCCGAAGCAGCTTGACGTCTCGCAGCGTCTCGAGCGTCAGCTTGACGGTTGCCTGAGCGTTGGCTTGGAGCAGCTTGTCAACGTCGTACTCCGAGAGGTAACGACTCCGTAGCCTCGCATCTAGCTCCGGAGGCGGGACCTTCGCCAGCTCTGCACGGAGCTGTTCCCTCAAGAGGACGCTCTCGCAGCGCGCGTTGGCCAGCTCTGCGCGAAGCTCCTTGACTTGGACAGAATCCTGTGAAAAAAGAGTTCAGTCTGGAAACATTGCACCATCGTAACTTTGAGAAACGAAAGCAAGGGTTCAGGAGGGTCTCGCTTACCTCAGTCGCGGGGCGTAGATACAGCGCCAGTCGAGCATCCACAAGCTCTTGTTGAGCTTTCGCGAGTTCTTCTCCCGCGGTGTGCGCTCGAGCCACCGCGTCCTCCCTTGCCTTGCGCATATCGGTGAAATTCTTGTCGAGGGTGATGCTTCGGCGCGCACACATATGCGCAAGCTCGAACCCGCGCAATAGAGCCCGGATGGCATCGAAGGCTATAAGGCGAGTGGACATCTGGTCAAACACGCTGGCATCCTCCCGGCTGTAAAGGCCATATCCAAGCGAAAAGGCCTCGCCAGTCACATCTTCCCCCTCCGCCCAGCTGGGAAGGAGCGTCGTAATCTTGATCAAGTTTGACTCAGGGTCCCATTCCATTTGAGGCTTCCCCTCCGCGTCGACGTACTTCACGCCGAAGCCAAAGTTCCGGTGCCCTCTCGGCACCTCCTGGGGTGGAACACGGGCGGAGGATTTAGCGGCGACCGCTTCTCCCCCAGCCTCGCTTGCGGCCGATGGGTTCCCGGTGGAAGCCTCGGCGCGGCTCTTGGCGGCGGCATCCATCTCGCTGGCCCTCTGGAGGATCGCTTCGAAGGAGCTGCCTGCGGGAAGGGGTTGGACAGGCGAGACGGCCGGGGCCTTCCCCTTCTCGAGAGCAGAAGGTTTTGGCCTCTTCAGCGTTCGGAGAGGAGGAAGGGTGACCTTCCGCTTCTTGGCTGGTGGCGGCAAAGGGGGGGCTGGATCGTTTCGGCAAGCGCTGGCGCTAGCTTCCGCGAGCGCAAGGGAGCCTCCCGCGGCCAGACCCTCGACGCTCCGGCCTTCAGCGAAGGGTTGGCGCAGAGGGACCTCCCGCTCTCCTGCAAAGTTAAAACACTTCAGCGCGAGAAGATCTTCGATAAAAGAGGGAATCCGAGGCGAGACCATACCTTCGCCCGAGTGAACGAGTGGGAGGGAGTCGACGTCTCGCCTGAGGTAGGGAACATCGAACTCCTTGGTCCCAAAGAATTCCAGGATTGCGCTCTCGCGCGATCCCAGAGTAGGCGGCTTGTAGGCGTCCTCGTACTGAACGGGCTGAAGCGGGACGTTGCCGAAGTCTCCGCTGACATAAACGAATTTCTCGCCCCAGTGGTGGTGCTTGTTGGCGAGACCGGTAACCTCGAGCAGTTGCCCGGAGAAGAAAACCACCCCTCCCTTGGCGCGGAAGTTGAACAGCTTCCGGAAGATGGGCAAGCTGAACTCGATCCTCTCGGATCGCATATAGCATATGAATGCTATAAGGATCGCGACCGAGTTCGGGTTCAGTTGGGCGGGAACCACCCCATAATAGCGAAGAGCAAGCCGAACCTCCGGCCAAAGGGGAAGGCGGAAGCCCACCTCGAAATGCTCGAGGGGGATGGCGAGTTCTCCCGGCTCTGGAGTATTCACCTTATCGTGGTTTCCCGGGTTCCGCGCCGAGAAGCCGGCGGGGATGTAGCGGTCAACGATCATGTTATATTCGTCGAGGGTGAGCTTGCAGGAAGGGAAGAGATGTTTTTGGAAAGCTTCCGCGCAGTGGGCGCGACCCTTGTTCTCGCCAGGCATGGTGGGTTTGCGAGTGAGAGCGAGAGCTGAAAAGAGGTCGAAGCGGAAGCAAGAACGCGAGAGCAAGGAAGGAAGGCTGAGGTTCCGGATCGAAGAAGTAAATGCGGTTGGTGGACTTCTCTATTTATAGAGAATCGTAATCATCATGAATCCATCCAACGGAGAGAGAAAGTGATAGCGGAGTACAGCTGTCAGAATCCGGGCTAACGGCGCCTCGATTTTCCCCCTCGGGATGGCAGCGGTCAACGGTCGTTCCTGGTTTCGACGCAACTATCTGGATTGGCGCAAGCCTCCTAGATTGGCGCAAGACTCCTAGATTGGGGGAAGCCTCCTAGATTGGCGCAAGCATCCTAGATTGGTGTAAGCGTCTTAATTTAAAAGCCTCGCAGAGCAATAAAAAGAAAAAAGAAAAGAGAGACATGGGTAACAACGAGATCCTCGTTAGCGCAAGCTGGATAAACTTAATTAACAGTAATGTTTATTACAGATACATTGATAAAAGAGATACATTGAGATTCAAAGCGGGAAGGCTAATAGGGCTTCCAGCTCCATCGTCCTCGTTCTCGCCGCCTAGTTCTTGGGGGCGCCAACGGGTTGAAGTAAGACGATAGGGTGGTACACCCAAGGTTGATCCGCCTGGCGTGATCCCGGATCTGCGAGATGCACCTCCCTGGCGAAGACCCGGCAGAAGGCCCTCCCGGGCAAACAGTCTTGCCCAAGAAGAAATCCCGCTCCAGAGCCTCCAGCCTTTGCTCCACGGATTCGCGGAATGCTTTCGCCGCGGCAGTATGGGCACGGTCTCGCCGGACAAGCTTGGCCAAAATGACCGAGATCTTCCTCCTTCTCCCCTTCGCGCTCCCAGCGCTGTTCAAGGTTTCTTCTATCTCGCCAGACGAAGGGAGAGGGGACTCTTCATCCTCTTCTTCCTCTTCTTCTTCTTCCTCTTCTTCTCCTTCCTCGTTGACTCCCGACCGCAAGCCAGGATCACCTGCGAAAGAAACGCACGAGAATTTTGGTCAAGGCATGACAATCAACAGTCCAGAAAAGTTTTCGCATACCTGCGGCTGGGCGAGAACCGTCAACCAAAGTTGGACGAGAAGGCCCGGCCCCTCCGTTGGTTCCATAAAGGAGGTGAAGAGGCTTGCCCAGCCCCGGGCGGAAGGGCTCGCGCGCGATGATCCCGGCCTGGCCGGAAGCATGAGGGGAGTTGTCTTCTCTCAAGGGACGATCAGCATCCTTGAGAGTAGCGGAAGGTTCAGAAGCCGCCCCTCCCGCCTGCAGGATAGGATTGGCCACCGCAGGAGGCACTTCGACGGTTCTCGCTTCATCTTCCCGGGTGGTTAGACCCGGGTCGGCGGGAGTTGGCACTGCGAAAAGACGGTTCAGAAAAGAAAGGGTTGAGTTGAAATATTGACAAGGGAAAATGTACCTATCATTCCGGTTTCGGCCGGAGGAATCCTCTCCGAGACCCGCATTTGGTCCTTGGGTGAATGAGCGGGCAGGTTCGAAGAACTTGGCGGGATCTCGGCGTCATCGTTAGGAGCGGATTCCTGCAAAAGCTTACTCTAACCGTCGGATCTAGTGCACAATCAGCTCGATAGGAACGGTTGAAAGGCTTACCTTCTGCGGAGAAGGATCCCCCGCAGGATTGGGAGTGGGGGAAGGAGGATCCCTCTTCTCGCGAGAAAGGTCCCGCCGGAGCACCTTCGCCCTTTTCTTTTCCTTCTTCTTCGGCTCGGAAGGCCCGGCGGTTGAAGTCTTTCTCGCTAACCATGGAGCCACCGCCGCACAGTTAGCCAAGGCCCGCACTTGGGCAACGGCTAGCCGGTCTTGGAGGTCTTGCGGAAGCGGTTTGGCAGCACGTTTGGGATGCATGGTAAGCTCGCGCAAAAATCCCTGAGGCGAGAGCTCAGCTGGAAAACCGTACTTCAAGGGAAGGGTGTATGGACGCCTATCAGTGCATATTTATAGCCGCAGTGGGGCCCCCCAAAAGATTCCCTCGGTAGGCGGGCACGTGTCCAGCGAATATTTCGGGGGTTGGACTTGTCTTGTCGAGCGCAGGGCTAGCTCGAAAAGAGCGGGGATTGTGTACAACCCCATATTCGCTGGGTGGGACCCGGAGACACCACTGAGGAATTGGGCTAGCCTCAGGTTAGCCTTGGGTTAACCCTAAGGCATACTTGTGGAGTTCTCGTCCCGTAGGAGCTCCCGCCAAGGGAAGGGAAAAGATGGAGAGATCGTCGACCAACCAAGGCAGATAGTCGAGCTCTCGGCAGGAGAGATCGTCGACCAACCAAGGCAGATAGTCGAGCTCTCGGCAGGAGAGATCGTCGACCAACCAAGGCAGATAGTCGAGCTCTCGGCAGGAGAGATCGTCGACCAACCAAGGCAGATAGTCGAGCTCTCGGCAGGAGAGATCGTCGACCAACCAAGGCAGATAGTCGAGCTCTCGGCTACGGAAGCTTCCGCCTTAGGGCAAGCTCCCGCCCAGGGGAGGCGAGAAGGCCCCAAGTAGGCCTTCAGTCGCGGTAATTTCAAGACCGTGAAGGGCGCGAACCTCCCTGGCAAGGGGTCTCGCCAGGGTTGGCCCAGGTGGGGGTCCGGCGAGAGCCTTCACGGCCAGGGTTCTCGCCAAGTGGGCCCACGTGGTAGGGCCCGGCGCTCGTAAAGGGGATTATTTTATAATATATTATCCTGAGGTAAAATTATCCAAATGCCCTTGGGATGACAGCGGGATTTGGCTATTGGCAGACCCCTCAGGGGTAGTTCAGTATTTTGAGGTCAAAGGAAGACTATAAAAAGACCCATAGGGGCTCTTTGGAAGGCAGATTTTTCATTATTCTCCAACTCTAGTGCCTTCTGAGGAGCTCCCAGCCCAGCATTTGGCTTTGGAGGGGAAGCTCTCAGAGATCTTCCGGGTGTGTGGTGGGACCTCCCAGCTGAGGCTTTGGGTCAGTCTTTTGACCTTAGCAGCCAGTCAAGGGTCGAGGTAAGAGAGAAGTAGGCGTCGGCTGCACTTTGGTTTGTGAACATTCGTTGGGGTCATTTTTGGCTTCAACACTAGATAACTTTTTTTTGGGAAGTTATCAAAAGCCAACACCCTCGCAGGTCAATGCCAATACTTGTTAAATATACACCTTACATCCATCCCCCTGTGGTGCTTACCCCCATGGCTTGAATAACTAAGATGATACCATTGCATGCCATATGAAAATACTTGTGGACTTTACCACAGTATATGTGGGTACTTGCATGCATCATGTATGACGAGATGATAGTTTCTACGAAAATGGGGGGATTTGGCGGGGTGAGTGCTTTATGCGAACTTATGACCACAAGCTAGAAGAACATGCATGAGTACTCGAGCCTGGTCGGTGGTCAAGGGGGGAAACACCCCTTGCGGGGTCCTGGTGCAGCTCCCCGAGAATTTTTTTATTTTCTGTACCCCAACTCTCCTAGATTTGAGCTCGTCAGGCCTTGAAATTTCCCAAACTTGAGCCTGATTTCACCTATCCTGAATCGGTTTGCCTCGCTTTTTTACGAGCAAACGACATGCAAGTAGAACATGCATGATTACTCGGTTACTCGCATGAATATTCGTACTGGCAGAGGAGAACCTTGAGATCTCTCCTAACACCTTGAGCACTCACTAGAATTCTGAGTGCTCTCTCGAAACACAAGTACTCACCTATCATCTTGTGCACCTGCCATAATTCTGAGTGCTCTCCCAGCCCCAAGATCATCCAAAGTCTGGCTAAATTTCATCTCGCATCTTGTGAGTAGAGAACATAAGAGTATAAAATAAGGGAGTGAGTACTTGTAAGTTGATTGAGCCGAACTTGCCTAAGTTGTAACTGGCCTAGCTGGAAGTCTCCTCTTCTAGCACTCGCCAAACCCAGGTCTCGCCTCTTCTAGCTCTCGCACAGCTAGATCTCACATCTTCCAGCACTTGCCCGGCTGGATCTCACATCTTCCAGCACTCGCCCGGCTGGATCACACCTCTTACAACACTCGTCCAACTGGATCTAACCTTTTCTACCACTCGCCCAGCTAGATCTCACCTCTTCCAACACTCGCCCAGCTGGATCTCACCTCTTCTAGCACTCGCTCATCCTAGGCTCGCTTCTTTTCCCCTTGCTTCTGGCCATAGGACTTAACTTGAGATTTTCTTATGCAGGTTACGGTCCACGCTCATCGTATCGAAACTCGATCCCAAGAGAAGTTTGGACCCAAAGGGGGTAGCTTACACCTAGTTCTCCTGAGTAAGAGCGCCTGATCGGTGACTTAGAACTAGGAACAGATCCTGAGCTGCAGCGTGAGATCCCATCATACACCCGAAAGATCTAAGAGAGCTTCCCCTTCTTAGTCAATTCCGCGCTGGGCACCTTGAAGGGAACTGGAAGTCAAGTAAAGTTAACCTGAGGAGAAAGAAGCCAAAGAATTGGATCCCCTCCAAAGGTGCCCTTGGGGTTTATTTATAGTTTTCTAAACTTGGCCTGCAAATAGCGGAATCTCGCATTTTGGTTCTACTATACACATCCCAAATTGGCCTGTCAACAACAAAATTCCGTTCTTTGGGGGGGGGGGGGCTATTAGCAGAACTAAAGAGGTATCCTGGGAGCCTAGACTAGCCCCTGGGAGCCTGGACACCCTTGGGTGTCTGGACTCGCCTCTGGGTGCTTGGACTCTCCCATGGGTGCCTGTACTCACTTTTGGGTGTCTGGACTCGCCCCTGGGTGCCTAGACTCGTCCATGGGTGTCTGGACTCTTTCCTGGGATCCTGGACTCGCCCCTAAGCCTGGACTCACCCCTGGGAGCCTGGACTCACCCCTGGGAGCCTGGACTCGCCTGTGGGTGGCTGGACTCGCCCGTGGGTGGCTGGACTCGCCCTTGGGTACCTGGACTCGCCTCTGGGTGGCTGAACTCACCACTGGGTGTCTGGACTCAACCCTGGATGCTTGGACTCGCGTCGGGGGGGGGGGGGGGGGGGGGGGCTTTTTCTGCACTCATTATAGGAAGACGAGATCCTCCAGTCCATTCTTGGTCATCTCTCATGTCGACGAATTACGGATTATACACAAAGTGCATCATAATTAAGAGCAATCGAGCCCCAAAAGATGCCTCATTTCAATGCACGGATTCCTCACAGTTCTTCCATCGTCAAGCCATGAACATGATGTTCCAGAAACAAATAGAGGTAGGCTAGGTGTTGCATGTTTATTTAGTTTCATTTTATAATGGTGCTTTAATTTTAGGGTATTTTACAAACGGCGGCTGCGATTTCAACATTGAATTCAAAACTAAATACCAGCAACGAAGGCATTATCCATGTAGAAAGGTGCATGCCTTGGAAGAATTCCCAAGGTAAGGTTTCTCCTTTAGCTATCTGAATACCCGCGTGCAGAAATGGATAGAGTTAGTTAAGGCTCCGTTTGGGAGGACTTATATTTTCACTGATCAAGCGGTTACGATCGCATGAATCGGATCATAATTAAGGTCCGATTCATGCGATCGTAACCGCTTGACTGGTGAAAATAAGTCCTCCCAAACGGAGCCTAAGACTCTATTTGGCAGGGTGACGGCTGTCGCAAACACATGGGTTAGACTGCCATTCATTAAGGATCATCTAACAAACACCATCATTTTGAATATAAAAGTGAAGTAAATTTCTTAGGTGAGCATTAACGAATCATAATTTACTCCCTGACATTGTTTCCTATAAAATGAAGGCCGGCATTATACAGCCAAAATGATTTTATTGGTGACCCGTTTGTGGAGGTGATTCCCAAAACGTGGAACCAAACACACCACGGGTGTTCTTAAAAGCTCCCAAATAAAATGAAAAGTGTTGTAGAACACTTGGGACGAATTCGGCCCTGTTTGGCGGAGCGGCAGCACAGTTGCATGCAGCTGCTTCTGCTGTCGCCCCGCCAAACAACATATTGGTGCGGGCGGTGGCTTGGGCGGGCGGTGGCAAGAAGTGCGGGCGGTGGCAAGAAGCCACCGCCCGCAGCAGGCAACAGTGCTGCAGCTCTCAAAAAGCGTGAGAGCTGTAGCGCTGTATTATTAAAAAAATTTTAAAATTTTAATTTAAAATTTATATCTATAACATTTTTTAACTATAATTAGTTAATAACGTAAATTTAAATTTATAATTAATAAATTTAAATTATAATTATAATTTATAATTAACATTATTTAATTATAATAACCTCAATTTAAATTTATAATTAATATATTAAATTATAATTATAACATATAATTAACATTATTTAACTATAATTAATATGTAATTTATAATAATGTTAATATAAATTAATTTTAATTATTACGTCAAAAAAGCAGCGCTCGTGAGCGAATCGAGTGCGCATACGTGCGTCCTGACATCCATTTGAAATACTGAATGTACTCGAAATTGTGCGAGAATGTGCTCGTTGGAATTGTAGCGTCGGGCCGGACAAGATCGGGGAAAAGTTTATTGATTGCGGGTCACACGAGTCGTGCGTGAATCGGGCGAAAACGAACCGTCATAGCACTGCAAAATGTTTATTTATGTATTGATGTTTTAATTAATATATATTAATATTTTATTACTAATATTGATTGTCGCCCAGCTTGAAAATCGGATCGCCGTAACACCGAGTTGGAGCATCTTTGGTTTGAAAATTTCTAGGAAGAGACTCATCAATTAATAAATAAAATTTATATTAATTTATAATTAAAACATTTTAACATTTTAATTTTTTAATAATTAATTAAAGTTTTAGTGTTTAATAATTTTTGTTGTAGGTCACTCGATGTACTCGTAAATCGGTCAAAAATGAATCGTCCAGCTCATGAGCGAGTCGAGCGCGCATACGTGTGTTCTGACGTTCGTTTGAAATATCAAACGACATTGAAATTGTGTGAGAATGTGCCCGTTGGAATTGTAGTGTCAAGCCGGACGAGATCGCGAAAAAAAATCTTCGACTCGTCCGAACATATTTTGGGGAATCTCATCAATATTAATATATTTACTTTTATAATTAAATAAAATAAATGTTGAGCAAATTGTATTTTTATTTTTAGATTTCATAAATTTTTCGGATTGTTTAATTATTACCATCACTGTTTAATTCTAAATCACTGTTTCACACAGCACTGCAAATACAGTTTTTCAAACAGTTTCATAATTTTTTTCACCACTGCAAAACAGCTGATTCCTGCACCACTGTTTCTCACCATTGCTTCATGCATCGCCACAGCTTAGCCAAACAGGCCCGAAATTAAGGCAGGATAATATTGAATGAATAGTAGTCTTCACTGCCAATTTATAAATAAAGAACGAGTCTTGGTCATATTCCACATATTGCCAACCGATTAAGGGCCCCGCAAAATAATAATTAATATTTTTCGGACCAGCTCATAAATCTCCCTTCCCTGGTTGGAGTCTATTTTGGTAAGTATACATACCTAGTACTTGTGCCCAAGTAGATTTATTTGGACCGTACTTACTACGTTCACTTTTTAATACGGCCTCACGTAGATTTGTTTGGACCGTAGTACGTTCACTTTTTAATACAGGGTATTCGAGAAATACATTCGTATTTTGCGGGAAATGATCTGCATCGTTGAAACCGGGATGATGCGGCCGAATCTACTCGCGCACAATAAAAAAATAAATAGGTATATACACATACCAAAAACGGCTTCGTGGAATAATGGCTGGTTTTGGTGGCTGCATATTCAAACCCAATTTTGTTAATTAGGATAAACTGGTGACCAAATTCCACACTTGTATCTGATTTTCGGGCTGCAAATTCAAACCCAATTCCTCACGTGTGCAATCACACTTGTATCTGATTATAGAAAGAAGTAAAGATATTGTTATTAAATGTCCCTTAGCTGGGTTGACCTCAACTCTCCTAAAATACTTTCTCCGAACCGTTGTTGACACATAAGTGAGAGACGCGGCGGCAGAGCGCCGACGGTCAATCTTGACGTACAGTATCTCGATTTTAACAATATCTCGACCATGTTACGCTGGCTAGTAATTTTTTTTAACAAGGGCTAAGAATACATAATAATTTTATAATAATTTATAATAATAAAATTATAATTAATTTAAATATTTAAATGGTAAATGACCATCTCTCCCCCAAGGTTTTGAGAACCGGACCGGAGTTCGAACCGGTGAGTTCAAAGGTTCAAGGTCCGACCGGTTGGATCGGTCGGACCGGGTCGAATCGGCCTGTAAAATTATAAAATAAAATATATAATCATTAGAGCAAAAATTATGACATATTTTCAAATTATATTGCAAATCAATATATCATAAACCACAACATTAAATGCTAACGTTGTGTTATATTTTCTCACACAAATACAAAAAAATAATAATAATTATCTCAAAATAGTAACGAGCTACTAAATTACTAATATTTAATTTAAATCATAGTCTAATGAGTCAAATCACACGAGGAAGACGAAGAACTGGAGAAGGTATCGGCTAACGGTAGTTTCACGAAGACAATTGGATTGTATGGCCGAATGCTTGTTTTGGAGAAACCAAATAAGTTAACCCAAGTCCCAGAGAACTCTAACAGTTAATCTAAATCAATGGATCTAAAATTAATGCTGATTTTGTGAACCGCCCGGTCAGCCAAAAACCGGCCCGGTTATCCGGTTCAACCGGCCGGTTTTCCTGTTCCTGGCCGCAGACGCGGATCCAGAGAGGGGCCCGAGGGACACTGGCACCCCCATTATTTTTCAAAATGGTTGGTGTATTTGGATTTCTCTCGTCGAGGCAATGAATTCTTACTACTTATACGTTAAAAACGGCGGGCAGATGAGGGAGAAAAAACTCTGATAAGATTGAAACATTCAAAATTTTTTTTGAAGAAAGTTGATGTTTGGACTCCCATGTTAAAATTTTTAAAATACAGTGATGCATTCAAAAAAAAAATTGTGTGCACCCCCATTATTAATTTGTACACTCCCATTATTAATTTTCTGGATCCGCCACTGCTTGACCGGTTCTTGGCCAGGACGGTTTTAGGAGACTGACCGGACCGCCCGGAGGACCGGTTAGCGGTTCAACCGGTCGGACCGGCCGATCCGGTCCGGTTTTTAAAATGTTGCCCTCCCCTCTCTTTCTCTTTCCTTCTCTCTCAAACTGTTGCACCCACTCTCTCTCTTTGCACGGGGCTCCGCCCCTACGGACAATCGCGACAGTACTCTGATCATGAATGTGCATGGGATAGGCCTACAATGCCCCGTCCAACAGTACTCCGACCACGACATTCCCCGACGTAACAAAGCTTCCGGCACTCACAAGCCCCCGAGCACTATACTCTGTCTTCCGCTTGTTTTTTCGTTGTGCATGGGGGGTTGCGAGCAACGGTGATAGCATATTTTTTGTAGGTAAGAGATTTTGCCTATATGAGAGCACATATTTTAAAATTAAAAAAACAAATAAATTAATGAGATTGAAACTTTTGTAATAAAAACAGATAAAATTGAAAACATGGAAGACTTTTTCCTTTTTAATATAGTATTGTTGCGGCTCACTTTAGGCTCCTGTAGATTGGTCTAAAATGAACTGTCTTATCACAGGAGCGGTCGAACGCGCAATCAGTCACAAAATAATGATAAAGCTGGCAAGAAGTTTTTTTTTTTTACATGAAAAAGCCGAGAAAGTGGTGAAAAACTATTTGGTCAAGACTGTGCCGACAAAACTTTCACTATTTGTTGCTGTTGTACAGAACTTTTTTTTGAGAATGCGAGGGTGACAAACCGCTTCTTTAAAGCATATGGGGGAGAGAGCGACGTTCGGAGGATTACAGACCACCACTCACGAAGCTAAGTATTTTTCCTTATCTATAGTGGACAATACCGCACTCTAGGGACTTGATGGTCTTCTCTTTGTTCTTGGACGCTGGAGCGACGAATTATGCACGTCTTCGTGTGAACGAGTTTCATCATGGAGTCTAGAGCAGTGAGAATTTGCGGTTGACTGGAGGGCACTCAATGCTGAGAATGCTGCACAACGGATTGCTTGCTGCAGTGGGAGGCATGCACACATAGCAAAATGCTCGGGGCGCACGAAGACAGATGAAGGCAAACGAAGGTGGATGTGGTGCGAGGGTGATTCCTGGGGAGCTCACAAGCGTGTAGGGGGGAGAGACGAAGGAGCAAAAATGTGAAAATGAATGAGAGACAGAGGTCCTATTTATAGGCCTCAAGGGTAATTGCGGTGGTGACGCGACTATCCGTATATTGTAACCACCTTAATTATTATTTGCAGACCAGACTAATATAGTTCGTGATGCTCATTTTATAATAATTTTACTACGCGCAGGCCGATATAACTTTTGCTATGTGCATCAACCCATAATAGGTGATTACGTCATTAGTTATGCGAGTGGATACCCACACATCGGATGGTGGATCGTGTGAGGATGATCGGACAATGGAGAAACGACCAATGACAGAGAGGATTGGCGACGATGGTCTCCAACAAGTCCCCCGTTTACAAGAGGCCGCTCGGGGAGGAGAGAGAGCAGGACGACATGAGCCGACTGCGATGCCGACGGTGCCTTGCGACTAGAAGCGATAGCTGTCGGTCGAGTGGATTGCCACTGGCATGCCAGCCAAGGGGACTAGCTGATCCTGGCGGCCGTGAAACATGGATATGGCTAGCCGAGAGCAGACTGTAAGCCTCATGGCCCTAGCCTGCTGGGAGGCCGACCGTGCCCAACGACCAATGGCGCGAGTCCGCGAGATGCGGTCGCGGCGGGTATGGGGCCAGTTGCGGGCTCGCGGACACGGGACTGGGAGGCAAGACATCAACCGGCCAGGAGGCCAGAAGCAGACACGCGGTTGCAGGCGTGAGGCTGCGGGACATGGCCGTGATCGGTCGGGAGGCCAGTCACGGGCCTCATGACCGCATTTTTTTGTCCGCGAGGCACAATGGCGGCTGGCCGCGGGCTCTCACGTCTGCATGCATGCCCTCATGAGAAGTGTAGGCTGCCGACCTGGTAGCCGGCAGCAGGCGGTTGGTGAAGATGGAAGGCGCAACGATTGGCTACGGATCATGTACACAGATCGTGCCCACAGTTGTTTCCTTTGTAACCCCCACTAAGCTAGCAGGGGTCATGGAATTCAGGCTAATTGTAGCCCGAAATTTCTATAAATTGAGGGAGACCCCATCATTTTCCCGTTAAAGCCCTCGATGTGTGAAGTAGGAGAGAGTAGAGCGGGGAATTTATTTGCATGTATGGTTCGCTGCAGCTATTATTGAGGTGAATGAAGGGGCGTAAAAGGAGGCGGGTGGACGTGGTGGTAGTGCCTGAGAGAACTAAGTTGTCAACCTAAATCACCTAGAGGGGGGTGAATAAGTGAAATACGTGCCAAATGCGGAATAAAAAAAACTAACACAGCACAGATAAGTAATCAAGCAATCACACAGACAACAAGAGATTTATAGTGGTTCCCCAATCTTGGGTACGTCCACTCTCCTCACCGATCTAGCAAATCACTAGACTCAGCTACTCCACTATCTCGGATTGCAAACCAATCCTACACCTCGGAACTACGTTCCTACAAAACTTGATCCCAAACGGATCTACACTCGGAAGATAAAACTTCCTACCACTCGGAGATAAATCTCCTACAATGAAATTATTTGAAGAAAAAATACAAATAAAATAATACAGATCTGGATCTTTGGCTTTGTCTTCTTCGTTGAGAGCTTTCGGCTTGGACAGAAAAAGGTTGAGGAAGACTTGACCGAAATCCGGAGATCTGAAATCTGGAATTACCACGATCGAATAGAAATATTAGAGATCAATGAAGCACGACGTGATCGGATGATTCTTCTTGAGTATGGATCGCTGGAGAAACTGAGATCGATAGCAGCGGCGTGAGAACGACGATCCAGAGCTTCTTCCGAAAACAGTAATGGCGGCGGACAGAAAGATTAGGGTTTTCGGGATTTTCTCTTTCTTAAAAAGATAATCTCTGTAAACGATTGTATTTAGTCAAGTCTGAAAAGACCTATTTATAGGTGGTCTCCAACGGTCATAAACATAATTAAGGATGACACGTGGACCAATAAAAAATGACTATTTGAAAATACACAGAGAAACTTGACTTAGAGAAATTTAGGAAATTCGAACAAACATACTCGAGAGACAGAGACATACTCGAGTAAGAGGTTACATACTCGAGTGGGTATGAGGGATATACTCGAGTATCAAGATAGAAACTACTCGAGTGCTTCAGGGATCAATACTCGAGTTACTTAGAGAACTTACTCGAGTATGAGAAAATATACTCGAGTATAAGCACTTAGAAAAATTTCTCAGATAAGACTTGAAGAGCTACTCGAGTATAAGAGTTTGAGATACTCGAGTATGGAGAAGATAGACTACTCGAGTATCTAAGGAAAACTACTCGAGTGACCACTAACCTACTCGAGTATGAAAAACAATCTACTCGAGTACAGAGTTACTTACTCAAGTATTTCAGAGAACTACTCGAGTATGAAGACTTAGAAACTTTCTAGAATAAGAAGTCCGGATCTACTCGAGTACAACCAGAACGCTTACTCGAGTAACTAACCATCTACTCGAGTATAAGGTATCACTTACTCGAGTGAAGCTTTCATACTTGAGTAAATAGAGAATCCACTCGAGTAAGTAGTCCAACCTACTCGAGTACAGACTCACTTACTCGAGTATACTATAGAAGTACTCGAGTATGTGGACTTAGAAAATTCTTCTGAGATAGACTTCAAAACTCCATAGTCCAAGTGCATGTTGATGAAGTGTATCCCAATAGAGAGGCTATACATGAGCCAACACCTTGGATCACACAATGAGGAATTACATTGTATGGTCCTGTGTTTGGTGACCCATTATAGACTGACATTGGTCTACACTTGGCAATAAGAACTTGCACACATACAACTCAAACACAATATCAAATACACCTTAATTCATCTTAGTTCAAGGTCTGACTTCCTACAAATCTGAGGTATTGTGGAGACAAATCCCAACAATCTCCCCATATTTGAAGATGTCAGCATCCTCTACACTAAGGTGAATTACTTAGAGTAAAAAGAATAACAAAACATATACTGATGAAAAATAAAAATGAAGCAGGAGAAATAATAAAGATAGCCATAATTAGAATCAAATATATATATCTATACTATTCTATAAAAGAAAAACACCCTTTGGTGCAACATTCATAATACCTATAATACCCTCACTCTTTTTAATTAAAGACAAAAAAAACATAAAAAATTCAAATCTTTTTAAAAATAAAGGGCTCCTTTATAAATATACTCTCATTGTTAAATCACATCAAATCTTGGACAGCTGTACATCGCCTGCATTATAAGCTTTATTGGTTGTAGAAAAAAATGTTGTACATCCCATTGGACAGTTGTACATCCCATTGGTCAGCTGTAGAAAAAACTTTATTGGACAGCTGTACTCTCATCCTGGCTTCATTGGTTGTAGAAAAAATTGTTCGTACATCCCATTGCATCAGGCACAGTTTTATTCCATCAAACATCCGTCTAGCTTTTTTTCGACTTCTCCTCCTCTACATCCCGCCAAAAGGCCTTTCCACTTCTCCTCATCAACATCCTACCGAGCGCCGATGATCAATATTTGCCTCTCGCGCTCAAGTCGACGCCAAATCTCTGCCTCTCTCACACTCAACTCGACGTCGGCCCGTCTTTCAATTTCTCCTCCTCTACATCCCGCCGGCGATCCAGGTCAGTGAAACCCCCTTCTTGCAAAATCGGCCGACGAGATCTCTGGCTCTCGCGCTCAACTCGACAACGAATCCCATGCCCTCGCGCTAAAAATGAATACTTCTCAGAGCTTCTGATATTTGCTTCTCATACCTCAGTTTTCAATCTTCATTCAAACTTCATCCAATGGGCTTCAAGTTTTTTCTAATCTCAAGCTTCGAGGTAATTTGATCTCAACTTGATTGAAAGCAGACTTCAAGATTCCGACTCTTAGGTATCTATGAAGTGCAGGCCTTCAATCTTCATTCAATCAACTTCTCTTGATTCAATGCACATATTTTTCGCAAGCTTCAGTTTACGGCATTTCACAACTCATTTTTTCTACAAGCTCCTGCTGTCCGTTCATGTTTAGTACTAATGTCGTGTACAAGGAAATATTTGCCAAACTCATGCCATACAATGCAGAAGCATAAAGTTAGTTCATCTTTTATTAGCACTGTATAGTGGACTGGATTTTTCTGATTTCAATATTATGAGTTCTTTCAATTAACTGAGATTTTCATATTCACGGTAAAAGTCATCCCATCCCAACACATCATTCAGCTTTGGAGATTGGGATTTAAGCAAGCAACCCCCTGCAGTTCCCTTGAGTCAGGAGTTAGACTTCAGCTTTATGTATAAATTGAAGGTATTTCTAATTTCTTTCAATATTACCCATTTCTATTTTTTTAACTGATGATATATTAATGCTAATCTTACATTAGTATAGACGTGCCAGGAGAAAATACAATCCGCTTCCAGATCTGAACAATCGGCTTCCAGATCTGAACAATCGGCTTCTCCATGCGTTTTTTTCCAGGTTTTTTTTTGTATAAATAAAATTTCATTTTCTGCTCCATGCGATCCGGTTCCTGCAATTATTTCTGCTCTATTGGTTAGCATGCACATCTCCATATCATCTATCTATATTCTTTTGACAATATTTGTTGTCTAAAATTATGAAATAAACACACAGTTTGCTATTGATTTATGTTGCTTTTGCTCATATTATAATTATCAATTAATCTTTTTATAGGTAATTCATTTATTTTGAAAAATAAGATATGTTTTTTATGTTATTTTGAAAAATAAGGTATGGGTACTTATATGGAGTTAGTATAGATAATAAGTTTGGATGTGACATGTATATATAAATATTGTGAGTAAAGGATTTTCTCAATACATTTATTTTCTTAAATTAGATTAACCTTATGTCTGCATGCCTTTTTTTCTTCATCAATTTAATAGACTGATTTTAGTGCATCGACAAAAGTGTAGTTTGCCCATGACCGGTGTCGCCGCCTTCGACCAACGTTGCCGCCTACAATAAATGTCACCACCTAGGACCATTGCAGCCGCCCACAGAAAAATGTCGCAACCAATGTCCCACGCACGACCAATGTTCCGCCCATGACCAATGTGACTCTCACGACCAATGTCTCGCCCACGACAGCACTCCCGCCCACGACCATTGTCCCGCCCATGACCAATGTCGCCGCCCTGACCAATATTGCCTCTACACATCAAATGTTTCCACCAACGACAAATGTTGCCGCCCACGAGAAATGTCGGTGCCACGACAAATGTCGCCCCTGCGATAAATATCGCCGCCCACAACAAATGTCGTCCCCACGACAAATGTCGCACCACCGGCGAATGTCGCACCTCGCCGAATGTCGCACTCCGCCGATTGTCGCACCCCCGCCGAATGCCCCCAGGGCCGAAGGCCCGTGCCTGTCACTTGTATATATATATATATAAATGATTTCAAAAGATTAAATGTCCATTTCCACATCCTCATTTACTCAAGAAGGGGCTCCTCTATGCAGTCTTTCTCTTTTAAGCTCTTGCCTCTCCAGGTAGCTGAAAGGTTTGGGAAAATAGGTCTTGGGCCTTGGAGGAGCAGCTGGATTGTTATATCCCCAATTTTTGTCATGCAATCTGATTTTGATTTGGGATGCATCATATGCTTTCCATTCAGAGTAGCTGTAGTACTGATCTCTATTTTCACCAAAATCTGTTACCAGCTTCAAGGTATCAAGGATAAGAGACTTGGAGGTAGGACTCCAAACCTCTGCATGAATAACTTCTGGTCTACCTTCTGGAGCTGGGGCAGGCTCTTTCCTTGGTGCAGAACGGCTAGCAGAAGCGCCGTCACCATATTTTCTTTTCTTTCTAGGGGCACCCTGAGAGCTTTGAGGAAAATCATCTTGCCATACATCATCATAAGAAAGAGGAGGCTCAGTCATGTCACCAGTAGGTCTAGGTGAGAAGACTGGCACATACTCTGGAAAGTTGGCCTGATCTGGAGCACTTGAGGGAGGATGATCTTCAAGAGGATCTAGGGACTTTGGAATTATGGCAGGGTTAAGCTGGGAGTTGGGAAAATTCTGATTATGCAACCATACTGCAATATCATAGGTATATAATTTTACAGATTGGAGTTGAGCTAGAATGTCTGCTTTCATTTCTTTGACTAGATTATCCATAGATGCTTTAGATTGTTCAGATATTTTTTCAACTTGTTCTTTGACAATCTTCTCCCCCTTGCTGATATCTACTGATAGTTGGGCAATTGCTTCATCTCTGAATGTTCCAACTTCTTCACAAACTTTCATGACATTTGAGGCAGCATCCTTTTCCAATTGAATTTGATTATTTGCAACTGTTTCAGCTTGATCCTTGAGTAGACCTATACTGGTAATAGTATGATCAATGGCTTTGCCACCCAACTGAAACAGTCTCTTGAGCTCATCAGTGTTTGCTTGAATTTCAGCAAATCCTCTACTCATCTCAGTTTCAAGAGTAGAGATCTTGTTGTTCACTGATGTCAGAGAATCATCAAAGTACTTTCTCTGTTCACGGAGCATTTGCTCAATCTTGCTTACAAAATCTGAGGAGCTAGGGGGATCTGAGGATGGGGCTGAGGCTGAAGGAACAGGAGTAATCCAGGGGGGATTTCATTAATCTTAGCTGAGCTTTCAGCTCTCTTGAAAGGTGGTACCACAACTGAATCTTCTGTAGGGATGAAAGAGGGAAGAGAGAAGTCTAGTGTCCTCAGAGGAGCATCCACTGATCTGGAGACATGTCCTCGTCATTAGACAGTAGATTAATCTCTGGCTGACCTTGCTGTTTATCAGGGGACTGAGCAGGAGAGGTAGGGGTACCTTTACAGGGGAGGGAGAAGGATCTTTAGTAGAGGAAGGATCTTCTTGAGAGTGATCCTCAGGAGATAGCATAACTGAATCATCTTGAAATACTGGATCATCTGACCTGAGTTCATCAATCAGTCTGTTAATGTCTGCAGCAGTAGTGAGAAGGTTTTCTTGAGCTTGAATTTCTGAAGTGAGATCTTCTGGAGGTGGAGAAGGAGGAGGAGTAGGATCTTGGATCAGATCTTGCTGAGCAGAGTCTTCTGATGCTTTGTGCTGAGGATTAGATGAGGCAGGATCCCCCTCAACTATTGCACCCGAGGTGGTAATAGTGTGATGTAAAGGAGGAGATGGAATCCTGTCATCTGAGACAAGGGGCTCTCTGGGCTCATCTTCTGAGGTGACAGCTGCTTTGGAGGCCTGAGCAGTGTTGAGGAGTTTGATTTCATATCTTTGGATTGAGAGGATGGATACTTTCTTCATAATATGGAGGGGAGTGCCTTTAGATAAATCAAACACTGTAGGATTGATCTCATGGAGGAGGAGTGAGATAATCCTGACATAGCTTGGTTTTTTCACACTTTCTTTGATTTTGTCCAGTATCATCATTCCAAACTGGAATTTCTTCCGGCATACTATGGCTTGCATAACATCAAAAAAAGTTTGGGAAATTTCTCTGAGGGAATAGGTTTTGCATAGAAGAACTTTGGCAATCACATCCACAAGGAATTTGCCCTCTGAATTGTAATCTGCACGACGGAATGAATATGCTTCATACGGGTTTATTCCACAGAAGAAACTGGTTCTCTCGGAATCTTCAGGAGTCAGATCATCTTCTTCATCCACCACTGACAATTTTAACAGAGTAGCTAAGGAAGTTTTGTCCAGATGGATTTTGATTCCACTGACCTTGGATTTCAGAATTGTACCATTGCGCTTGACCTTCAGATTCTTGTAGAACTCCTCGACTACAGGGAAGATGACTTTGCACGGTGTCTGGAGGATGAACGAGAGACCGGCGGTGTCGAACAGAATTAGCAGGTTTCTGAAATCATCGGAGAGGTCGGCTATACCTTCAGGGTCGAGCTCAGAGCCGATTCCGATCTTGGAGGAGGGAGCCATCAGCGATTCTGGAGTACGGAGGAGACGAAGCGATAGAGCTCTGCGGGTTCCGGAATGTGAAGCGACGACGGCTACTCGGGAGAATGAGGAGTGGAAAGGATTTCCGATTTTTCTAAATATATATATGACCCTAATTAGGTTTAAGTAGGAGTGATAAAATCATACCTGTTGCGGAGCGGCAAACGCTTTGGTGCGAATAGAAAAAAAAGAGATTCAAATTTCTAATTTCCGTATACTCGAGTAGATTTCGCCATACACGAGTATGAGATGGAGCATACCCGAGTAGATCTAGTATATACATGAGTAGGTTACCAACTACTCGAGTATGTAGATTCTGTTACTCGAGTATTTCCGTTTACTCGTGTATAAGTCTCTATATACTCGAGTATATCACTTTGAAATACAATTTACTTTGGAGAAATTTTACTGCCACTGATATCTTCAACTCTGAGCCTGTCTTTGAATCCACTATCACTATTCCTCTTTGTTGAGCAGCCCGAGTTCCGTTTTGAAGAATGAAAACTTGGACTTCTCCAGCGGTTTGGTGAATATATCGGCAACTTGTCTGTCTGTGGAGACATATTGTAGATCTATGTCTCTGTTTTCCACATGCTCCCGGATGAAGTGATATCGAAGCTCTATGTGCTTTGTCCGACTGTGGGAGACTGGGTTGTTGGCGATTGCTATTACGCTGGATGAGTCGCAGAATAGAGGAACGTTCTGGAACTTCATGTTATAGTCTTCAAATTGATTCTTGATCCATAGAAGCTGTGCACAACAGCTGCCTACAGAGATATACTCTGATTCAGCCGTTGAGATGGCTATACAGTTCTGCTTCTTACTGCTCCAGGAAATAAGTCTCCTTTCGTGAAATTGGCAAGTCCCGGAAGTACTTTTCCTGTCGTCTTTGCTTCCTGCAAAATCTGCATCTCGACGAGTTCTGACGCCATCCCGAGGATCTCCTATGATTTGGTCTAAGGGATGATCCTTCACGTGTCTGAACTCTAGAGTCTTTGCATCTGGGATCTCTTCAGCCACTAGAGTTTCATCTTCAGCTGGGATGTGTTCTTCATCTTGATCATCTACCTCTCCAACAGGGGTTGTAGAGGTGATCTTGATGAACGTCTCATCTTTACCTTCAGTAGGTTCATCCAAGCTGAGTTCCTTCATCTTTGTACCTGCATCTTCAATAGGCACACTAGAAGAGTTGCTTTACAGCAGACTCGTCTCATCAAATACAAGGTGTATCGACTCTTCTACCACCAGAGTTTTTCTATTAAATACTCTATAGGCCTTACTATAGCTACTATAACCTACAAAAATACCTTCAAAGCTTTTCTCGCTAAACTTGGTAGTGCGATACTTGCCGTTGTTAAGTACGAAACACTTACAGCCAAAGATTCTAAAATATGAAATGGTTGGTTTCCTGCCTTTTAGAAGTTCGTAAGGAGTCTTATCATGGTTCTTGTTGATGAGAGCTCGATTTTGCACGTGACAAGCGGTGTTGATGGCTTCAGCCCAGAAATACTCTGGAAGTGAGGCATCACTCAACATAGTCCGGCAAGCCTTTATGAGTGTTCTATTCCTTCTCTCAGCTACTCCATTTTGCTGTGGAGTGCGAGGAGAGGAAAACTCATGAAAGATACCTTGACTTTCGTAGAATTCTGTCATGGCTCCTGACTTGAATTCCGTTCCATTGTCACTTCTGATTTTGACTACAGAACAGTTATATTCATTCTAGATTTGTCTAACAAAACTAGTGAAAGTACTGAAGGTGTCTGACTTGTGTTTCAGAAAGAACACTCACGCAAAGCGCGATTAATCATCCACAATAACCAACGTATATTCCTTACCTCCCAAACTTCTAACTTATAGTGGACCAAACAAGTCCATATGGAGAAGCTGTAAGCTTTTATTGGAATCCTTGCCTATTATGCTTTTAAATGAACTCCTTGTTTGCTTGCCTTTGATACAGGTGTGACAAAGACTGTCCATAACGCACTTGACATTAGGTGCATCACGTACTAAGTTTTGAGAGAATAGTTTATTAATAGTTTTGAGATTAATATGTGCTAGTCTCTTGTGCCATTTGTCAGCAAGAGATTCACTACTTTTTGCTAAAAGACACACTGGTGTAGACGAGTCTATACAAATGAAGTTTAAACAGAAAATATTTCTGCTTTGAGTGCCTGATAAAATAGTTTCCATGTTGTCAACCGATTTTATCAAACACTTGTCAGCATGAAATTCAACCACGTATCCTTTGTCGCATAGTTGGCTTATGCTGATGAGATTGTGTTCCAATCCTTCAACATAGGCTACATCCGAAAAGGATACGCTACAGTTAGTAATCATACCGTAGCCTTTAGTTATTCCTCGATCTGAACCTCCAAAGATGACCTTTGGTCCGTTGCAGACTGAGGTGAAATTCTGGAGTAGGCTTCTTGTCCCGGTCATTTGCCGAGAGAATCCACTGTCCAAGTACCAGATTGGCATTTTGGTGGTCTTTGGACATACCTGCAATTACAATCACTTAGCCTTAGGAACCCAAACAAGTTTGGGTCCTTGGTCTTGAGTTAGAATACTCCCCCTACGAGCATTAGCCTCATGAGTGGTCATTCTCACGTTGCTAACTTGAGGGGTTGCAACATTTCTAGGATTGAACCAACAATCGATGCCAAAATGACCAATTTTGCCACAGCACCAACAGTCGAACCTGTTGTATCTTTGTCTAGTGTATTCCTGCTTGATTTTCTTAAGTGATGGTCTAGCAGGAATTTCACTCTTGGAGGAAGAAGCTTCATGATGATGGCAGCTACATGAAGTCTTCTCCTTCATAGGCTTTTCCACAATAGGTTTTACCTTTGGTGTCTTCTTGATGTTATGACCATGAGCATAAGGTCCATAGCTTTGAAGTTGAATCTCTTCATAAGGGGCCTTAAAGACACTCTCTCCAAAGTTACGAGGATGAGTCCAACCTTGGTATCTTGACTTAGGCTTCTCGGGGATCGGCCTAGAGAAGTGTCCATAGGTGGACTCATAGTCGTATTCGTTCGTAGGAAAGATAACTTTCTTGAACGAAACTGGTTCCAAGGGAGCTTTCCCTTTTTCTTCAGCTAGAGCCTTTTGGGCAGCCTTATTCTTTCTCTTGGCCTTGTTTCTCCTAGTAGATTTACTAGAAGCACCAATGTGGCCTAAACCAACACCCTTGGCCTTAGCTGAGAACTCAACAACTAGTGGAAGAACTTTCTTAGGCTTGGAGAAGCTCTCAACAAGTTTCTTCTCAGCCTCGAGTAGTTGTTCCAATTCTTTGATGATTTCATCTTTAAGGTCGAGGTTCTTGAGAGCTTGATTGTATTCCTCCATAGCAACATTGAAGTTCTCTTGAAGAGAGTTAGTCCTAGTGACTTCTTCTCTCAAGCTACTCTCAATAGCCTGTAGAGATTTTATCTCTTTGGCTTGATTTTTCACGACTCTGCGACATTTTTCGTAAGCCGTGAGTAACTCCATATACTGTCCCATGAGTTTAGATTCATCCTCAAAGGAATGGCCCTCTTGCTCATTATCATCATCAGATTCAGAGAGAGAAGTGTGAGATTTTACCTCCCCAGTGAACTGGGGGACTTGTTCATCATCAGAGTGAGTCATGAGCCCGAAGTAGGCTTCCTCTACTTCACTCGACTCAGATGATTCGGAGTCGCTGAGAGTTTTGTTCTTCTTGGCTAATAAGCTCTTCGCTGTCCTCTTCTTGTGGTATGAGGATTTCTTTTCCTCTCTTCTTCCACCCTCTTTCTTCTTGTGAGGGCAGTCCGCGATGACGTGACCTGGCTGATTACAATAATAACAAACGATGTCAGTTGAAATCTGTTTGTTCTGTTTAGAGTTATACCTGTCATGGATACTTGAGCCTTTCTTTCGCTGATCACCGTCATGTCGTGATCTTCTGTATGAGGTATCTTTACCTCTCCATTGCTTCTTCTTATTCAAGAATTTCTTGAACTGTCGCGAGAGCAATGAGAACTCTCCTTCAGATAGTTCTGAGGCTGAGGTGCTTGGCTCGGAGCCTTCTTCTTCACTTACTTCTTGAGGAGGTGCTGGTGAGGCAGCTTTGCCCTTCCTTGAACTGTCAGCCTTTAAAGCAACCGACTTCTCTTTTGAGGAGAAGCGACTATTCTCTTATTCAGCTTTTCTGGAGTTGATCTGCAGTTCATAGGACATTAGCTTGCCAAATAGATTCTGTGGATCTGTCTCTGCTAGTCTGCCAAACTCTCGGATGGCACAGATTTTGTTATCCCATTCCTTGGTGAGAGATCTCAGAAACTTATCATTCAGCTCCCCATTAGTAAAGACTCGGCCATACACTCTTAGTCCATTGACTATCTTAAAGAAGTTTTCAAATGTGTCAGCTATGGGTTCCTTGTGACCTTGTCGGAAGGCTTCATACTTCTGATTTAAGAGGGATCTCTGATCATCCCTAACTTCCTCAGTCCCTTCCATCAGAGTCACCAGGGATTGCCACATCTCCTTGGCAGATTGGCAATGTATAAGATTTTGCAGCATTGAGTCATCGACTGCACTTGCGATAATATTTTTAGCTTTCTTATATAGGGAGACAAGTGCAATCTCGTCCTTATCCAAGTCCATCAACTTCTTTGGAACCTTTTTGGTTGGGTCTATTGTTGATGTAGTCATAGGAACATGCGGACCTTCTTCCACAATCATGAAGATCCGGGGATCTACTGCTTCCATGAAGAGCTTAACTCTTTCCTTCCAAATAGGAAAATTATTCTTGGTGCAGATAGGGAGCTTAGCAAAATCCTTGGTCTTACTCATGCTTGATACTTCTCTTGAGACAACTTGGTGAGGATTAGATCAAGGTGTTAACCTTTTAACGATTAACCTCCCTCTAATACCAATTGAGAGAACTAAGTTGTCAACCTAAATCACCTAGAGGGGGGTGAATAGGTGAAATACGTGCCAAATGCGGAATAAAAAAAACTAACATAGCACAGATAAGTAATCAAGCAATCACACAAACGACATGAGATTTACAGTGGTTCCCTAATCTTGGGTACATCCACTCTCCTCACCGATCTAGCAAATCACTAGACTCGGCTACTCCACTATCTCGGATTGCAAACCAATCCTACACCTCGGAACTACGTTCCTACAAAACTCGATCCCAAACGGATCTACACTCGGAAGATAAAACTTCCTACCATTCGGAGATAAATCTCCTACAATGAAATTGTTTGAAGAAAAAATACAAATAAAATAATATAGATCTGGATCTTTGGCTTTGTCTTCTTCATTGAGAGCTTTCGGCTTGGACAGAAAAAGGTTGAGAAAGACTTGACCGAAATCCGGAGATCTGAAATCTGGAATCACCACGATCAAATAGAAATATCAGAGATCGATGAAGCACGACGTGATCGGATGATTCTTCTTGAGTCTGGATCGCTGGAGAAACTGAGATCGATAGCAGCGGCGTGAGAACGACGATCCAGAGCTTCTTCCGAAAAGAGTAATGGCGGCGGATAGAAAGATTAGGGTTTTCGGGATTTTCTCTTTCTTAAAAAGATAATCTCTGTAAACGCGTGTATTTAGTCAAGTCTGAAAAGACCTATTTATAGGTGGTCTCCAACAGTCATAAACATAATTAAGGATGACACGTGGACCAATCAGAAAGGACTATTTGAAAATACACAAAGAAACTTGACTTAGAGAAATTTAGGAAATTTGAACAAACATACTCGAGAGACAGAGACATACTCGAGTAAGAGGTTACATACTCAAGTGGGTATGAGGGATATACTCGAGTATCAAGATAGAAACTAGTCGAGTGCTTCAGGGATCAATACTCGAGTTACTTAGAGAACTTACTCGAGCATGAGCAAATATACTCGAGTATAAGCACTTAGAAAAATTTCTCAGATAAGACTTGAAGAGCTACTCGAGTATAAGAGTTTGAGATACTCGAGTATGGAGAAGATAGACTACTCGAGTATCTAAGGAAAACTACTCGAGTGACCACTAACCTACTCGAGTATGAAAAACAATCTACTCGAGTACAGAGTTACTTACTCGAGTATTTCAGAGAACTACTCGAGTATGAAGACTTAGAAACTTTCTAGAATAAGAAGTCCGGATCTACTTGAGTACAACCAGAACGCTTACTCGAGTAACTAATCATCTACTCGAGTATAAGGTATCACTTACTCGAGTGAAGGAAAATCTACTCGAGTATAAGCTTTCATACTTGAGTAAATAGAGAATCCACTCGAGTAAGTAGTCCAACCTACTCGAGCACAGACTCACTTACTCGAGTATACTATAGAAGTACTCGAGTATGTGGACTTAGAAAATTCTTCTGAGATAGACTTCAAAACTCCATAGTCCAAGTGCATGTTGATGAAGTGTATCCCAATAGAGAGGCTATACATGAGCCAACACCTTGGATCACATAATGAGGAATTACATTGTATGGTCCTGTGTTTGGTGACCCATTATAGACTGACATTGGTCTACACTTGGCAATAAGAACCTGCACACATACAACTCAAACACAATATCAAATACACCTTAATTCATCTTAGTTCAAGGTCTGACTTCCTACAAATCTGAGGTATTGTGGAGACAAATCCCAACAGTGCCAAGGTAAAGAGTGGAAGGAGGTAGGGTACACCCATGCTCGGGGAGCGCGTTGGGTGTACCTACGCATGAGGCGCACGTGATGCGCACCCGCGGTAGTGTGCACGCGGTATGCATCAGCGTGAAGCGCACACATGGCTCACCTATATATAGGGCGCATGTAGGGCGCACTCACGCGTATGGTGCATATGGGGTAAACCTACGACGTGTCCCATGTGATGTGCACCCATGCGAGGACGTGTATAGGGCGCGCACGGAGTGTCCCAGTATGCAGGGTGCACCTACATGTCAGATGCATGCTCGGGGAGACGTGGTGCTCTTCTGCATGCCTTGCATGCGGGTGCATGCGCGTCATGTATGGGTTGTGGCTTTGTCTGGTGTGTGCGACAGTGTCTGTGCGTGCAGGCTTTCCTGCTTATTTATCCATGACGTGTTTTTGACATTTTGCGCTTCCAAAATTTGATGTATATTTCTGTTTCAGGTACCAAGGCACTGTGCGCAAAGCTGACCATTGCGATTGTGCTCTCCGTTCATTGTCAAGCAAATTCATGTCTGGAGGAAGCGATATGGGATACCTGCAAAGATGGAAGTGGAGGTTCGACGCATTGAGGAGTGAGCGCAAATATCCCAATGGGCTAGATGACGTTGTATGAGTCATCACTGAGGCCCAGGTTTCGCCTGCTACTATGCAAGGAGGTGGTTGAAATCTTGAAGCATTGCAGTGTGTCTGTGTCCCAATTCACCCATGCCAGGATGACGTGCATCATGGGCCTAATTACTTTCTTCAGGGAGCACTACTTGAGGTTCTCCTTAGATCTTTTTAAAGACTGGTGTAAGGTGCGCACTAATGGAGGCGGGTACATCGAGGTTCATAATAATAAACATTAACTCCATTTTGAGAATCGGCCGGACCGTCACTACGGGAACACCTTGTTCGAATATTACATGAACTCTTGGGGACTACTAGAGCTTTGGAATTCGCTTCCCAAACGATGTCGTCGTATGAAGGAGCATTAGAGGGATATTTTGCTGGTGTTGGGGTTTACTAAGCCTCATGCATTGACAAACCTCTTATTTCCAATCTACTTGTTCGTGGAGGAGAATCACATGTTGTTATGCGGGCTTTTCATGGATCCTAAGCGTTCTGCCATAGTTCCACTATGTCGTGATCAGAAATATAAGCCGGTTTTCAGGTGTGGTGATTTATATTCCGAGTCTCGACCTTCTTCTCTGCCGAGAGAGCGTTCTAATGAGATAGCTCCTACCAGCTCTAGAGTTGACGTTGTGCCTGCTGATCCTGAATTTGAGGTTCTAGGTTCCTCTTCACCCCTAGGTACCTCCCGAGGTGATTCTTATTCCTCCAATGTTTAAGGTAAAGTGTGTGTCTTCTTCCCTTGAGGAAATAAATAATGTGATAAGCATAGGATTTTACTTATGTCTCCTTTTTAACTTGCAGGAATCTGACTTCTTCCTTTTTGTAGATCGGGGACCTGGCTAGTATCCCCCTCACTTGGAATTACCACTATATGATCTTGAAGGATGAGTACCTTGTGCTTCAGAAGAAGCTTTGAGGAGTGAAGAGATCCCTTTTTGATTCAAAGGGAAGGCGGGATCGTGACATATCTCGTTTCCTCTAGACCGCGTTTGAGCTGCGAGCTGAACTAGAGCATTCATGGGCAAAGCTCCAGATGGAGAAAGCCCTCGTAGAGGAGACAGTATGACTACTAGAGAGTGTGTAAGGAGATGTTGCTCACAAGGAGACCGTGTTGGGGTATTTGAAGTCCAAGTTGGAGCACCTTTCTTCCCAAGAGTGGATTATCGAGCTAAAGACCGTTAGAGTTAAGAAGTATAAGGACTATGTTGATTAAATATGAGATAACTATCTATTCTCAAAGAAGATCCGCAAGGAGATCTGAACCAAGGAGGTGGAGCTGCAGATGGAAGAAGAGCGAGAGGTGTCCTTCAAGCGCGGGATGGCGAAGACCCTTTGGATGGTGGCATGGGAGCGTGGCTGTGATGTAGTAGGTGAAAGATAAATTTATGGGTAGTTAATCAGCTAGAGGGGTTGGGGGGGGGGGGGTGAATAGGTGTCTTTTAAAATCTTTAGCACTTATACTTAATAATTCAGCAAATACTTGAAAATAAACAATCACAGATCACAACACACACAATCACAAAGTACACAGAAGCTTTATTGTGGTTCTCCTATCTAGGGTATATCCACTTTCCCCCTTCTTCCTCACTAGCAATCTGCTAGATAAGGTTATATCTCCTCCTCTTCAACTCAGATCAACAGATCTTATAAACTCAGTTTATTTCCAGAAACCTACACCTCAGACCAACAGGTCCTACCTCAGAGATCCACCCAATCTCCTACCTTAGGTCCCTCGAGAACCCTACCTCAGACTATACAAGTCATACGCCTCAGTTATTCCACACAAATTACCTACCTCAGGTCCCTCAAGAACCCTACCTCAGCCTTTATAACACAGGCTTACAACTCAGAGAATAAATCTTCTACACACTCAGATCTCAAAGAGATCTTACAGGTTTAATAGGGAAATAACAAGTAGACTTACCTGAGTAAACATATTCTTCAATTCAGTAATAACACAGGATTGATTTTTGATGAACAGACTGGCTGAAATGAAACTTCAATGAATCTTCAATGGATCCTCAATGTTCTTGATGATGATCGGCTTGAATCTTTGAATAACTTGTTGAATAGATCCAACTTAATCTTCTGAACGACTTGTTGAAAGGATCAGAAGACTTTCTTGAAGACTTGTGTCTTCCTTCTTCTTGGAGTTATCGCCCTTCTCCGACTTAAGAAAAATCAGAATGAGTAAATTGATTCATTATATGTGTTCTGTGTAGATGACCCCTCTATTTATAGCCATCACTGGTTGTTGGCTTCTGATTGATGATATCATCATATGCAATCATACTTCAAGTTCTCCTTCAAATAGATTCTGATGAGATGTCAAGTCACTGTAGCTGATATGACACTTCTGACTTGACTTGACACTCAACTGTGTTGACTCTATACAACTTCAGGATCATAAGTATCGAGAAGTCCCAAGTGTCTCGACACAATAATACTTAGTGTTCTTAGACTATAAACTGCAAGGTGTCGAGACATCTTTTTTAAATCTTCATAGTGTTGAGATAGTTGAATTGTCTCGACACAGTTGAATTGTCTCGACACTACAGTCTGCTGGGTGTCGACATCTTTAATTCTGCACTTAAGTTCTTCATTGTGTCGAGACAGTTTTATTGTCTCGATACTACTGTCCTGAGCTTTAAGGTGTCGAGATATCTGACTTGTCTCGATAGTGCTGACTTGATCTTCAAGGTATCAAGATAACTGAATTGTCTCGACATAGCTGTCTGAACTGTCGAGTGAAGTGTTGTGTCTTGACACTGCTTTATTATAACTTTCTGATCTCGACACTTCTCCTACAAAGGTGTCGACATAGTTGTGAAGTGTGTCGACACTTTTATACTTAGTCATTTCTTTTGCGCTGCAACTTGCTGGGCTTTGACTATCCTGACTTCACTCAGCACTATCAGTTGTATGTAGTTGAGTGAACTGGCTTCACTCAACGCTTATGGACTTAGTCAATTTTCTTTAACAACTGCCTTGATATTTGGCGTTGAGTGATCTTGATTCACTCAGTGCCCGTGGACTTAGGAAATTTCATGCCTTTCCAGTCAGCTTCTTTGAGTCCATCTATCAATGTCACCTGGACCACCTGTTCAATCAATATGACATAGACTAACCTACATGTATGAACTGAAACATACATAAAATACAACTATGTGTATATCATTGAGTTGAAAGGGATTCTTCAAATCAAGTACATTGTTTCCAATGTACCCAACAATCTCCCCATATTTGGAGAAGTCATAACCCCAATTCAATGATATACACCACAATACCAAAACAAGATAATTATGATATAAATGTTAAGTACTGTAACAGAAATACAAAACAAATGAAAACAACAAGACAAAAATAGTAAAGAGCCAATAAACTTTTTCATTTCATTTTTACCAATGTTTAAACAGTTCTGAATTTACAATGTACAATTACAAAATTACAATGTTTCTAGAAAAGAGAAATAATCTAAGATTGTTCTAGCTCTTTGATGACACTGACTTTTCCTGATTGTATGTTGGCTTTGAATTCAGGCAGCTTGTCTTCAACCTTCTTATTGCCTTTGTCGGCCTTTGACTTAGAGATCTCTTCTTCCTTGAGCCTTTGCCTTTTAGCATAATGATATGGCTTGGGGAAATACTTGCTGGGTTCAATAGAATCAGTTAGGATCTCCCCTGCCTTCAGATTTTTTATGAATTTATAGATGATCTCCTGTTGCTTTATATGCTTGACCCATTCTTATTCTGAGTACTATTTTCCCCTGTCAGCTATATTGTTGTTAACTGCTTTCCATTCAATGAGTATAATAGATATGGAAGTTGAACTCCACTGCTCAAAATCTGGCTTTGCTTCATCCTGCTCCCTGAATCTCTTCTTAGATAATTTAGCTTCTTTTTATTTGAGCATGGCATGAGCAGCTATCTCCACCATCTTACATACTACATTCTGAATCTGTGGTGGAGGACTGTACATAGTTTATACTACAGTGTGAATAGCCTCAAACTGAACTGGTTGGCAGCCAGACTCAGCAGTTTGATATTCATCATAATTTATGGGAGGAAAGCCTAGAGTATCTTTGATGCTATTGGAGGTCAAAATAGCATACTCAGAGCTTGACTTTATCATTACTCTCTCCCCCTTTATGACTTCTCTCTCAATATGATCTTTTAAGTCATCCTTATGAAATCTTACTTGGTCTACAAGATGATTAACCCCTGAGGACAAATGATTCTTTACTTTGAGCAAGTGATCATCTAGTTCTTTCCTAGAAGACTTGACTTCCTTAACCAAAGAGTCTGCATGTATAGATAGCTGAGATTCAATATCTTTGAAGGTAGAGCCTATCTTTGTCTCCAGAGCTGTAGTTTCTTCAGCTAGCTTTACCAGTGAAATATCATGCATTGCTATCATGTTGTTATTCATTCTTGTCTGGTTTTCAAGTACATAACCTTGTTTATCAATTATATCTTTTTGAGTCTCCTTTAACTCCTTATACTATTGAGCAAGATAGACTACAACATTTGCTCCTCTTTGGAAGAAGTCAGTCACTTCTTTCCTCAACAAGTTGACCTCAAATCTAATGGATTTGATATCTTGTGCTAACTGGAACTGTATCTCCTTAGTGCTTTCATCTACATATTTTTCACGTTATCTTCTTTGTTGATCTAGCATTATTTGCATTTGAATCAATAGGGAGTTGAAATCCAGAGGAGGAGCGGGTGCTGTTCTAGATTGAACTATTTTATTATTGCTCCTACTCCTTTTCCCGAGTTCCTCAATTTTCCTTTTCTTGAGCTGAGAGGCTTCCTCCTCATCAGAATCTGAAGAACTGACAACTTCAACTAAAGTAGGCTCTTTAGCTCCTTTAGTGTTTGAGGCCAGATCTAATATCTCCCCCTCAACCCTTACACCTACTTTACCAAGGTTGAGTTCCTCCATGGTTTTATCCTCTAGTTGTGCTGAAGCATCAGAATAATGATCATCTGGGAGTGTATCCTGTAACTTCCCCAAGACATCAGCTTCTTTATCCATAGGAAATTCTTCCTCAGTCTCCTTAGAGACTGTATTCTCATTTTCTTTATCAGACATTTGCAAATCTTGTGCAGGAATGTTTTCTAAGTCTGGAAGATCATTGGGGTTCTCCCCCTCAATGTGATCCTTCTCTGGTCTTGTTCCCCCTGCATCTTATCTCTAGTACCAGGAGAGGTCCTTGGAGAATTTTCTGGTGCTTCATCATCATGTTTTTTTATGCTGGAGCTTCCTTGTTCTTCATAGTAACTATAAGATTCTTCTTCCACAACCACTACTTTCTTCTTCTTCTCTTTCTTCTTCTCTAGTACTAGTGTCTCTTTTGTTAATACTCTATCCCATCTTGCTAGAATTCTTATGTACATTCTTCTCATGTGATTGATATTAGATATAATCTTGAGATTGAGACTGTCAGGAAGTGCTGTGACCAAATAGAGACTTATAATCCTTCCCATATTGGGCTTCTTAATGCTCTCTGCTATTTTGTCAAAGTCAATTTTGCTCCAGTTGGTCTTCACTTTGAATATTATCCTTGTCATCAGCTCAAACATTTGAGCATAGATTCTTTCATGTGCTCCTATTTTGCATAGCGGGACTTCTCCTATAATATCTGATAGAAATTTGCCTTGAGTATTCATTCCCTTCCTGACCAAGGTGCTTCCAAGCTTTGTGGTTGGGGACAATCCACACCACTCTAAAGCTTCTGCAGTCTTAGCAGAATCTAGGTCATCTTCTTGATCAGCCTTGGGTAAGAGGAATACCTCTGACAACCGTCTTGGTGTGATCTTAACTTTCGTTCCATTTACTGTGGACTTAATCTTGTCTGCATTTGAATCAAGTTGGGCATTAGAAAAGAACTCAAGAACCTATCGTTTCCAGATATTGGATGATTCTGAGAGCAAATACTCTAAACCAGCTCCTGTGGTAAGGGTTAGTCAAATCCATGTCGAACGAGTTCATATCCTTTGAATACATTATAGTCACTTTTGGGAGCCATTGGAGAGAAGGAATCGAAAGAGGTGTGTCAGTGAAATGGAGTTCTAAGTCTCGACACTCAGAAATCAAACTCTGAAGATCTCAAGAAGGCATAGTTAACCTCTATTCTCATACCCTATTTATAGTTTAGGCTCTCCTAAAGTCGAAAAGGCGCGCTCCTTTTAGACTATTCCAAATTTTTAGGAAAAGACCTAGTGTCAACACTTGAAAAATTGTCTATCGAGATGTGTCGACACAAGTCGACACAAGGATATTATCTCTCGACATATACCTCAGGGTCTCGACACCCTTTGATGTCTCGACACTTACTTTGGTGTCTCAACATATTTTCTAGTGTCTTGACACAACTTTTGACTTAGCCAATATATTGTCTCCTAAACTATAAAAACTTGATACTTAGAGGTTTTTACTTGATATTTAATTAAGTAAACTTAATTACTGATTACTATTTTATTCTTTTTTTCATCAGTCTTTATGTATGCATTAATTATTCCAAATTTAACATGCCAAGTTCAAACTTAAAGAAATTAAATTTCTCTTCATCTAGGGGCTTAGTGAAAATATCAGCAATCTGTTTATTTGTTAGAACAAATTCTAGATTAATGTCTTCCTTTTCTGCATGTTCCCTAATAAAGTGTTATCTAATCTCAATATGTTTAGTTCTACTATGTGACACAAGATTATTTGCAATTGAAATAACACTAGTAGAATCATAATATAATGGAGTTTTACTTAGCTGAATGTTGTAGTCTTATAATTGATGCTGAATCCAAAGCAATTTTGCACAGCAACTTCTAGCTGAAATGTACTCAGATTCAACAGTGGATATTGCTGCACTTGTTTGCTTTTTGCTGCTCCATGACACTAGTCTTTTTCCAAGGAACTGACATGAACCTGAAGTGATTTTCTTGTCTTCTTGACAACCTGCAAAATCTATATCTGAAAATCCTGTTAGTTCAAAATTACTATTTCTGGGATACCATAGGCCAAGACTAGGTGTGCCATTTAGATATCTCAATATTCTTTTGACTGCTGTATAGTGAGACTTCTTAGGGCAAGCTTGATACCTAACACAAACACAAGTAGCATACATTATGTCTAGTCTACTAGCAGTTAGATAGAGTAGTGATCAACCTATTCCCCTATACAAGGTGATATCAACTGACTTGCCAGCACCATCCTTGTCTAAAGACATGCTGGATCATATAGGAGTTCTCATAGAAGTGTTTGTTTCCATTCCATACTTCTTGATTAACTCCTTGGTGAACTTAGACTGACTATTGAAAATTCCATCTATAGTTTGCTTGACTTGGAGACCCAAGAAAAACTTGAGTTCACCAATGCTACTCATCTCAAACTTACCTTGCATAAGTTTGGCAAATTTGGTACAAAGTGACTCATCAATAGAACCAAATATAATGTCATCTATATATATTTGTATTAAGATAGTCTTGCCTTTGACTTCCCTTAGAAATAGTGTTTTGTCTATTTTTCCTCTTGAAAATCTGTTCTCCAGAAGGAATTTAGACAGAGTCTCAAACCAAGCCTTTGGGGCTTATTTAAACTCATAGAGAGCTCTTAATAAAAGATAAACATAATTAGCATGAGTAGAGTCAATAAAACCTGAAGGTTCCTCAATATAGACCCTTTCTTTGAGTTTACCATTAAGGAAGGTTGACTTCATATCCATTTGGTAAACCTTGAATCCTTTGTAGGCTGCATATGCCAGGAAGAGTCTAATAGCTTCTAATCTAGCCACTGGTATAAATGTTTTATCAAAATCTATACCCTCTTCTTATCTATAGCCCTTTGTAACCAGTCTAGCCTTATTTCTGACTATAATACCATTCTCATCCAGTTTGTTCCTATAGCTTCACTTGGTTCCTATGGTGTTATAATCATTTGGTCTAGGAACTAGCTTCCAGACTTTACATCTCTTGAACTGATTCAATTCTTCCTACATAGCCCCTATCCAAAATGGGTCTATATTGGCTTCTTCAAACTTATTTGGTTTTGTTTGAGATAGAAAACTTGAGTACCTTACATTATTGTGATGTCTACTTCTTGTGGTTACACCATGAGATGCATCTCCAATGATCAGTTCCCTCGGATGATCCCTTAGATGTCTGACAGCAACTGGTAATATGACCTCTTCTCTTTGAACAACTTCATCTTGTTGCTGAGTCTCTTCTTCTGGTTATTCTTGTGCAAGTTCTTTCTCAATAATATTGACTCCATTTTTATACTTTGGCTTGCTGGAACTGAGTCTTCTATTGACAGCTCCTTTAGCTTTTATTCTTCTCTTGTTGTGCTTGATATAGCTAGCTTATCATTATAATACATAGAACTTTCATCAAATACAACATGAAAAGACTCCTCTACAACTTGATCCCTCAAGTTGTAGGCCCTATAGGCCTTACTGTGTATGTGCCTTCATAAGACTTCTCAACAAACTTAGTTTGTATGTTTTCTCATTATTAAGGATAAAACACCTACATTCAAAGATTCTGAAGTTGGCCAAGTCTGGTTTTCTTCCCTTCATTAGCTCATAAGGAGTCTTATTCAGGATTTTGTTGATTGAAGCTCTATTAAGAATATGACATGCTGTGTTAATAGCTTCAGCTCAGAAATATTCTGGGAGAGAAGAATCACTCAGTATGGTTCTTCCAACTTCAATGAGAGTCCCGTTCTTTCTCTCAGCAATCCCATTTTGCTGGGGTGTTCTTGGAGAAGAAAACTTTTGCTGAATCCCAAGTTCTTCACAAAAATTTATCAAGCATTTAGATTGAAACTCAGTTCTATGATCACTTCTGATTCTGACCACAGAACTATTCAATTCATTTTTTATTTGTTTGACAAATGTCTTGAAGACATCAGGAGTTTCAGACTTTTCCCTTAAAAAGAAAACTCAAGTAAATCTGAAATAGTCATCAACAACCACAATGGTGTAGACTTTCCTACCTAGACTATGAACTGGCACAGGACCAAACAAATTCATATGCACGAGGTATAAACACATCACAGAGTCTTTGGTTTCAATGCTTTTGAAGGAAGCATTGGTTTGCTTGCCTTTTTGACATGCAGAGCAAATGCTCTCCTTAGTGCATTTAATGTTAGGACCATTCCTAACTAGCTCTTTACTGAATAGCTTGCATATGGTCTTATAGTTCAAATGAGCTAGCCTCTTGTGCCATTTAACACAATGTGAGGCTTTCTCATTTGCAACTAGGCCTAAGGGTGAGTCTGAATTTAGACAAAGAAAATTTAAACAGTACGCATTCCCTCTCCTAGTGCCTGTAAAGATGACCTCTTGGTCACTTGACTTCTTTATGTGGCACTCATCCTTGTAGAATGAAATATCATAGCTAAGATCACAAAGTTGGTTTGTGCTTATAAGGTTGTGTTGCAACCCTTCCACATAAGCTACTTTAGTGAAAGTGACTAAGCCATTTGAAATCTTACCATAACCTCTAGTAATCCCTATGTCAGCTCCACCAAAGATCACCTTTGGTCCATCCTTTACTAGAATAAACTCCCTCAAATTGCTTTTTATTCCAGTCATGTGTCTGGAACATCCACTATCCAAGTACAAGACAGGCCTATCTTTGGTGCTTGAACATACCTGCAAAATAAAGATTTATTTATCCTTAGGAACCCAAATTGTCTTGGGTCCTTGGTACTTGTTAGCTGGAGCTCCATTGAGACCACCTAAGAATTTCTTAGCTGGGTACAATTTTTGTCCATAAGACACTGTGTGATTGAACTAGCAGTCCATGACAAAGTGTCTAATCTTTCCACAATACCAACACTCATATCTTTTGTATCTCCTCTTTGGAGGCACAGTATGAACTTGATGCTAACATTCCTTAGGATAGGAATCAATAAATTTTACAGTTGTATATTGACTGTAAGCAAGTTGTTTGTTTTGCCTAACTATCACAACAGTCCTCCTTGGAGGAAACACATTAGGAATAGCTTTCTTATTCACAGATATGCTAGGTGCTCCTGGTCCAAACTTCTGGATTTCTTTTCCTTTGGTCTGAGATACAGGTTGTGGCAATACTGGACCCTTTTTGTCCTGTCAGCTTTTTGCCTCTCCTTCTCCTAGGTTTTATATAACCAAGACCACTTCCAAGAGTTTCTGAGAAGGTATCTATTATGGGGAGAACAGTCTTAGGTTTAGAGAACTGCTTAACAAATCTTTTATCATTCTGAAGTTTGAGTTCTTACCCCTGAATGGTTCCATCTCTTTGTTTGAGCAACATGATTTGATCATCAATGATCTTAGTTAGATTAGCTAACTTTGTACTTTGAATACCAATCTGCTGAGTAGCCATCTCATGGTGGTACTTAAGACCTCTTAGTGATGCAATCTTGATGGCTTGTTCTTTGATAAGCTCTTTGCTCTTTACAAGAGCCTCTAGCAGTTTTCCAAACTTAACTGTGAGCTGCTATAGTTCAGTCTCAGAGTTGAACTCATGCAATTCAAAATTTGGGTTGCATGAGTCTGACTCATCCTTAGTCTCATGAACAGAATTTGTAGAACAAATTGATTTGTCAAAGATTACCTTAGTGTTCTAACAGTCAACTGTTTCTGTTTCTTGATTATCAGTCAGTGTCATTAAGTTAACCTTCATATCATATTCAAAGTCATCACAGAGTGATGTAGTTATGGAGTTCTTTCCCTTATATGTGATTTCTCTTATGAAATCCTCTTCACAGGAGCATAATCTAATGTGAGCATGTTCTTCATCTGATTCAGTTGAATCTAAATCACTGTCAGATAAATTTTTTGGCTTCTTTGCCATCAGACACTATTCTGACTTCTTATCTTTGTGGAACTTCTTTTCCTTGAACTTCCTGTTCTCCTTTCTCTTTATTGGACAGTCAGCAATGAGATGTCCAGGCATGTTACAACAATAACAAATAATATCAGTCTTAACTTGTTTATTCTGGTTTGAATCATACCTGACCACATAGTTGTTTCTGTGTTTGTCTTTGTTTTTGATGGAACTTGATCCAGATGATGTCTTCTTGTTCCATTGCTTCCTTCTTCTCATCATCTTCTTGAATTGCCTGGTGAACAATGCTAATTCACCATCTGATAATTCTTTTGATGAAAAACTAGTCCCAAGACTGACTGTATCTCCATCCCTTCTTGGTGATGGGGAACTTTCTATTTTAGTCTTCTTAGATATGTTTGCTTTGAAAGCCATAGATCTTGACTGATTTGAACGTCTGGCAGATTCATCTTCAGCTTTTCTTGAGTTTAACTATAACTCATGAGACATTAGTTTCCCATACAAATCCTGGGGTAATATGTTCCTTAGGTTACCCATTTCTCTTACTACACATATCTTTATGTCTCATTCTTTGTTTAGGGATCTCAGAAATTTATCATTAAGCTCATAATTAAAGAATTATTTCCATGGTTCCTAAGATCATTGACTATTCTAAATAACTTCGCATAACAAAGTTCTATAGAATCTGTCTTCCCTTACCTGAAAGCCTCATACTGTTGATTGAGTATACATTTTCTATCATCTCTGACTTCCTCAGTGCCTTCCATATAGACTATTAGAGTATCCCACATCTCCTTGGATATTTTATAGTGGACAAAGTTCTGAAAGTTAGAGTTATCTATATCACTCACAATTATGTTTTATGCCCTTTTATCCATGGTGGCTAGAATCACCTCATCCTTGGTCATTTCAGATAGACTTTTTGGAGTTTGCACATTAACATCTAGGATAGATACTTTCATAGGAATGTATGGTCCTTCTTGAACTGTGAAAAAGATTCTTGGATCAGATATCTCCATGAATAATATCACCCTCTACTTCCAAATAGCAAAATTATCCTTTATACATATAGGAAGCTTCATAGAATTGAGTTCTCTATGAGATTCTGAATCCAAGAGATCTGATATGTATCAATCACCCTTAGGATCTTTTTCTGGATATTAGGTCTTTCTTTGAATAAACTGGCTCTGATACCACTTGAAAGATAAATCTATGGGTATTTAATCACCTAGAGGGTGGGGGGGTGAATAGGTTTCTTTTAAAATCTTTAGCACTTATACTTAATAATTCAACAGATACTTGAAATTAAACAATCATAGATCACAACACATACCATCATAGAGTACACATACGCTTTATAGTTGTTCCCCTATCTAGGGTACATCCAATTTTCCCCTTCTTCCTCTCTAGAAATATGATAAATAAGGTTATATCTTCTCCTCTTCAACTCAGATCAACAGATCTTACAAACTCAGTTTCTTTCAACAAACCTACACCTCAGACTAACAGGTCCTACCTCAGAGATCCACCCAATCTCCTACCTTAGGTCCCTCAAGAACCCTACCTCAGACTATACAAGTCTTACACCTAAGTGATCCCACACAAATCACCTACCTCAGGTCCCTCAAAAACCCTACCTCAGCCTTTATAACACAGGCTTACAACTCAGAGAATAAATCTCCTACACACTCAGATCTCAAAGAGATCTTACAGGTTTAATAGGGAAATAACAAGTAGACTTATCTGAGTAAACAAATTCTTCAATTCAGAGATATCACATAATTGATTCTTTATGAACAAACTGGCTGAAATGAAACTTCACTGGATCTTCAATGTTATTGATGATGGTCAGCTTGAATCTTTGAAGAACTTGTTGAATAGATCCAACTTAATCCTCTGTCGAATTGTTGAAAGGATCAGAAGAATTTCTTGAAGATATATGTCTTCCTTCTTCTTGGAGTTGTTGCCCTTCTCTGACTTAAGAAAAATAAGAATGAGTAAATTAATTCATTTTATGTTTTCTGTGTAGATGACCCCTTTATTTATAGCCATCATTGGTTGCTGGCTTCTGATTGATGATATCATCATATGCCATCATACTTCAAGTTTTCCTTCAAATAGATTCTGATGAGATGTCAAGTCACTATAGCTGATATGACACTTCTGACTTGACTTGACACTCAGCTGTGTTGACTATGTACAACTTCAGGATCATAAGTGTCAAGAAGTCCCACGTGTCTCGACACAATAATACTTAGTGTTCTTAGACTGTAAACTGCAAGGTGTCGAGACATCTATTTTAAATCTTCACTGTGTCAAGATAGTTGAATTGTCTCAACACTACAGTCTGCTGGGTGTCAACATCTTTAAGTCTGCACTTCAGTTCTTCATTATGTCGAGACAGTTGTATTGTCTCGACATTACTGTCCTAAGCTTTAAGGTGTCATGATATCTGACTTATCTCGACACTGCTGACTTGATCGTCAAGGTATCAAGATAACTGAATTGTATCGACACAGCTATCTGAACTTTCGAGTAAAGTGTTGTATCTTGACACTACTGTCTTGTAACTTTTTGATCTCGACACTTCTCCTACAAAGGTGTCGACATAGTTGTGAAGTGTGTCGACACTTTTGTACTTAGTCATTTATTCGGTGCTGCAACTTGCTGGACTTTGACTATCCTGAATTCACTCAGCATTATTAGCTATATGGCGTTGAGTGAACTGGCTTCACTCAAAGCCTGTGGACTTAGTAACTTTTCTTCAACAACTGCCTTGATATTTGGCGTTGAGTGAGCTTTCTTCACTCAACACTTGTGGACTAAATTTCCTGCCTTTCCAGCCAGCTTCTTTGAGTCCATCTATCAATGTCACTTGGACCACCTGTCCAATCAATATGACATAGATTAACCTGATTGCATGAACTGAAACATACATCAAATAAAACTATGTGTATATCATTGAGTTGAAAGGGCTTCTTCAAATCAAGTACATTGTTTCCAATGTAACCAACTGTAGGCCTTGATATTGAGGATCTTTCTAAGGATGAGAGAGCTATCTCTGCTATTTACATTGAGGGGGAGTAGCTCTTCCTTGCCGTATCTTGTACTTTTCCTATTTGGTGACACATTTTTATTTAGCATTTGTACTTTTGTACTCCTATTACTGTTGCAAAGTGTTAGATGTTTTTTTACTTTGTATTGCTATTCATGAATCACTATGGCTTGAAGCCCTGCTTGTGTTGTGATTTAGCTCTTACGGTGTCATGGTTGTTGTTTTGTGTGCGACCTTTTTGTCATTAGATGCTAGCGGCGTGGGGATGATACCCTGTCTATGTCGCATCTACTACGTGGGTGAAGAGTGGAAACTTCGGGTCGAGTTAGTTTGAGGTCAAGGCCACTATGCTACAGGTTATCCTTGGCTATGGCAGGATCTACTACAAAGGTGAAGGGCGGGCCATCGAGCAACAATATTGAGATGTGAGGACGAGATTATAACGATATCGGAACATACTATATGGGCGAAGAGCGGGCCATTTGAGCTAGGGTAGTTAGAGGTCGAGGCCACTATGCTACGGGTTGTGCTGGCTGAGGCGGTAAAGGGAGGACCTTTGAGCCTAGGCAACCGTAAGGGGGGAATTCCCTGGCGGTGTCGTGACCTACTACAGGGGAGAAGGGCTAATATTTGAGACGTAGTAGTGGGATGTCACTAGGGTATGGCTTCGAAGATATGGTGAAGTGCAGATGCTTCGAATTGGTCGAGAAGTCATGACCTATTATAGAGGAGAAGGGTAAACCTTTGATTCACAGCAGTGGAAGGACATTGAGTTGGACCCTGACAATGTACCTTTGATTCGCACAACCTACTACGCGGGTGAATGGTGTACCTTCGAGACATGGTAGTGAAGTCGAGGCCACTGTGTTGCGAGTTCCGCACAACCGGGGGGACTGGGAGTCTGTTTGATTTTGGGGAGATTGGCCCCTAACGATGTCGAAACCAACTATGCAGATGAAGGGAGAATAATCGAGTTGGCTAGCAAGGTCGAGGCCACTATGTTGTGGTTTGGATGTGGTCGAGGGGGATTGGCCCTTGGCGATGTCGTAACTCACTATGCAGGCGTAGGGAAAAACTTTGAATCATATTAGTGAGGTCAAGGTAATTGTACTGCGGTGTGGATGTGATCAGGGGGATTAGCCCCTAATGATGTCGTAACCCACTACGTGGGCAAATGAAAAACCTTCAATCTAGCGTAGAGAGGTCAAGGTCATCGTGTTTTGGTCTGAATGTGACTGGGGGGGATTTTCCCCTAATGATGTCGTAACCCACTATGGGGGTGAAGGGAGAATCTTTGAATCAGGGTTGCAAGGTCAAGAGCATCATGCTGTGATTAGAAGGATTGGACTCAAAGCATTCCTGCATTGGTAGAGTAAAGTGCAAAGAAAGCTTATTGTATTAAAGTAAATTATAGTATGCACGCAAGTGTAGAGTTGCAATTTTTTAGAGTGTAACAGTTATTTTTAGTATAAATAGAGTAAAGTATAAGGGATCACTAATAAAATCCGCACTGGTTCTGCGCATTCTAAGTTTGGAGGAGAGTCCTTCCTTCTGCAGTTCTGAGTTTGCACATCCCGGGCTTGACGATTGCGGTGATGACGAATGGTCCTTATGATGCTGGCAAAAGCTTATCTTTCTGTGGACCCTTATCGTATGCTTCTACATTTTGCGGGATGAGATCTCTGATGCTGATCATTCATGGCTTAACCCTTCACTTATAGAGGTAGGCTATGCGCCTTTGATAGGCCACGACGCGCTGGGCGGCTGCTTCCCAAAACTTGGAAACCAAGTTGAGGTTTTTTTAGAATTGCTCGTCATTTCTTTTTGGGTCGAAGGTCTGGATGCGGGAACTTGGGATGCTAATGTTGATGGTGATAACGTCTTCTACCTTGTAGCATAGATTGTACAGAGTTTCTCTAGTTAGATCGAATTCTTTTTGTGGTGTGGTATGCCCACAACACATTCGATATCACATCTACCCCTTGCCCCTGACTTTTGGAAGCGTGTATTCAACACTTTAAGGATAGTGTGATTCGTCACATCTATCTATTTATTGACTTGTGGATGCACTTGTTTGGTATTGTATCCATAATAACCTAGATTTGTATGAAGTCATCCTTAAACTAACAAGAATTAAGTTGTATTTGATGCCCTATTTGAGTTATGTGTTTGAAGGATATAATTGCCAAGTATATACCAATATCAGTCTACAATGAGTCACCAAACACAGGACCATACAATGTAATCTCTCATTGTGTGATCCATGATGTTGAATCATGTGTAGCCTCTCTATTGGGACACACTTTATTTTTAAAGCACTAAACTTATAGGAGAAAGACTAGTTGCTTAATTCCTTGAAGAAAGAAAATTTTTAGAAAGCAAAATTTTTCTATGTGTTTTACTCGAGAAGTAACTTAAGTACTCGAGTATATTTATAGTCAGTTCTCGAGCAAGATAAGTCTAGCACTCGAGTAACCCTAACGAGAAGAAATACCTAAGAAAATCAGTATTCTGAATCATTCTTATATTCTAAATCGGGAAGTCGCCGCTGCTCTTCTTCGACGATCTCGTCGCCGCTTCTTCACCGATTCCTGTGATTCAGAGCAAGTAGAGATCAAAAGATCCAGGCGTTCTTATTCTTACAGATTCATCTCTTGATCGTGCTGATCCAAGTTTTTAGATCCAGAATAATTTCGGCTTGTCTTCTTCGATCCGTTTCTGAGAAAGATTCAAAGTTTAACGAAGAAGAAAAGCTAAAGATTCAGATATGAGATATATTGTTTGTTTATTTTTTTTACAACATCTTTATTCTTGTAGGAGATTGATATTCGAGTTGTAGGAGTTTGTTCTCCGAGAAATTATTGTAGGAATTTTTTCTTCCGAGTGTAGATCCGTTTTGTGGATCAAGTTGTAGGGGCATTTCTCCGAGTTATAGGATTGGTTTTCAATCCGAGGTAATAGTGAAGTAGCCGAGTCTAGCGTGTTACTAGATCGGTGAGGTGGAGAGTGGACGTACCCAAGATTGGGGAACCACTATAGATATGGTTCTCTCTGTGATTAGTTTGCTTATTTTCTGCACTTCACTCGTTTAATTTTTATTCCGCAAAAAGACGCAGACCTCACCTATTCACCCCCCTCTAGGTGATTTAGGTAGAAAACTTAAAACATCAATTAGTATCAGAGCCAGGTTGTTCATCAAAAAGGTTAACACCTTAAACAAATCTCCTCCTAATTGTCTTTAGAGGATTCAAGCAAGCCATGGATTTTGCTAAGCTTCCATTATGCACAAAGATTAATTTTGCTATGTGGAAAGAGAGAATAAAGTTCTTCATGGAAGCTGTAGATCCAAGGATCTTTATGATTGTGAAAGAAGTTCCTCATGTTCTAATGATAGCCTCCATCATTGATCCAACTAAGCAAGTTCCAAAGAAGCTCATGGATCTTGATAAAGATGAGATTGAACTTGTCTCCTTAGACAAGAAAGTCAAGAATATCATCGCAAGTGCAGTCGATGATTATATGCTGCAGAACCTAATTCACTGCCAATCTGCTAAGGAAATATGGTAGTCTCTTATCGTCTTGATGGAAGGCACTGAAGAAGATAGGGATGACAAAAGATCCCTTCTAAATCAAAAATATGAAGCATTCCGACAAGGTCCCAAGGACTCTTTTGCTGATACCTTTGAAAGTTTCTTCAAGATTGTCAACGGCCTAAGAGTCTAGGGCCGAGTCTTCACCAATGGAAAACTGAATGATAAGTTCCTGAGATCCCTGACTAAAGAATGGGATAATAAGGGGTGTGCTATCCGAGAGTTTGGAAAGCTAGCAGAGACTGATCCTCAAAATCTCTTCGGAAAGCTTATGTCATATGAGCTACAAATAAATTCAAGAAAAGCCGAAGAAGAGAAGAATAGGTCTTCATACAAGGAGAAGACTGTCGCTCTAAAGGCAAACACATCAAGGAAGTCAAAAGCTGCTTCTCCTGCCCCAGCACAGGAAGAAAGTGAACAAGAATCTTCAGAGCCAAGTACCTCGGGCTCAGAATTATCTGAAGGAGAGTTTTCTCTTCTTTCAAGGCAGTTCAAGAAGTTCTTGAGCAAGAAAAAACAATGGAAAGGCAAGGATGCCTCGTTCAGAAGATCACGTCACGATAGTGATTGCCACAAGGAAAGCTCAAGTAGCCAAGAAAGATATTACTCCAAATAGAACAAAAACATTTATACTAACATTGTTTGTTATTACTACAATAAGTCAGGACACGTCATAGCCGATTGCCCTCACAAGAAGAAGGAGGGTGGAAGAAGAGAGGAAAAGAAAACTTCTTGCAATAAGAAGAAGACTGAAAGAAGCTTGGTAGCCAAGAAGGGCAAGACCCTCAGTGACACAAACTCATTTGAGTCTAGTGATGAGGAGGAAGCCTACTTTGGGCTCATGGTGCATACAGATGAAGAAGAAGAACACCAGTTCACTAGGAAGGTAAATTCTCATACTCCTCTCTCTGAATCTGATGATTCTAACCATAATCATGAGGACTGTTCGTCTGATGATGAATCTGAACTCATGATTCAGTACAAAGAGTTGATCAAAGCCTACGACAAATGTCATAGAGTCGCAAGATCTCAAGCTAAGGAGATCAAATCTCTTAAGACTGAGGAGAGCAGTCTGAGGGAGGAAGTCATAATGATGGACTCACTCAGAAAGGACTTCCATAATGCGATGGAAGAATATAATAAAGCTCTTGAGGACTTAAACTTGAAGGAGGATATCATCCAAAAGTTGGAAGAACAACTTACGGCTGAAAAGAAACTTGTTGAAAGTTTCTCCAAGCCCAAGACAGTCCTTCCACTAGTGGTTGAATTCTCTGCTCAGAGTAAAGGTGCTGGCTTAGGCCATGTGGTTGCTCCTAGTAAATCTTCTAGGATAAATAAAGCCCCGAGAAGAAATAAGGCTGCTAAGAAGGCTCTAGCCAAGGAGAAGGGGAAAGCTCCTCAAGAACAAACTCCGTTTAAGAAGTTTATCCTTCCAACGAACGAGTTTGATCTTGACTCATCCTATGGTCACTTTGCTAGGCCTAATTATGTAGAGCCCAAGTCTCGGTACCAAGGATGGACTCGTCCCCGGAACTTTGGCGAGAGTGTCTTCAAGGAACCTTATGAGGAGATCACTCTTCAGAGCTACAGACCTGATAATCATGATCACAACATTAAGAATGCTCCAAAAGCCAAACCCATTGTGTAAAAGTCTATTATGTAGAAGAAGTCATGTGAGTGCCATCACTACGAAGCTTATACCTCCAAGTCTACTGCCCCTGCTAGACCACACTCTCAAAAGGCTAAGCAGGAGAACCTTAGGCAAAGATACAACAGATTTGACTGTTGGTGTTATGGCAAAATCGGTCACTTTGCCATAGATTGCTGGTTTAATCCCAGATATTATGAAACTCCTCAAGTTAATAATGTGAGAAAGACCACTCACAATGTTAACATACGTAGGGGGAGTATGATAACTAGAGACTAAGGGCCCAAACAAGTTTGGGTTATTAAGGAAACTTGATTCTACTTTTGCAGGAATGTCCAAAGGCCACCAAACATCCCATTTAGTATTTGGACAGTGGATTCTCTCGGCTTATGACCGAGACTAGAAGCCTTCTCCAGAATTATTCTCCAGTGACGAACGGGCCAAAGGTCATCTTTGGAGGTTCTGATAGAGAGATTACTAAAGGCTACGGTATGATCACTAATGGTAGTATATCCTTTTCTGATGTGGCTTTGTATTGGAACACAATCTTATAAGCTTAAGCCAGCTCTGCAATAAAGGATACATCATAGAATTTTATGCAGACAAGTGTTTGATAAAATCGGTTGATAATTTAGAAATGATTTTATCAGGCACTCGTAGTAGGAATATATTTTGCTTAAATTTTATCTGCATAGACTCTTCTACGCTAGTGTACTTTTTGGCAAAAGATAGTGCGTTTCTTGGTGACCAATGACACAAGAGATTAGCCCATATAATTTCAAAACTATTAATAAATTATTTTCTCTTAATTTAGTACGTGATGCCCCCAAATGTCAAGTGCGTTAAAGATAGACCTTGTCATACTTGTATAAAAGACAAGCAAACAAGGGCTACTTTTAAAAGCATTATTGGCAAAGATTCTAATAGGTGTTTATACCTACTTCATATGGACTTGTTCGATCCACTACAAATTAGAAGTTTGGGAGGTAAGAATTATACATTGGTTATTGTTGATGATTACTCTCGCTTTGCGTGGGTGTTCTTTCTAAAACACAAGTCAGATACTTTTGATATCTTTAAAAATTTTGTCAGGCAGATCCAAAATGAATACAACTGTTCCGTAGTCAAAATTAGAAGTGACAATGGAACAGAATTCAAGTCTAGGGCCATGACAGAATTCTGTGAAAGGCTAGGTATCTTTCATGAGTTTTCCTCTCCTCGTACTCCTCAACAAAACAGAGTTGCTGAGAGAAGGAAAAGAACACTCATAGAGGCCTATAGTACCTGTTGAGTGATGCCTCACAACTGAAATATTTCTGGGCTGAAGCCGTCAACACTGCATGCCACGTGTAAAATCAAACACTCATAAACAAGAACCATAATAGGACACCTTACGAACTACTAAAGGGCAGGAAACCAACTATTTTATATTTTAAAATCTTTGGTAGTAAATGCTTCAAACTTAACAATGGTAAGTATCACACCACTAAATTTAGTGAAAAGAGCTTTAAGTCATTTTTGTAGGATATAGTAGCCATAGTAAGGCATATAGGATTTTCAATAAGAAAACCCTTGTTGTAGAAGAATCTATTCATATTGTATTTGATGAGACGAGTTTGCTGCAAATTATTCTTCCAGTATGTTTATTGAAGATGTAGGTTCAAGAATAAAGGAATTAAACTTGGATGAGCTGACTGAAGAAAAAGATCAAAAGTTCATCAAGATCACCACTCCAAACCCATTTAGAGAGGTTGATGACCATAATAAAGATATTATTCTAGTTGATGAAGTCACTCATGTGATAGAAGAAGCTCCAGATGCAAGAACCCTAGAGCTCAGACACTTGAAGGATCACCCAATTGATCAAATCATCGGAGATCCTCGGGATGGTGTCAGAACTCGTAGAGGTACAACTAATAAAAATTTATAGTTGAGTTTCATCTCGCAGGTTGAACCAAAGAAGTTTGAGGAAGCACACTCAGACGCATCTTGGATAATGTCAATGGAAGAAGAATTGAATCAATTCAAGTGTTTCCAAGTCTGGAAGCTTGTTCCAAGACCTAAAGGTAAGAACGTTATCAGAACCAAGAGGGTCTACAGGAACACGATGGACGAAGTTGGAACAATCATAAAGAACAAGGCCAGACTCATCGCCAAGGGATACCGATAATAAGAAGGAATCAACTTCGACCAGAAGTATGCTCTAGTGGCAAGGCTGGAGGCAATCAGGTTGTTCCTATCTTATGCTCTAGTGGTAGATTTATAGTCAGTTCTCGAGTAAGCTAAGTCTAGCACTCAAGTAACTGAAGTAGTTCTCGAGAAGATTTAATGTTAGTTCTCGAGAAGCTAATTAGTACTCAAGTATATCTTTCCTTATTCTCGAGATATCAGAAAAATCTAGCTCAAAATTTTTCTAAGTCTAGTACTCGAGTAGCTAAGGCTATTACTCGAGTAGTGCAAGACTTTGTCTCAAGTAACAGAAGTCGAGTACTCGAGAAGTATATCTTGTTCTCTAGTAGTGAATCGCTTGTACTCGAGAAGTCTATCCACTTCTCGAGAAGTCAATTTCTATTACTCGAGTAGCCAGAATTGTTTTTCAAGATTTTCTCTAAGAATTGTTCTCGAGAACTTTACATTCTATTCTCGAGAAGCTAAAGTGATTACTCGAGTAGTCAATATTCCACTCGAGTAATGAAGATGATTTTCCTGAACTTTTCATTAAGTCTGACGGGACATGATTTCAAACCTAATCTCAATGATTATTGGTCCACGTGTACAGTCTTTATGATTATGACCGTTAGGCTTGTCCTATAAAAGGTCTAATCAAATCGACTAACCCTAACAAGAAGAAATACCCGAGAAAATCATTATTCCGAATCGTTCTTATATTCTAAATCGGGAAGCCGCCGTCGCTCTTCTTTGACGATCTCGCCGCCTCTTCTTCTTTAATTCATGTGATTCAGAGCAAGTAGAGATTAACAGATCATGGCATTCTTATTCTTATAGATTCATTTCTTGATCGTGTTGATCCAAGTTTTCAGATCCAGAATAATTTTGGCTTGTCTTCTTCGATCCGTTTCTGAGAAAGCTTCAAAGCTCAAGGAAGAAGAAAGGCTGAAGATTCAGATATGAGATATATTGTTTGTATATTTTTGTTTACAACATCTTTATTCTTGTAGGAGATTGATCTCCGAGTTGTAGGAGTTTGTTCTCCAAGAAATTGTTGTATGAATTTTTTCTTCCGAGTGTAGATCCGTTTTGTGGATCGAGTTGTAGGGGTGTTGCTCCGAGTTATAGGATTGGTTTTCAATCCGAGGTAATAGTAAAGTAGCCGAGTCTAGCGTTTTGCTAGATCGATGAGGTGGAGAGTGGACGTACCCAAGATTGGGGAACCACTATAGATCTGGTGTTCTCTGTGATTTGTTTGCCTATTTTCTGCGCTTCACTCGTTCAATTTTTATTCCGCAAAAAGATGCAGACCTCACCTATTCACCCCCTTTAGGTGATTTAGGTAGACAATAAAAAACATCAGCACTGATATGCCAAAAATATGTATATGTAAATTATGCAAGTGCGCGTGCTGGATCAAGTAATATAAAGTGAATAAAGATCGTTCGAACAGAGAGGTTATTAATTTAATGCTAGCAAATACTAGCTAATATTTCTTTAAATTAAAGTTAATTAATTTAAAAGATTTTGAAAGTAAATTAAAACTCTAAGAAAAATTAACAACGATTTCTTAAATTACTTTTTATCAAATGTTGAGAAAATGGATATGTATTTTGATTTTCTGAGTCTAATATAATGGATAATGGATCAATAAAAGATATTTATGACAAAACTTGATACGCTTTCCTGCAACAATTTTAAGGCAGAGATCTCTATCTCTCAATATCAGAAATTATTATATCTCTCTTTTCCTTGTCATCCCTAACTCAGGTGAAACTAATAATAATAATAATAATAATCAAAATTGCTAACAAACAAGTGAAATCTTTTTATCCCTTCTACGCTATATTGAGTTGATGATACATTTACGCCTCACCTCTCTCGAATCTCAAAGCACAATAAAACGAGCTGAAAACTTTGGTCAAAGATTTACACAACTCATCTCTCGAATCTCGGCGCGTAGTAAAAAAATTTCCGTTCATATTCTCACACATCTCATCTCTCAAATCTCGATGCAGAAATTAGAATGAAAATATAATCCAAATTTTTTACCATCAAGATCCAAAACTCATTAAAGAAATCTCACCAAAATTCTCATAAATAAAAATAAAAATAAAGATCACATCAAAATATAATAAAGTACTTTCAAAATACAAAATTTATGGAATTAGTTCAAAATTTGAGAAATTCACCATAAAATTAAAGAGATCTTACAATACATAATGTTTAAAGATCCAAATGTTGCAGGAAATTCAACTCAAACACCGGAAAAATCTCTCTTTGATGAAGATCTGTGCAGTTCCTCCTCTTGCAAACCCCCATTCTTTTCTTTAGAATAATTTGAATATGGTGACAAAGCTCTCATTTTAGTTCTCCTTAGCCCTTTTATAGATGTTTCCCCCTCAAAGAAATATTTTAAATATTGAATTGATGACTCATTTAGCCTTTGAAACAACCCAAATTTGAATATTTTTGGAATTCAAATTTTTATTCCCGTCAATATGTTGTAACATAATTTTTGCAGTGTGAAAATATATTGTAACATATTTTCTACATTACTAAAAACTGATTCAAACAACAATTAAATTGTGACAAATGTTCAATAACTTTTTTTTTGGACTTCAAATAAGCTCTACCATTAACTCCTTGGGATGGATACTTTGAAAATTCTACATCAAAACAAATTAAAATGATGATAATACGTTCACCAAATACTAAATTACTAATATTTAATATTTTTTAAATCAAATTTATCATATATTTTAATCAAAAATATAGCAATGAAAGTACAAGATAACTTCTTTTTTGGAAATTATCACATCCTCACACCTAAACTTTTGCTAGTTCCTAACGCATCAATCGAAATAAAGTACTCCACTGAAATCTGTAGTCCAACGCATCAATCCTTCTCATTATTTTCATCTACTTCTATTCAAGTCAAGGTTATAGTGTAAAAATCAGTAAAGATGACGAGCTCAAAGGTGACCTACATAACATGCACACAAAGCCAAATAGGAAACTAGCCGCCAAATTTAGATGGTCAACAACAATTTCAATTGAATATTCAAGTTCAAACAAACGTATAAAAAACAATTCCAATCACATTGTGCATAAAAGAAATTTACTGTCCAATCCACATTAAAGTTCTCAATCATCATAACCAGTGCAATGACATACTGTAAATAATAACAGTTTTGACTGATGTTGTGGGCTAATATATCATCAGATAAATATTTGACAACATAATTTAAATCACAATGTCCACATATCTAATATCCATACAAAGCATCGAAGAGGCAAAAAAAATCCTAAGTAACATTTTCCATAATGTCCAACCTAGAGCAATATCCAAAATACATAAAAATAAAGTCACAAAACTAGGTCTTTCAAAATTAAGAGCAATACGACTAAACTGAGCAGAATCAACACTGCACACGTCTTCTCTGCCACTCTCTTCTTCTTCCTCATCCTCTTCCTCTTCCATCACGGCCACCACTATGGGGTCAATTCTGGATCCATCAGATGAGAGTAGGTATCCCTCAATATCAAACTATGAACGAAGCCTATAAGAAGGTGCCATCACTGGGATTTTTGCCTTGCGCATAATCATCACCCGCTCTTGTCGTGCTTGCTTAAATCTGGACTCGAAGTAAACATGATGCCAATGAAGATAAGTCATTATGTACTCAATGTTCTCCATAAGAATGTCAGGATCTGTACTACTATCAACCACAGGAATATCGATGTCGATGCGGTCAGTTGTCATCACGGAGGGTTGTGCCTTGGGGCTCAAGTGCATCGGGGCCCACTCTGTGCCTACCTTGATATTCTTAAAGAACATTGTTTCTATGATATGGTGTCCAACATGGGTGCTAATGTCCCCCTCCCTCATGTCAACTCCCGCAAAACGACATAACAGAGTGATCAAAGTTGGATATCATAACTGTTTTCCTCCATCCGTTGCAGTATTCTCGCAGAGTTGGTCAGTATTTTATTGGTCCACGGTTATCTTGACTCCCTTAAGTATATATTATAGATCATTAATGCTCTGTCCTTGAAAATATGATTTGCGTGCTTTGAAGGCAACATGTTCGCATTCACAAAAAGCATCCACGCTTTAGCCTCCCTTGTGAAACTAGTGGAATTGAAAACATGCTTGGGTGGATTGGCCCAAACATCATCCTTTGTATTGCAAAGTATGGCAACAACTTCTTCTAGTGTAGTCGTGGTCTTCAAATGGTCGTACTCATCCCACACAGCATTGTCTATATTGAAATGCTTGCTGATGCTTTGTGGGGATAAGTTGACGTCTTTACCACGTACTAGGAATCTACCCTCTGATTGAAATTTCCCATTCACATAGAACTTGTATACCCATTGGAGGATGGCCTCCGCTTGAGGGTGGAAAAATGACTCCTACCCTTGACTTTGCATCTGATCGATGTAACGTTTACTCCAATACTTCATCTCCATCTCAAAAACTTGTTTGTATATAACTGGTTTCATCTTCAACATCTCATAGCGGCTCTTAGCATCATCACTCACGAATCATTTACCTTTAAAAACAATTAGTTTCTTCTTGCCTTTACGGTCGAACATTCCATAAGGGCTGAATAACATTCAACATAAGACAAATCATAGTGCAGGGGGACACAAAAAATAAGATTAAGAACTTTTTATAGAGATCTGAGAGATTCGATTAAATGCAGATTTGCAGCCGCCAATACCCTCCAATGGCAAACTTTATAGGAACGGGCTTCGAACCTTCAAGTTTGGGAAGAGGAAATGCGAAAATGCCAAGGCTTTAACTTCACCTATGTTTCTCTAGGGTGCCTTCGTTGATCTCCGCCCGCCGATTTTACCTCTCAGGTTTCGTTAGGATCAAGGATGATGATCGGGATTAGGTGTTAGGAAAGAGAGGGGTTCACCATACTTGCTCACGCCGGAGGCTCGCCTCTCACGATATCCGGGATAGGGCACTAATCGTCGCCTGCTCTAATGAACTGTTCGATCACGCTATCATGATGGTCACAACCCACTCTTTCCCTAATGCGTAATGCTGAGGATCGAGATTTAGGAAACAGGGCTGCAAGATTTAGAAAAGAGGGGATCAGTATTTAGGAAAGGAGCTGAACCATGGCTTTTAGATTTAGGATTTAAATTTGCTAGGTAAATCAGTGGATTAAGGAAGTTGCGCACGCACCGGTTCAGTTGAACCGGCCAATATGAAGAGGCAAAGCTTAAGCTCACAAGCAGACAGAAATAAAATTGTTATAACAAAAATATTTTCACTAGAAACCCATGTTGCAACATATTTTTTCCGTCCAAAATTTTATTTTAGCCTAAAACAGTCCCGAGAGGGTTTGGACCAACGTGACCTGCTGAAGTCCTTGTAACTGCACTAGCTCTTAACTCTTCTTGTCTTGTTAATATATATATATATATATATATATATATATATATATATATATATATATATATATATATATATATGTATGTATATGTATATGTATATATGCAGATATGTTTTTTTTTATAAATTTTATTTTATTTCAGTACTTGGACAATCGCAAACGAACTTTATACTTAAGACATTAACAAAAATTTAAAATAATAATCAAAAAAATTGATTGCAAACTAATAATGCGAACTAAAATTTGGGTTGTCTCCCAAGTAGCACCTAATTTCAAGTCCCGATAGGACTTTGCCAATTAATTTGTATTATTTCAGAGCGATGGATGAGACTACTCGATCGTTTTCATCCCCTCTATAAAGCTTCACTCTCTGCCCATTCACTTTGAATTAGGTTTCATCTTTTCATTCAATATCGTTACCGCGCCATATGGGTGCACTTCCTTGACTTTAAACGGTCCCGACCAACGAGATTTTAACTTCCCGGGGAAAATATTCAAATGAGAATTAAATAATAGAACTAATAGTCAAGGTTCAAATTGTTTTTTTGTGTAAGCGTTGATCGTGCCATTTCTTCCTCCGCTCTTTGTAAATCCGAGAATTTTCATATGCATTCATCCTCATTTCTTCCAATTCATTGAGTTGCAATAATCTTTGCTTGCTCGTGTCTTGAAATCATAATTTATTTTCTTAATAACCCAATACGCTCAGTGCTCTAACTCTAGGGCAAATGACATTTTTTTTCGTACACTAGTCTATATGGAGTGAGGTCGATGGATGTTTTATAAGCCGTTCGATATGCCCATAAGTTCATAACATATCATTTAATTTTTGGGACCAATCTTTCCGATTGATACTCACTGCATTCTCTAAGATTTTCTTAATTTCTCGGTTGGACACCTTCGCTAATCCATTCGTTTGGGGATGATATGCTAGTGCGACCTTATGTGTCACTCCATATTTTCTCAATAGCACATCAAATTGGGAATTGCAAAAATGACTTCCCCCATCACTAATACTCGCCCTCGGGGTTTCGAATCGATTAAATATAAAGTTCTTCAAAATATATAAGACAACTTTAGCATCATTCATCAGTGTAGTAATTGCTTCCATCCATTTAGATACATAATTGACCACCAACATAAATATATAAGTTACCGTTTGAACTTACAAATGGTTCCATAAAGACTATACCACAAATGTCAAATAGTTCTACTTTTAAAATCGTGTTCATGGGCATCACATTAGTTTTTCTTAAATTTTCGCTCCTTTGACACCAATCACACGGTTTAACAAATTCCTTAGAGTCTCAAAATAAGTATGGCTAAAAGAATCCAGCCTCTAAAACTTTCATCATTATTTTATCTCCCATAAAATGCCCTCCATATGGGGAGCTATGACACTTTTCTAGTACTAATTTCATTTCTTCCTTAGGAACACACCGTCTCACAACACTGTCAACGCCCACCTTAAATAGATAAGGGCCATCCCATAGATATGAACGAACTTGATGCATAAATCTCTTTCTTTGTTGGTAGGTTAAATCAGGAGGAATAATATTACTAGTTATGTAATTCACATAATCAACATACCATGACACTGTACTCTCAGACATAGCAAATAACCACTCATTAGGAAATCTTTCATCAATTTCAGAACAAAGGGATGGTTGGGGACACTCAATCCTAGATAAATGATCCGCTACAGGGTTATCCACACCTTTCATATCCTTGATTTCTACATCAAACTCTTGTAAGAGAAGCACTCATCGAATCAGTTGTGGTTTTGCATCTTTTTTCTATGAGATAACGAATTGCAGTGTGATAAATAAAAACTATAACTTTTGTGCACAAGAGATATGATCTATATTTCTCAAATACAAAGACTATCGCCAATAACTCTTTTTCGGTCGTGGTATAATTGACTTGTGCATCAATAAGGGTTTTGCTAGCGTAGGCTATTGTGCGAAAGACCTTCTCCCACACTTGGCCCAAGAAAACTCCCATCGCATAATCACTAGCATCACACATTAACACAAATGGCACTTCCCAATTGAGAGTTACCACAATGGGTGCAGTGGTTAATCGACACTTTAATTCATCAAAAGCATTCAAACAAGCATCATCAAAATGAAACTTCACGTCTTTTTCTTTGAGACCACTCAATGGTTTTGCAATTTTTGTAAGATCTCTAATAAATGTCCTATAAAAGCCATCATGTTCTAGAAAGCTTCGAAACATTTTCACATTTTTGGGCGGTGGTAGCCTTTCGATTACATCAATTTTAGCTTTGTCAAGTCCCAACTTATTCCTAAAACCATGATGTCCAAGTACTATCCCTTCACGGACCATGAAATGACATTTCTCCGAATTTAAAACAAGGTTAGTCTTAATGCTTTGTACTAGCACTTTCTCTAAACACTTCAAACAAGCATCGGAAGATTTACCAAAATAGAAAAACCGTCCATGAAAATTTCAGTACACCACGATCCATAATATCAAAGAATGTAACAATCATACACCGCTGGAAAGTAGCTGGTGTGTTGCAAAGTCCAAAGGGCATTCTCTTAAATGCAAAAGTTCCATAAGGATAAGTGAATGTGGTATTTTCTTGATCTTCAAGATCCATTGTGATTTGGTTATATCCTAAATATCCATCTAGAAAATAGAAAAAATCATTTCCCTCCAATTTATCCAAAACTTGATCAATGAAGGGTAATGAAAAGTGATCTTTTCTCATGACCTTATTCAATTTCCTATTGTCCATACAAATATGCCACCCTGTAATTGTTCTTTTTGGAACCCCACTTATGTTTAGGGTAGATTTGGGCTAGGTTCACTATTAGGATTATTAGATGACCAAACATGTATAGTCTATGGTCATAGGTTTTTATCAGGGTTAATGTCAGTCAACAATCTAGATTGATTGGTTCTCACCTTCAGAAGACTTAGAGACAGAAGACCTCCAGAGAAAAGCAGTTTTATAAGAGACGAAAAGTCATTTGAAGATTAGCTGAACAGAGCTCGACTTTTGTCGATCTCAGATTGACGAATTCAGATTTGTTCTCTGAGTTGAGTTCGACGAAAGCCTATAGCTGAGATCGAAGAACTTCGATCTCTCCTCAGTAGTTCAGCTCGACGAAAGACCTTCTCTGTTCGACGAACATGGAGCTCAGATTGGCAAGTTAATTTTTTGGTCAACGATCTTGGAGCTCAGCTCGACGAAGGAGAGGTTTTAGCTTGACGAATTTGGATCTTAGGTCGACGAAAATTTGGTGAGTTTGACTAATTTCTCCCAGGTTCAGTTCGACTCTGTTGATTTAAGTTTGACTAAGACAGATAAATTTCAAATTATATTATAATATGTCTGTAATGCTTTGATAATTAATGCACAATATTCTTATAAATATAACCGTTCCATGACAACATTAATTATGGTCTTCATAGAGTTATTACTTGGCTTATTTTATTGGGATAGTTGGGAAAACTCATTAAAGACAAATTCTAGCCGTTCAACTCCCAGAATTTCTGCAGTCAGTCAAGGAAAGGAATTCAAAATTCAAAGGCTGAAATCTGTAAGGAATATATAAGGATTACTTTTCAAGATAACAGTAAGTTAGTCATATGTGGCAATTTTTTTTATATAGAAAACTGAAAGAAGAATAGCTCTCATACAACTCAGTTCTTCATCAGTTTTTGCTTCAGGGCTTTCAAGAGACAATCCATCAACATCTATCTAAAAGCTTCTTGAAGATCAACAAGCAATCTGAAGGCCTACACCCTGAGCAAAGCTTCCATTCTCTTGAACTATTCTACATCTCATGGGGAGCTTTGACAACAACATCAATCCACTAGTCTTCTCAGAACATTGAGAAAGAGAAGATAATATCAAATTTCTTTTTACCTTACTGTAAAAGGGTTTTTAACTCTCTTCAAAAGTTATCTCTTTGGTTGTTAATTCTCCCGATCAAAAGACTTAGTTTGGTTTTTGAGCACCTGGTCAAAAGCTCAAAGGTTGTTAGATCTCCCTTGAAAATAGATCTTGTGGTGACAGGGTACCTGAGCAAAAACTTGTGGTTGTAGGGCACCTAATCAAAAACCTTTAGTGTATTCCTACCAGGGTCGTAGAAGAGTGGATGTACCCAAGTTTTAAGTGAACCACTATAAAATATGTGTCGTCTGGTTGCTCTATTTGTTATTTTTTGTGCTGTGATTTTCTGTGTTTTATTTCTTCCTATATACATATAGATATCACTTATTTTAATCTGCTATAAAAATTATTTGAAAGATTTTTAATACTCTATTCACCCCCCCCCTCTAGATTTAGTGTGATCTATCCCTTCACTTTCAATTAGTATCCGAGGTGGGTTATTTGGTTTCACAGGCTAACACCTGAACCAAAAGATCTTTGATATATCCCATTTACTTTAGTCTGTCTTTTATATCATGGCACAAAATAAGGAGTATTCAAGCACAAGACCTCTAGTGTGAAATCTGAATAAGTTTGCACTTTGGAAGGCAAGGATTAGACTTTATATGAATTCCATTGATGAAGACATATATAATTCTATTTTGACAGGTCCCCCACTGCCAATGATAATTACATCAGATACAACTACAGTTCCACCACCTGAGTGTACTGATGCTCAGAAGAAAGCTAAGGTTGTTGATTCCAAGGCCATGAACATTCTAGCTCAAACTATGTCTGATCACATATTCCAGAAAGTCACTGAATGTACTTCAACAAAGGCCATTTGGGATTCCCTCAACCAAATGGTAGCAGGATCTGCTGATGAAAAGAAAGATAGGAGATCCCTTCTCATTTCACAATATGAGAATTTCAAGAAGGAAGAGTCAGAGTCAGTTGTAGATATATACAATAGACTCAACCTGATTATCAATGAGCTGAAGAACTTGGACAAGAACATCTCATTAACAAAAATTAATGATAAGATTCTTATGTGCTTCCCCAGCACATGGGATTCTAGAATCTGGCCAATCAAGGAGGCCAGAATCCTAAATGAGATTTCTACTGAGTTATTATTAGGTAAGCTCAAGTCTTATGAGCAGCTTATCAAAACCAGGGAAGCAGCTAAACAAAATACTTATACCTCAGGAAGGAAGGAGCAAAATATTGCCTTCAAGGCATCTGAGGAATCAGAAGCACTACCTGCCAATGAAGAGCTAATGAGTCTATTTGCTAAAAGATTCTAAAAAATGGCTAAACAGGACTTCAGAAGAAGGTCAACCAGAAATGAGGAAAAGCCAAGGTATGAAAAGACTCCTACTAAGGAAATTGTTTGCTATGGATGCGGGAAGCCAGGACACATTCTCCCAGAATGTCCAGAGGATCAAATGAAGGACACGAGAAAAGAAAAAGAGTCTAAGAAGCACTCCAGCAAGCCCTCCTCTAATAAATATAAGAATAAGAAGGAGAAGGGAATTGTTGCTGAAACCTGGAGTGACTCAGAAGAAGAAACTTCATCCAGTTCTAGTGAGGATAAAGAAGAGGCAAAAGCCAGAGAGATCTGCTTGATGGAAATTGATGCATCATGCATCCACTCAGAAGCTGAAGAATCAGCAACAGAATCTGAATCAGAAGAGGACCAGGTAATAACATCTTTTGATTTCACTTCTGATCAATTTAAAACAGAATTCAAACTCCTATACAATGATTTACTTAAATCTGAGAAGGAAATCAAACTTTTCAGAGAAAAATAAATTGGATATGACAATCTTTTTTCTTAAAACATCAAACTGAAAGATGAATTAGACTTAGCTTCTGAACAAATTATTTCATTAAAAACTAAATTAAATGAGGCTAAAGAATTTGAAGAATCCCTTAATGGGAGAAGTATCAAATTAATGAATATCACAAGCACAGTCAATGCCAGGCTTAATGGCAAACTGGGCTTGGGAGCTTCATCAAGTCAGCCTCCTCTTCTTATGAAAAACATTCTTTCTACCCCTGTTAAATTCATATCTGAAAAATAGCAAAGAAAAATAGAAGATAATAACCAACAAATTGAAGTGTTCAAAAAACCTAAACAAAAGAAAAAGAAATTTTTTAATAAAAATAATGTTCAACATTTTTCGTCGAACCAAGATCTACGAAATGTATTTGGTTTGTCGAACTCAGATCGACGAACTATGAACGCAGATTTTTTATATAACTATTCTTCTAACTGCGATCGACAAAATCAATAAGGTTCGTCGAACCGCGATCGACGAAATTGGGGCACAGAAAATGAATATTTTCATTCTCTGAGCGGAGTTCAACGAACTTATCCCTATTCGTCGAATGCAGATCAACAAACTTACTGCAATTTGTCGAACCCAAAAAATTATAACAAAAACCTAAATTATTTTAGAAATTTTAATCAACCTAGATCTTTTATTAATCCCATTACCCAGTGGATAATTCCACCTAGAAGATTTCACCCCTTAGGATATAAAGACCAACCAGAATTCTCTTTCATTTCCAGTTATAAATTTTAGAAGAATCAAGGACCCAAGGTTATCTTGGTCAAGAACACCTAATCTATTTTCATGCAGGTGATGGACTATCCTACCACAGAGCAACATTGGTACTTGGATAGTGGGTGTTCAAAACATATGACATGAAGTAAGGGAAATCTAACTGATTACAAGTCAAAGCTTGGACAAAAGGTGATCTTTGGAGACTCCAATTATGGCCAAATAAAAGGATATGGGAATGTCAAAGTTGGAGCTGTCACCTTCAGGAAGGTAGCCTATGTGAGTGGTCTCAAGCATAACCTGATATCCATAAGCCAATTATGTGATGACAGTTATCAGGTATCATTTAATCAATCTTGTTGTATTATTTCTTCTGATAATAACAAAATTTTTTTAACTGGACTTAGAGAAGGCAATATATATGCAGTAAATTTTAAGTTTGCTATTTCAGAAATTTGTTTATTTAATCAGATTAATAATACTAATGACTTATGACATAAAAGACTAGGATATATAAATTTAAGAAATATTGTTAAACTATCTAGGGAAAACCTTGTTAAAGGATTGCCTTCTGGCCCCTACAAGAAGGAAAGTCTCAGCAGGGCTTGTCAATTAGGCAAGCAAACTAAAAATAGTTTTAAATCAATTAATAAGAGTGATTCACCCAGAATCTTGTATTTGCTACACATGGATCTTTTTGGACCCATTGCTGTACAAAGTTTGGGAGGGAAATCTTATACTCTAGGTATTTTAGATGACTTATCTAGATTCACTTTGGTGTTCTTTCTGAGAAACAAGTCAGATAACTTTCAAGTTCTTACAGACTTTCTTAGGAGTATAAAAATTGAGTACTCTACTCCAGTTACATTGATCAAAATTGATCATGGTACTGAGTTTGAATCTCTTCTTATGCAAGAATTCTATGAGAAAGAAGGTATCTCATTGCTTCTCTACTCCTAGAACTCCTCAATAAAATGGGGTAGTAGAAAGGAAAAAAATAGAACCCTTATTGAAGCTGCAAGGACATTGCTTGCATATGCATACTTGCCCCTATCCTTTTGGGAAGAGGTTGTAAGCACAACAAATTATGTTCTGAATAGAAGTTTAATACATAAACTTAAGGGAAGACTTCATATGAATTGCTTAAAGGGAAGCAACATAAAATATATTATTTTAGAGTATTTGGTTGTAGATGTTTTATTCACAATAATAATAAGAAACATCTTAGAAAGTTTGAAGTCAAAGCTGTAGAGGGAATTTTTCTTGGATATTCCCAAATCAGCAAGGCTTATAGGGTATTTAACAAATCAACCATAAAAATGGAAGAGTCTGTACATATAACTTTGATGAAGCTAATATATGTTATAAGGAAAAGGATTCTTCTACCAGAGATACATTGCAGGTACCCCTTCTATATGAGAAAATGGATGACTTAAACCTCACCCAATAGGTTACATTGCATCCTTCTCCACAGATTGATGAAGAGAGTGAAGAAAAAATTGTTGGAATAGTTGAACCAACAACAGCTAACAAAATTCCATAAGAGGAATTCATTCCCCAAGCTGTTGATGAACCAACTCCTCCTACTGATCTTGTCACACTTAGAGATCATCACATATCTCAAGTGATTGGAGACATATCAGTTGGTGTGCAAATAAGACATAACCTCAACCAAGATTTGATGCATGCTTGCTTCATATCTCAGATTGAACATCAATCCAAAAAATATGTAGAGCAAGATCCCCACTGGATTATTGCAATGCAAGAGGAGCTCAATCAATTTGAGAGATACAGAGTTTGGGATTTAGTTCCAAGACCCAAAGACTACCCAGTCATTGGAACTTAATGGTTTTTTAGGAATAAGTTAGATGCTCAATGATCACTACTAGAAAAATGGTTTTTAGCCATGATTTTTTTTTGCCACGGGGGAAAACCGTGGCTAATACTAAAGTATTAGCCACGGTTCCTATTTCGTGGCTAATAAGCTAGTATTAGCCACGAATGACTAATCTGTGGTAAATAACCCGACTTTTTGCCACGGTTTGCCTGTTTCGTGGTTAATAATCTAGTATTAGCCACGGAAGCCTAATTTGTGGCAAAAGGTCGGGTTTTTTTAGTCCCACACCGCCAACAAAAAGCTCGATTTGGGCTTTATATAACCCATTCAAAATTATTGTTTGAAATAAATCGACGCGGCGGCGGCGGTCGGGCCACAGCGGTGGCGTCCGGGCGGGCAGCGGCGATGGCCGGCCGGGCGGGGGCGGAGGCGGCCGAATATTTTTTATGTTAGGTTTATTACAGACCCTTTAGCCGCGACAATTGAACTGTGGCGAATGAGAAACTTTTAGCCACGACAATTGAACCGTGGCTAATAACTTATTAACCACGGATTCAACGTGGCTAATACTATTAGCCACGCTCGTATTGCCCACGCCCATTTGCCGTGGATAGGCCATGGCTAATAGTTATTAGCCACGGTTTTGGACTTTTAGCCACGGAAATCTGCCGTGGATAAAAGTCTGTTTTCTAGTAGTGGATCAATTGTAAGGAACAAAGCAAGATTGGTAGCTCAAGGCTATTCACAAGAGGAAGGAATTGATTATTACCAGACCTTTGCCCCTGTTGCAATGCTTGAGGCTATCAGAATATTTCTTGTATATGTAGCATACAAGAAATTCAAGGTCTACCAAATGGATGTCAAAAGTGCATTCCTTAATGGTGAATTCAAAGAGAAAGTTTATATAGAGTAACCACTAGGTTTTATCTCTTCAACTCATCCCACTTTTGTTTTTAAGTTGCATAAAGCTCTCTATGGTTTAAAACAAGCTCCAAAAGCTTGGTACAAGACCCTAACTAGCTTTCTTTTAGAGCATAAGTTCACTAGGGGCATTGTAGATAGGACTTTGTTTATTAGGCATCATAAAAATAAAATTTTGCTAGTACAAATATATGTAGATGACATTATATTTGGCCCTACTGATTCCAAACTATGTAAAAGGTTTTCTGACCTGATGTAGTCCAAGTTTGAAATGAGTAGCATGGGTGAGCTTTCCTACTTCCTTGGTCTTCAAGTGAAGCAATCCCCTGATGGCATTTTCATCTCCCAATCTAAATATGCTAAGGAGATAATTAAGAGATTTGAGATGTCTGATGCCTCAGCTATGAAAACACCCATTGCTTCCAATACTGTGATTGATTCTGATGAACAGGGCAAGCCAGTTGATCAGAAAACATATAGGGCTATTATTGGGTCATTATTGTATCTCACAGCTAGTAGGCCAGATATAATATTTATTACATGTCTTTGTGCTAGGTTCCAAGTGAACCCTAAAGAATCTCATCTTATTTTACTTAAAAGAATTTTGAGATATATAAAGGGTTGTCCAAATCTAGGACTCTGGTATCCAACTGAGTCAGAATTTGAATTAACTGGATTCTCAGATGCTGACTTTGCTGGATGTAGAGTTGACAGTAAAAGCACATCAGGAACATGCTAGTTCCTTGGTGATAGGCTTGTGTCTTTGTTTTGAAAGAAACAGACATTTGTGTCAACTTAAATTTCTAAAGCTGAATATATAGCAGCTGACAGTTATTGTTCACAAATTTTATGGATTCAAAACAACCTCCTGGATTATGGTTTCAATCTAAATAATTCAACTATATTTTGTAATAGTACCAGTGAAATTTCCATTACACAAAATCTAGTGCATCATAGTAGGACCAATCATATAAAAATTAGACATCATTTCATTAGAGATTGTGTGAATAAAAATAAAATTAACCTTGTCTTTATCTCTACTGATTTACAAAGAGCAGACATCTTCACTAAGCCTTTAGATGAGAAGAAACATTTATTCTTCCTAAATCAGCTTGGCATGATAAATGGGGAAGGCATGATTTAATTTTTGTTCTGAGTTCAACGATTAGGACACAGTTTTTCGAACGGAGATCGATGATTTGTGAACTCTTCGTAAAGAGTTCGTCGAACTGAGAACGACAATCTCTTATTTGAGAAACTTTTCGTCGAACGGAGATCGATAAATTTATTTCAGAAAATATTTCTTCGAATGGAGAACGACGATATGTTTTCTCTTCTTCCAGCTTAGATCGACGATCTTATTTTATATTTTGATAATTTCATCGAACTGAGCTCGGAGTTTGTGTTTCTCGTTGGACGGAGTTCGACTTTTCGTCTTTTGAAAACTTATATCTAGGTTTTAATCGAACTCAATCTCATGCTTTCTTGTTCCCTTGCACTTGAGGACTCTCTCATTTTTGGAGGAAAATAATGGCGATTGTTGAAGTTGGTGACCGGGCGGTCTGGCGGCCTGTCTTGGCGGATTGAAGACCGCGTGGTCTGGCGGTTTCCCTTCCGCGGTTTGGTTGCTGTGCTGTTGCTATCTGGAGTCTGAGCGGTCTAGCGGTTTGTCTCTAGAGGATTGGATACCGGGCGGTCTAGCGGTCTCCCATGGCGATCTCTCCTTCCTCTCTGGTTGTTGCTGAGCAGTTAGCCCTTCCGTCTAACCGCGCGGCTTGTGCGGGTTGTTTCTGTATAGACCACTTAGTCCTGTAATTTTTTAGTCTCACATCTCTTATTTGTATTCTCTCTTCTCTCTTCCATTCTATAAAAGGGAGGCCATACCTTTGTAATAGATAACTTTTTCAGATAATAAAATTTCAGTTATACCTCTTCCGGTTTGTTTTTTGTTCGTTTCTTACATGGTATCTGTTGGAACCCTAGTTTGGATTTGGGTAAGGATCACTATTATGGTTTATTAGATTGACCCAAAATATATATTCATGGGTCATAGGATTCTCCAGGTATGCCTCAAAAGTATTTCAAAAGAAGTGAAGGCAAAATTCTTTGAACGAAGAATTCTCTGAACGTAGATTCTCTAAATGAAGAATGCAGTATTCTCTGAACGCAGAATTCTTTGAACGAAGAATTCTTTGAACACAGATTCTCTGAACGAAGAATGCAGAATTATCTGAACAAAGAATTCTCAGAACGCAGATTCTCTGAACGAAGAATGCAGAATTATCTGAACGCAGAATTCTCTGAATGAAGAATTCTCTGAAAGCAGATTCTCTGATTGAAGAACGAATAATTCTCTGAATGTAGATTCTCTGAACGAAGAACGCAGAATGCAGAATTCTCTGAACGCAGAATGCAGAATTCTCTGAACGCAGAATGCATAATGAAGAAGCTTTAAAATAAAGTTTGGCGATTTCCTGTGCAGTTTTTCAGACAGTTTTATTTACAGCTGACAGAATTTATTAAGGCTTAATTACATGCATTTATAGCTATCAAAATTAATGCTATATATTCTTCAGAATATAGCCGTTTGGAGGCTGCATTAATTATGAATTAAATCAGAGATTAAATGTCAATTGATTCCCAAAGAAATTACCATTCTCGGGAAAAGGCTTCAACCATTTCAAGACAAGAATTCAAATGTTTGAATTAGTCCAAGGGATATATATATATGATATACAGAAGATTACAAAAAAGGAAGCATAGATTGAAAGAAAAATATATAGATCAACTTTATCTTCTTCATCTGCTCCAAGGCTTTCAAGAGACAAGAAATACATATCAGTCTAGAAGCCTGCTACAGAGCAACATCAAAGCTAAAGGCCTACTCACCCTTAGCAAAGCTTCCACTTCTGAACCATTCAAGATCTCAGGGGGAGCTTTGACAACATCACATAATCCACATAGTCTTCTCATTTTGACTTGAGAAACGAAGACTTCCATCAATCTCTCATCCCTACCTCTGTAAAAAGGGTTCTTTACTCCCTTCAAAAGTGATTCTGGTTGCAAGTCTCCTAACCAAAAGACTTGAGGTTTGGGTTTTTGAGCACCTGATCAAAAGCTTAATGGTGGCAGTCACCTGATCAATACCTATAGTGGATTCCTACCAAGGGTGGTAGAAGAGTGGATGTACCCAGGTTGGGGAACCACTATAAATTTCCTTGTGTCATCTGGATTGCTTGTTTTCTTTCTTTTTATTTGTATCGTGACTTTTTATTTCTTAATTCTAATTTAGAATAAATTAAGATCTATCCATTTCTTTCAATTGGTATCAGAGGGGGTTCCTTTGGTTGTACAGGCTAATACCTGAACCAAAACGATCTGATAGATCTTATTTTTCTTAAGAGTTTTTCATGGCACAAAATGAAGAATGTTCAAGCACTGGACCTCCTAAGTGCAATTTGGATAAGCTTGCACTATGGAAGGCAAGGATTAGGCTTTTTATGAACTCTATTGATGAAGCCATTTTCAATTCTATTTTGACAGGTCCTTATCAAACATTGGAAACAACAGGCATGAATGTTGTTCCATCACCTCAATGGACAGAAGCCCAAAAATTGCTAAAGATTGCTAATGCAAGAGCAATGGACATCCTTGCTCGATCAATGTCTGGTTACATTTTTGAAGGAGTTGCTGAATGTACTTCAGCAAAAGACATCTGGGAATCCCTCACAGTAATGGTTGCTGGATCAGTAAAAGAAAAAACATTAAATGCTGAATCTTGGAGTGACACTGAAGCTTCATCCTGTGCAATTGAAGATGAAGAAGAGTGAAGAGCAAGAGAGCTTTGCCTAATGGCAATAAATGCTTCATGTAGTAGGCATGATGAAGAATCAGTCTCTGATGAAGAATCAGAATGTGAATCAGAAGAGGATCAGGTTATCTCTTCCCTTGATTTTGACAACATAACTGAATTTTTATCAAAACAAATTAAAAATTTTCAGAAAATTTATGTTCAACATAGTTTGTCGAACGGAGCTCGACGAAAACTACAGTCTTCATCAAACTCAGGTCGACGATCTCTAAACAGAGATATCTAGTCAGAAAATCTTGATCGATGAAATAAATACCCTTTGTCGAATCGAGAATGACGAAAGTCGAACTCAGATCGACGAAAATATTTTTCGTCGAACTCAGAATTTCAAAACAAAAATTTTTATTCTTTTATTTCAAATTATTATTGTGAAAGAAAAATAGGACCCAAGGTAACCTTGGTCCAGAACTACTAACCTCACTTTTCAGGAAATACAGAGGATACAACAGTAGTTGTATAGGGGAGATTGTCTATTTTATTTATAAAGAAAATTGCTTATTAGGATTCTCCAGTAGCTTTTTGTTTCATGTATTTTATTTCTCAAAGTACCCTTGTACATCTACTGAAAAACTTTTAATTAAGGCAGATTATTTTTGCTTTGTGTTTTATTTTATGTGAATAGTATCCTCACCCAAATAGGAGAAGATTGTTGGAACCCTAGTTTGGGTTTGGGTAAGGATCACTATTAGGGTTTATTAGATTGACCCAAAATGTATAGTCATGGGTCATAGGATTCTCCAGGTATACCTCAAAAGTATTTCAGAAGAAGTGAAGGCAGAATTCTTTGAACGAAGAATTCTCTGAACGCAGATTCTTTAAACGAAGAATGCAAAATTCTCTGAACGCAGAATTCTTTGAACGAAGAATTCTCTGAACGCAGATTCTCTGAACGAAGAATGTAGAATTCTCTGAACGCAGAATTATCTAAACGAAGAAATCTCTAAACGCAGATTCTCTGAACGAAGAATGCAGAATTCTCTAAACGAAGATTTCTCGGAACGAAGAATTCTCTGAACGCAGATTCTCTAAATGAAGAACGAAGAATTCTCTGAATGCAGATTCTCTGAACGAAGAACGCAGAATGCAGAATTCTCTGAACGTAGAATGCAGAATTCTCTAATGCAGAATGCAGAATGAAGAAGCTTTAAAATAAAGTTTGGCGATTTCCTGTGCAGTTTTTAAGACAGTTTTAATTACAGCAGACAAAATTTATTAAGTCTTAATTGCAGGCATTTATAGCTATCAGAATTAATGCTATATATTCTTAAGAATATAGCCGTTTATAGGCTGCATTAATTATGAATTAAATCAGAGATTAAATGCCAATTGATTCTCAAAGAAATTACCATTCTCGGGAATAGGCTTCAGCTATTTCAAGACAAGAATTCAAAATTTTGAATTAGTCAAAGGGATATATATATATATGATATACAGAAGATTGCAAAAAAGGAAGCAGAGATTGAAAGAAAAATATACAGATACAACTTCATCTTCTTCATCTGCTCCAAGGCTTTGAAGAGACAAGAAATACATATCAGTCTAGATGTAACGTCCCAATTCGCGCTAAGCCCCCTCGCACGAGTTCTGAGTAAAGAGACTTGACTCGGGCTCGGGGCGCACTGGCAAAAGGTGTCAAGTGTGTTGAACGGAGTGATGGGTTGAGTGATATCCGATGAATTCATCGAGAATACCCGGCTATACTCACCGATCATCGAGTATCGTTGACTGATACTCAACGCTCTCAATGCCAGGATTTCTGATAAAATGGTTAAGGGAAAATCATAGGGAATCATTGTTGATACCCGACGAATTTGTCGAGAATGCCCGGCTATACTCACTGATTGTCGAGAATGATGACCGATCGTCGAGTATCGTTGACTGATACTCAACGCACTCAACGCCAAGATTTCTGATAAAATGGTTAAGGGAAAATCGTCGGGAATCATTATTGATACCCGACGAATTCGTCGAGAATACCCGGCTATACTCACCGATCATCGAGTATCGTTGACTGATACTCAACGCTCTCAACGCCAGGATTTTTGATAAAATGGTTAAGGGAAAGTCGTCGGGAATCATTGTTGATACCCGACGAATTCGTCGAGAATACCCGTCTATACTCGCCGATCGTCGAGAATGGAAGCTGATTCCCGCCGAATTTGACTTGTGCGTTTTTCCGCCCAGGCAGATTCGCTGGCTTGTACAGGCGGACTGAATCGAACTTCGGGATTCATGCTGGATGATCCCTTGGACCGGTCATTTCAAATAAGACCTAATTTTGGGTAGTCCAATTAGAGGTTGACACATGGCGAAGTGACATAACCCTAATGACCTAATATAAATAAGAAGAAAGTCGAACCCTTGCCATTTTGTTGATCGACCTTGCCATCATCGCGGACCTTGCGAAACCGACAGAGCCGAGGAAAACCGTCAGAGCTCCTTGAGGCGGCCTTCTCTCTCTCTCTCTCTCCTTCCTTTGCCGTGAAGAACAACTGCACCAAGAAAGAGATGCCGCAAAGAAGGATGACTAGATCCATGGCCGGGAATGATGGTACCGCTGGAATTGAGGTGAGCTTCCTCCCCTCTCCCTTGGTGCTAGATCTGTAGTGTTATTCTAGGAGAGATATCGACTCCATAGAGTCTTGATGGTGAGGAGAAGATTTCTTAGGGAAAGCCGTGCCTAGGTTGTTTTCTAGGCTTTAGTCTTCTTCAACCTCTTCATCCTTCAAAGTGGGATGAGAGAGTGATTCGTGGAGAAGTACGGCTTTGTGAGGGTGAATAAGGGTGGATGATTTTCTAGAGGAGTTTTTGGTAGATCGGTGTAAGGAGGAAGATGAACGGATGCCGTTCATCTCGCCTTAAGATGCGTGCAGAAATCTGATTTCTGCACGCAGCGATCTTCGTGGCCAATTTCGGGGGTGTTCCGGCCAGATCTGGTCTTTCAAATAAACACGAAAGTTGTAGCCCTTGAAATTATCTTTCCAACGAGTGGTTACATGCACTCGTCGGATTTCTATAGCAACGAAAATCCTTGGTCGAAGTTGCTGCCCGGATTAATGCTGCACCTAAATTCTGGGCTGTGTAATGTGGAATTCGGTTTGGTGGAATTTAATGTTGCGATCCGACTTGAGGTTTGGGTGAATTCTTTTTACATGATTATCATTGTGAAATGATAAGTTGATGTTATAAATCTGAATCCGTAAAACGAGTTGTGGACAAACTTAATTTAAGGAAAAAGCCTGATGTAAATTGGTAGATGTATTTTGATGTCTATTATCTATATCATGTTGAATCCATTTGAGAGGGCATATAAATGATTTAACTATGGCCACAATGTATGCTGAATGGATAGAAGGGAATTAGTAATCTAATGCTTAGAGTGTCGTCTCCCTACGGGTAGCATTGTGGAAGTTAACAAGTGCGATGTTGACCGTCACTAGTTGGAATGAGGTTGAGATGAGTAAAGTGGGACGGTTGGGCTTGGTCCTCGGTGTTCACGTCCCAAGGCTCCTTCCGTATTTGATGGATGGTTGGGCTTGGTCCTCGGTGTTCACGTCCCGAGGCTCCTTCCATGCCACGATAATGTGGAATTGCATGTGGTGTGAGTCGACACGCGGTGTCGTAATCCCAGGTTAGGGATAGTGTGGCAGGTCTACGGGCTCGCCAATCATCACACCGATGGGAGTTGACAGTTAGACCTTGGGCGGTTGGGCTTGGTCCTCGGTGTTCACGTCCAGAGGCTCCTTCTGTGCCAAGTGAACGGTTGGGCTTGGTCCTCGTGCTCATTTCCAGGGCTCCTTCCGTATCATACCTTAGGATAGTTCGGGGCTATGATCTTGGTGCACATTTACCCAGGAGAACCCGCTGAGCCGTAGTACGCATGTGAGCTCCGCTGTTGTGTTCTTAGCGTTGAGGCGTACGGAGGCCTAGGACAGGTAGTGTGGAGACCAGCCTAGTAGTGGAGATGCCTGCTCTACTGTCACCGTTTGGCCACGGCAGATGACGCCTGAGAGGTTAGTTACCTGCTCGAATAGTGGGAACTATGAGTCTGTGTCGACATAGCGATTGCATGTGCTTGATCATGGGTGTGTCATTGCATTGCATACATAGCATTGCACTTCATTACATACACAAGACCCTCATCATATAAGTTTGTATGGGCACTCCTATACGATGAGTTACTTACTGCTGAACGACCCTCAACTTATATGCTTGTATGGGCATCCATATAAGTTGAGTTACTTATTGTTATAACATTATACTCTCTTGCTGCTGTAGATGGTAGAATTGTAGATTAAGAGGTTGTTCATTTATACACTACTTATATTGCTACTTATGACATGTATACTTACTTCACCTGCTTGTACTACTGTTATATATATATTGTACCTGTTCCTTTCTCCGACCGGTGCCGAGGAGTCGCCGGGGAGCGGATGTGAAGCCACTTAGTCTTTATGACTAACGTTTGCTACGTCTTCCTTTTTAGGAGGAAACCCCATAGGTGGAGCATCAGGTCTTGCAGCTGGACAGCCAGGCCAGGACGACAGGGCCTGAGGGGACGGTACCGTCACTACCGTCGGTTACAGATGTGAGTGAGAGAGATTTTGTTGTAGCCCTTCAGGGCAATTCTATTTACGTACTCTGATTATGTAGAAGCTTGTTTAGCTTCTCTTTTGCTATACATATGGACTTATGCTTAGTGAGGATTGACTTCTTTATATTATTATGGTTGGGTTGTCATTTATATGTTGATATTGGTTGTAGCTGGCAAGATAGGCGTCTTGTGGTACAGGCTGGCCCGAGTGCTAGTGTTACTGCAAGGTGGCTGTTCTGGGCATAAGACCCATCTCGTGCCGTGTTTTGTGTTCCGGGAGGGGGGTCTTACAAATGGTATCAGAGGGAGGGTTTGATCCTCCGACTTGTGGGTTATGGGCCCACCACACTTCCGCTATGATCCTCCAAGGAGAAAGTCACTTAACAATGGTGCCACCCCCGTTTGATTAGTCAGTTTGGGGACAAACTGACTTAGCGGAAGCAGTGGTGTGCCCATATTTAATTCACACTAAGTTTGTCCATCTTTGACCTTAGATTAGCCAACCTAACCTTAGGTTTGTACCCTATGTGTAGATCCCAGTACATGCTGAGCCAGTGAGGGGCACCCCACCCCATCCGTACCTATACAATTCCAACAATCAGAGCTGGGGCAGACGCTCACAGCTATTTTGGATGCCTTTAGGTCCCAATCTCAGCAGGCACCTGTACAACAACAGGGTCCGGGATCTAGTTGGTTAAGCATTTTCCGAGCTCTCTCCCCTCTTGCTTATATTGGGACAGAGTTGGCGGTGCGTATGGAAGAGTGGCTCGGCACTATACAAGAGTTGTTGGCAGGAATAAAATGCCCAAACAACATGACGGTGACCCTTGTGGTGACACTCTTTAAGCTGCACGCCAAAAGGTGGTGGAAGTCCCTCATGGGCTCCACTTTTCATGGAAGAGTGTACACGGACATTAGTTGGAGCGAATTCTCTGAAGCCTTCTTAGAGCATTTCATCCCCTCGGCCGCTCGGGACGATCTTGAAGAGAGATTTTTGCAACTAAAGCAAGGGTCCAAGTCGGTGACAGAGTACCAACGGGAGTTTCAGCACTTGGCTAGATTCGCTGACTCCTATGAGTTGGATGATAGAGGGTACGCTAAAAGATTCTACAAAGGCTTGCGAGATACCCTAAGGCAAGCCCTTTTGTTTATAGCAGACTCTAGTCTGGCGGAGATTATCGATATGGCGAAGAGATTGGAAGCGGACCACTTGGGAAGTGGTAAGAGGCCAGCGGAGGGCGTGATGGAAGCCGGCACCAGCAACAAAAGGAGATTTGACAATAGAAGAGGAAGAGGATATCGGAGAGGTGGCAGGTGTTTCCCCCAAAATTTTAGAGAGGAGCGCCCGATTCCGCAACCGCCAGCATTACCTCCACCTCAAATATTTCAGCAACACGGTGGAAGGCAGGAACGGGTGTGCTTTGAATGCAACCAACCAGGCCATATTCGACGCTACTGTCCGCAACTGTTTGGAGATGCGCCTTTTGCTTTCCCTCCAGCAGCCCCTCGGGAGCGAGGGTATGTGCGTGGTCGAGGACGTGGACCACGAGGAAGAAACCTCGGACCCGCTCGGGATCAGATGTATGCCTTGGATATGACTCAAGAGCGGAATCCTCAGGAGATGATTACAGGTACGATTTGAATTAGCCATTTTGCGTCCATTAATATCCTTTAGTGGCTTAAGATATACTAGACGTCTAGCTTGAGTATTATTAATGACACTTAGGCACTGTGATGGTCGGCGGGAAACCGGCTTATACGTTATTTGACACCGGTGCCTCACATTCTTTCGTGTCTGAAGACTTCATCAAGGATATACACGGAGTGCAATATTTCACTGGTATTACTCGAAGAGTACGCCTCCCAGACGGATCTGTGATGACGGCAACCGCGAAGTGTGAGTTGGAGATAATAATTGGGGGAAAGATCTTTGATACCCCCGCCATAATTTTTAGAATACCAGAATTCGACCTAGTTCTGGGCATGGCATGGCTGGATTGGCACCATGCAAGAATCGATTGTGTGGAGAAGCAAATCCATTTGAGACATGGAGACACTGATGTAATCTTCCAAGGTATAAATTTCGCACCACGATTATTGTTATCCTCAATCCAGACCTTGAAAGCTTATATGAGAGGGGATGAAGTCTACATGATATGTTTCGAACTAAAGGAGGTGAGGGTAGATGTGAAGGATGTACGGGTAGCACGGTATTTCCCTGAGGTATTTCTTGAGAAATTACCAGGGTTACCCCCACATAGTGAAGTGGATTTTCAGATTAAACTTGTATCAGGAGCTAAGCCTATTTCCAGGACCCCTTATCGAATGGCCCCAAAAGAACTCGCAGAGTTTAGATTTCAACTGCAGGAGTTGGTAGAATCAGGGTTTGTGTGCCCCAGCTCATCACCTTGGGGAGCCCCTATTCTATTCGTTAAGAAGAAAGATGGAACCCTGCGTTTACGTATAGACTATCGGAAGCTCAACCGACTTACGGTACGGAACACCTATCCATTACCTCGGATCGATGAGTTGTTCGATCAACTGGTGGGAGCGCATTGGTTCTCCAAGCTGGATTTATGCTCGGGGTATTATCAATTGAGAATACAAGAAGACGATATCTAGAAAATTGCTTTCAACTCAAGGTACGGCTTATATGAGTTTACGGTAATGTCGTTTGGGCTCACAAATACCCCATCAGCTTTCATGAGCTTGATGAATAAATTGTTTGAGGCCTATTTAGATGTCTTCGTCATTGTGTTTATTGACGACATATTAGTCTACTCTAAGACGGAGGAAGAGCATGCCGGGCATCTGGCCTTAGTTCTGGGAAAGTTAAAAGAGCACGCCCTGTTCGCCAAGTTTAGCAAGTGTGAATTCTTGCTTAGGGAAGTGGCTTTCTTGGGTCATGTACTCAGTGGGGATGGACTAGCTATGGATCCGGCCAAGGTGTGTGCCGTGAAGGAGTGGTCTCCCTTGAAGTCAGCGGCCGATGTGAGGAATTTTCTTGGACTTGCCGGATACTACCGCAAGTTCGTAAAAGGATTCTCCAAGATTGCCCTCCCGCTTACTTCTTTGACAAAGAAAGGTGTGACATTTGAGTGGACACCCCAATGTGAAGCGACATTTCAGGAATTGAAGGATAGACTTACCTCCGCCCCCATCCTTGTCCTGTCGTCTGGGAAGGAAGGATTTCAAGTTTACACGGACACGTCTTATCAAGGGTTGGGAGCGGTGTTGATGCATCACGGGCACGTGATTGCTTATGCTTCAAGACAATTGAAGAAGCATGAAATCAATTACCCGGTGCATGATTTGGAGCTAGGAGCACTGGTGTTCGCCTTGAAGGTATGGAGGCATTATCTATACGGCGTCCACTGCGAAATCTTCTCGGATCATAAAAACTTGAAGTACGTTTATACCCATAAGGAGTTGAAATTAAGACAACGGCGGTGGTTAGAGTTTCTATGCGATTATGAGTTCATCTTGAACTACCACCCCGGAAAAGCAAACCTTGTAGCCGATGCGTTGAGCAGGAAAGTACCCGGCTTGAGCCCAGAGTCTCGGTTGATGAGCATGGAGTTGGCGCGGATGATTGAGGAGATGGATATTACATTGATATTTAAGGCTCCTTCGGCAGAATATACGGAGTACTTGTCCAGCATGAGCATGGTTTCTGATATCCGAGACCGAATCCGAGTGGATCAAGGATTGGATGCGGCTCTGGCCCCGGCACTCAAGTTGATCAAAGACGGGGCTACCGACGAGTACACACTAAAGGATGGCCTCGTTTACTTTCTCGGCCTGCTCTACATTCCCAAAGGCGGTAAAATCCGGGAGGATATCTTGAGAGAGGCACATTGCTCTCAATATTCAGTGCACCCGGGAATTTCAAAGATATACGCCGGCTTACGGAAGACGATGTGTTGGCCAGGAATAAAGAAGGATGTCTGATACTTTGTCACGCATTGTGAAGCCTGCCAAAGAGTGAAGGCGGAGTGTAGGAGTCCCGGTGGCCTGTTGCAGTCGTTGCCAATCCCCAAGTGGAAGTTCGAGGATATTTCCATGGAATTCGTACATGGGCTACCTCGCTCCCGCTCAAGAAATGATTCAGTCTGGGTGATCGTTGATCGCCTAACGAAAGTTGCCTGGTTCATTCCTATGAAGAAGGAGGCTCATTTGGATGTCTTAGTACGCCTTTTCATGGAGTAGTTTGTACTGTATCACGGCGTACCTAAGACGATAGTTTCAGACCGTGATGGTCGCTTTACCTCCATGGAGTGGAAGGCGGTATAGGCGTATTTGGGCTCGCGCCTTACCTTCAGCACCGCACTTCATCCTCAGATGGACGGGCAGTCTGAATGGACCATCCAAACACTGGAGGATCTGTTAAGGTTGTGTGTGATAGATAGGGGAGATCCGTGGGAAAGACTCTTTCCCTTAGTGGAATTCTCCTACAACAACAGCCATCAAGCTAGCATTGGCATGGCACCCCATGAAGCCCTATATGGAAGGAGGTGTAGAACCCCCTTGTCTTGGGTGCAAGACGAAGACCCGAAGGCATTGGGAATTGAGTATATCGACAATACTGATGCGGTAGTCAGATTGATACGGGATCACATGCTTGAGGCTCAGAGTCGGCAAGCAAAGTATTATAATGCGAAACTCCGGATGGTAGAGTTTCAAGTGGGTGATAAAGTGTTCCTGAAAATCCGGCTGATGCATGGAGTCTCACGGGTGTGGGGAGTGAAGAAGCTCAGCCCACGATATGTTGGGCCCTATGTCATATTGGAAAGTGTTGGAACACCCTATTACTAATTTGGGAAAGGATCACTATGTTTTTAGGAAATTGGTTTGACCTAGTTGTATAGTTAAAAAGGTAAAATTAGAATGAGTCTAAGGGTTAGAACTTAGGTTTAAAGCTGCCCCCAAGACCATTCAAAGATCAGGATTCAGTGTTGAGACAAAGACAATTTTCGTCGAGCAGAGAGAAGAAATCAGTGAAGATTAAGAGGATACATATTGTAGAAAAGGATTCAACACATCAACCTATCCAGCAGAGAGAAGAAATCAGTGAAGATGAAGAGGATACTCAACATCTTGGTGTTCAACATCTTGGAGAAAACCATCTTGAAGAGCCAGTTGTTGTTCCACAAGAGGAAACACCAACACAGGGTTGTGAACAATCAACACCCCCTGTTGATTTAGTAACAACAAGAGATCACCCAATCTCCCAAGTGATTGGAGACATCTCAGCTGTTGTGCAAACCAGAAATCAGGTCAACCAGAACCTGATGCATACTTGCTTTCTATCTCAAGTTGAACCTCAATCCATTCAAGATGCAGAACAAGATCCACACTAGATCATTGCTATGCAAGAGGAACTACATCAATTTGAGAGAATCAAGTTTGGGAACTAGTGCCAAGGCCTAAGGATCACTCAATTGTTGGAATAAAGTGGGTGTTAAAAAACAAGTTGGATGATCAAGGAGTTATTGTAAGGAACACGGTAAGGCTAGTTGCTCAAGGTTATTCTCAAGAAGAAGGAATAGACTATGACCAGACCTTTGCACCAGTTGCAAGATTAGAGGCCATAAGAATATTCCTAGCTTATGCAGCTCACAAAGGTTTGAAGGTCTACCAAATGGATGTGAAGAGTGCATTTTTCAATGGAGACATCAAAGATGAAGTCTATGTTAGACAACCTCCAGGTTTTATCTCGTCAACTTATCCTGACCATGTTTTCAAATTACATAAAGCATTATATGGCCTCAAGCAAGCTCCTAGAGCATGGTATGAGACCTTAGCATGCTTTCTTCTAAAAAATTATTTTATAAGGGGTAGAGTAGACCAAACTCTTTTTATTAGAACCCATAAGTCCCATACCCTACTAGTACAAATATATGTAGATGATATTATCTTTGGTTCTACTGATTCAAATTTATGCAAAAAGTTTTCCAACCTGATGCACTTTAAATTTGAAATGAGTAGCATGGGTGAGCTTTCCTTCTTTCTAGGATTGCAAGTCAAACAACATGCTGAAGGCATATTCATTTCTCAAACCAAGTATGCAAAAGAACTGGTTAAGAAATTTGGTATGTCTGAAGCATCTTGTATGAAAACCCCTATGCCTTCTAATGCTGTATTAGATGCTGATGAATATGGAAAACATGTTGATCAGACAACATATAGAGCAATGATTGGCTCTCTATTGTACCTTACAGCTAGTAGACCTGATATAATGTTTGCTACATGTATATGTGCTAGATTCCAAGTAAACCCTAGAGAGTCACACCTAACATTAGTTAAGAGGATTCTTAGGTATGTGAAAAGTTGTCCAAATCTAGACCTCTGGTATCCAAAAGACTCAGGATTTGAATTAACTGGATTTTCAGATGCTGATTATACTGGATGTAGAGTAGACAGGAAAAGCACCAGTGGAACTTGTTAGTTCCTTGGCGACAGACTTGTCTCCTGGTTCTGTAAGAAACAGACATCTGTGTCCACTTCAACTACTGAAGCTGAATACATGGCAGCAAGCAATTATTGCTCACAGATTCTGTGGATTCAAAATCAGCTCCTAGACTATGGCTACAACTTAGAAGGGTCAAAAATATTTTGTGATAACACCAGTGCTATTTCTATAGCACAAAATCCAGTCCTCCATAGTAGGACAAAACACATAGAGATTAGGCATCACTTCTTAAGAGATAATGTTGAGAAGAATAAAATTGAAATTCAATATATCCCAACTGATTTGCAAAGGGGAGATATTTTCACCAAACCTTTGGATGAAAAGAAACATACCTTCTTCCTAAATCAGTTAGGAATGTAAGATGGAGGCAGCCTAAAATAAATCCCAAGATTTTGAAAATCGAAAAACAGACCAAGACTAGGCTAAAAACTTATTTCTTTTTGTGTTTGTAGGCTGTTTTCTGTCTCTGAACTGCGCTCGACATTTTCCCCAAAAATCGTCGAACGCAGATCGACGTTTCCCAAAATCATTGACCAGAGTTCAGTGCCGTATGATAGCATTTAGCTATCCTTCTTTCTGTTAATCGATCGTCGAGCGGAGCTCGACGCTCTCCAATGTCGTCGAACGGAGATCGACGATATTGAAGTCTCTTTAGATTCCCCTAGCAGCCCCGATCGTCGAATGAAGTTCAACGATCCTTCCTTTTCGGCTTCGAACCCTAATATAAAAATCATTCTTTCGCCGTCATTCTTTGTTTGCGCATTCATACTCTCTGCAAACTTTTTCCTTCCCTCCAAACTCTACTGCACTTGGTTGTGTTTGTTACTTTTTGCAGGTATACAATGGCCGTGAATGTTGCCGCTCTCGCCAAGATGAAATTTGATACAGGATTTGATATAGATATGGATTCGTTTGACGGCATCGATCAGGTTTTCAAAGACATTCTAGAACTTTTCCGAGAACAACAGTTAGTGCATCTAATGTCCACCAGGATGAAGATTGTCGCAGATGAGATTAAGGAATGGGTATTTATAGCACATAATCTGGATCAGAATACCCTTATTGGTACTATTAGCGGGACTCAGGTATCATTATCACCTACTCTCCTGACTGAATTATTTCATTTGAGTACTGGAGATGATTCTATTGAACTTTCGGGAGAGGAATTTGCTTCAATGTTAGACAGAACGGGTCACTCTGCAGAAAACCCTAACAAATTATTGAAAAAGAACTTATCTATTGAATTTAGATTTCTTGCTGATGTTGTGGGGAAAGTGCTACTGGCAAAGCACTCAGCACATGATACCATATCCAGGTATCAGTTCTGTTTGATGGGAGCCCTAATGGATAAGAAACACTTGAACTGGGGAGAAATTTTCTTTAATTTGATAAAGAAGAAAATAAACAAAATTTTTGTGAACTTTGGGAGGATCTTAGGGGTATTCTTGCACTCCAGGTTCCCTGAACTGCTAGTATCAAATGGGATGCACATCAATGCATCAAAAAGGCTAACTTGTGCCCTGTTTGGGAAATGGGACAGGTAGATAATCAAGCCAACCAGGACTACCACTGCTTTAGGAACAAGGACTATTGCAGTCTCTTCCCCTCAGGCCCCTGCCCTCATTGAGGAATTGCCTGCCTCCACCTCTTCTCCTCCTTCTCCACCTACTATTGTTTCTACCTCCACCTCCACATCAACCATCTCCACATCCATCTCCTCCCCCATTACCATTTCATCACCAATTTCACCTCCAGCCACCTCAGAACAATTCCATCCACTCCACTACTATCCACCTCTTGACATTCCATCCTTCAACATTTTGGAAGATTCCTTCATGGATGCTTCCCCTTCCTCACCTGCTGAGCTTCCCTCTACCTCTTCATATCAACAACTCCTGCATGATATTCTTACCCAACCATCCTTCACACCATCCATCTCCACACCCATACCATCTATCTCCACCATCCCAATCTCTCAACCAACCATCCTACCATCCACAATACCATCTCCCGCAGTCCATCCATCACAAGCCCAAATCATTCCATCCTCCACCTCTACTCAAGTCACACTTGAGTAAGTGGATCTATCAGCTTTGGAAGATAAACTATATGGGATACTGGCCCCCAAGCTAGTTGACCTGCTAGAGACCTCCATGGCTCCACTCCTGAAATCAATAAAGGAGTTATCTGACAGGCTATACTCTCTCTCTTCTCCTCAAGCAATCCCTTCTATGGGGTTCCTTGATCCAGTTATCACTAAATTAAGGCAGGGGGAGATGCCCTATAAAGCTGAGGTAGTGCCTGCTGCTCCTGAGGAATTGCTGCTGCAAGAGATTTCTACTCCAGCTCCAGTACCAGTACTCACAGTGGAACTCAGGTCACTGCTGTCTGAATTTGATTTTCTTCACAGAAGCTGCTTACCAACTCAGGGAGTTGAAGACCTTACTAAGGCCATTGTGCATATTACTGTCTGTGATCCCAGCCTGATTATCTCTTATATCAGTTCTCTTAAGGCTGAGGAAGTTTCTGCTTGTGTTACTGCTATTTCTGCTGAAGTTGTTGAATCTACTGATATTGTTATGTTATATGCTGATGTTGCTGCTTCTGCTTCTGACAAGTCCAAACAACAAGAGGAGTACATCAAAAGGATTGATGATCTCTACGATAGACCCCAGAGCTCAGATAGTGACAAATTCAACACTGACTCTGATGATTCTGCTGGCACCATTGCCAAGAAAAGGAAATCAAGAAGCAAAGTAATGATGAGAGTCCCTCCTGCTAAAGCCAAAGATGTCAATGATATACCAAATTACATTTTGCGTGACAGTCAGATAACAGAGCCTTGGATGCAATACTCTAAGAATCAGCTAAAGGCTATGAAGAAAAGAAGAAAGCTTGACAAATATGAGAAAAGATCTTCTCAGTTTCCTCCTCCTCCTCCTCCTCCAGACTCAGGATCTGGTGGAGGCTCAGCTTTTCATTCATCTGCATCAAAGCACAGTTCCTCTCAATCTTCACAAAGATATCAACCTAGAGTACAATATCAAAGAGGCTATCATTCTAGAAGAGGTCAGTACAGAGGAAATCAGAGAGAGTACAAAACTTACTCCAGACAACAAAGGGAAGGACAAGGTCCTATTGATTCTACTCAAGGTCCTTTCCCTTACAAGCTTAGAGATACAGTTGTCACCAGGACTCCTACTGATTCAGAATCAATCAATAGATATGAACCTCAAGTCCCATTTGAAGATCCTGAAAACAACCCATTGTCATGGACTTCTAGAATGAAAGACCTTGCTGCACTAGATCAAATTAAAAAGGCCAAAGAGCAAGGCAAAGACATTTCCAACATTACAACCCTATCAGATCAAAGAAAGACAGAATTAGAGAGATATTCTTCAAGAAAATTCTTTAATCCAGAAGATTATATGAAGCTACATCCTGAGGCTGTAGTTCCAACACCTAGATCCCAAACCTCCTTAGGTGCAGATGATGACAAAAGATCAAAGAGAGAAGCCCTCAATCCTAACAGGGAAATTCTGTTTAAAAAGGGAAATGAGAAGAGGTGATTTCTGTAAGCTGAATAAACATCTATCTCTGAATATATGCTGATATTCTATTTGTGATCTGCAATGCTGCTATGTCATTGGTTGTTTAGCTTTTGCTTTGTCTGTATGCTTATTTATTTCCTATTTGTCTTGTAAATAGTAATCCTAACCCAAATAGGAGGAGATTGTTGGAACACCCTATTACTAATTTGGGCAAGGATCACTATGTTTTTAGGAAATTGGTTTGACCTAGTTGTATAGTTGAAAAGGTCAAATTAGAATGAGTCTAAGGGTTAGAACTTAGGTTTGAAGCTGCCCCCAAGACTATTCAAAGATCAGGATTCAGTGCTGAGACAAAGACAATTTTCGTCAAGCTCAGGTCGACGAAATAACGAACTCAGTTCGACGTTCTCTGAGCTCAATTCTGCAAGTCGTCGAACTCCGGTCGACGATCTTCGAGCTCAGATCGACGTTCTGTCTTCAGCTATTTTCCAAGTCGCTAAGCTCAGTTCGACGATCTTAGAGCTCAGTTCGACGATTTCTGTCTACTGTTTAAATCCATTCTCTGAGCTCAGTTCAATGATCGTAGAGCTCAGATCGACGATTTCTGTGAGAGATCGACGCTTTCAGAATTCAAATTCAAGAACAGTTATGGAATTCATTCAGATTTATTTCCTGCATTTATTGCAAAGGATTTTGTAGCCGTTTCAAGCAATCTGGAGCAAGTTTCAAGGAAGGCTAAAAGGAATGTTACTTAGGAATTTCCCCAGAGAGAGTTGTCAATGGTGGAAGTCATTTATGACTGAGTAACGACCATCTAAGTCAGAATCTGATATACTCCTACAGAATATGTTTTTCAATAAGAGATAACAGATCAATACAATAAGATTGACAAGAGATATACAGGATTATTAGATTGAGAAAAAGAGTTACAAAAGAGAGATCAAAATATACTCTAATCAAGAACTCATCTTCTGGAATATACAGATTCACTGAGTCAAAATCTTCAAGAACACAAGGAACTTTTCTGTGGAGGAGATCATCTGCTATTCTACTCCTCCAAATCCTCAAGTGTTCAAAAGCTTCAACATCAAGGACTCCAGACATCACACATTTAAGCATCTGCTGAAATCATCTTTTGTTGGAGATCTGAAGCAACTGAAGACCTATCACCCTTGCAAAGCTCACCTTCCTAAACCCTTACAGATCTCAGGGGGAGTTTTAGCAACATCTTCCACTTGTCTTCTCTCAGATTGTTGACAAAGAAGAACATCTTCAAACTACTTTCTTTTTCCTTTCCCTCCTGTAAAAGGGTTTATCAAAACTCCCTTCAAAAGTTCTGAAACTAGTTTCTGAGACCTTGTCAAAACTCAGTGGTGGCAAGACACCTTATCAAAAAATCTTGATCTGGTTTTTGAGCACCTTATCAAATGCTCATTGGTGCCAAGGACACCTGATCAACTATTCCTGCAGTGGATTCCTACCTAGGGTGGTAGAAGAGTGGATGTACCCAGGTTGTTGGGGAACCACTATAGCTCCTTGTGTCATCTAGCTTGCTGTGTTTTTGCTTTGCTGTGTACTGTGTGTTTCTGTTTTCTTACTGCTTTAGTGTTTACTTTTCTGCTAGCACATTACACATATAAGTAAATTAAGTCTTCCACTGCTTTACAATTTTAATTGTAAATTATTTTAAAATACTCTATTCACCCCTCCCCCTCTAGAGTGAAGATAGATCTTACCCTCACTTTCAGAAAGGATTGGCCCTTTGGCCTATCGGCTGGAGCTACCGCCCGAGCTAGAGAATCTCCACGATGTGTTCCATGTATCGTCGCTTCGAAAGGCGCTGTTGCGGCTCGAACAATACATCCCCACAACTGATAGTACTGTGGCGTCTGACAGATCTGTGCGACTGGAGCCGGTGCGGATCGTTGATAATGAGATAAGAGCTCTGCACCATTAAAGTGTGCCTCTGGTAAAAGTGCTATGGTCTAATCATGCGAAGGAAGAATTTACTTAGGAGCCGATGGATTTGATGCAAGGACGCTACCCGGAGTAGTTTTCTTCAGGTAGTTTTATTTAAAAGCATATGTTATTTTTGTATGCTTTACTCCCCATAGCCTCAGCCTGATTTCGGGAACGAAATCTTTTATTTTGTTTATAGGATTTATAATGTCCCAATTTGCGCTAAGCTCCCTCGCACGAGTTCTGAGTAAAGAGACTTGACTCGGGCTCAGGGCGCACTGGCAAAAGGTGTCAAGTGTGTTGAACAGATTGATGGGTTGAGTGATATCCAATGAATTCGTCGAGAATACCCGGCTATACTCACTGATCTTCAAGTATCGTTGACTGATACTCAACGCTCTCAATGCCAGGATTTCTGATAAAATGGTTAAGGGAAAATCGTCGGGAATCATTGTTGATACCCGGCAAATTCGTCGAGAATGCCCGGCTATACTCACCGATCGTCGAGAATGATGATCGATCGTCGAGTATCGTTGACTGATACTCAACGCCGAGATTTCTGATAAAATGGTTAAGGGAAAATCGCCGGGAATCATTGTTTATACCCGACGAATTCGTCAAGAATACCCGGCTATACTCATCGATAATCGAGTATCGTTGACTGATACTCAACGCTCTCAACGCCAGGATTTCTGATAAAATGGTTAAGGGAAAGTCGATGGTTATCATTGTTGATACCCGACGAATTCGTCAAGAATACCCGTCTATACTCGCCGATCGTCGAGAATGGAAGCTGATTCCCGCCGAATTTGACTTGTGCATTTTTCCGCCCAGGCAGATTTGCTGGCTTCTACAGACGGACTGAACCAGACTTCGGGATTCATGCTGGATGATCCCTTGGACCGGTCATTTCAAATAATACCTAATTTTTGGCGGTCCAATCAGAGGTTGACACATGGCGAAGTGACATAACCCTAATGAGCTAATATAAATAAGAAGAAAGTCGAACCCTAGCCATTTTGCCGATCGACCTTGCCGTCATCGCGGACCTTGCGAAACCGACAGAGCCGAGGGAAACCGTTGGAGCTCCTGGAGGCGGCCTTCTATCTCTCTCTCTCCTTTCTTTGCCGTGAAGAACAACTGCACCAAGCAAGAGATGCCGCAAAGAAGGTTGACTAGATCCATGGCCGGGAATGATGGTATCGCTAGAAATGAGGTGAGATTCCTCCCCTCTCCCTTAGTGCTAGATCTGTAGTATTATTCTAGGAGAGATATCGACTCCATAGAGTCTTGATGGTGAGGAGAAGATTTCTTAGGGAAAGTCGTGCCTAGGTTGTTTTCTAGGCTTTTGTCTTCTTCAACCTCTTCATCCTTCAAAGTGGGATGAGAGAGTGATTCATGGAGAAGTACGGATTTGTGAGGGTGAATAATGGTGGACGAATTTCTGGAGGAGGTTTTGGGAGATCGGTGCAAGGAGGAAGATGAACGGATGTCGTTCATCTCGCCTTAAGATGCATGCAGAAATCTGATTTCTGCACGCAACGATCTTCGTGGCCAATTTCGGGGGTGTTCCGGCCAGATCTTGGCTTTTGACTAAACACAAAAGTTGTAGCCCTGAAATTATCTTTCCAACGAGTGGTTACACGCACTCACCGGATTTCTGTAGCCACGGGAATCCTTGGTCTAAGTTACTGCCCGGATTAATGTTGCACTTAAATTCTGGGCTGTGTAATGTGGAATTCAGTTTGGTGGAATTTAATGTTGCGATTTGACCCGAGGTTTTGGTGAACTCTTTTTACATGATTATCATTGTGATATGATAAGTTGATGTTATAAATCTGAATCCGTATAACAAGTTTTGGACAAGCTTAATTTAAGGAAAAAGCCTAATGTAAATTGATAGATGTATTTTGATGTCCATTATCTATATCATGTTGAATCCATTTCGGAGGGCATATAAATGATTTAACTATGGCCACGATGTATGCTAAATGGATAGAAGGGAATTAGTAATCCAATGCTTAGAGTGTCGTCTCCCTACGGGTAGCATTGTGGAAGTTAACAAGTGCGGTGTTGACTGTCACTAGTTGGAATGAGGTTGAGATGAGTAAAGTGGGACGGTTGGGCTTGGTCCTCGGTATTCACGTCTTGAGGCTCCTTCCGTATTTGATGGATGGTTGGGCTTGGTCCTCGGTGTTCACGTCCCGAGGCTCCTTCCTTTCCACGATAATGTGGAATTACATGTGGTGTTAGTCGACACGCGGTGTCGTAATCCCAAGTTAGGGATAGTGTGGCAGGTCTACGGGCTCGCCAATCGTCACACCGATGGGAGTTGACAGTTAGACCTTGGGCGGTTGGGCTTGGTCCTCGGTGTTCACGTCCCGAGGCTCCTTCCGTGCCAAGTGAACGGTTGTGCTTGGTCCTCGTGCTCATTTTCGGGGCTCCTTATGTGTCATACCTTAGGTCAGTTCGGGGCTAGGATCTTGGTGCACATTTACCCAGGAGAACACGCTGAGCCGTAGTACGCATGTGAGCTCCGCTGTTATGTTCTTAGCGTTGAGGCGTACGGAGGCCTAGGCCAGGTAGTGTGTAGACAAGCATAGTAGTGGAGATGCCCGCTCTACTGTCACCGTTTGGCCACGACGGATGACGCCTGAGAGGTTAGCTACCTGCTTGAATAGTGGGAACTATGAGTCTGTGTCGACTTAGCGATTGCATGTGCTTGATCATGGGTGTGTCATTGCATTGCATACATATCATTGCACTTCATTACATACACAAGACCCTCATTGTATAAGTTTGTATGGGCACTCCTATACGATGGGTTACTTACTGTTGAATGACCCTCAACTTATATGCTTGTATGGGCTGCAATATAAGTTGAGTTACTTACTGTTATAACATTATACTCTCTTGCTGTTGTAGATGGTAGAATTGTAGATTAAGAGGTTGTTCATTTATACACTACTTATATTGCTACTTATGACATGTATACTTACTTCACCTGCTTGTACTACTGTTTTATATATATTGTACCTATTCCTTTCTCCGCCCGGTGCCGAGGAGTCGCCGGGGGAGCAGATGTGAAGCCACTTAGTCTTTATGACTAATGGTTGCTACGTCTTCCTTTTTAGGAGGAATCCCCGCAGGTGGAGCAGCAGGTCTTGCAGCTGGACCACCAGGCCAGGACGACAGGGCCTGAGGGGACGGTACCGACGCTACCGTCAGTTACAGATGTGAGTGAGAGAGATTTTGTTGTAGCCCTTCGGGGCAATTCTATTTACGTACTCTGATTATGTAGAAGCTTGTTTAGCTTCTCTTTTGATGTACTTATAGACTTATGCTTAGTGTGGATTGACTTCTTTATATTATTATTGTTGGGTTGGCATTTATATGTTTATATTGGTTGTAGCCGGCAGGATAGGTGTCTTGTGGTACAGGCTGGCCCAAGTGCTAGTGTTACTGCAAGGAGGCTGTTCTGGGCATAAGACCCCTCTCGTGCCGTATTTTGTGTTCCGGGAGGGGGGTATTACACTAGAAGCCTATTGCAGAGCAACATCAAAGCATAAGGCCTACTCACCCTTAGCAAAGCTTCCACTCCTGAACCATTCAAGATCTCAGGGGGAGCTTTGACAACATCACATAATCCACATAGTCTTCTCATTTTAACTTGAGAAAAGAAGACTTCCATCAATCTCTCATCCCCACCTCTGTAAAAAGGGTTCTCTACTCCCTTCAAAAGTGATTCTGGTTGCAAGTCTCCTAACCAAAAGACTTGAGGTTTGGGTTTTTGAGCACCTGATCAAAAGTTCATTGGTGACAGTCACCTTATAAAAACCTATAGTAGATTCCTACCAAGGGTGTTAGAAGAGTGGATGTACCCAAGTTGGGGAACCACTATAAATTTCCTTGTGTCGTTTAGATTGCTTGCTTTCTTTCTTTTTATTTGTGCTGTGACTTTTTATTTCTTAACTCTAATTTAGAATAAATTAAGATCTATACATTTCTTTCAGTATCAGAGGACTCGATCTTCTCCTCCCGATTCTGTGTGCCTTCTCTATCCGCGCGACCTGTCTCTGCGGCTTGCTTCTTCTTCTCGCAACCTGGCCTCGCGGCTTGTTTTTTTCGCCGGCTTGCGCCCTATTCGTGTGGCTTCTTTTTCTTATTGTCGTTTCCCTTTGTGTGTGCGACCTCTTCTTCTCGCTGCGACCTGTGCTTATTCACCACGACCTCTCCTTTAGTCTCCGCAACCTGTTGACGCGACCTATTTTCCTTGTTTGCCATGTTTGTCTTCCCGCATTCTTATCTCTAACCGCATAGTCTTCTCTTTCTTCTGTTCACGCGGGTTGCCTTCTAGCTGCTCAACTTCTTCCCCTCTGCTTGGTTTTGCGGCTTGGTCGTGGCTTTTCTGGCCGCTGGTGTTTGTCATCGTGACCTCCGCAGATCTCTTTCTTCTAACCGCTGCGATTTCTCCCTATTCGCGCGGTTTGTTTCCTAACCGCGCGGGTTGTTTCCTAATAGCGCGGCTTCCTGTTTTTTTTCTCCTATGGCTCTGTCTGATTCTTCTACTGCTACCACTCCTGTCGCTAATCCGGCTCCGCCTCTTCCTCCTACTCCTTCCGGGAAACTTGGCACCGTTTCAAAACTTGTCGGCTCCAACTATCCAGATTGGAGCGTCTCCTTCATCTTTCTCCTTCGCTCGTAACGCAAACGCCACCATCTCGTTGATGACCCTCCTCCCACCACTTCACCTCTCTTTGATGACTGGGATGTGAGTGACGCCCTTGTGCGTACTTGGCTCGCTAACAACCTCTCCAATGAATGCCTCCCCGTCTTCCGTCATGATGAGACGGTCAAGGCCGCTTGGCTTCATCTTGTCGCTCTGTACTGCAAGGGGGCTCAGACGTCCCGTATCTATATGTTGTATGCGGACCTCTTTGCCCATCCTACATTGTTTCCTGCTGCTGTCTACCAACAGGTTCAGGCTCTTGGGGCTGAGATTCTTCAGAATCGCCCCTTTTCTACGGATTTGGCTCAACAACACAAGCATTTCCAGGAGCTTCTCGTTGTGTGTTATCTGCTCCGGCTTCCTGATACTTATGATATGATTCGCCAGCAAATTCTGGGTGAGGCAGAATCCCATACCTTATATACCACCGCTGCCCGCATCGCTGCTGTCACCTCCCTCATTCAGCGCCCGCTTCTGCCCGCTCCTTCTCCACCGGACAACTATGCTCACCAAACTCAGCAGAGTGGCTCTGGTAGCCGCAGTCACCAGTCTGGCGGACGTGCTCCTTCCTACTACCTCTGCTCTCACTATGGCCGCACCGGCCATACTGTAGAACGCTGTTGGATGAAACATCCCCATCTTCGCCCCTCAGGTGACTCTTCCGCCTCCTCTTCCAAGCCGTCTGCCTCCGTAGTCACATCATCAGGTAGTGCCCACGTGGTGACCCAAGGTAAATGGCTTATCAACTCTGGTGCGACTAATCACATGACGGGCAATCCTCAGTGCTTCTCTCTACTCGAACAACATGATCGGTTGCCTCCCGTCCTCGTTGACGACGGTTCTCCCTCTTCTGTTCATGGGTCGGGAGTGGTTCATGTTACTCCGTCTCTTCGCCTAGCGGACACTCTCTATGTGCCCAAATTTCTGTGCAATTTATTGTCGGTTACCTCTTTATGCAAGCAGCTTCAGTGCTCTGTGACGTTTACTCTGACCTCTTGTTCTTTTCAGGATCCGAGCTCCAAATGGACGATTGCTACTGGGACTGAGAGCGGCGGCCTCTACTTCCTCGACAACGTTTCCGCCTTGTCTGCCTTCTCCTCTTCTTCTACGGATCTTCTCCAGAGACATCTCCACCTCGGTCATCCTCCTCCGCAACTTCTACATCAGCTTCTGCGCCACCTCCCTCCTTCCAGTACTCCTCTAAACTGCGATGCTTGTCAGCTTGGCAAGCATCACCGTTCCTCCTTCCCGCCGAAGCAAGGTCGGGGCTCTACCCGTCCGTTTGATCTAGTCCACTCCGATGTCTGGGGCCCTGCTCCTACCCTCACCATTGGTCGGGGTAGTTCTTATTTTGTAACTTTTATTGATGATTTTTCTAGATGTACTTGGGTGTATCTCTTACGAGATCGCTCTGAACTTTTGGATATATGGATCTCTTTTTATCAATTAATTAAAACTCAGTTTGGTATTTGTATTAAAACATTTCGCTCAGACAATGCTAAAGAATATCTGAGTCATGCGTTTACATCTTTCTGTGTGTAACATGGCATTATTCATCAGACTAGCTATGTTTATACCTCACAGCAAAATGGGGTGGCGAAACACAAAAACTGTCATCTCCTCAATGTCGCTCGTACCTTGATGACCCAGATGCATGTTCCTCGCTCCTATTGGGGCTATGCTGTTCTCCTTACCTGCTACCTCATCAATCGCATTCTCTCCATGGTTCTCCACGGGAAAACCCCATTCTCCATTCGGTATTCGGGCAAGGAGCCCTTCCCCCTCCCTCTCTGAATCTTTGGGTGCACTACCTTTGTGCATGCCCCATCTACCACCCGAGACAAGCTCTCCCCTCGCTCCACCAAATGTGTCTTTCTGGGTACTCCCCAACTCAGAAAGGCTATTGTTGCTTTGATCCCATCTTCGTAAACAGTTCATCTCTGCTGATGTCACCTTCTTCGAGAATTCCTCCTATGTCTCGGCTGAATCCTCTCCTCTCCCTCCAGCTTCTGATACTCCTTCTATTCTCTTTTTTCTCTTGTCTCCTACTGCGATCTCAACCCCTACTCCGTCTCCGTCCACTCCTATCCCTCTGCCTCTTTCTCCCTCTTATCCGCCACCGTCTCCCTCATCTCCACCATCGTCTCTCTCTACTCCCAGGCCAGCTCTCTCTACCATGGATGCTCTAGATGCTGAGGGACCTGTCGACCTGGATCTTCCTGTAGCTCTTCGTAAAGGGCTGTGGATGTGTACTCTACACCCCCTTGCTGCAGTTGTTTAATATGATCTCCTTACCTCTTATCGCAGGGCCTTTGCTCTAGCTATCTCTGCCACTGCCATACCCCATTCCTACAAGGAGGCCCTTGCTATTCCTCATTGGAAGATGGCCATGGATGAGGAAATGGCGACCCTAACTGAGCGGGGTACCTGGACTCTTGTTCCTCCTCCCTTCGGTACTGATGTTGTTGGCTGTCGCTGGGTCTTTGTGGTCAAATTTGGCCCGGACGGTACTGTGGATCGTTATAAGGCCCGCCTTATTGCTAAGGGCTTTACTCAGACCTATGGGGTTGATTACTTTGACACCTTCTCTCCCGTAGCTCGTCTCAGTACTATCTGGGTCCTACTCTCTGTGGCCGTCAATCGAGATTGGCCGATTTCTCAGCCTAATGTCAAGAATGACTTTCTTTATGGTGATCTTCAGGAGGCCGTCTATATGGAGTAACCTCCTGGGTATGTTGCTCAGGGGGAGACATGGGTATGCCGGCTGAAGAAGGCCATCTATGGCCTTAAGCAGCGCCCTCGAGCTTGGTTTGACAAGTTCAGCGATATCGTGGCGGCCGTTGGTTTTACGCGAAGCTCTGCCAATCACTCGCTATTCATTCGCAAAACCTACTCGGGACTGGTGGTTCTTGCGATGTACGTCGATGATATTCTTCTCACTGACGATGAACAGGAAGGGATTGCCTTGACAAAACGGCATCTTCGTCAACATCTGATCGCGAAAGATATGGGCTCTCTGAAGTACTTTCTAGGTATTGAAATCTCTCGGAAGCCAAACTCCTTAGTCCTCTCCCAACATAAGTATGCTCTTAATCTATTAAAAGAGGAAGGATTGACTGGAGGAAAACCTTCCTGATGCCCCTGGCAACTAGAGAAGACAAAACCTGGACAGATGATTCGCCTCCTCTTTTAGATATTACGCGATACAGACGTTTGGTTGGTAAGCTCATATATCTCAAAGTGACCAGGCCCGACATTTCCTATGCTGTGGGCAAGGTGAGCCAATTCATGCAAGCGCCTAGGGAGTGCCATCTACAGTCCGCCTTACAGATCTTGGAATATGTCAAAGCAGCACCTGGGAAAGGATTACTCTTTCAGAAGAATGGTCATCTAAGAGTTGAAGCATACTCAGATGCGAGTTACGCTGATGATAAAGGGGATCGCAAGTCAACTTCGGGTTTTTGCACCTTTGTTGGGGAAAATCTGGTGAGCTGGAAGATAAAGAAGCAGTCTGTTGTTTCCAGATCCAGTGCAGAAGAAGAGTATCATAGTATGGCGTCGACCACTTGTGAATTAAAGTGGTTACGAGCTCTCATGATGGATTTAGGAGAGGTCTACAACCTGCCTCTACCTATGTTCTGTGATAACAAGGCGGTCATATACATCCCCAAAAATCCGGTCATTCATGAAAGAACCAAGCACATTGAGGTCGACTGTCATTTCATTCGTGAAGAGATTTTGAAGGAACAAATTTGCACTCCCTTCGTCACTTCTGATAAAGAGTTGGATGACATCTTCACCAAGCCAGTATCCGCCTTATTTCTTCAAATTTGCGACAAGATGGGCATGATCGATATATATGCTCTTGCTTGAGGGGGAGTGTTGAAGTTGGTGATCGGGCGGTCTGGCGGCCTGTCTTGGCGAATTGAACACCGCGCGGTCTGGCGGTTTCCCTTCCGCGGTTTGGTTGTTGTGCTATTGCTGTCTGGAGTTCGAACGGTCTAGCAGTTTGTCTCTGGCGGCTTGGAGACCGGGCGGTCTAGCAGTCTCCCATGGCAATCTCTCCTTCCTCTCTGGTGGTTGCCGAGCGGTTAGCCCTTCCGTCTAACCGCGCGGCTTGTGCGGGTTGTTTCTGTATAGACCGCTTAGTCCTGTAATTTTTTAGTCCCACATCTCTTATTTGTATTCTCTCTTCTCTCCTCCATTCTATAAAAGGGAGACCATACCTTTGTAATAGATACCATTTTCAAATAATAAAACTCTTGTTATACCTCTTTCGACTTGTTTTTTGTTCGTTTCTTACAGCGATCTCCGCGGTGGTACTCTCCAACATGAAGTTCGATGCCAGTTTTTACATACACATTGATTCATTCACTCACTCCGATCAAATCTTCACTGATATTCTGAGATTATTTGAGGAGCAGCAGCCAAGGAAGTTTATGAAGACTCGCATCAAGCTTCCAGTTACAGAGATTAAAGAATGGGTCTATACATCCTCCTCACTAGATGCAACAACCCTCATCGGCATAATATCTGGAGAACAGGTTCCCCTGACGCCTATAACTTTATCTGAACATTTTGATCTTGTAATTGGAAATGATGATATAGAGATGGATAGTTCTGAGTATAATGATATGTTGATTAGGATGGTTCACTCCGAAAGAAACCCTAGCAAGCTGTTGAAGAAAAACTTGTCGGTGGAGTACAAGTTTTTGGCTGACATATTTGGGAAAGTAATCCTGGGTAAACATACTACCCACGATTATATTACAAGGCATCAGTTTCTACTGATGAGTGCCTTGGTGAGCAAAAAGTCAGTGAACTGGGGATGTATCATATTTGATTTAATCAAGAAGAAGAACACCAAGAAGGATGTTTGTTATGGGAGGATTCTGGGCTTATTTCTGCAAGCCAGATGCCCACAGTTGTTGGTCTCTCAGACCATCTTCATAAATGCTTCCAAGAGGCTGACCTCAGCCCTCTTTGTCAAATGGGAGAGTGTAATCTCAAAGCCCTCCAGGGCCTCCTCCTCCAGAGTTTCATAGGACACAAGGACAGGTGATATCACTCCTCCAAACCTTGCAGAAGTTCTTGCTTATCCTCCACCATCTTCTAGAATACCTTCACCCCCTCCACAATAACAAGAATCTACCATTATTACTAAAGAAACCCCATCCACTGTCATCCCTCCAGCTTCACACATACCATCTCCACCTCCTGCATCTCCTCTACCACACCACCTAGAGACTATCCCATCCATCTCTACAATTCTAACACAAACATCTCCAAACTTCAATCTGTTGTCATCATCATCATCATCATCTCCATCTCCATCTCCAAACACCTCTCCACATCATTCCCCCATCCAGGAAGAAATTCCTTCTGAAATACCACTAGTCATTCCACCCACATTTTCCCCAAAATAAATTCCACCAACATTCCCATCATTCCAACATACAGACTTCCCTCAAGCATTCTCAATTTGCTCAAACTGTGGACACAAATCCACTTATCCACATCTACTCTTGATCCTCTTTATCTAAATTTCTCTGACATTGCAACTGACCTTCTCAAATTCATCACTCCTTCTCTGAATAAGCTAATAGAGGAAGCAGTTTCCCCTCTTATTTCTGCCATTGCTGATCTCTCTTCCAAAATTGCCTCTTCCTCTTTTGTTCCTTCTTCTAGGGGCCTGGGTTCAGGTATCTCTAAAACCAGGCAGGGGGAGATGATTAATGAAGAAGCTCCTCCAGCAGCAGTAAAAGTTATTGAGGATATAGATTCAGATATGTTGTGTATAGAAGAGGCAGAAGTTGTAGATGTTGAGATTATAACTATTGGAGATTTAGTAATAAATCCCTCAGTTGATATTGCTTTATTGCTTAATAGCAGCCCTCTTCCAGTTTATAGAGCATTTGAGAATGATTCTTCTAGAGCAATTATTTGATATACTGCTCCCATTAGTCCTTTTATTTTGGAACAAATTAAGGACTCTCTAAAGTAAATTTCTGAGATCATAGAATCTCCTAAGACTGTAGAGACAGTCTCCTATCCTCCTACCTTTGGTTGGGCTGAATCCCTAATGCCAGTGTTTGAAAAATTTCCTGAAGAGGAAATGGAGAAAATTGATAGCAGTGCACAGGATATAGCACCAGAAGCTCCAGTTTCTACAATGCCACTGGCTCAACCCGACATTTTTAATGAATATTTAAAGTAGATTGATGCACTGTATAATGATCCCATCAGTGAATATGATGAGGAAGATGAATCTGAGGACTAAGAGGACTCTACTTCTAAGAAAAGGAAACTCAAGAAGAAAGGATCTTCCAAGGCAGCTCCTACTCCTTCAACAACAAATGATATTCCATATTATGTTCTGAAAGGAGTTCCTCTAACTCCTGAGACCCAACATTGGATTAAATTCTCAAAGAACCAAATGAAAGAAAGGAAGAAGAAGAGGAGATATGACTCTCCACCCTCTAAGTATAAGAGAGATCCTCCTCCTTCTCCTCCTCCTCCAGCTACAGGATCGTTTGGGAACATCTCTACTGCTCAAAGGACTACCTCTTCACAATCTTCCAGATCTTATACTTATCAGAGACAAGGAAGACCATCAAGGTCTGATTCCTGAAGCAGCCAAGGTAGCAGAGGCAATCAACAACAAGCTGAACATCAAGAAAAGCCTCCCTCTCCAGTTCCTTTTTGTGATCCAGAAATGGATCCTAATTCAAGGATGGCCAGATTTCTAGAGCTTGTAGGACTATCTCAAATCAGAAAGGCTAAAGAGGAAGGACATGATGTTTCTTAGTTTACTACAATGTCATCCTACAGGCAAAAGGAATTTCAAAGGTATGAAAATAAAAATCTTTTTAATGTTGATACTTATATGACTTTACATCCTGAAGCAGTTGTGCCAAGAGCTGCTTCTGTGAAAGTTCATAGAGCAGAAGACATGAAGATGACTATAAGAGAAGCAACTGATCCCAAGGGAGAGTTAATCTTCACTAAACAATCTTTTGAAACTTCATAGGATGCTAGAAAGAAAGTTTGATAGATTTTCTATTTCTGCTTTTTGAACATAATTATTATTTGCTGTAAATATTTCACAAGGCACCTTGCTTATATATCTGCTGAAATATTATAATTCTTCCAGATATTATTTTATGCTTTATGATTTTTTTTGTTCATAGTGACCTCACAAGAATAGGGAGAGATTGTTGGAACTACACCTATGTGTAGGGTTGATTTGGGATGGGTTCACTATTTGGATTATTAGATGACCAAACATGTATAGTTAAGGGTCATAGGTTTTTATCAGGGTCAAGGTCAGTCAACAACCTAGATTGATTGGTTCTCACCTTCAAAAGACTTAGAGACAAAAGGCCTCCATAGAAAAGCAGTTTTCTAAGAGATAGAAAAGTCGTTCGAAGATTAGATGAACAGAGCTCGACTTTCGTCGATCTCAAATCGATGAATTCAGATTTCTTCTTTGAGTTGAGTTCGACGAAAGCCTAGTTGAGATAAACGAACTCCGATCTTACCACAGTAATTCAGCTCGACGAAAGACCTTCTTTGCTCGACGAACTTGGAGCTCAGAATTGCAAGTTAATTTTCTGGTCAACGATCTTGGAGCTCAGCTCGATGAAGGAGAGGTTTCAGTTCGACGAATTTGGATCTCAGGTCGACGAAAATTTGTAGAGTTCGACTAATTTCTCCTAGATTCAATTCGACAACTTCTCTGTTGATTTCAGTTCAACTAAGGAAGATGAATTTCAAATTATATAATAATATGTTTGTAATGCTCTGATAATGAAGGCATAATATTCTTATGAATATAGTCGTTCCATGACAACATTAATTATGGTCTTCACAGAGTTATTACTTGGCTTATTTTATTGGGATAGTTGGGAAAACTCATTAAAGACAAATTCTATCCATTCAATCCCAGAATTTTTGCAGTCAGTCAAGGAAAGGAATTCAAAATTCAAAGGCTGAAATCTGCAAGGAATATATAAGGATTATTTTTCAAGATAATAGCAAGTCAGTTAGCTGTGGCAAAAAGAATTTTTTACAGTAAACTGAAAGAAGAATAGCTTTCATACAACTCAAGTTCTTCATCAGTTTTTGCTTATGGGCTTTCAAGAGACAATCCATCAACATCTGTCTAAAAGCTTCCTAAAGATCAACAAGCAATCTGAAGTCCTACACCCTGAGCAAAGCTTCCATTCTCCTGAACTATTCTACATCTCAGGGGGAGCTTTGACAATAACAGCAATCCACTAGTCTTCTTAGAATATTGAGAAAGAGAAGACAATATCAAAATTTTTTTATCTTATTGTAAAAGGGTTTTAAACTCCCTTTAAAAGTTATCCCTTTAGTTATTAAGTCTCCTTATCAAAAGACTTAGTTTGGTTTTTGAGCACCTGGTCAAAAGCTCTAAGGGTTGTTAGATCTCCCTTGAAAATAGATCTTGTGGTGATAGGGCACCTGAGCAAAAACCTGTGTTGGAAGGGCACCTGATCAAAAACCTGCAGTGGATTCCTACCAGGGTTATAGAAGAGTGGATGTACCCAAGTTTTAAGGGAACCACTATAAAATCTTTATGTCATCTGGTTGCTCTATTTGTTATTTTCTGTGTTGTAATTTTCTGTATTTTATTTCTTCCTATTTACATATAGATATCACTTATTTTAATCCGCTATAAAAGTTAATCAAAAGATTTTTAATACTCTATTCACCCCCCCCCCTCTAGAGTTAGTGTGATCTATCCCTTCACTTCCAGTTCTAGTGGATACCATCTCATTCTTTTCATTCTTAACCATCGTTATCCCTCCTTTCTTAGGAACATACTATACTGGTGAAACCCTAGCGCTATCTGAGATGGGATATATAATTATCGCTTCTAACCACTTAATAGTCTCCTTCTTAGCGACTTCCTTCATGGTTGGTCTTAGATGATGTTGAGGCTTTATAGATCCCTTAAAAGATTCTTCTAAAAGAATTTTTTGCATACATAAAGAAGGGTTTATCCCTCGAATATCCATAATGGTCCAAACTATAGCCAATTTATATTATTTTAGTAGTTCAACTAATTTTTGTTGTTGTTCAGAATGCAATTTTGAGTTAATAATAACTGGTAGTGTGTTATTCTCTCCTAGGTAGACATACATAATATGACCGGGAAGGGATTTTAATTCTAGCATTGGTGGGTCGATGATGGAAGGCTTGATCACCAAAGAGTTCTCACGCATTTTATGTAGCTCCGGTTTATGAGACCAAATAGTTGGCTTCTCGAATACCTGTAAACATTCCTGGATCTCATCTTCATAATCAGATAATTTCTCATTCATCAATAGTCGGGCTAACACATCATCTTGCTCTTCATATTGATTATTAAAGTTATAATCACATATAGATATATTTTGGTAACCACTTCTATGTTATCCTCCTCTCTATGGGGAAATTTCATAGCATTGAGAATGTTGAATGTTACGTGTTCATCATTCACTCTCATGGACAATTCTCCCTTGTTGGCATCAATCAAAGTTCTTCCAATAGCTAAAAAGGGTCTACCTATAATAATGGGAATCTCTTTATCCTCCTCCATATCCAGAGTTACAAAATCCACTGTAAAAATGAATTTTTCTACTTTGACCAACCCATCTTTTATTATCCCCTTTGGAAATGCGAGTGTTCTATCAGCTCGTTGTAAGGTTATAAATGTTTTGAGATTTCTCCCAACCCCAACTTTGTATATATCGATAAAGGCATTAGATTTATACTTGCTCCTAGATCACATAGCGCATTACCTTCAAATTGATATCACATGAAGCACGGTATTGTAAAACTTCCTGGATCTTTTAATTTGGGTAAAAACCTTTTTTAAAGTATGACATTGCACTCCTGAGTAAGTGCTACTATTTCATGAACTCAAAATTTTCTCTTCTTAGAGAGATATCTTTCATAAATTTAACATAGCTAGGCATTTGTTCTAGTGCTTCAGCAAAAGGGATGTTTATTTATAATTTCTTAAAAATTTCTGTGAATTTCTGAAATTGTTGCTCAAGTTTACTTTTTCTTAGTCTTTGAGGAAATGGTGGTGGTGGGTAGACTATTTGATTCTCTTTCTTCTTTATCATTTCAACACAAGGTTCCATCTTGTTCTCTCCTAGTACTTTTACCTCCTCTTCTTTTTCATCACCAGTTCGTTTTATGTATTTATCAAGTTCATAAGGATTAACATTCACCACATCTTCTTCAACATTATTCTTCATAGCATGTTCATTTCTCAGATCACCTACTAATTCCTTTCCGCTACGCAAGGTGACAACTTTGCAATGTTGATTGTCCCCTTTAGGATTTGGGGTGGTATCGGTTGGGAGTGTCCCTTGAGTTCCAAGGCTAAAGGCATTGACAAATTGTCCTAATTAAGATTCAATTATACATAGTGAACCCTCTAAACTAGTAATGCAAGCATCACTCTTTTGCAGGGACTCAATGAAAATCTCATAAGACAATTTCCTTGAAGATCCTTGTTAATTAAAATTATTGTTTTGATGTGAATGTGAATTTGAATGATTTGAGTTGAATCATGGAGGATGAGTTCTTCCAGAATTATTTTTCCATGAAAAGTTCGGATGATTATTCCATTTCAGATTGTAATAGTTTGAGAGCACATTATTATTATGTCTTGACTTCCCATTATGAATGATAAGTTATTCAACCGCGAGTGAAGGGTTCATGGCAATCGGAGGGGTAACTATGCTATTTAGTTGTGGATTCATTTGGGGTTCATTTAACATTAGGGCATTTGACCTCTTGTTCATCGAAATTAATTGAGCCGTCAATTGTGCGGCAAAAGAAGTTAATAGGCCAACTTGATACAAGCCACCCGTAGACGAAGAAGGACCTTGTCGATCAAAATATTGATAGTTATTGAATGATAGATCTTTGAGGATAGCATATGCATCCTCGGGATATTTATTCATAAGGGATCCTCCTGCATCTCCATCTACTTTAATCATAGTAGATGTCTGGAGGCCATTATAGAAGGTCCATACTTGTTGATGAATAGCTAAGCCATGATGAGAATACTTCCTCAAGAGTTCCTTATACCACTCCCATATGTCATATAGAGTTTGATCATCCCGTTGCAAAAACATAGTTATGTCTTACATTAGTTTAACAGTTTTAGTAGGTTGAAAATATTTTGCTAAAAATTTCTCTACCACTTATAACCAAGTGGTGAGGTCATGTTGGGAATTGAACAACTCTTTTGCCCTTCCTACCAGGGAAAAAGGGAATAAACAGAGTCTTATTGCTTCATCTGATGCACCATTGATCTTGAATGTATTGCATATATCTATGAAAGTCCGCATGTGAGAATTGGGGTCCTCATGACTAAGTCCACTAAATTATATTTGTTAAACTAGTTGCATATCTATGGAATCAATTTTAAAATTATTTACCTCGATGGCTGATTTAATGATGCTATAATATAATCCTCCCCTATAAGGCATGTTATAATCCAAACATGTTCTCCTAACTTTCGCGGGTTGATCATTTGTTTCTACCTGACCCTCATGGTCATGAACTTCCTGATTATTCAAATTGTTAATATTTTGATTATTAGGATTCATGGTCGTGGAGTTATTATATTCTAACCAAAATATTCTTCTATTTAGTATACACGTATGTTCGATTTCTAAGTTTAACGACAATAGTTTAGGTGATCTATAACAGGACATGCACTAACAAAGCAGCAAAAAAAAAGTAAAACAAATAAAATAAAATAAAATAGGAATTAAAACTTGGGCTCTAAATACTAAGGATTACTAAAATTGTAAGAAATAAATAATAAATTAAAGTATCTCCCTAGCAACGACACTAAAAACTTGATACGTCAAAAATAGCTATACGTAAATTACACAAGTGCACGTTCCGGAGCAAGTAATATAAAGTAAATAAAGATCGTTCCCATGGAAAGGTTATTAATTTAACACTCACAAATACTAGCTAACATTTTCTTTAAATTTAAGTGAATCAATTTAAAAAGTTTTGAAACTAAATTAAAACTCAAAGAAAAATTAATAACGATTCTTAAAATTATTTTTTATCAAAGGGTGAGAAAACGGTCTTGTATTTTGATTTGTTAAGTCTAATATGATGGATCAATAAAAGATATTTATTACAAAACTTGATGTGCTTTCCTGCAATGATTTTAAAGCAAAGATCTGTATCTCTCGATATCAAAAATCAGTATATCTCTCATTTCCTTGTCATCTCTAACTCAGGTGAAATGAAAAATATTATTAATAATAAAAGTCAAAGTTGCTAACGTGCAAGTGAAATCACTTTCTCCCTTCTACGTTATATTGAGTTGATGATACACTTACGCCTCTCCTCTCTCGAATCTCGAAGCGCAGAAAAATGGGCTGAAAACTTTGGTTAAAGATTTACATAACTCATCTCTCAATTCTCGCCGCGTATTAAAATAATTTCCGTTCATATTCACACACGTCTCATCTCTCGAATCTCGAAGCGGAGAATATAATGAAAAAATTTTACCATTAAGATCAAAAACTCAATAAAGGAATCACACCAAAATTCTCAGAAACAAAAATAAAAATAGTGATCACATCAAAATAGAATAAAGTATTTTCAAAATACAAAAACCTAGAGATTTAGTTCATGATTTGAGAAATCCACCACAAAATTAGAGAAATTTTACAAAACATTATGTTTAGAGATCCAAACCCTGCATGAAATTCCACTCAAATGCGTGTAAAATCCCTCTTTGATGAAGATTCGTCCGATTCCCCCTTCTCCTCTTACAAACCCTCATTTTCCTCTCTTGAATAATTTGAATATGATGAAAAAGCTCTCATTTTAGTTATCTTTAGCCCTTTAATAGATGTTCCTCCGTCAAAGGACTATTTTAAATGTTAAATAGATGCCTCCTTTAGCCTTTAAAACATTCCAATTTATAATATTTTTGAAATTCAAATTTCTATTCCTGCCAATATGTTGTAACATAATTTCTGTACTGTGAAAATATATTGTAATATATTTTATGCATTACTAAAAATTGCATCAAACTATAATTAAATTGTGACAACTCTTCTGCAACTTTTTTCATGGACTTCAAATAAGCTCTACCATTCACTTCTTGGGGTGGATACTTTGAAAATATTACAACAAAAATAAATTAAAATGACGATAATACCCTAAATTTTAACCAAATACTAAATTACTCATATTTAATATTTTTTTACTCAAATTTATCAAATATTTTATTAAAAAATGGCAGTTAAAGCACAAGATAACTTCTTTTTGAGAAGTTATCATGCACAACGATAGTGTACCGGAGTATAATATTCAATTCTTAGTACATCTTGGTGAATGACTCCAGGTAAATTGGGTGTCGTTATCTACAACGATGACTGCTGGGATGCCGAAATGGTAGCCAATGTTTTTCAAAACGATCTGCTTGGCATTTTCTTCAGTTATTTATGAGAGGGGTTCAGCTTCCACAATTTGGTGAAGTAATTATCGATAACCATGATTATAAACATTTTCTTTCCCGATGCAATGGGGAGAGGCATTAGGAGATCAACTCCCCACTATGCAAATGATAAAGGGCTCTAGAGTGTGGTAAGGGTAACCAGTGGCCTGTACGACGTATTAGCGTGAAGCTGATAGCTTTTGCACTTCAGTACAAACTCTACTGCATCCTTATTTATTATTGGCCAATAGAACCCTTGGTAGAGGATCTTTTGAGCCAAGGCCTTTCCGCCTAAATGTTCCACATAGATTCCTTCATATACCTCACACAAGGCCTACTTTGTCTTAATCGCTGGTAGACACTTTAGATAGATCCCAAAAAAGCTCATTTATACAGTTCTTTGTTGATGATAGCGAACGTTGTCGCTTGTATCCGGAGTCGACGTGCCTCTAAGAGGTCCTCGGAGAGTTTGTTTCACTCGAGGTAGGCTCGAATGTGGGCCATCTAGGAAGATTCTTTACTATTGACCGTTGTGATATCCCATGGGTCTTGAATACTTGGGATAATGACATCCTTGACCTTTCATATGCGATATAGGTAGCCAGTTGGTGAGGTAGCTAGCTTGGAGAGGGCATCGGCCCTGGAGTTTTGTTACTAGGGGATGTGAAGGATTTGTTACATAGGTATTTTAGACAGCAAGGACCTAATGAGAGTGAGGTATTGTGCCAGCTGGTCATTCCTTCCCTCGAAGTCAAATTCGACTTACGACACCACCAAGAGAAAGTTGGTATAGACCATCAGGTTTTATACCTTATAGTGAATGGAAATCCAAAGGCCAGTGATCATGGCCTCGTATTATGCTATATTGTTGGTGACCGGGAACTTCAGCCAGAGGATATACTCCATGGTGATTTCCTTAGGACTTGTCAGGAGTAGGCCGACCCTGTCACCTTCCGCTCCTGATGCACCATCCTTATACATGGACAATGGGTGACAGATAAACCCTCCGAGGGAGCTGACTCCGGAGGAATGGTGTACTCTATGACGAAGTCATGAAGTACTTGAGATATGATATTTGGTCAAGGGAGGAACTGGATATCAAATTCCTTGGGCTCGACTGCCCATTTTACTAGTCTCAAAGAGACCTCTGGCATTTAAAATATGGTTTGTAGTGGAAGTTGTGTTAGTATTTTTATCGCATGAGCTTTGAAGTAGGGCCAAAGCTTCCTTGCTAAAAATATAAGGGCCAAAATTTTCTTGTCCACTACTGCGTACCTGGTCTCAGTGTCCGTAAGGACTTTGCCCATGTAATAGATTGCTCGCTTGATTCTTGCTTTATATTTTACGAGCACCAAGCTTTGAGCTATTGGGGATAATGTCAAGTACATGAAAAAGGCATCATCGGGGATAGGTTTTGACAGGAGCAGGGGCGAAGCTAAATACTGAATAAGGTGTTCAAATGTTTCCTGAAATTTGTCTGTCCATTGGAATCCTATGTAGTGCGCCCCTCAGAGAATCTTGAACAAGGGGAGATATTTGTATCTTGTTCGTGGTAGGAAATGCAAGAGTGCATAGATCCTTTCGTTCAATCGCTGTACTTCCTTGATGGATCGAGGATGTCTTCTAGTGCCTTAATCTTTTTGGGGTTTGCCTCAATCCCCCGATGGGTTTCAATAAAACCTAAGAACTTTCCTACTGTAAAATTGAATGCACATTTAGTAGGGTTGAGGTATATTTTGAAGCGACGAAGGAGTTAGAACCTTCTTTCCAGGTCCTCCAAGTGGTTGTGCTAGCGGATGTTCTTTACCAAAATATTATCGATGTATACCTCCATCGACTTCCTGATGCATTCCTTGAACACCTTGTTTATCAGTCTTTGGTTGGTTGATCATGCATTCTTGAGGCCAAATGACATCACCTTGTAGCAGTAGACGCTTTTATCCGTTCGAAAAGCCAAATGCTCTTTGTTTGTCGGATTCATTTGAGTTTTATTATATCTAGAATAAGCGTCTATGAAGTTCAAGAGCTTGTGTCTGGTCATTGTGTAACACCCCCATCCGCCGTATGGCATATAACAGAAGCTCTAGTTGGAACCCGACGCCATATACCACGGACAGTCGGAAGGGTTACAGAATAATACCAAAAACTCAACTACTCGCCCTAACACAGAGCATTCTAGCGGAAGCTTTTAAACAGTTTAAAAGAACCCAAAATTTGTACAACGACATGAATGTCCACTATACACCATAGGAATGAAATACAACAAATACACAAAAGAGTACTTGGCATTATGGCCTTACAAATGTTCACTTGACAATAAAATGTTTTACATACATCGGCTCACAGGCCGGCCACACATGACAAAAGTAAAACAACAGTCCGCTTTGGCCTTATAGGGCCAGCTCAGCTACTTGGGCTTTAGCCCGCTATTTGGCGCTTGGTTCCGCAGCACCTACAAGCAACATTCCACCGCACGGTGGAAAACAAAGCAACGGTCAGCTAAGGCTGACCAAAATATAACGACCCCGCCGCTTACTCGGGACGGCGGTGCTTCTTCCCTGCATTTCATTAGCCCAGCTAAACAATTAAGTGCATAAGTATAATTCGCCACAAGTGTAGGCTCGCTCGGCCAAACACCCTGTGCACTAAGGGCACATTCTCGGTGAATCCTGTCAATTCTGTGGCTTCACCACCATCCTCGGGATGGTCAAACATTGTGAGCATTTTTGAGTCTTTTCGACTGCAGTCCAAGACTCCCGACTATGCCAACGTCCAGTTCCACTTTAGGGCCTCTAACACCGAACCGCAAAGCCCTGGTCCGTTTCCACCCGCCCATTGCTCACTCCGCCTAGTCACTTTAAGACATACGCACGGGCCAAGCTTCACCCGGATCCTAAAACATTCCCAAACAACACATAACACAGTTATGTTCAAGGCTGGCTCCCCGACCGCCAAGTTAGCAGAATTACGTTTCCGCCCAGTTTTCCAGGTGTGCCTTGGAGTTAATCCCAAGGGATCCCTGCTGTAATCTACCGCATAGAAACCCGAAAACAATCAAAGTCATGGAGTCTTCTCCGGCTACTCATGCAATGCAACATCACTGATCCAGACAAACACGTCCGGGTAGGCTTCACACACAATGACTATGTCCGTACTACGATTCCGGACTCTAAACAAGGGGGACTTTACATATCTAACCCAAGGAACACCGCAAACTCGCCGCATAATCGCGGGAGAGGGTTTTCTCATGCAAAGGAAGAAGAGCTTCACATGCTCAAGTTGAGAATCGTTACCCTTGAAGTTTGCTTTGGCTCCATGAAGAACTAGCCAGATGAAAGGCTTCACAAGGGAATTCTCTCCACAGATCTGGTCTCGGTTCTCAAGTTCGTGCTCCGATGCTCCATCGGTGGCCGGATTCCTCCCCTTCCCTCTTCCTTGCTCTCTCCTCTCTCTAACTTCTTAGAAAGAGAAAATTTAAGAGGAAATGAGGAATTAATCCTCTACTCCCGGACATAAGAAAGCAGGAACTCATTTGGGCCGTCAGATCTTGTTTAAAGAAAACGAACGGCTCAGATTTGCCTAAAATCTCTTAATCCTGGGCAAAACACGGCTCTGCACACGGCCGTGTCCCTGGCCGTGTGCCTCGATCCAGACATGATTATCGAGTACAGAAAAGCACACGGGTTAGGACACGCCCATGTCCCAACCTGACACGCCCGTGTCGGGTCATCGACACGCCCGTGACCAGTGGCGTGTCACGAAAAACCGCCACGCCAACCGTCATGACCCTTGGTGGACACGGGTGGCCACACACCCGTGAAGAATCCGACACGCCCGTGTCATACAGTACACGCTCGCGCTCCGGGCCGTGTCCCAAGTCGACACAGGACCAAACTTCCAGAGGAGTACACGGCCATATGACACGCCCGTGTCACATGCCGTGTGCCTGACACGCCCTGGGACATGCCCGTGTCCTAGGCCGTGTTCGAGCACTCAACGCTCGTCGACCTCAACTCGGCGACTCGAGCACGATACGGTAATGTGACACGCCCGTGTCACAGGCCGTGTTCACCCTACCAAGACCTGAACTTAGTTCGAACACCGCCCGTTTCACTTTTAAGTTTCGGGCCGTTACAAATTCCCCCCCCCCTTAGATAATTTCGTCCATAAAATTATGTAAAGGTACACAAAATAATTTAAAAAAATTACCTGCGTAGAACAATTCGGGGTATGCTTCCAACATAGTCTGCTCTCGCTCCCAAGAAAGCTCCTCATGTCCGCAGTTATCCCATCGGACTTTAACCATTGGAATTTCCTTGTTGCGGATCCATTTGACTTCAAAGTCTTCAATACGAACTGGCTTGACCTTGGTCATCAACCCATTATCAATTGGCACTTGATCGTCCGCAACAACCTAAGAAGGCTCTTGTACAACCCTCCACAATACCGAAATGTGGAATACATCGTGTAGCCCACTCAATTCCACCGATAACTTCAATCGATACGCTACTTCTCCAATCCGCTCCAGGATCTCAAACGGTCCAAGTAATCTCAGACTCAGCTTCTTCAAGCATCGAATCCGCGAGACACCCTTGAACGGCTTGATTTTTAAATACACCCTTTCGCCAACACTGAACTCCACATTCCTATGCTTGGCATTATAGTATTTTGCCTGCCTGTCCTGAGCGATCTTTAACCGTTCCTGAATCATACGTACCATTGAAGTGACATCTTCCACTGCCTGATGTTTGTATAACTTTGAATCGCCTGTCTCCAACCAAGACAACGGCGTACGACACTTTCTCCCATACAGGGCCTCGAAAGGCTCCATTCCAATACTCGCTTGGAAACTGTTATTGTATGCCAACTCTACCATGTATAGGTGATCTTCCCACCATTTTCCGAAATCCAAGAAGCATATGCGAAGCATGTCCTCCATCGTCCTATTGACCCTTTCAGTCTGACCATCCGTCTGCGGATGAAAGGCTGTGTTGAAACTCAACTTAATTCCCAACAACTTATGCACCAGCCTCAAGTCATTTGACGTGAAGCGTACATCTCGGTCACTAAAAATACTGCGTGGCACACCATGCAACCGTAAAATATTATCCACATAGAGCTTGGCTAACTTTTCCACCGGATCTTCCTTCCTTTTCGGGATGAAGTGCGACACCTTTGTCAATCTGTCTACGACCACCCAGATGGCGTCATTTCCCTTTTGCGACCTTGGCAAACCATGCACAAAATCCATGGAAATGTCATCGAACTTCCATTTCGGGATAGGCAAGGACTTCAAGAAACCTCCGGGCTTTTGGCACTCCGCCTTCACCAAGGCACAAGTTTGGCAATTCGCCACAAAAAGTGCTACATCCTTCTTCAACCCTGGCCACCAAAACAACTTCTTCATGTCCCTATAAATCTTCATGCTCCCCGGATGGATTGGTTACTTGGTATGATGAGCCTTGTACATCAACTCCTCCTGAATATTATCTTCACTAGGGATTCATAGGCGACCGTCCTTCCTTAGCAGTCCTTCTTCAACTGCAAATTGGGAATTTGACCCGTCCAACGATTCATCCAAGATCTGTTTCATACTGCTATCCTGAACCAAAGCCTGCCGAATCATATCAGCTAGGTCATACTGCACCTCCGTTCAACACAATATTGCCTCGGCACTAGCCTGCTTGTCAATGCAGGAGATCTCTAATACCTCCAAATCATGGACCAAATTCTCATCATGCACCGCCAACCAGTTGGCTTGCGCCGGTGCCCGACGACTCAACGCATCTGCCACTGCATTTCCTTTCCAGGGCACATAATGAATTTCGAAAGTTTAGTCCCCCAGGAACTCCATCCACCTCCACTGCCTCATGTTCAGGTTCTTCTGATCTAGCAAATACTTCAGGCTCTTATGATCGGTGTAGATATTGACCTTCACACCGTACAGATAGTGCCTCCACAGCTTTAGAGCAAATATTACGGCCGCTAACTCCAAGTCATGGACCGGATAATTTCTCTCATGAACCTTCAACTTTCGTGATCCATAGGCTATTACGCTCCCATACTGTAGTAGAACACAGCCCAAACCACTGCCCGAAGCATCACTATAAATTTCAAACCCTTCGGACCCACTCGGCGAACGCAAAATAGGCGTCGTGACCAACCGTCTCTTCAATTCTTCGAAAGCCTGCGCGCACTCCAGCGTCCACACAAAATTTTGATCCTTCCTTGTCAGCGTCGTGAGTTACAGCGCTATCCGTGAGAAGTTCTCTATGAAGCGCCTATAGTAGCTGGCATGCCCCAGAAAGCTCCGGACTTCCGCCACCGTAGTCAATACTAGCCACTCCTGAATCGCCGCTATTTTCGCTGGATCCACCATTATGCCTTCACCACTAACAATATGACCAAGGAACGCGATTGAGGATAACCAGAACTCACACTTGGAGAACTTAGCATACAGCTGATTCTTCCTCAACGTCTCCAATACCATATACAGATGTTTGTAGTGATCATCCTCACACCGCGAGTACACCAAGATGTCGTCGATAAATACTATTACGAAGTGGTCCAGGTACTCTCTGAACATCCTGTTCATCAAATCCATAAACACAGATGGCGCATTAGTCAACCCAAACGGCATGACCGTAAACTCGTAATGCCCAAACCGCGTGCTGAACGCTATCTTTGGGATGTCACTTTCCCTTATCCTTAGCTGGTAGTATCCGGATTTCAGATCTAGCTTCAAATATACCGTTGACCCAACCAACTGATCAAATAGATCATCAATCCTTGGGATCGGATACTTATTCTTTTCCGTAAGCTTGTTCAACTCCTGATAGTCGATACAAAGCCGCAAGCTCCCATCTTTCTTCTTAACGAAGAGGACCGGTGCGCTCCAAGGCAACGAACTTGAACGCACATACCCTTGCTCTAACAATTCCTGTAGTTGCACCTTCAGCTCCGCCATCTCCTTAGGCGCTATCCAATACGGAGGGTGTGACACTAGTTTGGCACCCGGCACCAGCTCAATTATAAAATCAATCTCCAACTGGGGAGGGGCTCCCGGGAGATTGTCTGGGAAGACATCAGGATACTCGGACACAACTGCAATACTATCAAGACTAGGTTTAGGCGTTGAAGCCTGCAATAATGCGACAAACAGTTCTGCCCAAGACCGAACTGCCTTAATCACCTGATGAGCCGACATCAAAATCTTGCTCGACCCTTTCATGCCCACAAACGTAGTCTCCTGATCAGTATTCAGTCCCAACTTAACCTCCCTTCGGTTGCAATCAATGCATGCTCGCTGCTCTGAGAGCCAATCCATACCAAATATTACGTCAAACTACATTAACGACAGTACTGATGCTTGCAAAACGAACTCCTGATCCCCGATCTGTATCTTTACCACACAGACTCTATCCGCGCGCATTGAGCACCCATTGGGCAGCAACACATCCAACTTTCCCTTTGCCATCAAGAAAGGAACTCCGATGCGCGATACAAATCTTTCGGACAAGAAGGAATGCTAAGCTCCCGTATCAAACAGGGCTCTCGTCGGACAGTCAAAAATTAACACAAAGCCTATCACCAACATTCATAAGCTAACAAGCAAAAAGGTAACAACTTAAAAAACTAAACTGTTAAAATTTAACTCATACCTGTCACCACGTCAGCTTGCTTAATGGCCTCTTGTAGGCCAAGATTAAAAACTCTAGGCTGGGCTGGAGCATGGTGGGATGCGGTTGACTCCGCCGCCTTCCCTTTTTCTTCAAATGTTGTTCCATGCCTCTTCTCGGACTTTGCACGTCCGCTCCAACACTCTCGTGAAAAATGCCCCACCTTTCAACAGTTTTAGCATGCTCCTGGGACTTGACTTGAGTTTGCCCCCGTCACACCAGACAAAGGGGCTGAACTCGAAGTCTTCTACTTCTTTTTCCATCTATGGAAACCCGACTTTTAACTCGACACTTTGAACTCTGACCTCTTATCCCCTGGGTCCTTCTTATCTTGAACTTTCTTCGTGACCCTTTCCAATGACCGAGCCGCACTTACCAAGGCGAGGAAGCCCTGTGCCTTAGGCCCAGCGAGGAGAAGCTGTAGTTCGCCCCGTAGGCCCTCATAAAATCGGTTGGTATTCCGCTCCTCTTCGGTAAACATAGCACCAGCATAACGACCAAACCAAGTAAATTCGTGGAGATACTCATCCATGCTTCTCTCTCCTTGAGTCAAACCGAGATACTTATTCTCCATCTCAAGCTTCTGGGCAGAAGGTAGGTATCTGGCCAAGAACAACCTTGAGAATTCCTCCAACGGTACTTCGGCAAGTATCCTTCCCACTAAGAGATGAACCTCCAACTCGCCCCACCACATCCTTGCCACACTAGCCAATAGGAAGGTTATTATTGTGGTCTTCTTCCACTCTGCAGTTTCTGTGGCAATCATGACCCTCTTCATCGTAGAGAGACAATCCTCAGCTTGAGTTTGCGTTCCCATCCCGTCAAACACTGGAGGATTAAAGCTCATCACATGCTTGAGCTGTTTCTCCACGGCTCTCCTTGGTGCTATCGGATCAACTTCCCCACGCTCTACCACTCCCAGCTCTGCCACTCTAATCGGTTCTTGCTCATTAGCAGGTGGTGCGTGCTGCACTTATTGGGAATTTATCATGGCAAAGACTGCTTCAACCACCAATCTAAGGGTTTCTGCTGAAGGAGGTGTTGTAGGCACGTCACTTGGTGCACTACTTTCAGCTGATTACGAACGTTCCGACTGCCCAGCTCCGCTCCTAGTTACCTATAATAGCATAAACCCTTGATTAGGTTACACACAAATTGCTAAAAGCAATCATTGGAACGCTCAGGTTCCTCAAAACAAGTGTATTTTTCCATTCCTAAGTGGACATTCATGGGTTCTTTTATGTTATAACGATGACGCACATACATGTGCTCACCACCCCTTAGGAGAATTCGCCCATGAATTCAAATACAGACAACCGACGCCCTAGTATGATACCAAATTATAACACCCCCATCCGTCGTATGGCATATAACAGAAGGTCTAGCTGGAACCCGATGCCATATACCACGGACAGTCAGAATGGTTACAAAATAATACCAAAAACTCAACTACTCGCCCTAACACAGAGCATTCTAGCGGAAGATTTTAAACAGTTTAAGAGAACCCAAAATTTGCACAACAACGGCATAAATGTCCACTATACACCACAGGAATGAAATACAACAAATACACAAAAGAGTACTTGGCCTTATGGCCTTACAAATGTTCACTTGACAATAAAATGTTTTACATACATCGGCTCACAGGCCGACCACACATGACAAAAGTAAAACAACAGTTCGCTTTGGCCTTCGAGGGCCAGCTCAGCAACTTGGGCTTCAGCCCGCTATTTGGCGCTTGGTTCCGCAGCACCTGCAAGCAACATTCCACCGCACGGTGGCAAACAAAGCAACGGTCAGCTATGGCTGACCAAAATATAACGACCCTGCCCCTTACTCGGGACAGCGGTGCTTCTTCCCTATATTTCATTAGCCCAGCTAAACAATTAAGTGCATAAGTATAATTCGCCACAGGTGTAGGCTCGCTCGACCAAACACCCCGTGCACCCTGGGCACATTCTCGGTGAATCCGGTCAATTCCGTGGCTTCACCACCATCCTCGGGACAGTCAAATATTGTGAGCATTTTTGAGTCTTTCTGACCGCAGTCCAAGACTCCCGACTATGCCAACGTCCAGTTCCACTTTAGGCCCTCTAGCACCGAACCGCAAAGCGCAGGTCCGTTTCCACCCGCCCGTTGCTCACTCCGCCTAGTCACTTTAAGACGTACGCGCGGGCCAAGCTTCACCCGGATCCTAAAACATTCCGAAACAACACATAACCCAGTTATGTTCAAGGCTGGCTCCCCCGCCGCCAAGTTAGCAGAATTACGTTTCCGCCCAGTTTTCCGAGTGCGCCTTGGAGTTAATCCCCAAGGATGCCTGCTGCAATCTACCGCGTAGAAACCCGAAAACAATCAAAGTCACTGAGTCTTCTCCGGCTAATCATGTAATGCAACATCACTGATCCAGACAAACACGTCCGGGTAGGCTTCACACACAATGCCTATGTCCGTACTATGATTTCAGACTCTAAACAAGGGGGACTTTACATATCTACCCCAAGGAACACCGCAAACTCTACGCATACTCGCGGGAGAGGGTTTTCCCATGCAAAGGAAGAAGAGCTTCACATTCTCAAGTTGAGAATCATTACCCTTGAAGTCTGCTTTGGTGCCATGAAGAACAAGCCGGATGAAAGGCTTCGCAAGGGAATTCTCTTCATGGATCTTGTCTTGGTTCTCAAACTCGTGCTCCGATGCTCCACCGGCAGCCGGATTCCTCCGCTTCCCTCTTCCTTGCTCTCTCCTCTCTCTAACTTCTTAGAAAGAGAAAATTTAAGAGGAAATGAGGAATTAATCCTCTACTCCCGGACTTAAGAAAGAAGGAACTCATCTGGGCCATCAGATCTTGTTTAAAGAAAACGAACGGCTAAGATTTGCCTAAAATCTCTTAATCCTTGGCCGAACGCGGCTCTGCACATGGCCGTGTCCAAGGCCGTGTGCCTCGATCCAGACACGATTGTCAAGTACAGAAAAGCACACGGGTTAGGACACTCCTGTTTCCCAACCTGACATGCCCGTGTCGGGTCATCGACATGCCCGTGACAAGTGGCGTGTCATGAATAACCGCCACGCCAACCGTCACGACCCTTGGTGGACACGGGTGGCCACGCGCCCGTGCCTAATCCGACACGCCAGTGTCATACAGTACACGCCCGTGCTTTGGGCCGTGTCCCAAGTTGATACGGGACCAAACTTCCAGAGGAGTACACGGCCATGTGACACGCCCATATCACATGCCGTGTGCCTGACACGCCCTGGGACACGCCCGTGTCCCAAGCCATTTTCGAGCACTCAACGCTCGTCGACCTCAGCTCGACGACCCGAGCATGACACGGCCATGTGACACGCCCGTGGCAAAGGCCGTGTTCACCCTACCAAGACCCAAACTTGGTTCGAACACCGCCCGTTTCACTTTTAAGTTTCGAGGCATTACACGTTGCCCCTAGGAGTTGGTCGATCCTCGGAAGTGGGAAGCAATCCTTCAGGAATGCTTAGTTCAGGTTATTGTAATTGACACATGTCCTCCACTTCCCAAATGATTTCTTTACCATGACTACGTTTTCTTGTCAGGTTGGGTACTCAACCTCGCAAATAAACATTGAAACAAAATTCTTTGTTACTTCCTCCTCAATGACTTGAAATTGCTCGGGGGCAAAATTTCTCTTTTTTTGAATGACCAACGACAGGTTGGGTTGATATCAGGGAGTGTAGAATCACTTTTGGATCTACTTATAATATCCACGTCCATCACATAGCATATAACATAAGGTCCGGCTGGGGCCCAACGCCATATACTAGGGACAGTCAAAGGAGTTACTAATTGAAATCATAATCCAAATACGCACATCCTATCACAAAGTGCATTCTAGCGGAAGTAATTTAAAGGTTAGCAGGAACCCAACCAACTAAATGTCCACTAACATAAAAGTAGGAATGAATAAACAAATACACAAATAGTCTTGGCTTTAAGATCTTATATTGTTCAACTAAAATTAAAATGCCTTGTTTACATCAGCACGCAGGCTGTCCACATATAAACAATAAAATAAATGGGTAATTCGCTTTGGCCTTTAAAGGCCATCTTAGCATTCTTGGGCTTTAGCCCGCTATTTCCCGCTTGGCTTGGCTGCAGCTGCACGAAACATTCTACCGTACGGTGGTAAACAATAGCAATGGTCAACATTACCTAACCAAATTATAACGATCAAACCCCTCTCTCGGGGTGGTGGTTCTCCTTCCCTGTAGGCATTAGCATAATCATATATTGGCAATCAAAATGTTCAACTTAAGCACCATTCGCCACAGACGCTAGCGCAAACACCCAATGCCCCGTGCTCTCAGGGCACATTCTTGGTGCGCAAGATAACAAGGATCGCACCACCATTCTTTGTAATGGTCAACAACATTTTATCTTTCAGTCTCACAAGGGCCAAGTCCAGAGACAACGCCCTAGTGCTACGACAAGTCATGTGATTTACACATTGACCACTCCAAGTCAACTAGCATAGGGGAGAGTAAAGTTCAGCAACATCCCCTGCTCAAAACATCTGGCTCGCAGGCCTGACGCGGGTTAGCATCCCCTTTCTATTTTTTGCATGATCCATAACTCTATAAGGATCCTAGGATAGCACTCATGGATACCAAAGCTGAGTAACTTAAGCTCATACTCCACAAAATAGCTCCAAGGTCTTCGAGAGACAGACACCCACGGCTCCATGTCTCACAAGATGGGCTTCAACAAATGGCCACAAGGTTTCCAAGAAATAGACCTCAACAAACAATACAACGCTCACAAGGAGCTATTGCCGGCGATAACGCTACCGTCACGCGGTAGGGGAAAGACTATCGATTTTTCCCCAAACTCGGGTATTTTCCTGGAGTCTACATCCAGTACTCCCAACATAGACATCTGCATACCCCGCGACTCTGAAATCTACGCGATAACCACAGAGTCTTCTCTGGAATACAAAAATACAAACATCACCAATCCAGGCCAACCTATCAGGATGGGCTTCACACAGCATGCATATTTCGTACTTCGATTCCGTATCTAAATGCAAAACTAATGGGGATACACATATCTACTCGTCAGGAGAACCACTTCCACATATTCGTGGAGTGCCTACCCTCTAATGCAAAAAAGGACTTCACGTATCCAAGGAAGAGGATCGTTACCCTAGAAGTCTGCTTCGGCTCCATAGAAGAGATTTTAACCAGATGAACACGACCGCTATGACTTTGCCTCCGTAGATCCGAACTCGCCTTGCAAATCAGAGCTCCGAGTCTCAAACGGCGGCGATATCTTCTCTCTATGACACTGCTTCTCCTCCTCCAAATGTCCAGCCCAAGTTTCTCAAACTCCAAAATAAATGAAGAGAAAATGGCCAGACCAACAGTAAAAACACAGCTACCGCCACGCGGTAATTAACTACCGTCGCGCGGTACCGCTAAACGACGCCTCAAACCACTTGTCATCACCCGGGCTTACCATCCATAGGCTGACACGTGGCCACGCCATTACAGCTTTGCTATCACTGCGTGATAGGATGTTAATGCCTCGCGATAGCTAGGGAGAGTTATGAAATGACCGCTCCCGCTAACGACACGCGATAGTTACTACTGCCGCGCGATAGTTACTACCGCCGCGCAATAGTTACTACCGCCGCACGATAGTTACTATCGCCGCGCGATAGTTACTATCGCCGCACGGTAGAAACCTGAGAGCTTCGACAAATCAATTGTCAAGCTACTGCCTGCGGTATCACTATCGCTAAGCGATAACTTCTGATAGAATCGATTTCAAGATAACCCAAACATCTAGAGGGGGGGTGAGTAGGTTCTTTCTTTTTTTCACTTAAGGCAGAATAAGAATTCAGTTCTTTAAAAAGAATCTAACTATTCTACAGCTAACACAGCAACCACAGCACAAAATTCACAATCACATACACATCACAGATTGCACACTGGTTTATAGTGGTTCCCCAAGGTCTGGGTACATCCACTTTCCCCCTTCGCCTATCCAGCAGTGTGCTAGATTCGGCCTAACTTCTTCCTTCTTCTTAGATCCACAGATCTTAAAGCTCAGAACCCTGAAAGGTTCATACAACTTAGAATATATCCACACTCCTACAGCTCAGGCTGACAGCCCTACCTCAACCTTGGCACAAGGCCTACAACTCAGAGTTCTATTTCTCCTACACTCAGCCTTTATATTATAGGCTTACAACTCAGATCTTGAAAGATCCTACACTCAGCCTTTATATTATAGGCTTACAACTCAGATCTTGAAAGATCCTACAGAATTTGAAAAATTTTATAGATTGACTCTTACCCTTGTTGAGAGAGAAGGGATAAAAGGTTTCTTGATCAGTTCTTGATAAAACTAATTGCTGAGATCAACCTATTCTTAGCTTTCTTCAAAGCTTCTTGAATCAGAACTCAGTAGGGTTAATCTTCTTTGAAGTTGACTGGCTGGCAGCTTCCTTCTTAGATTTTAGAAATAGATCTGAATTCTTCTTAGCAGATTTGTTTAGGATGTGCTTCTTAAGAGACTTGTAAATGTCTCCTACTTTACTTCAAACCCCTGGAGCTCTCTCTCAATCTCCAAATCTTCTGAAGTTTCTTCTGAATTCTTGTTTGAATTCACCTTAGACAAATTCTGAGTAGATTGCCACCTCAGACTGTCTTCTTAGATCTTCTCACGAAAATCTTCTTCTGTGTGACGTGCTCTTTCTTGATCAATGATCAATTCTTCTTAGTTGTTTTTTTCTCATTTTTTTCGTTATGTTTTGATTTGACAGAATCCGTCTTTATATAGACTTCATCCATGGTAACTGGCTGATCTGGTTTCTAATAAACTTTTGACAGTTCTGATAGCTTCAATAAACTTGTTGGAATTCACAACTGTCAAGTCTTCAGTAATTTCTTTAACCTTTGTCTTTATCAACAAAACGTCGAGACTGATCTTCATTATGTATCAACACAAGTAGATTAAGTGTCGACACAAGCTTTGGTGATATCGACACAGCTCCTTTAGTGTCGATACTGCTTCTTGACACTGCATCTGTAGAATGTGTCGACACTGCTTCTTTGTTTCGACACAGTCACTCCTTCACTTCACAGCAATCAACTATGTTGAAACTCTACTGTGTGTCGACACAGTTGACATAATCTAAGAATTCTGTATGTCGACACTGCCTCCAGGTGTCGACACAGTTGATGTTGACTAAAACTTCTGTGTGTAGACACAGTTGCTTCTTGTGTCGACACTGCTTTTCTAAGTGTCGACACGGGCTTTCTTAAGTGTCGACACATGGACTTAAAAGCTTTTTCCTGCATTTTAGCAAATTCTTAACCTGCACATATAAACTCAAAATAACATCAAATACACCTTGATGTATATCATTAAGCTAAGTGAGGCTTCTTCAAATCAGGTACACATTTTCCTATGTACCCAACAATCTCCCCCTATTTGGAGAATTCATAACCCTTTAGTCAATGATATACACCACTTATAATAAACAAAACATTATGATGTATATAAGCATTATATGACAGGGTAAATTATAAACAAAACATATACCAATATGACATTACAAAATAATGATGTAAAATTAATGAACATGTAACATTGTTTTATTTATACTATCAAAAAGTTTCTTAACAATTGTTTACATAGATTTCTTTAAAAACTAAAGATTACATTGTTCTTGTAAAATCTAGTAAATCTATACTAAGGCTGATCAGGCTCCCTGATGACTATGCCTTTTCCTGGCTTAATCTGAGCCTGCACAGTAAGTTCTACATCATCAATGGGTTCTTTCCTTTCAACTCTGCCTTCTTCTGTGCTTTAGCCCTAATTCTCTGCCTTTCAAAATAATGATAAGGCTTAGGAAAGTATTTGCTAGGCTCCTGAGCATTAAGAGGTAGCTTCCCAATTTTAGCCTTTCTTCTATATTGCAAAATGGCTTCTTTCCTTATTTTATATTTCTGCCATTCTTGTTCAGAATACCATTTGCCCCTTTCATGGATCTGTTCTTTCACAGCTTTCCAGGCAGTCAAAATGATATTCCTGGAAGTGGGGATCCACTGCTCAAAATCAGGCTTTAACTCATCCTATTCTCTGAACCTTTTCTTTGATAGTTGAGCTTCCTGCTGAGCTTTCAAGGCAGCTTCTGGCATTTCTACTTTCTCAATAATAACATTATCAACTTCCTGTGGAGGACTATACATTGACTGAACCTGTTGCTGAATCATATCAAAATCTGCTGGAGGGTAGATGACCTGAGCAACTTCAGGTTGATCACCTTCAAAATAAGCAGGTTGCACACCTGACTCAGCAACATTATCATCATCACAAAGGGGTGGATATCCCAGAGTGGCACTAAAGCTATTGGATATCAATTTGGCATGATCTGAGCCTGCTTTGACTAACACTCTCTCCCCCTTTATGACTTCTCTTTCAATATGGTCTCGTAAGTCATCTTTCTGAAATCTCACTTGTCCATCAAGAAAATTAACACCATCTTTATAAAATAATTTTAACTTGAGAAGCTTATTTGAGATTATATTCTGAGAAGTAGTAATGGTTGTCTGAAATGAGTCTTAGGCAGCCTGTAGCTTCTTATCAAACTCCTCTTTCTCTTTAGCCCTTGCTTTAGTCATTGCAGTGATTGTATTCTTTATTTGAGTTACTAGCTCATTGTGAGATTTAGTCAGATTGTCATTCATCCTAATCTGATTCTTAAAGACATAGCCTTGTTTAATAGCAATGTCATCCACTTTAGCCTTTACTTCTGTTTGCTGCTTAGCCAAAAATACTACAGCATTGCCCCCTTTGTGGAAGCAATCTGTCATCTCTTTCTTATGTAGATTCACTTCAAACTTGATGGATTTGATATCCTGAGCCAGATCAAATTGAAGTGACTTATGGATTTCATCCACATACTTCTCTATAGCCACTCTCTGCTCATCTAATTTCACTTGCAAGGCCACCAATAATGAGCTGTAATTAGCCTCTGGGGCAGGTTGTGGAGCAGCAGTTTGTAGTGCTTTCTTGTAGCTTTGGCTCCTTCTCTTGAAAACCATCAATTTTATCTTTTTGGCACTTGTGATTTCTTTATCTGCTGAAGCAGATGTACTGGCAATGTCTACTCTTTCCTTAGGACTAGGAGGGATCTCCTTTTCAGTCCTAATCTGCTCCCCCTCAAAGTCAGCTTGCTCCCCCTCAATCCTTATTTGCTCCCCCTTATTTGTTGTTCCCTCAATATCAGGAAACAACTCTTCAAGAGTAAACTCCTGTTGAGTGTGGACTGGTGGTACTTCTTTCTCAGGAGCATTAGCAACTACAGATGTATCCTCCATGATAACATCTTGTGCTGGTATGTTGACATGAGGTCTTTCAAGAATTGTTTGTGAATCCATTTCACTTGCCAAGTGTGTTGTCTCTTCCCCTTGCACCTGTGCATTATTTGGCTCCCCCTGCACCTGTGCATTATCAGTAATGTCCTATGCAGGTGATTTCTCAGTAGCTTCTTGTCTTTCTATATCAGGTATGTCCTTTGTTAGGACCCTATCCCATCTGGAGATAATCCTGATGTCCATTTTTATCATATGGTTGATTTTAGAACCAGAAATCTGGTGCATTACTTCTGGAATTGCTCTAGCCAAGTATAAACTCATCAGTCTAGCCAAATTAGGCTTCTTTATGCCTTCCTTAATCTTCTCAAAAAATACTATAGACCAATCTATGTTTAGTCTAAAAATAATACTTGTCATTAGGCTGAACATATAGGCTGAAATCCTATCATGTCCCCCTGGCTTACATAGAATTACCTTGCAAACCACTTCAGAGAGGAATTTCCCTTGCTGATTCATCCCTTTCCTGTTTATAGCAGATCCAATCTTTAAGATGGGATCCAATCCACACCATTGTAGTGCTTCCCTTGTCTTAGATACGGGTACTTCTTCTTCATCCTGAGTCCTTGGAAGATTAAGAATTTTCCTCAAACTCTTCAAGGTCAATTTGACTCTAGCTCCATGAACCGTTTATTTAATCTTAAGTCCAATTGAATCTACTGTAGCTGCGCCATAAAACTCAAGTATCTCTTTCTTCCATATCTTGGTTGGTTCAGATACCAGAAACTCCAAACCATTTTCAGCAATTAGGGTAATTACCCCTTTAATCTAAGATTCTTCATCATCAAAGGCGTGGTGAACCAACTCATATCCTTTGTTGATGTTATCTTCTACCTTTGGCGCCATTGGGATGGTGAGAAAGCTTGGATTGAGAGGAGAGAGATTGTCGACACAAGGTTTTGGTCTCGAAAACCTGGAGAGTGTGTCGACAAAGATTTTTCTTGACCTATTTATACCCTTCTAAACAAAGAAGGTCAAAAGGCGGGAAAAAGTAGTCTAAATGTGTTGACACTGTTGAAATGTGTCAACACATACTTCTAATGTCTCGACAACGGTATTGACTTCTATGTGTCGACACCAATTTATGATGTGCCGACACTAGACATACTTAGTAATTCAACAGAAATTCTGTGTCGACTCAATTTCTAGATGTGTCGACACCACTACTCTTGATGTGTCGACACCACTTTCTGAAGTGCCGACATCTCTTCTCTGGATGTGTCGACACTGTTTTACTTAGCCAAAATTATTAAACTAATCTATGTTCAACATTCTTAATTCAATTTTAAATTTATTGAATTTAGTTTAAATTAGAGACTTAGTAAACACATTTGCAATTTTATAATCTGTTTTGACAAATTCTAGTGAGATGTCCTTTTTCTCTACATGATCTCTAAGAAAATGGTATCTAATTTCTATATGCTTAGTCCTACTATGTGAGACAAGATTATTAGCAATAGAAATAACACTTTTAGAATCACAAAACAAAGATGATCTACTTACCTGAATACCATAGTCTTCTAGCTAGTGTTGAATCCACAACAGCTGTGCACAGCAACTTTCTGCAGCCACATATTCAGACTCAGCTGTGGAAATTGCCACACTAGTCTGCTTCTTACTGCTCCAAAACACCAATCTTCCTCCTAGAAATTTACAGGTGCCTGTTGTGCTTTTTTTATCTTCTTTGCAACCTGCAAAGTCTGCATCTAAATAGCCTGTTAATAGAAAATCTCCATTCTTAGGGTACCATAGGCCTAGATTAGGTGTGCCCTTTAGATATCTCAAAATACTTTTTACTGCAGTGTAATGAGATTCTTTAGGGCATGATTGGTACTTAGCACAGACATATGTTGCATATATAATGTCTGGTCTACTAGCAGACAGATATAGAAGAGAGCCAATTATTCTTCTATACAAAGACTCATCTACAGGCTTACCTGCATCATCTTTGCATATAGGAATACTTGTTCCCATAGGAGTTCTCATGGTGGAGGATGATTCCATACCATACTTCTTAATTAACTCCTTGGTGAACTTAGACTGGGATATGGATAAGCCATCATCAGTCTGTCTTACTTGGAGTCACAAGAAGAACTTATGTTCCCCCATGCTGCTCATCTCAAACTTCTCTTGCATAAGTTTAGCAAACTTCTTACAAAGGTTATTTTTTGTAGACCCAAATATTATGTCATCTACATAAATCTGGACTAAGATTATCTTTCATTTAGACTCTCTTAGGAATAGAGTATTGTCTATTTCCCCCCCCCCCCCTTGAGAATTTGTTCTCAATAAGAAAAGTAGACAAGGTTTCATATCAAGCCCTCGGGGCTTGCTTTAACCCATACAAAGCTTTCCTAAGTCTATAAACATAATCAGATTTGAGAGAATCAACAAAACCTGAGGGCTGCTCTACATAGGCTTCTTCTTTTAGATTTCCATCTAGAAATGCTGATTTTACATCCATTTGGAATACATTGAAGCCTTGATATGCTGCATAGGCAAGGAACATCCTAATTGCTTCCAATCTTGCTACTGGGGCAAAGGTTTGATCAAAGTCAATAACCTCTTCCTGCCTGTATCTTTTTGCAATAAGTCTTGCTTTGTTCTTCACAATGATCCCATTCTCATCCAGTTTGTTCCTAAAGATCCACTTTGTTCCAATGATGTTGTGGTCTTTTGGTTTAGGAACTAACTCTCATACCTTGCACCTTCTGAACTGATTCAACTCCTCTTGCATGGCATCAATCTAATGTGGGTCTAGAATAGCTTCTTCAAATCTCTTTGGCTCCAGTTGAGATAGGAAGCTTGAGCAAAGAACTGTGTTCAAGTTCCTGCTTTTGGTTTGGACTCCATGTCTTGGATCACCAATTATCTGATTTGTTGGATGATCCTTTAAGTGTCTAATAGTTGGAGGTAGACTATCTTTAGGTTGAACACCTCCAGTTTCTTCAATATGCTGCACCTCTTGGTTTTCATCAGCATCTAGAGAGTCCTGTACTCCCCCGGGATAGTAGCCACCATTTTCAACTTCCTGCTCTGCAATTGGCTCTTCTGTAATGGTAAGCTTGTCCATTCTCTCATTTATACCTGTAGAACTGCATGAGCTACAAGGCAACCCACTATTAATTAGTCTTGTTTCATCAAAGACAACATGTACAGACTCTTCTATAACTTGAGTAATCAAGTTGTAGACCCTATAAGCCTTACTATTGTTGATGTACCCAACAAATATCCCATCTTGGGATTTGGCAGTAAACTTAGTTAGATAAGACTTGCCATTGTTAAGGACATAACACTTACAACCAAAGATCCTAAAATAGGATAAGTTTGGTTTTCTACCCTTCATGATCTCATAGGGAGTCTTTTTGTGGCTTTTGGTGATAGAAGTCATATTGATCACATGACATGCAGTATTTACTGCCTCAGCCCAGAAATATTTTGGGAGAGAAATGTCACTCAATAGAGTTCTATCAGCCTCAATCAGTGTTCTATTCTTCCTTTTAGCAATACCATTTTGCTGTGCTGTTCTAGGTGAGGAGAATTCTTGAAAAATCCAAAAATTCTTCACACAGTTTTGTCATACTCTTAGATTGAAATTCAGTGTCATGGTCACTTCTGATTTTTACCACTGTACTATCAAGTTCATTCTGAATTTTCTTGACAAAACTATATAAAACACTTAGGGTTTCTGATTTTTGTCTCAGAAAGAACACCCAGGAATATCTAGAATAGTCATCTACCACCACAAAAGTGTAGACCTTCCTACCTAGACTATGAACTAGCATAGGACCAAATAGATCCATATGCAAGAGGTATAGACACCTCACTGAATCCTTGATTTCAAGGCTATGAAAGGAGGATTTTATCTACTTGCCTTTTTAACAAGCTGAGCATATCTTATCCTTTATACACTTAACATTAGGACCATTCGTCACTAACTCTTTGCTAAAGAGTTGTCCAATTGTTTTGTAGTTAAGATGGGCCAGCCTCTTGTGCAATTTGATACAATAAGAGGCTCTCTCATCAGCTACAAGACAAATAGGAGAAACTTTGTTCTCACACTCAAAGTTAAGACAGTACACATTTCTTTTTCTATATCCTATCAATTTGACCTTTTGATCACTTGACCTTTTGATATGACATCCATTCTTAATAAATGAAATATCATATCCTAAATCACTCAGCTGACTTATGTTTATAAGATTGTGTTTCAAACCCTTCACATAGGCCACTTGATTGATAGTAATCTAGTTATTAGAAATGTTACAAAATCCTTTAATGATTCCTTTTTCAGAACCACCAAAGATTACTTTAGGCCCATTTATGATAGGTAAGTACTCCTTCAGCAACCCCCTTGTTCCAGTCATGTACCTGGAACATCCACTGTCCAAGTACCATATAAGGGCATGGTAACTTGGACTCACCTGCAATAAAGAATTACCCAACCTTAGAGCCCAAGTAAGTCTTGGGCCCTTGGTCAAGTTAGCTTCATACTTAACAAATCTACCTGCTGCTCTTCTAACAGGTAGACTGTTGTTCTTCCTGACACTAATATTGTGCCAGCAATCTAAGGCATAATGGCCTGTCTTGCCACAGCACCAGCATTCATACTTGTTGTATCTATTTTTAGATTCTTGGCAGTCTGGTTGATAGCAAATCTTTTGTTTTGTGCTGGTACTGCTACAGCTACACCCACTATTTTCTTAAGAACATGGGGTTTATGGACATGGGTTGCCTTATTGACATAAACACCCTTGTCATTCAGAACTTCAGTCTTACAATGACCATGAGTATTCTCAAGGTCATACTTGTTAGAAGGCACTTGTACCTTTCTAAAAACTACAGGGACTTTAAAGTTCTGTGGCTGGAATGAGGCTTTGCCCTTTCTCTTAAATTGGACAGCCCTGGTGTCATCTTTAAAGCCTATTCCAGCCTTACCCTTTTGAGCCACAAACTCATCTATTAAGGGTAAAACTGATTTTGGCTTAGAATAACAAGCCACCAAATCTTTTTCTTTTTGAAGTCTGGCTTCCAGACTTTTAATTAGATCATTTTTGTATGTGATTGTGCCCATCTGAATAACAGTTATAGTTTTCTGTTTGGCAATCTCATTCACTTTTTTTATCCAACACTTTCTCTAAATCAGATGCAACCATCTAAAGATCTGCAATTTCCTTAGCCTGAGTTTTGGCCAAGTTTTTGCTTTTCTTTAGTTTCTGCAACAAGTTCCCATATTCATCTATCAGTTGATGAATATCACCTTCAGACTCAGACCATTCCACATCACTTGATGTAGATGTAGTTGACTCTGAACCAGTACTACAATCTGAATTTCTAGAAAAACATTGTACCTTACTAGGACCAGGCTGATCCTGGCACTTATCTTCTTCTGACACAGCCATCAGTCCCATGCACATATGGTATTCTTGTTCATAGATAGATTTCAGCACTTGCATAAACTCATCTTCTTCATCTGCTGCATATAGACCAATATATGCCTCAGCTTCAGATTCAGACTCTGAAGATGATTGGTCTATCAAGCTCTTCTCCTTCTTAGTAATAAAGGATTTCTCCTTCTTGCTCTTTTGTTGAGTCTTCCGTTTATCAGCAGACTCCTTTCTTTTTTCTGGACACTCAGCCACAACTTTTCCAGGCCTATTAAAGTAGTAGCAAACTATCTTTGATGTTGTAGATTTGCTAGGCTTAGACCTGCTCCTGTCCTTCCTAGATGACTTCCTCTTTTGATAATAGTCATCCACAGGCTGAGATGTGAAGGGCCTAGACTTCCACTGCTTCTACTTCAGAAATCTCTGAAACTGCCTTGTAAAGGCAGCAAAGTCTTTATTTGGGTCTTTGCTGTCTGAACTTTGGTTGTCTGAATTATCTGAAGTAATTTCAGTAACTATCTTAGGAGGTGATGGAGACATCCTCCTATTCTTCCTAGTGGCTTCCACCTTGAAGGCCACAGACTTTTCTCTATGCTCCCCTTTTGCACTTTTCTCTTCCTCTTTCCTAAACATCAGCTGCATCTCATATGATAGCAATTTTCCAAACAAAGTTGGAGGAGAGATATCTTCAAGTTTGGACACTTCCCTAATGGCACAAATCTTAGTGTCCCAATCCTTTGTCAGGGATCTTAGGAATTTATCATTCAGTTCATATGTATTGAAGATCCTTTCATAGGACATCAGCTCATTTACTATTCTATAGAACTTTTTATAACACTCAGTTATACCATCTGACTTTTCTTGTTTGAAACTCTCAGATTCCTGGTTCAGCATAGATTTTTTATCTTGTCTGACTTCTTCAGAACCCTCTATGTAGACTATCAAAGTGTCCCAAATTTCCTTGGAGGTCTTGCAGTGAATCAAATTTTGAAAGGTTGAATCATCTATGGCACTTACTATGATATTCTGGGCTCTTTTGTCCATAGTTGCCAGGATGTTCTCTTCCTTAGTCATCTCTGAAAAATCCTTGGGAATTCTTTGATTTGCATCTAGAACTGACAACTTCATTGGAATATAAGGACCTTCATTTACTGTAATGTAGATCCTTGGATCAGAAGCCTCCATAAAAAGCCTGACCCTTTCTTTCCATATTCCAAATATCTCTTTCCTGCATATGGGTAATTTCATAGAACCTCGTTCCTTATGATTTTCTCCTCAACCCATTTTCTTGATCTTGAATTTGCCTTATGGATTTAACTCAGACTATTAAGTCCATCTTTGAGTAACCTCTCTCTGATACCACTTGATAGAATCGATTTCAAGATAACCAAAACACCTAGAGGGGGGGGGTGAATAGGTTCTTTCTTTTTTTTCACTTAAGGCAGAATAAGAATTCAGTTCTTTAAAAAGAATCTAACTATTCTACAGCTAACACAGCAACCACAGCACATAATTCATAATCACACACACATCACAGATTGCAAACTTGTTTATAGTGGTTCCCCAAGGTCTGGGTACATCCACTTTCCCCCTTCGCCTATCCAGCAGTGTGCTAGATTCAGCCTAACTTCTTCCTTCTTCTCAGATCCACAGATCTTACAGCTTAAAACCCTGAAAGGTTCCTACAACTCAGAATGTATCCACACTCCTACAACTACGGCTAACAGTCATACCTCAGCCTTGACATAAGGCCTACAACTCAGAGATGTATATCTCCTACACTCATCCTTTATATTATAGGCTTACAACTCAGATCTTGAAAGATCCTACTCTCAGCCTTTATATTATAGGCTTACAACTCAGATCTTGAAAGATCCTATAGAATTTGAAAAATCTTATAGATTGACTCTTACCCTTGTTGAGAGAGAAGGGATAAAAGGTTTCTTGATAAGTTCTTGATAAAACTGATTGCTGAGATCAACCTGTTCTTAGCTTTCTTCAAAGCTTCTTGAATATGAACTCAGTAGGGTTGATCTTCTATGAAGTTGACTGGCTGGCAGCTTCCTTCTTAGATTTCAGAAATAGATCTGAATTCTTCTTAGCAGATTTATTCAGGATCTGCTTCTTAAGAGACTTGTAAATGTCTCCTACTTTACTTCAAACAGCTAGAGCTCTCTCTCAATATCCAAAATTTTGAAGTTTCTTCTGAATTCTTGTTTGAATTAACCTTAGACAAATTCTGAGTAGATTGCCACCTCAGACTGTCTTCTTAGATCTTCTCACGAAAATCTTCTTCTGTGTGACGTGCTCTTTCTTGATCAATGATCAATTCTTCTTAGTTGTTTTTTTCTCATTTTTTTCGTTCTGTTTTAATTTAACAGAATCCGTCTTTATATAGACTTCAACCATGGTAACCAGCTGATCCAGTTTCTAACAAACTTCTTACAGTTCTGATAGCTTCAGCAAACTTGTTGGAATTCACAGCTGTCAAGTCTTCAGTCATTTCTTGAACCTTTGTATTTGTCAGCAAAGCGTCGAGACTGATCTTCATTATGTGTCGACACAAGTAGATTAAGTGTCGACACAAGCTTTGGTGATGTCAACATAGCTCCTTTGGTGTCAACACTGCTTCTTGACACTGCATCTGTAGAATGTGTCGGCACTACTTCTTTGTGTCGGCACAGTCACTCCTTCACTTCACAGCAATCAACTATGTTGAAACTCTGCTGTGTGTCAACACAAGTCCTGTGTGTCGACACAGTTGACATAGTCTAAGAATTCTGTGTGTCGACACTGCCTCTAGGTGTCGACACAGTTGATGTCAACTAAAACTTCTGTGTGTAGACACAGTTGCTTCTGGTGTTGACACTGCTTTTCCAAGTGTCGACACAGGCTTTCTAAAGTGTCGACACAGGCTTTCTTAAGTGTCAACACATGGACTTAGAAACTTTTTCCTGCATTTTAGCAAATTCTTAACCTGCACATATAAACTCAAAATAACATCAAATACACCTTGATGTATATCATTGAGCTAAATGAGGCTTCTTCAAATCAGGTACACATTTTCCTATGTACCCAACAACTTCCTGAGAGCTCGGCCAAATAAATGGCTAACGCCACGAGATAACAATCTACCATCGTGCGGTAGTTTAGGCATTAAGTCACCTTGCCTCACTCAATGCACTCGATGCCTAGCATTACCGCGTCGCGATATCAGCCTACTGCCGCGCGATAACCTCTTTTCTTGCCTACAGAAATTTGGGGTGTTACAAATCTCCCCCACTAAAATAATTTTGCCCTGAAATTACATATTGCAGAAAAACGAAAGAGTATCAAAACTACGAAAGTATACCTCAAATGAAAAGCTCGGGAAACTCCGCCTTCATGGTTTGTTGCCGCTCCTATGACAACTCCTCTCAGCCACAATTGTCCCAACTAACCTTGACCATCCTGATAGACTTATTCCAATGTTGCTTGACTTTCGAGTCTTCAATACGAATGGGCTTGACCTTTGTTATCAACCCACCATTAATCGATACCTAATCCGCCGCAATCACCTGTGTAGTCTCTTGCACTGCCTTCCGCAATACAGATATATGGAATATGTCATGTAGACCACTAAGCTCTGTTGAAAGCTTCAAACGATAAGTGGCTTCACCAACACGCTCCAAAACCTCAAATGACCAAAGGTATCTCGGACTTAGCTTTTCAGTCATCGAATCCTTGACAAACCCTTAAACGGTTTTATCTTCAAGTAAACCCAATCGATCACGGTGAACTCAATATTTCTGTTCTTGGTGTTGTGAAATTTAGCCTGTCTATCCTTCGCAATTGTCAGCCGCTCCCTAATTGTCCGGACAATAGAAGTAACATCCTCAACTTCCTTATGCTTATACAAATTTGACTCGCCCATCTCCAACCATGGCAATGGAGTACGACACTTTCTACCATATAGGGCCTCGAAGGGCGTCATTTGAATGCTTGTCTGGTAGCTATTGTTGTAAGCAAATTTGATCATATACAAATGATCTTCCCACTTTTTTCTAAAGTCTAAAGCACACATACGAAGTATGTCCTCCATCGTCCTGTTTACCCTTTTAGTCTGACCATCCGTTTGTGGATGAAATGTTGTACTGAACTTCAGCTTGGTGCCCAATAATTAATGTACCAGCCTCAAGTCATTAGATGTGAAGTGCCCATCTCGGTCACTTACGATGCTACAGGGCACACCAAGTAGTCGTACAATATTATCCGCATACAATTTTTTTGGTTTCTCCACCGAATCATCCTTCCTATTCGGGATGAACTGTGACACTTTTGTCAAAGATCAACAATCACCCAGACGGCGTCATTTCCCCTCTGCGATCTCGACAAACCATGCACGAAATCCATTGATATGTCGTCATACTTCCATTCTGGTATGGGCAAAGACTTCAAAAATTCACCGGGCTTCTGACATTCGGCTTTCACCAAGGCACAGATCTGACACATTGCTACATATAGTGTTATGTCCTTCTTCAGTCCTAGCTACCAGAACAGCTTTATCATGTCTTTATTGTTGGTGTTACCATTTTGATCTGGAAGTGATCAAGTATGTAGCCTCACTGCCAACGCAGTATTAGCCTATCATGGTCGCACATAAGAATGTTTGGAGAAATTGGGAGATTGAATTAGTATGGTTTTACTCATATGATGAGTGGAAAAGACTTAGCACAACCAGGCTTTGCAAGCATCGAGTGCATTGAGACCACTCAATGCCTTAGTCGAGTCAAGTATTGACTCGTCAAATAATGGCGTTGAGTGTGTTAAGTTTACTTAACGATTCACCGAGTCAAAGTGTTGATTCGACAAGTATGACACTTAAGCGTTGAGTGCGTTGAGTTCACTCAACGATTCATTGAGTCAAGGAGTTGATTCGACGAGTCTGGTTCTCAGGCGTTGAGTGTGTTGAATTCACTCAATGCCTTCGTCGAGTCAAAGGTTGATTCGACGAATCTGGCACTTAGGCGTTGAGTGCATTGAGTCCACCCAATGCCTTCATCGAGTCAAATGTTGATTCGACGGGTTTGGCGCTGAGAGCATTGAGTGCGTTGAGTTCACTCAACGCCTTCGTCGTGTATCTTATGGATACTTGACAATTCGTCGAGACAAGGGTTGTTTGGTCAAATTTTGTATTCTAAGTCTTGGGTCTGCAAATAGCAGCGGGCTATTCTATTTATTCCTTGGGTATAAATAGAACATTTTAGGGTTTCTCTTCATGAGATTTTGACGGGTTGTTTCTCCTAAGCACACAAGCCGCACTGTGCGATATCCCGAGACCTAAAGGCCGACGGAAGTTATTCCACCTCAGCCGATCTCGTCGCCATCGCCAAGTTCTAATTCTGGCAAGTGTCGCTGTCGCCTCTTCTAGAATGAACCTAGCAGTACGTGAAGATACATAGTTTTCTCTCCCGACCTAGATCTTGTACGATAAGTTTCTATGGGTTCTCCCGTTCGTGTGGATTTCCTGTAGAGGTGCGGACATTATTCAGCACTAGGGACTGTAGCCGCCAAAAGATCGGCTGATTTTCTAGAGCATCTAGGTTGAGTATAGACTCAATCCCGTAGAGGTATTTTTTATTTACATCACTTTCTTCTTGATACATGTTCATTGCTAGATCTGAACTTATTTTGGGTTTTCTTGTTCTTTATTTCCGATGCACGCACAATTGTTGTGCCATCCTTGCAAAACCCAACAGTGGTATCAGAGGGAGGTTTTGGAAATGATCATAGTATCAGAAGTGCTAAATCCATGGCTTGTAGATTTGGAAATTTAGAAATATTCTAAATGCCCAAATCTATTTTTTGTATCCCGCAAAGAACGCATGTGATTTTGCTATGATATCATAATTGATATCCTTGTTTGCTCTTGACAGTAACTATCCCTCTTGTTGGTTTGTGAAACCAAGTATGTTTGATTATTTATCTCACATAGAGAGACGAGCTTGTCTAAAGTCTAACTTGGGTTAGTGTTGCTTATGTCTAGTGCATGTAAATCTGAATATTTAGAAGGGTTCTAGACATTCAGAATTAGCCTAGTTCATCAACTGTTGATGATCCTTCTTATACACATTTTGGTTGCACTTGGATTATGAATGATGTTAGTTTTATTTTGTGAATGTGCATATTGGTTAATTGTTAATCATGACTAAGTGTTAATCAATTGTTTAAAAATCCCTTAAGCAATATTAAGTTTTCGGATACCTTCCGATGGATGACACTCTTCCTGCCTCGATCGATGAAGTGTGATATTTTTGAAAGCAAGGTGCATTAATCTATCTTGGTAAGGGTGCAAGCGGAAAATTGGGATATCCCACTGTCGACATCAGGTCAAACTTAACTGGGTGACCTCAAAGAATGAGTGCTCAGAGGCATAGGGTTTGCATGCACCATATGATAGATGCAAATAAAGAGTTATTCACCAGCCATACAGGAATTGTATTGTGATGCAATTAGCAAGCGTTGCCTACCTAAATAACTGTATTATGAGAGAAAAGCAAAAGCTGACTTATAGTGTTGGTGAAATATGGATCTTGTCCACTAAGAGAATTACTCGCATAAACTCTTCGAATTTATATTGAGAGTTATCAGTTTGATAAAAATAGTGAGAGTTATTTTGATTAATTTCCTTATCGAAAGAATCAAATGTATTTTGAAATGTAGTACTGATTTTACTTTGTTAAATCCTTGTAGAATTTCCATGACAAGTGGTTCGCACTCCACCCTATCCTTCAGAGCCATCTTTGAGAAGGAGAAGTTGAGTGGTATCAAATATTTGGACTGGTATAGGAACCTGAGAATTGTTCTCAGGTAAGAGGGCAAGCTCTATGTTTTGGAAGAGGAATCCCCCGAAGAGCCTGCCGGGAATGCGTCCCGTTCCGATAAGGATGCTTATAAGAAGTATCTTGATGACTCTTTAGACGTCGAATGTCTCATGCTGGTAACTATGAACTATAAGCTCCAAAAGTAATATGAGAACATGGGTTGCAAGGAAATTAACGAGCATCTCAAGTAAATGTTTCAAGGGAAAGCTCGTCAAGAGAGGTTTGACGTCACTAAGGCGTTATTCTAGTATAAGATGGGAGCTTGAGACCTAGTAGGGACTCACGTACTCAAGATGATTGGGTATATAGAGAACCTTGATAGACTAGGCTTCCCTCTAGGCCAAGAGTTGGCCACAGACCTGATCCTGCAATCGTTGCTGGACAGTTATGAGCAGTTTGTCTTGAACAATAACATGAACAAAATAGATAAGACACTGCCTGAGATCCTAGGCATGTTGAGAACTACTGAAATCAAAAAGAAGAAGGCCAAACCTGCTAGCCCCATACTGATGGTGCATAAAGGTAAGGGCAAGGCCAAGGTCTTCAAGAAGACGAAGGTAAGACCTAAGTCTGCTCTGGAGCCCAAGTCTTCGGCACTGAAGAAGAATGGCTCTGTGAAAAAAGGGAAATGCTACCACTGTGGCAAAGTTGGTCATTGGAGGAGGAACTATCCTTCTTATATTGAGGGTTTGCAAAAGATGAAGGAAGGTATGACTTCCGCTTCAAGTATCGATGTTATAGAGAAAAACCTTTCTGCTCCTTCATCTTGGGTATTGGATACCGGATGTTGTTCTCATATTTGTATACATGCTCAAGAACTGGGAAGGAGAAGATTATTGAGTAAAGGGGCGGTGGACCTACGTGTTGGCAATAGAGAAAGAGTTTTTGTTATCACCGTCAGAGTTTACCGTCTTTCTTTGCCTAGTGGGCTTATAATAGAACTTGATAATTGTTATTATGTTCCTTCCATAACTAGAAACATTAGTTCCATTTCATGCTTGGACATGATTGGTTTTTCTTTTGTTATTAAGAACAATTGTTGTTCGATATTTAAGAATGATATTTGTTATGGTATAGCCCAAATGTTTAATGGTTTATATGTTTTGAACTTAGACAATCAGGTCTGTAATATATAAAATACTAAAAGACTAAAAACAAATGACTCAAACCCTATGTACCTTTGGCATTTTTGTTTGGGTCATATAAATGAGAAATGCATATCCAAGCTCCATAAAGATGGACTACTGGACTCTTTTGATTATGAATCATTTGAGAGATGTGAATCTTATTTGTTGGGTAAGATGACTAAGGTCCCTTTCACTAGTTTTAATGAGAGGGTTGGTGATCTTTTGGGTACAATACATAGTGATATATGTGGACTCATGAGTTCTATGGCTAGAGGTGGGTATTTCTACTTTGTTAAATTTACTGAGACTTCAATAGATACGGATACGTGTATCTTATGAAGTGCAAATATGAAACCTTTGAAAAGTTCAAAGAGTTTATGAATGAAGTAGAGAACCAGCTGGGTAAGAAGGTTAAAGCACTCTGATCTGATTGAGGTGGCGAATACCCGAGTCATGAGTTTCGTGATCATCTGAAAGAGTGCGATATTGTATCAGAACTCACTCAACCTAGAACACTGCATCATAATGGTGTGTCTGAGCGGAGGAATCGTACTCTGTTAGACATGGTACGGTCGATGATGAGTCATGCAAATCTTCTTGTTTCCTTTTGGGGTTTTGATCTAGAAACTTCTGCTTTTTATACTAAATCGTGCTCCAACGAAAACGATTCTAAAGATACCATATGAGATATATATCGGGAAGCATCCTAGTATGTCGTTCATTAAGATTTGGGGCTATGAGGCATATGTGCGATGTCAAATACCTGACAAGATGGAACTCAAGTCAGATAAGTGTTATCTTATGGGGTATCCTAAGAAACTAAAGGGTACTATTTCTACCTACCGTATGAGGGCAAAGTTTTTGTCGCGAGGACTGGTGTCTTTCATAAGAAAGAGTTCTTAAGTAGAAAGATAGCCAGGGTAAAACCTGAAGAAGTTCAAGAACCACAAATTGTGAATGAACCGGAATTTGAACCTGAGTAAGGACTACAAGTTGTTGTAGCTGGAGAGCTTGCTTAGGAAACATAAGTTCTACTTAGATCTGGTAGACCAAGGTTTGAGCCTGAGAGATATGGATTTCTTGTGTCTCAAATAGGTAATGTGTTGCTTATGGATCATAGTGATGAGCCTGCAACCTACCAAGAGGCTATGAGTGGACCGGACTCCGAGAAGTGGCTTGAGGCCATGAAATATGAAATGGACTCCATATATGAAAACCAAGTTTGGACCTTAGTAGAACCAGCTGAAGTGGTACGAACAATAGGGTGCAAGTAGGTCTTTAAGAAGAAGAACGACATTGATGGGAATGTACATACATTAAAAGGGTGCTTGGTGGGTAAAAGTTTCAAGCAAATTCATGGTGTTGACTATGATTAGACTTTTTCCCCTGTTGCTATGGTTAAGTCCATTAGAATTATGCTTGCTACTGCTGTGTATTATGACTACGAGATCTGGTAGATGGACGTCAAAACGGCTTTCCTAAATGGAAACCTCCTTGAGGAAGTTTATATGACAAAACCCGAGGGTTTTGTATCTCCAGGTGGATCCACTAAAATATGCAAGCTGCAGAGATCCATTTATGGATTAAAACAAGCTTCTCAAAGTTGGAATCTTCGTTTCGATGAAAAGATCAAAGAGTTTGGTTTTATCAAGAACAAGGATGAACCGTGTGTTTACAAGATGATTAGTGGGAGCATTGTTGTTTTCCTGATAATGTATGTAGATGACATACAGATGATCGGGAATGACAAACTGACCCTAAAAGTTGTTAAGAACAACTTAGGGAACTGCTTTTCAATGAAGGACTTGGGTGAAGCGACTTATATACTTTGTATTAAGATCTATAGAGATAGATCGAAGAAGTAACTGGGTTTGACCCAAGGTACGTACATGTATAAGGTGTTGAAAAGGTTCAATATGCTTGAATCCAAGAAAGGATTCTTACCCATGTCTCATTGTATGAGTCTCTCTAAGGACTAGTGTCCTAAATCTTGTGAAGATAAGGACCGCATGAAGTTGATTCCATATGCTTCGGCAATTGGGTCAATCATGTATGCAATGATATGTACTCGAACCGATGTCTCTTATGCCTTGAGCATGACTAGCAGGTGTTGAAACCAAAAATTTGGTCTCTCGTGGAGTTCGGGGTCCCAAGAAAGGGGTGACCTCACACCTACTATATTTTGGAGAACGTCACAGGCCAATGGCTCAAGAAGATAGGAACATACCCTCAGCTCTAGCGTGGAGGTTCCACTCACACCCGGAAGACCTTTGAGATCTCCCCCTCCCTAACCAATGCTGAGATAGGTGCCTTGGAGGAAGAAAGCAAGGGGATTGAAGTGATGAAGAAGTCATGCTCTCCATGGCACCCTCAAGGGTCTATTTATAGTTTTTTTGGGAATGGCCTGCAAATAACAAATCTCCGCTCCTCTGAAATTACTGAAAACACCATGGGTTGGTCTGCCAACAGCCAAACTCCACTATTTTGAATAGCTATTAGCAGCCCACCTGGGGTAAAATAGCAGACCCACGAGCCGGGCGAGTACTCCAGCAGAGCGAGTACTCCAGGGGCGAGTACTCTAGGGGCGACGAGTACTCCCAGGGGCGAGTACTCCAGGGGCGAGTACTCCAGGGGCGACGAGTACTCCCAGGGGCGACGAGTACTCCCAGGGGCGACGAGCACTCCCAAGGGCGACGAGTACTTCTAAAGGCGATGAGTACTCCCAGGGGCGAGTACTCCAGGGGAGACGAGTTCTCCCAGGGGTGACGAGTACTCCCAGAGGCGACGAGTACTCCCAGGGGCGACGAGTAATCCCAGGGGCGAGTACTCCAGGGGCAAGTACTCCAGGGATGAGTACTCCAGAGGTGAGTACTCTAGGGGCGAGTACTCCAGGGGCGACGAGTACTCCTAGGGGCAACGAGTACTCCCAGGGGCGACGAGTACTCCCAGGAGAAAGTACTCCCAAACACTTAAGCTAAGCAAATTTTTCTTCCCCCTACTAGTATATTATGAAGATTAACCATAAATTGGCCACCAAGAGTGCCAACCTCTTGAAAAGCTTAAAAAATGCATAGCTAGTCTCACGCCTTATTTTGGGGTCCTCTCTTCGCGAATACGGGGTTGCACACAATCTCCGCTCTTTTCGAGCGACTTCCACGCTCAGAAAGAAACATCCAACCCAACGTATTCGCTGTGTAATTCTCTTGCGTGGTCGAAAAGTTACTTAGCCTCTCTGAGGGGTCGACCTATCATACCAGCTGATGGGAGCCTGGGTGATGAGACAATCTCAGCATAAAAAACACTTGGCCTCCCCGAGGAGTCAACCTGTCATGCCAGCTAATGGGAGCCTGGGTGACGAGATGGCCTCAGGGTAAAAAGGACTTAGCCTCCACGAGAGATCAACCTGCCCTCCCAGCTAGTGGGAGCCTGGTCAGTGGAATCATCTCGGAGCTAAAAGGACTTAGCCTCCACGAGAGATCAACCTGCCCTGCCAGCTAGTGGGAGACTGGTCAGCGGAATCATCTCGGAGCTAAAAGGACTTTGCCTCCACGAGAGATCAACCTGCCCTGCCAGCTAGTGGGAGCCTAGTCAGCGGAATCATCTCGGAGCTAAAAGGACTTAGCCTCCACGAGAGATCAACCTGCCCTGCCAGCTAGTGGGATCCTGGTCAGTGGAATCATCTTGGATCTAAAAGGACTTAGACTCCACGAGAGATCAACCTTCCCCGCTAGCTAGTGGGAGCCTGGTCAGCGGAATCATGTCGGAGCTAAAAGGACTTAGCCTCCATGAGAGATCAACCTGCCCTGCCAGCTAGTGGGAGCCTGGTCAGCGAATCATCTCGGAGCAAAAAGGACTTAGCCTCCACAAGAGATCAACCTGCCCTGCCAGCTAGTGGGAGCCTGGTCAGCGGAATCATCTCGGAGCTAAAACGACTTAGCCTCCACAAGAGATCAACATGCCCTGCCAGCTAGTGGGAGTCTGGTCAGCGACATCATCTCGGAGCTAAAAGGACTTGATCACAAATGTTTTTCGGCGGTCTTTTTCATTAATCATAGGTGATACAATGCAGGCAAAGTTAATTACAAGAGATGATATACTTCGTGTACCTCCCTCTTTCCTCGTGCATTAAAGGATCCCTCCCCGGGTGCTCACATCAACCCTGTCCTCACATCTCTCCCCTGCTATCTCGGGTTGGACTTCTTCAATCCGTACCGGATCTTGCGGTTATTGAGGCTGTGGTGTCGGAGCTCTTATCCTTCTCAACTCCTAGAATTCGGGGCAAGTAGCTATTGCATGGCCCTCCTCCTAGTGGAACTCACAGTTGGGTAACTTTACTCTGACTTGTCCTCTTCCCGTGCATTTCCTCCTCTCCCTTTGACCGATCTCCATCGCTTGTTGCGGTGGGGGTAGGAGCTGTCTAAGGGCTTGCCTTTGGAAGTTGTATCTTCCTTGGCCTCCCTGAAAATCCCCCCACCCTGGATGAGAGCTCTTCCTTGACCCTAGGCAGGTCCTCCCTGCTACCTCCAACCTGGCTCCGGACCCTCCTGTCCCTGGAACCCCAGATCTCTGTGCTCCTCTCTTTGTCTTCCCTCCTGATGCCTCGAGCCGCCTTGCTCCTTCGGCTCCGCCTATGTTAGCCTTGCCAACTTCTTGACAATTGACGGGTTGGCCGCCTCCATGGCTATCTCCTCAGTCGCCCTTTCCATCAGCTCCTCAAAGGAAAGAGGGGGCTTTCGAGTCAGGCTCATCTTGAAGAACCCCTCGCGCAACCCCACCGTGAACGCCATCTGGAGGGCATACCTCGGTATCTCCTGGATATCCAGGATCTCCTCTTAGAACCTGTCAACGTAATGGGCCAGCAACTACTCGGCCCCCTGCCTTATTAGGAAGATGGACTCGGGACTCTTATTCCTCTTCTTAGAGGTGGAGAAGCGAAGCTGAAAGCTCCAGCTCAAGTCCTCGAACCCATAGATCAATTTCGGTGGGATTTGGTGGAACCAGTCTCTTGCCTTGTCCCTCAACGTGATCGCGAAGAGGCGACACTTGAAGGAATCCATCATTAGCCTTATGGAGACGGCATCCTCGAACCACTGCAGGTGCTGGACGGGGACATCCTTCCCGGTATAGTAGGCCATGTAAGGCTCTCTGAACCCCTCGGGAATGGGAGCCGAGATGATCAGCTCTTTGAAGGGTGACCCCCTCATTAGTGGTCTCTCGAGCTCTACTCACGCGACCTAGTCTCTTGGGAGGTGAGCACTCGCTGGGCTGGGGAATAGCTCCTGATCGGGGAGGTCTCGCTCGACCCCCTCTCCCATTCATTCCTTCCCAGGCCTTCTTCCTGGTGCACTTCCTTCTCCCCCTGCTGGGGTCATCTCGTCTATGCCCCTGGGAGGCAACTCGTCAAGACCACTCTGGGTCAGCTCACCGAGACGCCTGGGAGCCAGTCCCTGGGGGGTGGGGGTTGACATGTCAGCCCAAGGGGCAATACTTTGCAGCATCTCCATGATGCCTTGGATGGATGCCATGAACTCCTCCCTTCCTACAAAGGGTGACAGGTTGGGGAGCTCGCCGAGATCTTCACTACCTCCCTGATCTTCGACCATGACACTCTCCCGATATCTTCTATGTTGGTCAATCTCCACGCTCACTGCACCAAAATGTTGAAACCAAAAACTTGGTTTCTCGTGGAGTTCAGGGTCCCAAGAAAGGGGTGACCTCACACCTACTACACTCAGGAGAACATCACAGGCCAAAGGCTCAAGAAGCTAGGAACAGACCCTCGGCTCTAGCGTGGAGGTCAAACCTCACACTTAGAATACCTTTGAGATCTCCCCCTCCCTAGCTAATGCTGAGCTAGGTGCCTTGGAGGAAGAAAGCAAGGGGATTGAAGTGATGAAGAAGTCATGCTCTCCAAGGCACCATCAAGGATCTATTTATAGTTTTTTGGGAATGGCCTGCAAATAACAAACCTCCGCTGCTCTTAAATTACTGAAAACACCCTGGTTTGGTCTGCCAACAGCCAAAATCTATTGTTTTGAATAGCTATTAGGAGCCCACCAGGGGCAAAAAAGCAGACCCTCGAGCTGGGCGAGTACTCTAGTAGAGTGAGTACTCCAGGGGCGAGTACTCTAGGGGCGACGAGTACTCTCAGGGATGAGTACTCCAGGGGAGAGTACTCCAAGGGTGACGAGTACTCCCAGGGGCGATGAGTACTCCAAGAGGCGACAAGTACTCCTAGGGGCGATGAGTACTTGCAGAGGCGACGAGTAATCTAGGGGCGAGTACTCAAGGGGAGAAGAGTACTCCTAGGGGCGATGTGTACTCCCAGATGCGACGAGTACTCCTAGGGGAGAGTACTTCAGGGGCGAGTACTCTATGGGCGATGAATACTCCCAGGGGAGACGAGTATTCCCAGGGGCAGAGAGTACTCCCAGGGGTGAGTACTCTCAGGGGCGAGTACTCCCAAACACTTAGTAAGCTATGCAAATTTTTCTTCCCCCTACTAGTATATTATGAAGATTAACCATAAATTGGCCACCAAGAGTGTCAAACCTCTTGAAAAGCTTAAAAATGCATAACTAGTCTCACGCCTTGTTTTGGGGCCCTCTCTTCGCGAATACGGGGTTGTACATCAGGTATCTGTCTGATACCGGTGATGGTCACTGGATAGTTGTCAAGAATATCCTAAAGTACTTGAAAAGGACTAAGGATATGTTCTTGGTATTTGGTGGAGAGGAAGAGCTCGTTGTAAAGGGTTACACAGATGTTAGCTTCCAAACTGATAGGGACGAATCAAAGTCTCTATTAGGGTTCATATTTTACCAAAATGGAGGTATTGTTAGCTGAAAGAGTTGCAAGCAGGAGACAGCTGCTGATTCTACAACTGAGGCCGAGTATATTGCTATAGTAAATGCAGCGAAGGAGACTGTATGGAATAGGAAATTAATCGACGAGTTAGATGTAGTTCCTAGCATTGTTTGTCTCATATATCTCTACTGTGACAATAACGGTGCAATTGCACATGCTTAGGAACCTAGATCTCATCAGCGCTCCAATCAACATCTGCTACAGCATGATCTGGGATATTTTTTGAGGAAGAAGAAATAGTCAAGGCTAGCCCTAGTTGTAGTGACTTCTCGACCAAAGCAGATCCAAATCTGAAGATCAATCTCAGGATCGGTGAAGAAGATATATGTTCAGGATTTTCTCAGGACAGAAGGAGAGGCATAACAATCTAATTTCAGCCAAAATAGGTTAGGTGATTGAAGACCATCATTCTTGATCTCCCCCCCCCCCTTCATCACCATGATCAAAAACTTGTTTCTTAGTCAATTCCAGCACAAGCATCAGATTCTTGAAGATAATCATCTTTGTGACTGTGAAGAAAATTAGGCCAAGATTCTCTTAGTTCGAGAAGCTGTAGACTCAGAGAATAAATCTCTAGGGTCTAATCTAAATAACAATTACTTCATTTCTGTAAGATCTTTTCAAGATCTGAGTTGTAAGCCCAGATTATAAAGGCTAAGGGTTAGATCTGGTGAGATCTGTGTTATAAGCCTAAGTAATAAAGGCTAAGTGTAGGATCTGAGTAGTAGGATCGCATGGATCTGAGGTAGGGTCATGGACTAAGTGATAGGATTCATTCTTGAATTTGAGGGGTAGGGTTCTGTACCCAAGTTATAAGTCTTGGAGAAGACTGAGTGGTCCTGCGGGATCGTGTTGTAAGTTCTGAGGAGCTGAGTTATTGGAGAAGTGCCTTGTCTAAAATTTTGTTAAAAAGATGGGAGGGATAATGGATGTACCCATATAATGGGGAACCGCTATAAAACTTTGGTGTATTGTGTGTGAATGTCTTGAAAGTACAATTAATAAATCACAACAGAGCCTAAATCAGTTAAAGGTCAAAAGAAAAAAAAGACTTTAATAACATATTCACCCCCCCCCCTCTAGGTGATTAGCTACCCTTGAGTTCAAAGACTTTTAGCGTGTGAGCAGAGATGGTATTTGTCCTCCTACATGACAAGAGTTGCATCTACGGCCCCCTTGATGTAATGGGACTGAGAAATGCATGGTCATGCTTGGTTGAGTCAATATATGATATTGGGCTCACCAATTTCTAGAAGTCCAGTCTAGATCAGGAAATTGGGATTGAATAATTATGAGAGTTACACGGTCTATACCTCTAGTTCTATCCGGATGTAAGGGATGAAGGGACATGACAACACTGATACATTGGTCATGATGGCATTTAAGTTTTAAACTCTTATTGCTTGGGGAACAATGATGCATTGCTAGATGCTGCTCATTGTTTGTGAAGCTTTTGTTTGAAACTTTCAAGATAAAGTGGGAGATTGTTGGTGTTATCATTTTGATCTGGAAGTGATCAAGTATGTAGCCTCACTTCCAACACAATATGATCCTATCAGGGTCGCACATAAGAATGTTTGGAGAAATTGAGAGATTGGATTAGTACGGTTTTACTCATATAATGAGTGGAAAAGACTTAGAACAACCAGGCTTTGGAAGCATCGAGTACGTTGAGACCACTCAATGCTTTCGTCGAGTCAAGTGTTGACTCGTTGAATGATGGCGATGAGTGTGTTGAGTTTAATCAACGATTCGCCTAGTCAAAGTGTTGATTCGACGAGTATGATACTTAAGCGTTGAGTGTGTTGATGATGGAGACGATGACTCCCTCCATGTTGATGATGATGTCGGCATGCTTACAGATGATCCCTCGCCTTCTCCAGTCAAGGACTTGCGACGCCGCAAAGACATTATTGATCGACACTACAACCTCCGCACTCGGCGCAAGACGTCCACTTGATATTTATCTTGCCTTTATTTTATTTGTCATTATTTACTTTTTTTAGATCTGGACTATATTTTGTCAGATTCATGTTTTTAATTTTGGCATGCGTTTAGCCATTAATTATTTTAAATTGGTTGCATGTAGCCTTGAATTTTGTTAGCCTTATATAAGGCCATGTGTTGTAGGATTTATGCATTATTGAATGAATTGAAAAGAACCCTAATTTCTAACTTGAGAATTCTCCCCCTCTCCTTCCTTCGCCGCCAACCCATCTCTCTCCCTCCATGAGAATTTCGGCCATCCTCCTCCTCCTTCCTCTCTTCTCCACTTTAACCCTTCCCCTCCTCTCCAACGTTGTGCAACAAAATGACGGTGCCTTCCCCCTTGAAGGATTTCGGCCATCAAGGTTCTCCCTCTCCTAGGGTTTTGCCAACCTTCAAAGTCCCTCCTTGGTGATTTCGGCCATGGGCAACGACTCTGGTGACGATAAACCTTCTCCGGCATGAAGCAGGAAGGCGAACGAGTTTCTCTCCGTTTGGTGTAACTCCAGCGAAACCGAAGAAGAGCGACCACTTTTTTTCATCGGAATCATCTATTCTGATAGGGTAACGAAATTTCTACCGTTGTGAGATTCTCTCTAGATTATTCTTGTGATGGTTTACTTTGGCGTTATTTGCGAAATTTTGATTTCTTCGTGGTTTTAGATCCAATCGATTTTGTTGTTTCTCTTGATCAATTTAAATCCGTGAGGCTTGGCAGACCTCGTTTTCTTTTTGTTGGGAGAGATCTACCATTTTCCGAATCGTTTATTTTTGGTGGATCTCTTTTGGTACAACACACGCTCGGTCGGATCGTGTCGGTCCTTTTCGCTTGAGAGAATATTGATGTATCGCCTCTATTTGATCTCTAAGGGTGTAGCGAACCCGTGCGTTAACATTTGTTTGATATTATTGCGAATCGGGTGTGCTGCGTTTAAATCGTGCGAGCGTAGAATTGGAACGAGTGAGAACAATTCGGTGTCGTTTGTCCGTTGCAGTTCATTGGGGAACGTAGCTTGCATCAATTTGGTATCAGAGGGAGGTTCGTGCCAATTTTTTAATTGACACCCTCATATTATTCTTAGGACACCGACACGCACTTGTCTAGCACCTTTCTTTGATAAAAAAACAAAAAAAAAATCTAGTCTGCCAATAGCGTTCTAAAATTCTCAATTTTTTTCAAAAAAATCCAAAAAAAATTTTTGGGAACACTCCATCATTTTCTTAGTAGGAAATAAAAAATATATATTATTCTTATTAAGTATTATTAAAAAATATACATATATCTTTGATAAAATTTCTACTAGTCAGGGTCAAGCTTTTTATCACTGCATGCGCACTAGGCTAGGCACGGAGTATACCCATTCTTCTTCCAATATGGAGGACGACCGGGAGTTGGGTCACGGTCCTACTACGATTGATGACCTCCACCGGGAGTTCACTTATCAACTAACTGACATCAGGGAGATGATTCACGACCTACGATTAAACCTAGTGGCTCCTCCTTATCAGGAGGCCCGCCAGCGTCACGAAGGGCAAAAATATAATCTTAATAATAATGATTATATAGTCCCGTGTGCACCTAATAATAATAACCAAGCACTGTACGAGTTTGATATCACTAGAGCTGTCCGGATCAAACCCCCATCGTACGACGGATTAGGTGAACCCAAAGTGTTCTTAGATTGGGTCATGGAGATAGAGTGTTATTTTGATTCGCAAAATCTGACCGACGAGAACAAAGTGCGAGTTGTCAGGATGAAAATGTTAGGCAGGGCCAAAAATTTCTGGCTGAATGAGGAATGACGTCTAAGTGCTGTGAATGGTTTATCGTCTATTGGTTAGGCTGGCATGAAGGCCATGTTGACTGATCAGTATGTTCCTGTGTACCATCGAACACAAATGTTTGATGAATTAGCGACCCTGAGGCAAGGGAATAGGTCAGTCGCTGATTACATGAGCCTTCTTAAGGACATGATGGTCATGTGCAATGTTAGGGAGATGCCCGAGATCATCCTATCTAGGTTTCGTAAGGGACTCAACCCCGACATTTAGGGTAATCTCCTACGGTTTGGTCACACCGACTTGAGTGTTACTTTTGACGATGCCTTGGATATTGAGAAGCACAATGTAACACCCCAAATTCCAATTTTGAGTTCAGGCTGGGTGAAACGGCCTGGGACACGGGCGTGTCCCAGGGAATGTCCAGCTCTTGGTACTTGAGTGGGTCTCGAGTGTGTCTCGAGTGAGGCACACGGCCTGGGACACGAGCGTGTCCTAGGGTGTGTCAAGGTGACACGGACAGGGACACGGGCGTGTGCCTTAGCCGTGTCCTTTTCGGGAGTGGTGATCCTGTGCCGATTGAGGGACACGCCCCTCAACACTGGCGTGTACCTCGTGACACGGGCGTGTCATAAGTTGACACGGGCATATCTAAGCCCGTGCCATAGTCTGGATAGAGTCGGTTCCTTAACTGCTTAGGGAACACGGCCTATGACATGGGCGTGTCACAAGCTCTGTCCGCCCAAAAATAGATATTTGAGAGCAGATTGTAGCCGTCCATTTCCTTCATCCTGGATCCTTTGGCCTAAGCTCTTCCCTGCTGGGTTTAACCCCGGATTGGAATGAATTTTTCATTCATACCTTGGACCATTCTCTTTCTAAAGATAAGAGAGAAGGGAGAGCTTGGAGGAGGAGAAGAGATCCGGCTGTCGGAGGAGCGTCAGCGGTCCGACACGAGATCCGAGGCCAGCGTTGTGGTGGCTAGGCCGTCGCGGTGATTTCCAACCGACCAGTTTTTCATGGCTCCGAAGCGATCGTCAAGGGTAACGATCTCCTTATTGGACACGTGAAGTCCTACTTTATGCATGTGCATGGAATCCTCCACCAAGAGGTGGAAAGCGTAAGCGATTCTAGCGGGTTGAGTCTGCATCTAGATCCGGAAGTGCGTAGTATGAAATAAGCATTCTGTGTGAAGCCCATCTGGACAGGTAGTCTAGATTGGTGATGCTTATATTGCGAACCGGAGAAGACTCCGTATATATAACGAGTAGCTTGTGGAGATTGTGAGGATGCTTGTTAATTATGGTAAGGAAGCTTTGTATAGCTCCTTTGGTTGTATGCTCTGCATGTGCGGAGAGATGGATTGGAAGGAAAGCGGCACTGTGTGCTGGTATTATGAGAGATCGATTGGTAGCAAAGCAGAGGGGTTGTTTCCCCAGCTTGTTACACTACAGTGATAGGTTGATCTAGAGGTTGTGAGCAGTCGATTGGTAGCACTGCAAATGGGGGGCTGCGGGCCTTCCCGCCATGTTGCACTACGTGTGTAGGTCGATCTATAGTGCTCACTAGTTTCCGTGAGGTGAACGCCTCTAAGTGGGATGGGTGTCTGAGGTCTCCAGCGAGTGTTTGGAGGCTTATACCCGGCCAACAAGCTAATAACCTCTAACCGGTGGTAGGACATAGAGGATTTCGGTACACCATAAGCGTGCCCTGAGTGCACGGAGTGTCTGGAACGAAGGCTGGCATTTGTGATGTGGTTGTGCATGAGTGCACTTGTTGTGATATATATATCTTGTGATTGCAATGCATGCAGGGAAGGAACCACTGCCCCGAGTAAGGGGTAGGGTCATTACAATTGGTCAGCTGAATGCTGACCGTTGCTTTGTTTATCACCCTTGGGGTGGACCTCCATATGCAGGTGTTACATACTGACTTGGATTGAGCGGGCTGAAGCCCATGCTGCTGCTTGTAGGCCCTTGAAGGCCGTGCGAAGAATTGTATTTCATGTGTGGCCAGCCTGCGTGCCGATTTATGAAACCATCTTTTGTAAAGAGAAACTTGTAAGGCCATTACCGGTGTGTGCTTGTATACATTCCTGGTGTTATATATAAATGGGTTGTTTATATATGTAGTGGACATTCATTGGTTGAGTTCTTGCAAGTAATAAGCTTTTGTTAGAATGCTCTGGGTTAGGGTGCGATGGTATTTTTGTATTAACCTGTGACCTCGCCGTCTGTTTGTGGCATATAGTGTGGGGCACCGTCCGGACCTTCTATTATATGTTATTTAATGGGTAGAGTCGTTACATTTTGGTATCAGAGGTTCTCAGTCTTCCTCTTTCGAATTTGTGGTCGAATTCTTTTCTGGGGTGGCGAGCACGTGTACGTGCGAACCGTTTTAACACTACTAAACTCAAGAATGTCCACTAGGAATGTAACCGTGTGTATTGGGCATGTTTACCGCTTTGGATTAGAGTTTAATGATATCTTATTCACATATAGGTGACAAGGAGTGGAGCTGGGCAGCCTGAGCCCCAGCATTCGGATGAGAGTGTGGCACCAGCTGAGGTGCCCATACCTCCCCCTTCTGCGGAAACCATACGCTTAGTTGTGGAGGCGGTATTTGCCATGTTTCAAGCACAACCTATTGGGCAGGCAAGGCCTGCAGAGGAGCCAGTACAGGTTGGTGCAAGGCAAGAGTGTGTGGAGGTTCTAATTGATGCGAAAGCAGCCGACGAGCAACTGAAGCGGTTTATCGATTTTCATCCACCTACATTTGTCGGGGAGAATTCCCCAATGCAGGCGGAGGATTGGCTCTCAAGAGTGAAGTGAATCCTGGCAACGCTCGGGATTGATGAGGGGCAGAAAGTTAATTTAACCACTTTCCTTCTGGAAGGCGAGGTGAGACTTTGGTGGGAAGAAGTGGAGATGCATCGGTTGACGGGCAGAGGCCTGGGAGAGATTTTGATGGAGGAATTCTCCAGATTGTTTTGGGTAAAGTATTTTCCAGTATCACTGAGAATTGCAATGGAGAATGAGTTCCAACGTCTGGTGCAGGGTGAGCGTACTGTGGATGATTACCTGCATTAGTTTACTAAGCTGGGGCGCTATGCGGGGTCTACTTTTGCAGAAGAATCGTGGAAGACGAATAGGTTCTATGAGGGACTTCATGATGAGCTGAGGTTGGCGCTCCCGAGTTCGGTGAACCAAGGCTTCCAAGCATTGGTAGATATATCATGTGCGTTGGAGAAGGACTTCAAACGAGTGCAGGATAAAAATAACTAGGCGGTGAAAAAGAAAGAGTTTAAATTCCTGCAATCAGAATAATCAGAGTTCAGGAAATGGGATAAGAAGAGGTTTAGGCCTGCTGAACAAACGTCTTCGAATGTTGCTTCGGGAGCAACGTATGGGCAAGGATGTGTGGATACACGTACATGTTTTACATGTTGACAGTAGGGTCATATAGCCCGATATTGTTGGAGAGGACAGTCAAAGGGTGAGAAAAGGCCGGTGCATCTTATGAGGAAAAGGGCAAGGCAGTGGCGGAATCATCTACATCTCGAGCGCAACCGCGAGTGTACACTCTCGAAGTGCAGGAGCTGCAAAGCTCAAATCATGAAGTACAACAGCCTTGCGTATATACTCTGGAATTACAAGAGGCTGTCAAGAGGATTATGAAGGACGCGGCTGAGCAGAAATAGAGAAAGAGTGTACTTTACTTTTTATTATTGTCTGTTGTATATCAAAGACATGGTGTATATTTGCAATGAAGGAATGGTTGTGTTGGTGTTTAATGAGGTTCTCAATTTCGGGACGAAATTTCTATAAGGAGGGGAGGGTTGTAACACCCCAAATTCCAATTTGGAGTTCAGGCAGGGTGATACGGCTGGGACACGGGCATGTCCAAGGGCGTGTCCAGCTCTGGGTACTCAAGTGGGTCTAGAGTGTGTCTCGAGTGAGGCACACGACCTGGGAAACAGGTGTGTCCAAGGGCGTGTCAAGGTGACATGGCCAGGGACACGGGCGTGTGCCTTAGACGCGTCCTTTTCGGGAGTGTTGATCCTATGCCGATTGGGGGACACGCCCCTCAACACGGGCATGTACCTCATGACACTGGCATGTCAGGAATTGACACGGGCGTGTCTAAGCCCGTGTCTTGGTCTGGATAGAGTCAATTCCTTAACCGCTTAGGGAACACGGCCTGTGACACGGGCGTGTCACAGGCCGTGTCAGCCCAAAAATAGAAATTTGAGGGCAGATTGTGGACGTCCATTTCCTTTATCCTGGATCCTGTGGCCCAAGCTCTTCCCTGCTGGGTTTATCCCTGGATTGGAATGAAGTTTTCATTCATACCTTGGACCATTCTCTTTCTAATGAGAAGAGAAAAGGGAGAGCTTGGAGGAGGAGAAGGAGAAGAGATCCGACTGCCAGAGGAGCGTTAGCAGTCTGACTCGAGATCCGAGGTTAGCGTTGTTGAGGCTAGGCCGTCGCGGTGATTTCCAACCGGCCAATTTGTCATGGCTCTGAAGCGATTGTAAAGGGTAACGATCTCCTTCTTGGACAGGTGGAGTCCTACTTTATGCATTTGTATGGAATCCTCCACCAAGAGGTGGAAAGCATAAGCGATTCCAGCGGGTTGAGTCTGCATCTAGATACGGAATTGCGTTGTACAGAATAGGCATGCTGTGTGAAGCCCATATGGATGGGTAGTATGGATTGTTGATGCTTATATTACGAACTGGAGAAGACTCCGTGTATATAACGAGTAGCTTGTGGAGATTGTGAGGACGCTTGTGAATTGTGGTAAGGAATCTTTGTATAGCTCCTTTGGTTGTATGTTCTGCATGTGCGAAGAGATGGATTGGAAGGAAAGCGGCACTGTGTGCTGGTATTGTGAGAGATCAATTGGTAGCAAAGCAGAGGGGTGGTTTCCCCGGCTTGTTACACTACAGTGGTAGGTTGATCTAAATGTTGTGAGCGGTCGATTGGTAGCACTGAAAATTGGGGGTTGCGGGCCTTCCAGGCATGTTGCACTGCGTGTGTAGGTAGATCTATAGTGCTCACTAGTTGTCGTGAGGTGAACGCCTCTGAGTGGGATGGATGCGGGAGGTCTCCAGCGAGTGTTTGGAGGCTTATACCCGGCCAACAAGCTAATAACCTCTAACCGGTGGTGGGACCTGGAGGATTTCGGTACACTATAAGCGTGCACGGAGCGTCTGGCACGAAGGCCGGTATTTGTGATGTGGTTGTGCCTGAGTGCACTTGTTGTGATATATATATCTTGTGATTGCAATGCATGTAGGGAAGGAACCACTGCCACGGGTAAGGGGTAGGGTCGTTATAATTGGTCAGCTGAATGTTAATCGTTACTTTGTTTATCACCCTTGGGGTGGACGTCCATATGCAGGTGTTGCGGGCTGACTTGGATTGAGCGGGCTGAAGCCCTTGCTGCTGCTGCTTGTAGGACCTTGAAGGTTGTGCGAAGAATTAGATTTCATGTGTGGCCAGCCTGCGTGCCGATGTATGAAACCATCTTTTGTAAAGAGAAACTTGTAAGGCCTTAAGGCCGTGAGCGGTGTGTGCTTGTATACATTCCTGGTGTTATATATAAATGGGTTTTTTATATATGTAGTGGACATTCATTGGTTTAGTTTTTGTAAGTAATAAGCTTCCGCTAGAATGATCTGGGTTAGGGTGCGATGGTATTTTGGTATTAACCTGTGAACTCACCGTCTGTTTGTGACATATAATGTGGGGCTCCGGCCAGACCTTCTATTATATTTATTTAACGGGTGGAGTCGTTACACACAATGCTTTTAATTCCAAATCTCGCTCCTTCCAGAAGGGAAAGTCTATCTTAGGACCACCCCCTATCCACCCATAAGGATACGGAAAAGTTCCGGTCCACTGACCCGAACTCTATTGTTATCACCGCTGGGAATCTGAGAAGCACGACCTGTGAGAGAGTGCCCGTTGGATGGATTAGTAAGACGAATGCTACTTGTTTTGCTTGTGGTATATAGGGCCATTACTCTAGTGAATGTCCCACCAAGCCCAAACCCCTAGCCATGTTAGATGCCTCGTCTGAATCCACCAAACTCGTGTATGAGGCCGATGAATAATTTCACTCGGAAGGAGTTCCAAGTGACATAGAGGATGACTATAACATGATGGCGATGAGGTGTATTTTTGCTACTCCGCGACCCTCGGATGACTGGAATAGGATGAATATTTTCTCATTAAATTTTAAGAGCGGAGAGAAGTGGTGCAAGTTGATTATTGATAGTGTAAGCTGTATGAATGTGATTTCTGAGAATGTTGTGTCCCGCATGATGTTAACAACTGAACTCACCCTCACCCTTATAAGATTGCTTGTGTTAACAAAAAATCCCTTCCTGTGTCGAAGCATTGCTTGGTTCCCCTTACCATCAAGGCTTATGCGGAGAACATTTGGTGTGACGTCTTCCCCATGGATGCGTGTTATGTTCTATTAGGACGTCCGTGACTTTACAACCATGATGTTACCCACCTAGGGCGTGCTAACACTTAAGAATTCAAATTAAATGGTAAGATCATTATTTTGAAGCCCACCCCACCAAAGGATCCTACCATCCCTTCTAAAGAAACGATTATTTCGGTAGAAAAGAAAACGCTAAGTCGTATAGGTAAGAAGGAGTTTGTGCGTAATACCTTTATGGATGGTGTCATGTATGCGTTAGTGTGCTTGCAGGTAAAGGAAGATGCGTCATCTTTCGATAATTTAACGCCGACATTGAGGAATCTCTTAGAAGAATTTAAGGATGTGTATCCGGACGAGCTACCTCCCATGTTACCCCCCCCCCCCATATGGGATATCCAACATATGATAGATTTCATTTTGGGTTCCTCGTTACCCAACTTTCCTCACTACCGGTTAAACCCTTCCGCACACCTAGAGTTGCAGACCCAAATTTTTGATTTGTAAAGTAAGGGATTCATTTGCCATAACAAGAGTCTGTGTGTCGTACCCGCTTTACTAGCCCCTAAGAAAGATGACTCTTGGAGGATGTGTGTTTATAGTCAGGCTATTAATAAAATCACGATCAAATATAGGTTTCCCATCCCTCGTTTGGATGACCTATTGGATATGTTAGTCGGGGTCACGATCTTTTCTAAGTTGGATCTTAGGAGTGGCTACCACCAAATAAGAATTAGGGAGGGAAACGAATGGAAGACAGCTTTTAAATAAAAAACGGGCTTTATGAATGGTTAGTGATGCCCTTTGGGCTTTCCAATGCCCCGAGTACATTCTCTAGGATGATGATTCATGTCTTCCAACCATTCATGGGAAAATTTATAGTGGTATATTTTGATGATATCCTCATTTTTAGTACTTCTCTGATCGATATGAGTCACATTTGAGGACTATCCTTACCACGCTTAGGACAGAAAAATTATTTGTCAATTTCAAAAAGTGCACCATTTATGTTGCGTCCGTAGAGTTCCTTGGTTATATTGTGAGTTCGGAAGGCATACATGTGGATCCTAAGATGGTCCAAGCCATTAAGGATTGGTCGGAACCCACCAATATTCGGGATGTTAGGAGTTTTCACGGACTAGCTACCTTTTATCATTGCTTCATTTGAGATTTTAGTAGTATCATGGCACCTATAACGGAATGCATGAAAAAGAGTGATTTTATTTGGACAAAATCGGCTGCCAAAGCATTCCAAACTATTAAATCACGGATGTCGGAAGCTCCACTTTTGAGGTTGCCAGATTTTAATAAGGTTTTTGAGTTATCTTATGATGCATATGGGGTCAGCATAGGCTGTGTTTTAAGTCAGGAAGGTCATCCGGTTGGATATTTTAGTGAGAAACTCATGGGTCCGAAATTCAACTATTATAATTATGATAAGGAGTTTTATGCGGTTATTCGATGCTTCCAACATTGGCGGCACTATCTATTCCCAAAGGAGTTTGTTATCCAATCTGATCATTATGCTTTGAGGTTTGTTAACTCTCAAGGAAATGTCAGCCCCCGTCATGCCAAGTGGGTCACCTAACTGCAGGAATACATATTTATAATAAAACATCTTAAGGGGACTCTAAATCGTGGTGTCGATGCTCTCAGTCGTGTGTCGTTATTATTGTCTATGCTAGACGTGAAGGTCATTGGGATCGATAGGATTAAGGATGAGTATTTCCATTGCCCGGATTTCAAGTAAATCTATTTATCCGCTCAAAATGACTCTCCCATAATCATATCAGCCTACTATATTCGAGATGGTTACCTTTTTAAGCATACGAAGCTATGTATCCCTCGTTCTTCTTTATGTCATTTCATCGTTTGCGAATTGCATAGTGGTGGGTTAGGTGGTCATTTTGGTCGTGACAAGAAAATTACGTTAGTGGAGGATAAGTTTCATTGGCCCGGTCTCAAGTCAATGGTTAACAAAATTGTGAAGAGTTGGCGTGTGTGCCAATTAGCCAAGGTCAATAAGACGAATGTCGGTCTTTACAATCCCCTTCTGATTCCCTCCATTCCTTGGGTGGACGTTAGTATGGATTTCATTTTGGGTTTCCCCATCACTTTTAGATATCATGATTCCATCCTGGTTGTAGTAGATCGGTTATCCAAGATGGCTTATTTTATCGCTTGTTATAAGACCGATGATGCGTAATATATTGAGAAATTATATTTTAAGGAAGTCGTTGCACATCGGGGCCTTCCCAAGACGATAGTAACTGATAGGGATGTGACGTATACTAGTTATTTTTGGAAGACCCTTTGGAAGCTTATGGGTACCAAATTTTTGTTTTCTTCGGCCTACCACCCGCAAATGGATGGGCAAATATAAGTAGTAAACAGGAGTTTGGGTAGTTTACTTCGTTTTTTGGTAGGTGACCACAAGGGTACTTGGGATTTGATTCTTCCTCACGCTCAGCTTGCGTATAATAATTCTAAAAATATATCAACGGGCTTATCCCCCAATGAAATCGTACACGGCTATAAAGCACCGGTGCCACTTGATTTAGTTTTTGTTACCTCCATTGTATAAATCATGTAATTTTGCACAGGAATTCGCTATTTATGTTCACAATTTACATAAGCACATTCATGAAATGTTAGTCGCCCAGTATGCGCCTTATCAATCTCATGCTAACGTACATAGGAGAGCGTCTCACTTTAATGTTGATGATTTGGTCTTGGTGTGTCTCGTCCCTAAACGGTTGCCTTCGGGCTCCATAAAAAAGTTGGTGAATCGACGAGCCGGTCCTTTTCTAATTTTAAAGAGGTTAGGAGAAAATGCATATCTTTTGGAGATACCCACTGATTGGGGTATATCCCCATTTTTAATGTTTCATATTTAACACCTTATGTTTCTCCACCACTTTAATTATCTGCCTCTCTGTTTATTCCGTCCACTATGTCTTCTAATGGGTTGAGGGGTGAGCTGGGTCTTGGATCGCTCTCTCCTATGGTTTCCACTAGAGGTACGTTAAGACCTCCTTTTTGCCTGACAGGATACTCAAGGACGAAGTACTCGCATGTCCAAGTGGTGACATTCGTCGCTACTTGATCTGGAGGTGTGATCGTTCGGCTTCCGATGACTATTGGCTCCTTGAATTAGAGGTGGCTCTTTTGGATGATGTTCTCCTACGCCAGTACACTCAGGCCAACTCATCGGTGATGAGTACTTTTGAGCAGGGGAGGATTGATGGAGACGATGACCCTTGCCATGTTGATGATGATGCTGGTATGCTTACAGATGATCCCTCGCCTTCTCTAGTCAAGGACTTGTGACGCCGCGAAGACATTATTGATCGACGCTACAACCTCTGCCCTCGGCATAAGACGTCCACTTGATATTTATCTTGCCTTTATTTTATTTGTCATTATTTATTTATCTTAGATCTGGACTGTATTTTGCTAGATTCATGTTTTTAATTTTGGCATGCGTTTAGCCATTTATTATTTTAAATTGGGCTGCATGTAGCCTTGAATTTTGTTAGCCTTATATAAGACCATGTGTTGTAGCATTTATGCATTATTGAATGAATTGAAAAGAACCCTAATTTCTAACTTGATAATTCTCCCCCTCTCCTTCCTTGGCCATCAACCCCTCTCTCTCCCTCCTTGAGAATTTCAGTCATCCTCCTCCTCCTTCCTCTCTTCTCCACCTTAACCCTTCCCCTCCTCTCCAACGTAGTGCAACAAAACGACGGTGCCTTCCCTCTTGAAGGATTTCGGCCATCAAGGTTCTCCCTCTCCTAGGGTTCAGCCAACCTTAAAAGTACCTCCTTGGATATTTCGGCCAAGGGCACCGACTCCGGTGACGACGAACCTTCTCCAGCGTGAAGCAAGGAAGGCGAATGAGTTTCTCTCCATTTGGCGTAACTTCGGCGGAATCGAAGAAGAGCGACCACTTTTTTCATCGGAATCATCTATTCTAATTGGGTAATGAAATTTCTACAGTTGTGAGATTCTCTCTCTTAATTATTCTTATGGTGGTTTACATTGGCGTTATTTGTGAAATTTTGATTTCTTCGTGGTTTTAAATCCAATCAATTTTGTTGTTTCTCTTGAACAATTTAAACTCGTCAGGCTTGGTGGACCTCATTTTATTTTTGTTGGGAGAGATCTACCTTTTTCCGAATCGTTTATTTTCGGTGGATCTCTTTTGGAATAACACACGCTCGGTCGGATCAGGTCGGTCCTTTTCGCTTGATAGAATATTGGTTTATCGCCACTATTTGATCTCTAAGGGTGTAGCAAACCCATGCATTAACATTTGATTGATATTATTGTGAATCAAGTGTGCTGCGTTTAAATCATGCGAGCGTAGAATTGGAACGAGTGAGAACAATTCGGTGTCATTTGTCCGTTGCGGTTCATCGGGGAACGTAGCCTGCATTAGTTTAGCTCATTCAACGATTCGTTGAGTCAAGGAGTTGATTCGATGAGTTTGGTTCTCAAGCGTTGAGTGTGTTTAGTCCACTCAACGCCTTCGTTGAGTCAAAGGTTGATTCGACGAATCTGGTACTTAGGCGTTGAGTGCACTCAATGCCTTCGTCGAGTCAAATGTTGATTCGACAGGTTTGGCACTGAGAGCATTGAGTGCGTTGATTTCACTCAACCCCTTCGTCATGTATCTTACGGATACTTGACGATTTGTCGAGTATGATTTTGTATATTCGACGATTCGTCAAATATGTTATGGATACTCAACGATTCGTCGAGACAAGGGTTGTCTTGTCGAATTCTGTATTCTAAGTCTTGGTTATGCAAATAGCGGCGGGCTGTTCTATTTATTCCTTGGGTATAAAATAGAACATTTTAGGGTTTATCTTAACAAAATTTTGAAGGGTGGTTTCTCCTAAGCACACGAGCCGCACTGTGCGATATCCAGAGACCTAAAGGCCGACGGAAGTTGTTACGCCTCTGCCGGTCCGGTCACCGTTGCCAAGTTCTGATACTGGCGAGTGTCGTTGCTGCCTCTTTTGTAACGGACATAGCAGTCCATGAAGACGCAGAGTATTCTCTCCGGACCTAGATCTTGCACGACAAGATTCTACGGGTTCTCCCGTTCGTGTGGATTTCCTGTACCGGTGCGGACATTATTCTCAAATGATCGGCTGATTTTCTGGAGCATCTAGATTGAGTATAGACTCAATCAAGCAGAGGTAAATTTTATTTACAGCACTTTCTTCTTGTTACATGTCCATTGCTTGATCTGAACTTCTTTTGGGTTTTCTTGTTCTTTATTTCGGCTGCGCGCACAATTGTTGTGTCATCCTTGCAAAACCCAACATTTATACATTTTTTTGCTCCCTGGGTGAATCAAGTGCTTGGTATAATGAGCCTCATACATTAATTATTCCCGTATTTTACCTACCTTTAGGAGTCACAAATGACTGTTCTTCCATGGGTGAATCAAGTACTTGGTATAATGAGCCTCATACATTATTTCTTCTCGTATTTTACCCACCTTTATGATGCACAAAAGAATGTTCTTCCGTAACAACCCATTTTCAACAGTAAACTGGGTATTTGACCTTCCAAAGACTCAGTCATGTAGCGTTTCATACTGTCGTCCAAATCCAAAGCCTGCGGAATTCGATCTGCGAGGTTATATTGTACCTCTATCCAACTCAAACGTGCTTCAACACTCAACCTCCTATCAATGCAAGAGATCTCTAAGGCCTCCAAATCTCGAACAACTTGTTCGTCATGCATCAATAACCAATTGTCATGTGCGGTAGCTCTGCGACTTAACACATCTACAACCACATTACCTTTGTCAGGGACATAATGTATCTTGAAGTTGTAGTCCCCAAGGAACTCCATCCACCCTCGCTGACGCATATTTAATTCCTTCTGATCCAACAGATACTTCAAGCCCTTATGATATGTGTAAATGTCAACCTTCACTCCATACAGATAGTGCCTCCAGAGCTTCAGCACGAATATCACAGCCGCCAATTCCAAGTCATTGACCATAAGCTATTACTCTCTCATGTTGTAACAAAATGCTGCCTAAGCCTCTTCTTGTAGCGTCGTTGTAGATCTCAAAGCCTTCTGTCCCACATGGCGAGCATATAATAGGCGTTGTGGTCAGATGACTTTTCAATTCTTCGAAAGCTTGCGCGCACGCTGGCGACCAAACAAACTTCTGATCTTTCCTTGTCAGGGTCATGAGGGGTAAAGCTATCTGCGGGAAGTTCTCCGCAAAATGCATGTAGTAGCCAGAAAGTCCAAGAAAACTCCGGAATTCCGCCATAGAAGACAACACAGGCCACTCCCGAATTGTGACAACCTTTGTCGGATCCACTGTGATACCCTCATCACTAACAGTATGACCAAGGAATGACACCGAAGACAGCCAAAACTCACACTTGGATAACTTGGCGTACAACTGATTACTCCTCAAGGTCTCTAAAATAATATATAAGTGCTTCATATGATCATCCTCGGATTGGGAGTACCTAATGATATCATCGATGAACAATATCACAAACTGATCCAGATACTCCTTGAACGTCATGTTCATTAAGTTCGTAATCACGGATGGCGCATTTGTCAGCCCAAAAGGCATGATAGTGAACTCATAATGCCCATAACGTGTACTAAACGCCGTCTTGGGAATATAACTTTTTATGATTCTCGTTGATAATATCCAGATTTCAAGTGTAGGTTTGAATACACATTTGACCCAACTAACTGGTCGAACAGATTATCGATCTTCGGAATCGTGTACTTGTTCTTCTCTATTAGCTTATTGAGTTCCTGATAGTCGATACACATTCGCAGACTTCCATCCTTCTTCTTCATTAAGAGGACCGGGGTGCTCCAAGGTGACGAACTTAGACGCACAAACCCCTGTTCTATCAGCTCTTGAAGCTACGCCTTCAATTCAGCCATCTCTATTAGTGCTAAGCAGTAAGGAGACCACGACACTGGCTTGGCACCTGCACCAACTCAATGGTGAACTCGATCTCTCTCTGAGGAGGGGCTCCAGGGAGATATTCGAGGAAAACGTTGGCAAACTCCGACACTACAAGAATACTGTCCAAGTCAGGCTTGGGATTCTTTGCCTTTAAAAGAGTGAAGAATAGCTCTGCACCCTCATGAACTACTTTAACTACTTGGAGAGCAGACATGAGCGTCATGCCCAATACCTTCATACCAGAGAAAGTAGTTTCTTGGTTTGTATTCAACCCCAGTTTAACAGTCTTCGAACTACAATCGATGTATGCACACTGCTCCGAGAGCCAATCCATGCCGAAGATCACGTCAAACTCTACTATTGGTAGTGGTGACGCTTCCAGGTCAAAATTTTGACTTCCTATCAGCACTTTAATGCGACAGACTCTATCCGCACGCATCTAACACCCATTAGGTAGAAGCACATCCAATCTATCTTTATCCACACAAGAGGGCACTCCGATACGTGACACGAAGTCCTCGAATAGGAAAGAGTGTGAAGCTCCTATATCAAACAGTGCTCGAGCTGGTTAGTCCATAACCACGACAAAGCCTAGTACACAATAGTCATATGACCAAAGCATAAGACGCAAGGTATGCAAAGTATTACGGCTAAAATCCAACACATACCTGCCCCGGTTTGCCATAATTATAACACATTTTTGGGCCTCCTCACCCAAATGATGCTCCAGTAGTAATCAATGAAGTAGTCGGTCCAGAAGTTTTGGGCTTCATAAACCACTTTCGATGCCCAGACTTCAATGAACTTGGAACTTTAAAATCTGACCTCTTCACTGTCGAGTCCTTCTTACCTTGAACTCTCTTCAGATCCTTATCCAGAAATCGGGTTGTATTTACCAAGACTAGAAAGCCCTGTATTATAAGACCTGAGAGTAGCAACCTCAAATCATTATGCAGTTCTTCGTAGAACCGGTTGGTCTTACGCTCCTCATCAGTAAAAGTGGAGCCAGCATAACGCCCCAATCTCGTGAACTCATGAAGGTAGTCATCCACGCTACTCTCTCCCTGAGTCAGTCTCTGGAACTGATTCTCCATAGCTATTTTCTGCGCTTACGGGATGAACCGTACTAGAAATAGTCTTGAGAACTCCTCCATCGAGATATCAGAAAGTTGCCTCCCAGTGAAGTGATGTGGCTCTATCTCCTCCCACCATAACCTTGCTTCACTATCTAGAAGGAAAGTGGTATCGTAACCTTCTGCCACTCCTCAGTCTCTGTTGTGGACATGAATTTCTTAACTCTGGAAAGCAAGTCCTCAGCTTACGTTGGTGTCTCAGTACCCAAAAACACTAGTGGATTAAAGCTCATCACGTGCTTTAGCTGTTTCTCAGTTGCTCTCCTCTACACTACGGGCTCTGCTGCTACTTGATCTGCCACTATAGGTTCCGCTATGCCAAGCGATACATGACCTAATACAGAAGAAGGAGGCTGCACTTGCCTCCCTAGTTGGGCATTGATCATAGCAAACACCACTTCAACTACTATACGAATGGTTTCAGCAAATGGAGGGGTCGTAAGCGCGTCATTAGGCGCACTACTCTCAATAGAGTGCTAATGTTGTGACTGCTCTGCACCACTCCTATCACCTATACTCGTGAAACACTCAATTAGATGACAAACACTTGCCTAAAAGCAATCATAGGAACACATAGATTCCTCGAACATGTGTATTTTCATTCCTAAGTGGACATTCATGGGTTCTTTTATGTTATAACGGTAATGCACATACATGTGCTCACCACCCGTTAAAATAATTCGCCCATGAATTCAAATAAGAAAGACCGACACCAGAGTCTGATACCAACTTTGCAACATCCTCGTTCGTCACATATCATATAACAGAAGGTTTGGCCGGAGCCCAACGCCATATACTACAAACAGCCAAAAGAGTTACTAATTGAAATCATAATCCAAATACGTGCATCTTATCATAGAGTGCATTCTAGCAGAAGCAATTTAAAGATTAACAGGAACCCAACCAACTGAATGTCCACTAACATAAAAGTAGGAATGAATAAATAAATACATAAATAGTTTAGCCCTAAGACCTTACATTGTTTAACTCAAATTAAAATATCTTACTTACATTGGCACGCAGGCCGGCCACACATGAACAATAAAATAAACGGGTAATTTGTTTTGGCCTTCAAAAGCAAGCTTAGCATTCCTAGGCTCCAGCCCGTTATTTCCCGCTTGGCTTGGCTGCACCAGCACAAAACATTCCATCGCACGGTGGCAAACAATAGCAACGGTCAGCATTAGCTGACCAAATTATAATGACCCCACCCCTCACTCAGGGTGTCGGTGTTCCTTCCCCGCAGGCATTAAAATAATCATATATTTGCAATCAAAATATGCAACTTAAGCACCATTCGCCATAGACGTTGGTGCAAACGCCCAACACCCCATGCTCTCAGGGCACATTCTTGGTGTATAGGATCAAAAGGATCGCACCACTGTTCTTTATGATGGTCAACAATGTTTGAGCTTTCAGTCTCACAAGGGCCAAGGCCAGAGACAATGCTCCAGTGCTACGACAAGTCATGTGATTTACACATTGACCACTCCAAGTCGACCGACATAAGGGAGAGTATAGTTCAGCCACATCCCGTGCTCAAATCGTCCGGCTCGTAGGCCTGACGCGGGTTTGCATCCCCTTTCCCTTTTCCGCACTATCCCTAACTCTGTAAGGATCCTAGGCTAGCACTCATGGCTACTAAAGCTAATCAACTAAAGCTCACGCTCCATAAAATGGCCCCCAAGTATTCGAGAGACAGGCACCCATGACCTCCAGGTCTCACAAGAGGGGCTTCAGCAAATGGCCAGAAGGTTTCCAAGAAACAGGCCTCAACAAACAATACAATGCTCATAGGGAGCTATCACCGGCGGAAATTCTATCACCGCGCGGTAGGGGAAAGACAATCGATTATTCCCCCAACTCAGGCATTTTCCTATAGTCTACATCCAGTACTCTCAACGCAGCCATCTGCACACCCCGCGACTCTGAAATCTACGTGATAACCATGGAGTCTTCTCCAGCATACAAAAACATACAAACATCACCAATCTAGACCAACCTGTCTGGATGAGCTTCACACAGTATGCCTATTCCGTACTTCGATTCCGGATCTAAATGCAAAACTAATAAGGAAACACGGATCTACCAATCGGGAGAACCACTTCCGCGTGTTTATGGAGTTTCTACCCTCTAATGCCAAAAAGAAGGACTTCACATGTCCAAGGAAGAGGATCGTTACCCTAGAAGCCCGCTTCGGCACCATGGAAGAGATTTTAACCGGTAAACACGACTGTTACGGCTTTTCCTCCTTAGATCCAAACTCGCCTTGCGAATCCGAGCTCCGAGTCTCAAATGGCGGCGAGATCTTCTCTCTCCGACGCTACTTCTCCTCCTCCAAATGAAATGAAGAGAAAACTCCAAATGAAATGAAGAGAAAACAGCCAGACTAACACTAAAAACAAAGCTACCGCCGCGCGATAACTAGCTACCACCGTGCAGTACCGCTAAACGACGCCTCGAACCGCATGCCACTGCCCAGGCCCTCCATCCTCAGGCCGACACGTGACCACGTCGTTATAGTTGTGCGATAGGATGCTAGCGCCTTGCGCTAGCTGGGGACGGTTACGACACGACCGCTCTCACTACCGCTGCGCGATAGTTACTACTACTGCGTGGTAGAAACCCGAGAGCTTGAACAAATAAATTGTCAAGCTACCGCCTGTGGTATCACTGCCGCCGGGCGATAACTTAATGAGAGCTCGTCCAAATAAATGGCTAACATCACGCAATAACAATCTACTATCGCGCGGTAGTCTAGGCATTGATTCACCTTGCCTCACTCAATGCTCTCGACGCCTGGCATTACCGCATCGCAGTATCAGCCTACCATTGTGTGGTAACCTCTTTTTCTGCCTAAATAAATTTGGGGTGTTACACTACTACTAACATGTCTTCTGGGATCCAAGCGAGGATATCCTTGTTTGCGTGAAGTAGAGTTGTATACTACTCTCTTTCCTCCATGAATAAGAGGGATCCAACCTAAACTGATCGGGATGGGTCTTGTAGAGAAAGGGCTACTTCTACCAAACCTTTGACGGGAGCACCCTACTGTAGCGTGACCTTATTGTGTAGATTAAAGTTGTCAATATCAAGGGTGGTGTCCTTCATCTACTTTTCGTGCATTAGGAAGCACATACTAGCTACCGCTTGAACCTTTTGTCAGGTGCGAAATAGACGGGATCACCCTAAAGTTTGATTTGAGGGGCCGCCCAAATATGGTGTTGTAGGCTGAACTGGAATCTACAACTATAAATTGAATGTAATGTGCTGCCCGATTTTGGCGCTCACCCATGATGACTGGAAGAGATATTAGTCCCTGAGTTGGAATAGGGCAGTTTTGATATCGTAGATCAGTCCTTTTATGGGCGTGAGATGTGCTTCAGCGAGCTTGATGTCGTACAACATTGAAAGAAATTGGACATATAATGAGCTCACGCAACCAACTAGGATCTTTTTCACTTTTTAGCAAAGATCTAGCTCCTAACCTTGGCTTATCACTACGGGGTCCTGGTGCGGTACCCGCACTCCTCAGATATCTTCTACTTCGAAGGTTATAGTCATGCCATGCCTAAATCTTTTGTCATAGTGCTTCCTTTTGGGCTTCTCACCAGAGAGTATATGTCCTGTAATATTGGGGGACTAGTCGATTGATCTCACATTTTTTGTTGTGGTCTTCAGTCATGAGTATAGTTGTGCAGAGGATACTATCTTTTGTATCTTCCGGGAATAATGGAAACATCTTCCCACAGATAGGGCCAAACTGTTGTGGCCATGGACGGATCTAGAGGGGGGCCCTAGGGACACTGCCCCTCCCCCCAATATTTTTTGAAATTTTCTAGAAGGACCTAAAAAACTAGATATTAACACACTTAAAATTGGCTAATTGTAGAGCAAGACTAGTGGAATTTAGTAAAAGTTGACCATAGACCCGTCGTAAACAACGTGCATCGCTATTCACTAGGGTTATTTCTTTCTCATCGCTAGAATCACTGCTTGACGACATTGATATTCCCCTCATTGAGTCGATGAAAACAGTGCTCTGTAGGGCTTTTTCCACCTCAGGACCTCAACGTTATTGTCCTCCACTCCTCCTCAGCTCCTCAATAGTCGACTCCTCCCAATTCCATAGTCCAACCATCGAGCCGTGTGTGCAGATCCCCTCTATGCTAGTAAGTTAAATCCTTGCTCTATTCCTTTATCATGCATTCCTTTGTCTGGAAGAATGGTTCTTGTCTTCTTGAGATATGCAATAACCTAAAATAGTGATAATAACTGTTGATATGATATTATAATTTTTGGTACCTTTTGTTCTCCTTATCTAATACTTGAAGTTCCATTACTATTTTCTTATATATTTAATATTATTGTTTATTTATTATTGTCTAAACAATCATATCTTTTGTGCCCTTAATTTTTTAAAACATTGGTTATTTCTAATAGAACTCTGTGATAAATTTTCTCTAATGTTTTTGTAATGGGGCCTATACTTTAATAACGTTTAACCTAAATTGATGTAATTTGGTGACATTTTAAATATAGATGGTCAGAAGAAAAAACCTAGTCTTATCGCATCCATGTTTCAAAAAAAATAAAATCGCAAGATTTTGAAGAAGAGGTTGGTAAGTAAGTTTTGAAAAATGCACTGGGAACAATCAATTCACGGCTCGTTCAATTAAAAACAATATTGATGAAGGCACACAGTGTTTTATTTGCATTAGAACCATTTGATTTTGTTTTAATAGTTCATGTAATAACTGTTGTTGGGTACATTGATCACAATATTCTAGATTTGAAGAAGGCCCACAAGTCAATAATATACACAAGATTATATTTGATATATGTTCAAGTTCAATATTTGCAGGATGTCTACTGTTCCATGATTAGACAGGTTTTTAGGTCAAAATATCATTTGGACTCAAGACAGGATCCTGGATAAGCAAAAATCTTGTTAAGTCCAAAAGCGTTGAGTGAGTTCAGTTCACTCAATGCCAGAAGGCTAAAAACGTTGACAGAAGATCAGGCACTCAAAGCTTAAGTTGTGCTGGACTCAATTTTGGCTAAGTCCAAAAGTGTTAAGTGAAGGATGTTCACTCAATGTCTACTCAAAAGGAATTCTGTCCAAGTACATAAGCGTTGAGTGAAGAAGGCTCACTCAACGCCTTATCGATAATTCAATAAAGTCTAAAAGCGTTGAGTGAAGGCTATTCACTCAACGCCTACTCAAAAGGAAATCTGTCTAAGTACAGATGCATTGAGACAAGAAGACTTGCTCAATGCCTCATCAATATTGTAGCAGAGTCCAGAAGCGTTGAGTGAAGGTAGTTTACTCAACGCCTTCATTCATAAATTCAGTTCAAGTCCAGAAGCGTTGAGAGATGAAGGCTCACTCAATGCCTACAGTCAGGATGACAGCCAAGTCCAGAAGCGTTGAGTAAAGTGGCTTCACTCAACGCCTTCAACTTGAAGAATTCTGCCAAGTACAAAAGCATTGAGTGATGAAGGTTTACTCAATGCCTTATTAGTTCAGCTGTCTAAAACAAAAGCAGTGAGAGATAAAGGCTTATTCAATGCCTCAAGAAGCAGATTTTCTACTAAGTATTTTTGCGTTGAGTCACATAGCTTCACTCAACGCCTGTGAAAACTGCTAAGTCCACATATGTCGAGTCATGATGACGTCACCCAAATTCAAATCAAGTGGGATTTGTGAACTAGAAGACAAATGGCGTCGAACTCTTTCTGAACAGCAGTTAAAGCTAAAGTACCTTTACAACTGCTATTTTAGCTTGCCCATACAGAACAAAGAGTGGTTGGATGGCAGAAGATAAAAGGACTTTTATAGAGAAATTAAAAAGGGTCTTCATCATCTTCTTCTAGAAGTAGTCTTCTTCTTATCAATCAATTATTCTTGTTTTATAGAAGAGTTACAGAAGACAGTGGAGTAGCAGAGCACTCAAAAGAAAGTTATTGTTCAGCTTCAAGGCTATTGCTTTCAACTCTGAGATATTAAAAGTCTAAAGATACAGAGCTCTGCATCAGGTCTTCTCAGCACAAGTAGAACTACATTGAAGATCAAGAATTTTGTTGTTGTGAAGAGGTAGGACTGAGTTTACTCAGTTCAGGGAATTAACTTAGAGGACCATTTCTCTTGAGTCACTCATAACCAAATCATTCAGCACTAACAAACAACTTTAGAAGATAATTGTTTACTGGATTTAGAATTGTACATGTCTCCTTTGGAGAACTTCTTGTCAGGATGGTAGTGATCCTTCTTGTGATGAAAGGAAGAGGATGTTCTGTTCCTCCACTATTTCCTCTTCATCATCTTCTGAAATTGCCTAAAGAAGGCAGCAAACACTCCATCAGGCATGTTGGTATCTAAGGTGTTTGGTTCAGTGCTATCTGAGTCAGCTGGCCTCCTTTAAGGAGAGACAATCCTCTCCTTATTATTCTTGGAGCCCTCAGCCTTGAAAGCCACTGCCTTCTCCTTGGCCTGTGATTTGCTGATGGTCTCCTCCTCCTTTCTAGCAGATAGCTACATTTTATAGGAGAGAAGCTTTCTAAACAAGGTGTGGGGGAGTTTTAGCTAACTTTGTCACCTCCCCGATGGCACAGATCTTGGTGTCTCAATCTTTGGTTAGAGATTTGAGGAACTTGTCATTCAGCTCATAATTGTTGAAGACCCTCCCATAGGTCATCAACTCATTCACTATTCTGAAGAATTTTTCATAACATTCAGGTATGTTGTCCTTCTTAGTCTGTATGAAGGATTCATACTCTTGATTAAGCATGGATTTCATGTCATCCCTGACTTCTTCAGTGCCTTCCATATAGACCACTAGAGTGTCCCACATTTCTTTAGAAGCCTTGCAGTATACAAGATTCTGAAATATAGAATTATCAATGGCATTGACAATTATGTTTTGTGCTCTTTTGTCCATAATAGCCAGAATGACCTCATCCTTGGTCATTTCAGAGAACTTTTTGGGTGTCTGGTCATTTGCATCCATGACTAAAACCTTTATGGGGATGAAGGGTCCTTCTTTAATAGTTATAAAGATTCTAGGGTCAGATGCCTCCATAAACAGTCTGACCTTTTCCTTCCAGATCCCAAAGTTCTCTTTCCTACAGATAGGAAGCTTCATAGAACACAACTCATTATGATTCTCTCCTAAACCCATAAGGATAATCTTAAACTACTCTTGGAGATCAACTCAAACTGTTAAGTCCTTTTTGAGTAACCTTCCTTTGATACCACTTGAAAGTATTTAATTTCAAGAGTAGCTAAACACCTAGAGGGGGGGGTGAATAGGTTTTAGAGTCTTTGTAAACTTTTACTATTCTTTGGTGTGTTATGATTTAGTAAAACTTAGCTTTCAAGACAATCACAAATAGCACAGAGGAATGTTATAATGGTTCCCCAGATTATGGGTGCATCCACTGTCCCTCACACCTTTCTAACAAATTGTTAGACAAGAAAACTTCTCCAAACTCTGCTTAATGAGCTTACAACCTAAGTCCCTCAGGATCTCTCAGACTTCTTCAAGTCCTACCTCGGGCACAAAGCCCTACCACTTAAAGATATAATCTTCTACCACTCAGGAACAAAGGCCATACCTCAGAATTTAAGTCAAACTCCTATAACTCAGACCCAAACCTGTATCCTACCTCAGATTTACCACTTGAATCCTATAACTCAGATCTACTTAAAGATCCTACACTCAGCCTTTATAAGTTTAGGCTTACACTTAGATAAAAATGATCTTACAGAAGAATAGTAGTTGGTTGATGATGTTTGACAACAGAGCCAGAGTCTCTATGACCTTCTCCTTCTAAAAAGTCTGAACAAAGATTAACTCTGTCCTCCTTTCTTCACAGCTCCAGGAAAATATCTTCAGGAGTAGTTCATCTTGGGTTGTGAAGACTCTGTAGTTAGGATTTGCCTTTGCTGTAACTTCTATTTAAGAATGTTTACTCTGAACTTGTTGTCCAAGATCAATAACTAATAGTTTGCACTTTTAGATCAGTAGAATGAACTCCTCCTTCATGCTTTACCACTCAGTCGATAGGAAGAAGATGAAGTTCAGTTCTTTTCCCAAAGTTTCCAAAAAAGTATTTTTCTTCACACTGATCTGTTCTTTTTTTATCCCCCCATCCAACGGCTCTTTGAGTATTGGTACCACCTAGAGTTTGTAGCTATAGCTCTACTTTTGTATTAAATATTGTACAACAGGCTAGCGGCGTCATTTGTCGTGTACGGTAGTCTTCCCGTAAAATTTGAACTTTTTGCTGACATCAGCACCTGTGGACTTAGTAAAATTCAGACAATTCACCATAGTCATTGAGTGAAGGCTTGTCACTCAATGCCAAAACTATAACACCCCAAATATCCCCAAGACAAATTGGAGATTTTGTAGGCTGACACGGCCTGGGACACGGGCGTGTCCCAGGGCGTGTCTTGCTCGGGTTGCTCGGGATCGTTTACTCAACAAATTGTTCTCGACAATTCTTGAGGGGGGGCTGACACGCCCGGCGACACGGGCGTGTCAGGGGGCATGTCCAGCCAGGTGTCGTATGTGTTGGCACGACTTGCAGGCGGCAAGGTCGGGCGGCGTGTCGCTTGACACGGCCTGGGACACGGGCGTGTCCCAGGGCGTGTCCGGGGCGTGTCCGATACGTGTCCATCCTGGGCGTGTCGAGGTGTCGACCTGGCGGTTGGCGGTCGTCAAGCGGCGACACGGCCTGGAACACGGGCGTGTTCTAGGGCATGTCCAGGCTTGGTCAAGGAGCATGGGGCAGCGGTCGACGTCGACGATAGTCGAGCTTGAGGGACACGGCCATGGACACGGGCGTGTTCCTTGGCCGTGTACTTCTCTGGTCGTTTTGGCAATTGTGTAAGGCCGTGTTACAGGGGTGACACGGGCGTGTCGATTGACTGACACGGGCGTGTCAGGTCCGACACGGGCGTGTCCAAGCCCGTGTTCTAGTATCTTTTGAGTCGGTTGCTAACCGACTGGGGGTACACGGCCTGTGACACGGGCGTGTCACAGGGCGTGTCACGCCTGTTGAAATGTTTTTCAGAGCAGATCTCGGTCGTTCGTTTCCTTCTATTTGGATCTTGTGGTCCAAAGCCTTTCCAGCTTCTATAAGGCCGTGGATTGAGATGAAATCTCATTCTCACTTACCCATTCTCTTTCTAAAGAGAAGAAAGAGAGGAGAGCTTGGAGGAGAAGGAGGAGGAGCTTTCCGGCCGCCGGTGGAGCTTCGTTGGTCCGAATCGAGAGCCGAGTTCAGCGTTGCGGAGGCAAGGCCGCTGCGGTGATTTCCATCCGGCTAGTTCTTCCATGGCGCCGAAGCGATCGTCAAGGGTAACGGTCTTTCTTCCTTGGGCAGGTGAAGCCCTTTGTTTATGCATGTGCATGGGATCCTCCATCAAGAGATGGAAAAGCGTAAGCGATTCCAGCAGTTGAGTCTGCATCTAGAGCCGGAAGTATGTAGTACGGCATAGGCATGCTATGTGAAGCCCATCCAGACGTATGTCGGGATTGGTGATGTTTATATTGCGAACCGGAGAAGACTCCGTGTATTCATCGTTTAGCCTGCGGAGATGGTGAGGACGATGTGCTTGGTGTGAAGGATGCTTTGCATAGCTCCTTTGGTTGCATGCTTGTTAAGAGCTGGTTGTTGGAGTGCGGACACCTCTGAGTGGGTGGGCGTGTGAGGTCTTCAACAGGGGTTTGGAGGCTTATGCCCATTCCACCAAGTGGCGATGTTAAGATCGGATGAGCGGTTGATTGGTAGCAAAGCAGCAGGGCGAATTCCCTAGGCTTATTACACTACGTGGGTAGGTCGACTGGTAGTGCTCACGGGTTTTGCTGAGGTGCGTACCTCTGAGTGAGACGGGTGCGTGAGGTCTTCAACAGGGGTTTGGAGGCTTATGCCTGCCTACCAAGTACAAACCATAAATGTGCCCTGAGTGCACGGAGCGCCTGGCATTGAGGCCGGCGTTTGTGATGTGGTGTGTGTGATATATATATATATGTTGTGGTTGCTTTACATGCAGGGAAGGAACCACTGCCCCGGGTAAGGGGTAGGGTCGTTATAATTGGTCAGCTGAATGCTGACCGTTGCTTTGTTTATCACCCATGGGGTGGACGTCCATATGCAGGTGTTGCGGGTTGATTGGATTGAGCGGGCAGAAGCCCATGCTGCTGGTAAGCCCTTGAAGGCCGTGCGAAGTGTTGGATTTCATGTGTGGCCGGCCTGCGTGCCGATGTATGAACTTATATATTTGTAAAGAGAAACCTGTAAGGCCGTAAGGCCGTGTGCGGTGTATTCGTGTGAACATTCCTGGTCGTATATAAATGTGTTATTTATATGGTTGTAGTGGACATTCATTGTTATGAGTTCTGTAACTTAAAATCTTCCGCTAGAATGCTCTGAGTTAGGATACGTGTATAAAGGTTTTTGATACTCTCAAGTGGCTCTCTCATCTGTCTGTGAAATATGGCGTGGGGCCCCGGCCGAACCCTCTGTTATATTCCATGTGACGAATGGGGGCGTCACAACTTTGGTATCAGAGGTTAGGGTTGAGTTGGGAGCGCATAATTGAACTCAAGAATGTCCACTAGGAATGTGTGTGTGTCTATTCGGTTTGTTTGCCGTTTTAGCATGGAGAGTAATGCTTTCTTGTTCACCTATAGGTGACAAGGAGTGGAGCTGGGCAGTCTGAGCCCCAGCGTTCGGATGAGAGTGCGGCACCAGCTGAGGTGCCTACACCTCCCCCTTCTGCGGAAACGGTGCGCTTAGTTGCGGAGATGATCTTTGTCATGCTTCAAGCACAACCATTCGGGCAAGCGAGGCCTGCTGTGGCGCCAGTACAGGTTGGTGCGAGGCAAGAGCATGTTGAGGTTCCAGTTGCTGTGCACGCAGCGGACGAGCAACTGAAGCAATTTATGGAGTTTAATCCGCCTACGTTTGCCGGGACGACGTCTCCAACAGAGGCAGAGGATTGGCTCTCTAGAGTGAAACGAATCCTGACTGCGCTCAGGATTAGTGAGGAGCAGAAAGTCCCGTTAGCCACTTTCCTACTGGAAGGAGAGGCGAGGCTTTGGTGGGATGAGATCGAGTTGCACCAGTTGAGAGGTAGAGACCTGGGCGACATATCGATGGACGAATTCTCCAGATTATTCTGGGCGAAATACTTGCCAATATCGCAGAGAATTGCAATGGAAAATGAATTTCAGCGTCTGGTGCAGGGTGATAAGACCGTAGACGATTACCTGCATGAGTTTACCAGACTTGGTCGGTATGCTGGGTCGACGTTTGCGGAAGAGGCGCGAAAGACGAATAGGTTCTATGAAGGACTGCGTGATGAGCTGAGGTTGGCTCTCCCGAGTTCAGTGAACCAAGGATTTCAAGCGTTGGTACATACCGCTAGTGCGCTGGAGAAGGATTTGAAGCGGGTGCGGGAGAAGAAGAATGCGGCAGTGGAAAAGTCCGAATTCAAAGTTTCGCAATCAGAGCAATCAGATTTGAGGAAACGTGATAAGAAGCGGTTCAGGCCTGTTGAACAAAACTCGGATGTTGCGTCAGGAGCTACGTTTGAGCAAGGATGGAATGGGCCGCGTACATGTTTCATTTGTGGGAAGCAAGGGCATATCGCCCGATTTTGCTGGAGTAGTGGTGAGAAAAAGGCAGGTGCGTCCTATGACGAAAAGGGCAAAGCCGTGGCAGAATCGTCTGCATCGCGGGCGCAACCTCGAATTTACACTCTTGAGTTGCAGGAGCCGCAAAGTGCAAACCAAGCAGAATAGCAAATCCGTGCTTTGGACTTAATGGAAGTCGCGAAACAGATTCTGCGAGATGCGGAGAAGCCGAAATAAAGTGAAGTTGCACTTTATTATCTTTTGTTATATTGTATGTATGTATCTATGTTTGTGACAAACAGTTGTGATGGTACGATTCCATGGGGCGAGACAAGCTGCGGCCTCTGAGCTCTAAACCTGGATCGTTTTGATTTGTATCGCAACCGCGTGGTTGTGTTGATACATGTGTATTGCGCTAAATTTTGGGGCGAAATTTCTTTAAGGAGGGGAGGGTTGTAACACCCCAAATATCCCCAAGACAAAATGGAGATTTTGTAGGCTGACACGGCCTGGGACACGGGCGTGTACCAGGGCGTGTCTTGATCGGGTTGCTCGGGATCATTTACTCAACAAATTGTTCTCGACAATTGTTGAGGGGGGGCTGACACGCCCGGCGACACGGGCGTGTCGGGGGGCGTGTCCAGCCAGGTGTCGTGTGTGTTGGCGCGACTTGGAGGCGGCAAGGTCGGGCGGCGTGTCGCTTGACACGGCCTGGGACACGGGCGTGTCCCAGGGCGTGTCCGGGGCGTGTCCGACACATGTCCATCCTGGGCGTGTCGAGGTGTCGACCTGGCGGTTGGCGGTCGTCAAGCGGTGACACGGCCTGGAACACGGGCGTGTTCCAGGGCGTGTCCAGGCTTGGTCGACGAGCGTGGGGCAGCGGTCGACGTCGACGATAATCGAGCTTGAGGGACACGGCCATGGACACGGGCGTGTTCCTTAGCCGTGTACTTCTTTGGTCGTTTTGGCAATTGTGTAAGGCCGTGTTACAGGGGTGACATGGGCGTGTCGATTGACTGACACGGGCGTGTCAGGTCCGACATGGGTGTGTCCAAGCCCGTGTTCTAGTATCTTTTGAGTCGGTTGCTAACCGACTGGGGGTACACGGCCTGTGACACGGGTGTATCACAGGGCGTGTCAGGCCTGTTGAAATGTTTTTCAGAGAAGATCTCGGCCGTTCGTTTCCTTCTATTTGGATCTTGTGGTCCAAAGCCTTTCTAGCTTCTATTAGGCCGTGGATTGAGATGAAATCTCATTCTCACTTAGCCATTCTCTTTCTAAAGAGAAGAAAGAGAGGAGAGCTTGGAGGAGAAGGAGGAGGAGCTTTCCGGCCGCCGGTGGAGCTTCGTTGGTCCGAATCGAGAGCCGAGTTCAGCGTTGCGGAGGCAAGGCCGCTGCGGTGATTTCCATCCGGCTAGTTCTTCCATGGCGCCGAAGCGATCGTCAAGGGTAACGGTCTTTCTTCCTTGGGCAGGTGAAGCCCTTTGTTTATGCATGTGCATGGGATCCTCCATAAAGAGATGGAAAAGCGTAAGCGATTCAAGCAGTTGAGTCTGCATCTAGAGCCGGAAGTATGTAGTACGGCATAGGCATGCTATGTGAAGCCCATCCAGACGTATGTCGGGATTGGTGATGTTTATATTGCGAACCGGAGAAGACTCCGTGTATTCATCGTTTAGCCTGCGGAGATGGTGAGGACGATGTGCTTGGTGTGAAGGATGCTTTGCATAGCTCCTTTGGTTGCATGCTTGTTAAGAGCTGGTTGTTGGAGTGCGGACACCTCTGAGTGGGTGGGCGTGTGAGGTCTTCAACAGGGGTTTGGAGGCTTATGCCCATTCCACCAAGTGGCGATGTTAAGATCGGATGAGCGGTTGATTGGTAGCAAAGCAGCAGGGCGAATTCCCTAGGCTTGTTACACTACGTGGGTAGGTCGACTGGTAGTGCTCACGGGTTTTGCTGAGGTGTGTACCTCTGAGTGAGACGGGTGCGTGAGGTCTTCAACAGGGGTTTGGAGGCTTATGCCCGCCTACCAAGTACAAACCATAAATGTGCCCTGAGTGCACGGAGCGCCTGGCATTGAGGCCGGCGTTTGTGATGTGGTGTGTGATATATATATATATATATATATATATATATATATATATATATATTGTGGTTGCTTTACATACAGGGAAGGAACCACTGCCCCGGGTAAGGGGTAGGGTCGTTATAATTGGTCAGCTGAATGCTGACCGTTGCTTTGTTTATCACCCATGGGGTGGACGTCCATATGCAGGTGTTGCAGGCTGATTGGATTGAGCGGGCAGAAGCCCATGCTGCTGGTAGGCCCTTGAAGGCCGTGCGAAGTGTTGGATTTCATGTGTGGCAGGCCTGCGTGCCGATGTATGAACTTATATATTTGTAAAGAGAAACCTGTAAGGCTGTAAGGCCGTGTGCGGTGTATTCGTGTGAACATTCCTGGTCGTATATAAATGTGTTATTTATATGGTTGTAGTGGACATTCATTGTTATGAGTTCTGTAACTTAAAATCTTCCGCTAGAATGCTCTGAGTTAGGATGCGTGTATAAAGGTTTTCGATACTCTCAAGTGGCTCTCTCGTCTGTCTGTGAAATATGGCGTGGGGCCCCGGCCGGACCCTTTGTTATATTTTATGTGACGAATGGGGGCATCACAAAAACACTTATTCAGATTATGTACAATAATAGGAGTTGAGTGATTAGTCATCACTCAACGAATATAGACTTTTAGTTGTCTAGCTAATTAGGTGTTGAGTGAGCCTTCCTCACTCAATGCATTTGGACTTAGCCGATTTCCTCTGAATGGAGGCGTGGAGTGATGCTTCTGCACTCAACGCTTCTATCCTTATCTCGCCATCTTGAAGAGGCGTAGAGTGAACAGCATTCACTCAACGCTCCTATACTTAGTTGAATCTTTGTTTAACGGGCGTTGAGTGAACTAACTTCACTCAACGCTTCTGGACTTAGATAGATTTTTGTCTACTTCTTTTGTGGCTTTGACATCACTCTATTCTGTCGATGCTTTCTTCTTAAGGCATTGAGTGAACTGCCATCACTCAATGCTTTTGGACTTAGCCAGAATCCTGCACTGATTATCAGATGCTTTGACTGCTTGAGTTATACTCTACGCTTCTGGCTCTGGGCGTTAAGTGAACAGTCTTCACTCAATGCATCTGTACTTAACCAGAATTCTTCCTTGGCAATGCTGAGGCTTTGACTGCGTGAGCTTTACTCAATGCTTATGGCTATCTGGCATTGAGTGAACTGGCTTCACTCAACGCCTGTGGACTTAGACAGATTTCTGTCTTGTCAGCATCCTTCCTTTTGTCCACCTGTTATTGTAGCTTAGAGCATCTGTCTAATCAGTGTAATAAGTGACCATCTGCATACATAGAACTTAAAGTATGCATCAGATACAAACATGTGTATACCATTGTCCTGTAGGCCTTCTTCAAATCTGGGACATTGGGAACAATGGACTCAACAACTAGACTTATATTTTTGCCTATGCAGGTTATTGCAACAACCAGAAAAAGTTATTGCAACAACTTCTAAATGGATTTTAAATTCAAAATTCAAATTTTGCGCCAAAATCAAAATTGGAAGGAGGCATTTATTGGGGGAGGGCTGCACATTTTTAAGAGGAGAATCTCATGCCTAAAAAGAGGAGAGAAAATACATTAGAGAAGAGTTTTGGAGAGCCATCATCTTGGAGAAGGGAAAAGAAGCTAGGGTTTGGAGACGCCGGCAAGAAGAAAAAGGCTTTGAAGCAAGATCTAAACACAAATTCCTGCAGTGTTTAAACATCTATAATCATGTCTAGTAAGATCTTTCTTGTTGTGTGGTTTTATCCCTCCATCATGAACTAAATTCCTAGGTCTTGTATGTTGAGAGTACTTTGATTTATTATAATGATGTGATTTTAATTTCTCTTTTGTGATTGTTTGAAAAACTATCTTTATTGGTTTTATGTTTTATTTTGTGGAATCTTTGGATTAAGTGCTCTTTTTCTAAATTACGTGGCGAGATTCGAGAGAGGAGTTACGATATTTTCGAGTTGAATCATTTGTTTTGCGTAGTGAGATTCGAGAGAGAAGCCGCGTAAATCTTAGCTAAAATTCCATCTTTATACTACACTGCAAGATTCGAGAGAGGAGTGACATAAGTGTAACATAAATATCAATATAACATAAAGAGAGAAAGTGATTTCATCTTTTGTTAGCAACATTATTTTGTGTGCTTCATGTTATTCTTTTTCCACCTAAATTAGAGATAACTAAGGGAATTAAGATAAAGAGATTTATGAGATCGAGAGATGATGACGTACAATTTCAAATCGTTGTAGGATAGTGATTTAAATATTTCATGAAGGTTCACCCTAAAATCTCATCACAATAGATAAAGGAAATCAATATACAAGACTATTTCTCCAACTTGATAAAAGTATTTTTTAAATAAGCGTTATTTAGTTTTTTTTTTATTGTTCTCTTTTAACTGTCAGTAATCTAAATTCACTTTTAATTAATCCACTTGAATTTAAAGAAAAGGTAGAGCTAGTACTCGCAAGCGCTATGTTAGTCACTTCTCCGAGGGATTGATCTTTTCTCACATTATATTACTTGATTCAGCACGTGCACTTGCGTTATTACGTAAATCTATTTCAGACGTATCAGCTTTGTCTCATGTAAGTATACGGTTATACCCACATGATAATCTCGTCGGCAGTTTACACTTGACGAGTTCATGTTAACATGCCCTCTTCAAAAACCTATCTGTTCCAAGTCTTTATGCCCCTGAGGTGCTCCTCCCCTCCTCTGTTCCATGAGTTCTCTTATCGCAAGGTTTCAAGTTGGCGAGTCATCTCCTTCTCTACTCTATAAGTTCTCTTCTTGTGAGGTTTTGAGTTGGCGAGTTCTCCCCTCCTATGTTCTGCGAGTTCTCTTCTTGCAAGGTTTCAAGTTGGCGAGTCCTCTCCTCCTCTACTCCACGAGTTCTCCTCTCATGAGGTTTCGAGTGGCAAGTTCTCCCCTCCTCTATTTTGCGAGTATTCCTCTCGCAAGATTTCAAGCTTGTGATTCTACTTTCCTTATTTATGCGAGTACTCTTCTTATGAGGTTTCAACTTGTGAGTCCATTTTTACTCTGTCCCACAAATTATCTTCTCGTAGTGTCACGAACATACCTACTTAATATAATCATGTGTATCAGCTCGTACTTGAGGCAGAGACTCAATGGGCTACTATACATCCAGATCCCCTCGGTCCTTTAAGATCTAAAAAATAATGTAGAGAGCCAAAGGGTTAACTGGGTGGAGCAGCTCTCCTCGTTCCTATGGGCCCTTAGAACTACACCCAATGCATTTGTAGGGGAAACCCCTTCCAAGCTTTCTCATGGCTCTGAGGCCATGCTGCTAGTAGAGTTTGAGGTAAGGTCACTATGAGTGATTGCCGCATGGGAAGGCAATGAGGAGTGGAGAATGAAGATGAGTTGTGGCTTTCGTTGGATCTCGTGTAGGAACTCCGTGACCTGGTGGCCATTCAACAAGAAGAGGTCAAGCCCCGGATGGCCGAGTACTTTGATAAGCACATCCGACTCAAGCAGATTGAAATGAGAGACCTCGTCTTTAAGAAGGTCGACGCAGTTGGGAGGTCAACAACAGTAGAGAATTTCAATCCTAACTGGGAGGGCCCCTATATAGTTGAAAAGGCCCTAGAGTATGGAGGATTCCACCTCCCAAAATTTGGAAGGGGTCCCCCTTGGCTACGGATGGAGTGGAGATGACTTGAAATGTTTTTGCCCTTGAGTTATAATAATAATAATGTTTACCTTATCAATACCCTTTCTTACGACGCATATTCTTTATTATGTGATGTAGTAATATGTGGTATTGATGGCCCTGGGTAGACCTGCTGACCAGGCTGTCACTATCTGGCAGATCCGAAAACACACTTAGTGGCAGGTTTAAAGAAAGATGTATGGTCCAGGATCCCAGGGGCAAGTCCAGGCTCCCAGGGGCGAGTCCAGACTCCCAGGGGCGAGTCCAGACTCCCAGAATACCTCTTTAGGTTTGTTAATAACATCTCTAAACATCGGAGTTTCGTTGTTGGCAGACTAATTTGTACTGCTTATAGTAAAATCAAAAGACAGTATTCTGTTATTTTCATGTCAGGTTTAGAAACTATAAATAGACCCCAATAACACCTTTAGAAGGGATCCAATTCTGTGGCTTCTTCATCCTCTGGTTAACTTTGATTGGCTTCCAGTGCCCTCCAAGGTGCTCAGCTTAGCTGTAAGACCCCCTTTTTTTCGAGCACCGGGGTCTTAGCCCAGAATTGCCGCTTTGCGGTGGCACCGACTCACGGGAAGGTCGCCACTACAAAACGCCAATTTTTCCGGCCCTTTTCGATCACAAAGAGAGAGAAGTAAGTATACATAAAATGTAAACAAGTCCACAGAAATACACATATAAAATGAATATAAAATCACAACCAGTCCATCAATAGATAATAACAGAAGATAGAGGTACTGCAAAGATACAGTTAAGATGAAATATAGATAAACGGGCTCGAGCCCAGTACATTAGAGTCCTCACTACAAATCACTCATCGCGGAAGCTATAAAATACTTATCACTCACGGAGCTGGTCGCAGGTGCACAGGTGCTAGACTGACCCACCTCCATGCGCACTGTACTCTTCTGGTGCTGATCCCTGGACTGCTGGTCCCTGTCTCCCATCCGGAGCTCCTATAATGTTGTGGTTCGAAAACCATTAGTCATAAAGACTAAGCCCTATCATCCCCTACCCCTCCCCCCACGGCTCTTAAGCACCGAGTGGAGAGGAGGAAAGGGAAGCTACAAAGGTGGAGAGTAATCAAGCAGATGACAATGGAGCTAATCTAACAACTATGATGGTGTATAAACATCTATCTAGAATAAAGTACATCTAGCAATTCTACGGTAGTAAGTAATAAAGTAGTCATGTAGTAAGTAGCAAATATATAAGAAGGAAGATAGAGAACAAATAAGTAAATAAGTAAGTAAGTAACATTAACTTATATGAATACCCATACAAACTTATAAGTTAAGGGGTCTTCTGCAAGGCTCCCATCGTATAAAAAGTCTCATACCGATTTATACGTTGGGGTGTCGATTGTATTCAAATATGAGTGTAGTGATATGCTATGCCATGATTCATGCAAGTGCAACTCACGCACACGACTCTATGCACACAGACCTTTAGTTCCCCCTGTTCGGGCAGCTAGCTTCACTCCCAGGAACCTCCGTAGTGGAAAACAGAGACAGTGGGTCGGGCTCCCCACTCCTAGGCGGGTATCCACACTACCGAGCCTAGCCCTTCCGTACGCCCCTAGAAGAACACAACCTAGAGTATCCGCGTACTAGTGTTGGCTATATCCACCAGACTTTCTTTGGCTAAGTGTCCCACACCGCCGAGTCAACATATCGATGTCGGTGTGAACAACAATCAAATACCGAAGACCCACCACCTTTATTCTGTACTCAAACCCTCGAGCCTTCGGCTCCCCGGACTGTCCCGTCCGTGCATCTACCTTCATAGCTACCGTCTGAATGGCAACCAAACCAACTTATTCTACCTTCCTAGCTATAGGGGTGTGTGTATGTGCAACCCTAATTATACTAGTTGCTCTTTTAGCTTATTATTCCTATGGTTTACGTTAGCCAAGGACTGCCTCCGGTATTCCCCGTGAAGGGCTCTCAAAGGGCACTAGGAACTATGATGGTAGCTGAAGCCCACCATTCCCTTTCGCAAGGCACTTATTATTATTGGTTGATACACATTACCCGATCCCTTTTTAAATTACTTTAGATCTAGCCCTAGAGTATTAAGACTCTTCCTCTCCTACCCGGGGTGGACGATCTTTTGTCATTCCGGAACGCCACTTGACACTAGCCAATCTCACACTCTACTTATCCTGATTTCCAACAATGAACTTAAACTTATCTTGCCCTATCCAAACCAGCAACTATCAAAATTCCATCTCCCCAAGTTCATTACCCACTCTAGTTCAGTTTCCGTGGTTTTACTATATGCAGACCATCCTAAGATACATGAGGTATATAAGGGGAGGTACTCCAAATTGTCTTCTGAATCTCCTATAATATTTACTGGAGGTCTATCATGACATAATTTAACTAATTCCAAGATTTCCAAATTTTTCCTTTTTATCGGGCATTTAATTTATTTATTCTAAGCCTCCCAATGCCCTAGTATGAACATGAAGTGCACTAATGAGCTAACAATAAATCATCATAAAACTAGTAAAAATCCTATGAGACATTTAAGTAGTAATTCCAAGTTTTGAGAAATTTCAAAGGTGTTTAGGCCTATATTTCCTAATTTACCATTTTAGGCCACTTCTACTATATTATGAAGCAAGTACTGTAAATATGTACCAAAAAATCACAATAAAATTACAGAAGCTTTATGGTGACCTAAAACTATCAGAAACCATGACCCATGATTTTTATCTAAAATTTCCGGCTCTAAATTTATTTTAATGTAAAATACTAATTTTCCTAACTTAGTGAATGAGGTACTATTTTTAATAATCCCAAAATCCAGATAAAATTACTAGGTGACTACCATGATTTGAAACACCCACTTCCCAAATTTCATAATTTTCCAATTAATAATTGGGCATTATTTGTATTTTTTAATAAATATCACAATTGGTATGTTAAAGAAGCAAGTACACAAATTAATTAGATAAAACTCCCAACGAAAATACAGAAGCTATAACATGCTATAAGATGCTCTAATCCAAGAATTCATAACTTTACAGTGAACAAAAATTCCATAATATTAAAAATAAATATCAAAGGCACAATTAGAGTTGTAAATAAAGTACTATATAAACTAACCCAAAAATCTCAACAAAATTACATTATGGCCATTTAAACCAGAAAATCAATCTGCCTAAATTTTATTTTATTTTGAGTTCATTTGTCAGCCTAATAGTTCAAATTAAGATTGGTGCTCTAAACTATGGTTAGGATTTTAGGTGGCCTAACTATCTCCAAATCCCCTAAGATTTTGTCTAGAGAACTATAATTGCCCTATGGTCCTCTCCACCAAATTTCAAGTCATCTTAAGTTCATTTGACCCCATGACCTTCACAACCCTACAAATCCCCATTAAGGGACCTACCCCAGGGTTCTAGGGCTACCCTACACCAAACCACCCCAAACTCCCTTGGAGGGTGTGTCATGCCCTAAAAAGTCAGTGACCAAAATATCAGCCTCTATTGAGGGTTTTTGACCACTCAAGTCCCAAAAGGAATGAATTGACCCAATTAACCCTATAAGGGCCAAACTAGGGTCGAGTTAAAACTTGATCAAAACACTTCCAAATGAGTTGGAATTTTTACTAGAGTTCTAACATTCCCCCTAAGACCTCCCACCCAGATTTGGGAGAATTTTGAGGTGCTTAGGACACCTAATTAAATTACACATGAATTATTAAATTTTTACAAAAACTATAGAAAAATATTCTCCAAAAATTCTGATTTTTGGACAAGTCCTAGGTATGGCTAATAAAGCCCATACCCCAAATTTCAAGTCATTCGGATGTCTGGATTGATGTGGGCATCCAAATCAATCTCAGGACAACCCTGTGGATAGACCTCACCAAAATGTGTGATGTGGTCTAACCAAGACCCTAAATCGAGTGAAATCAATTTTGAATTAAACTAGACTTCAAGGGCTACATTTTCTATGTTGACCACTTTTTTTTGTTTCGGCCCCTACGGGCTATAATTTGCAGTTTAAACCTAGAGAACAGTAAAGGGGATTACTTTAATAATTATACCATATATAATATAATATAATATAATATACTGTTCATCTTCTTCTTTACCCGAACCCGAGAAGAACCAGAAAATAAACACTTCCTGTAGCTTTTCTAAAACTATTTCCCAGCCACCCAGCCATCTCCCTGGCCGGCCACCACCACCACCACCTCTGTTGAGGTGAGGGCTACCGTCGGGCGGCGGCACGGCCACCGGAGAGGCGGTTTCCGGCGAACCCGACCACCGTTTATTTTTGAAAAACCATGGAAAAGCTCACTCAATCTTGCTCCTTTGAGCTCGACGTCTCTCCTAAATAATTTCTAAGATCTACCCATAAAAGGAGTAGAGGAGGACCTTATTCATGGTTTGTAGTCGAGCTGATCGTCGTGATGCCATTTTCACGGTGGTGGCGTCGCCGGAATTCTTCAATAGCAAGGGGAGGCTCGAAAACTTCAGGTAAAGGCCGGGAAAACTTCCTCTTGGGCCTCTGAGGGTGTTAAAAGGCTTGGCCAGGGAGGGGGAACGGCCAAAAGCTGGTGGCCATTAATGGCCCATTATAGCTTGGCTCGGCCATGGTGGTGGGGGGCTGAAACGGTTCTGTGACAGCTGGAGGAGGGATGGAAACTCCTCCTCTCCCTGAGAGGAGTTGAATCCAGCCGTTTCAAGGGGAAGAGGGAAGGCCATGGCATCAAATTCCATTGACGGCCATGAAGGCTGGGGCTCGGCCATGGCCGTAACTGCTCCTTTTGCAAAACCGACGGTCCATGTGGCACAGCTTCACTTGAACGGTCAACCTTCTTTAAAATAAGACTTAATTGGGTCTTATTAAAAGAAAACGGCTCACTCCTATACCGGCCTGGTTCAGCTAAACCAGCACACAGCCAGAAATACAATGCCAGAAAATTCTAAGTATAATGGCGTTGAGTGAGCTCAGCTCACTCAACGCCATCAAGCTACGGCATTGAGTGAGCTCTGCTAAATCAACACCATCCCATACTATGGCGTTGAGTGAGCTCAGCTCATTAAATGCCATCCGGATTATGGCATTGAGTGAGCTTAGCTCACTCAATGCCATCCGGATTATGGCGTTGAGTGAGCTCTGCTCACTCAACGCCACCCATAATATGTTCTTTTTAAACAATGGCGTTGAGTGAGCTTAGCTCACTCAACGTCGTCCAGGTTATGGCGTTGAGTGAGCTCTGCTCACTCAACGCCATCCAGACAACACCAAATGGCGTTGAGTGCAGTCAGTGCACTCAACGCCGTTCAACTTATGGCGTTGAGTGCACTCAACGCACTCAACTCCATCCCGTCTGACAGTTTACAGCGTTGAGTGAGCTAAGCTCACTCAACTCCATCCAGTCTACGACGTTGAGTGAGCTCGGCTCACTCAACGCAACCCAGATGACACCAGATGGCATTGAGTGCAGTCTGTGCACTCAACGCCGTCTAGCCTGTGGCTTTGAGTGAGCTAAGCTCACTCAACGCTATCCAGACCACGGCGTTGAGTGAGCTAAGCTCACTAAACTCCATCCAGACCACAGCGTGACGGATTGGTCACGGGCGTGTTAGGCCCATGTTTAAATTTCTGAGCTCGACGATCGTCTTCCTGAGGTCGATGATCTTCGAAGGGGTCACGCCCTAGGTCACGGGCATGACCACCTCTTGACTCGAAATCTTGGTCGATAAACTTCAATTCCTGGGCTTCCCAAGGTTCTGTTAAGACAAAACCATTCCCAGGGGTCTAGTCGGAAATGGGATGTTACAAATCCCAATAAACAAAATAAAGATTTCATCCCCGAAATCAAGGTTAAGCCTACGGGGGCTCCAATCCAGAGAAAAAAGCTTGTAACATCCCATGAGAGTTGAAAGATTTACATTTCTACGTTACGTTTGCTATGTGCGGTTTCGATTCTAAGACCAATTCGTCAAATTGACTAGGTATATACCCCAATAAATAAAAGATTAGCCCCTATCCTTGAAATTTCAGTCCTATTGGTTTAAAATTGGAACGCAAATTGATTGTCCAAAGGGGTTGTGAGGTATACCTGACCGAAAAGTTCCGGGTATTTTTGCCGCATCAAGTCCTGTGGCTCCCATGTATGCTCCTCCTGCCCATGATTGTTCCATAGAACCGTGACTAACGGAACCTTCTTCCATCGCAAGACCCATACTGCCGTGTCATCGATCCTGATAGGCTCCAAGTTGATTGACCGATCCGAGGCCACCGGGCCATTTGCCGAGGAAATCAGCTGTTCAGGGTGTAGCAGAGCCCTCCGTAGTGAGGAGACGTGGAAGACGTCATGCAATCCCGCTAACTCCGGCAATAGCTCCAGTATATAGGCTAAGGGACCGATCCGCTCCAGGATCCTGTAAGGCCCCATATATCTCGGACTGAGCTTCTTCCGCTCGCGAAACCGCGAGACTCCGTGCATCGGCCGTATCTTCAAGAAAACCTGGTCTCCTACCTGGAACTCCACTTGACGATGCTTCGCATCGTAATATTTGTCCTGCCTGCTCTGGGCTTCCAACATCCTTTCCCGGATCAATCTAATCTGGGCATCTGTATCCCCCACAAACTCCGAGCCTAGTGCCTGCAGATCCTCATCCTGAACCCATGATAGTGGGGTCCTGCACCTCCTTCCATACAACGCCTCGTATGGAGCCATGTCTATGCTGGACTTATGGGCGTTGTTGTACGAAAACTCGACCAGTGGCAGCAATCTCTCCCAAGGCTCGCCGCGGTCCAAAATACACAGGCGCAAAAGATCTTCCAGTGTACGGTTGGTGCGCTCCGTCTACCCGTCGATTTGAGGGTGAAAAGCTGTGCTGAATATCAACCGAGAACCCAGATGGGCCTGGACTGACCTCCACTCCCTTGATGTAAACCGCCCATCCCGATCCGAAATGATAGTCTTGGGCACCCCATGATAATGCACAAACTGCTCAATGAACCTCCGTACTAATACATTAACCGGTGCATCCTTCGCCACTCGAAAGAATCGGGCCACCTTCGTTAGCCTGTCCACTATCACCCAGATCGAGTCATTCCCCGCACGGGATCGAGGTAGCCCATGTAAGAAGTCCATGGCTATATCCTCAAATTTGTACTCCGGCACCGGAAGTGGCTGCAGCAAGCCTGCCGGGTTCCTACATTCTGCCTTCACGAGTTGGCAGGCCTCGCAATGCGTCACGAAGTACGTAATGTCTTTCTTCATACCCGGCCAGTACATCATCCTCTTCAAATCTTTTACCATCTTGGTGATCCCCGGGTGTACCGAGTATCGGCTACAATGAGCTTCCTTCATTATGTCCTCCCGGATCTGGCCTCCTGCCGGTATGTAGACTCTGCCTCGGAAACACAGGAGACCATCCCTCAAAGAGTAATCTCCTATCGTGCCTTCCTCCAAGGCTCGGAATATCGGCTCAGCTCTCTCATCCAGCATCTGCCCATCTCTGATACGGTCTCAAATATCATCAGTAGTAACCATCGACCCCAGGTACTCCATGTATAACTCCGGGTCATCCTCAAGCACTAGTGAAATCTGCATCTCCTCAAATGCTTTAACCAACTCCAAGGCCATCAGCTGCGGGCCTACTCATGTCGTACTAGCTCTCCGGCTCAGAGCATCTGTGACCACGTTCGCCTTCCCCGGATGGTAGTGCATGGTATACTGGTAGTCCGACAGAAACTCCACCCAGTGTCTCTGCCTGATATTTAGCTACTTCTGGGTGTCGACGTACTTCAGATTCTTGTGGTCAGAGAAGATATCGCAGTGAATTCCGTAAAGGTAGTGTCGTCAGATCTTAAGAGCAAAAACAACTGCCCCCATCTCCAAATCGTGCACGGGATAGTTCTTCTCGTGCTGCTTCAACTGACGGGAGTCATAGGCTATTACGTGCCCGTTCTACATCAGAACGGCACTCATCCCCTTATAAGAAGCATCTGTGTACACCTGGAATCCTTCCTTCCCTGACGGAAGAGCAAGGATGGGAGCCGAGGTAAGACGATCCTTCAACTCCTGAAAAGCAGACTCGCATCGTGGTGTCCAAATAAAAGGGGACTCCTTCTTTGTCAGTGACGTAAGAGGGAGGGCAATCTAAGAGAACCCCTTTACGAACTTCCGGTAATAACCGGCAAGTCCCAAGAAACTTCGAACATCCGAGGCCGACTTTTGTGATGGCCAATCCCGTATTGCCTAGACCTTTGCCGGATCCACTACCAGACTTGCTCCACTGATGACATGGACGAGAAAGGCCACCTCCTTTAGCCAGAACTGGCACTTGCTGTACTTGGCATACATCTTATGCTCCCACAGCTTCTCCAAGGTCAAGTCCAGATGTCTCGCGTGCTCCTCCTCCGTCCTTGAATAGATAAGGATGTCGTCGATGAATACGATAACGAAGACGTCCAGATACTCTTCGAACACCCGATTCATCAAGGTCATGAATGTGTAGGGTGCATTCGTGAGCCCGAACGGCATCACGGTAAACTCGTATAAATAATATCTGCTGCTGAAGGCCGTCTTCGGGATGTCCTCCTCCCGAATGCGAAGCTGGTAGTACCCTGACCTCAGATCCAGCTTTGAGAACCAATGGGCTCCCTCCAGCTGGTAAAATAGCTCGTCTATCCTTAGTAAGGGATAAGTATTCCGGACCGTCAACCTGTTCAGGGCCCGGTAATCTATACACAGTCGAAGGGTCCCGTCCTTCTTCTTAACGAACAACACCGGAGCTCCCCATGGTGAAGAGCTAGGCCGAATGAACCCGACGTCCACTAACTCCTGAAGCTAGCTTCGAAATTCCACCAACTCCTTTGGGGCCATTCGATAGGGAGCTCTGGTTATCGGCTTAGCCCCCGGTACGAGCTGAATCTGAAAATCCTTCTCTCGGTGCGGGGGTAGCCCTGGTAGCTTCTCCGGAAACACGTCGGCGAAGTCCCGCACTACTGGAATATCTGAAATGGAGTCCTTGGCCACGACCGCCTCAAAAAGGACCTGATAAAATTCTTCCCCCTGCAGATGGGCCTTAACGGCCTTCACAGGTGATAATAAGGTGCGGGGTGCTTGTATAATACCTTCGTTGACAATAAAGGAGTTGTCGTGCCTCACGGTGATCCTCTTCGCCACGCAGTCGATCTGGGAATGGTTCCAGCACAGCCAAGTCATGCCCAGGATCAGATCGTAATCTGGCATCTTCAGAATCGTCGCTGGTGCCTCAAACGCCTTCCCGCCGATCCTCGCTTCCATATTGCAATGAGCAGAGGTCATTATCTCTGATCCATCGAGTAGGCGCACCCTCATCGTCTTCCCGGTGAATGGCTCCACACCTGCCAGACCTTTCACGAAATCCTCCGACACGAATGAGTGCGAAGCACCAGTGTCGAAGAGAGTGTGAGCAGGCTTGCCGCTAACGAAGACTATGCCTGGAGTAATTAAGTGTCTTAGTATTCTTGTTGTAGTTGTCTTCTCTTAATTTCTAACTAGTTTATGTCTAGAACGCTAGTTTATATGAAGAAAATTTAAAAGTACTGGCATACCTGCGATAACCTGCTCCGGGTTCCAGGGCTGTGTCAGGTCTAGAGCATACACCTGCTCCCTCTCTGGCCTGCGGCCTCGATCCTGAAATCCTCGTCCTCGGTCTTGTCCTCATCCGCCAAACTGTCGGGGAGGTGGAGCTCCCTGATGTGCTGGTGGGGGTGCTCACCTCATAGGCAGTTCCTCTTGATATGCCCTGGCTGATTGCACTGAAAGCATATCGGTGCCTGCTCTGCCGTCCTTGGCATCTCCAGCATCTGTAAAGGCTGGGGAGCCAATACCCTCTGACTCCTCTGCTTCTGCCCAAACTCATGACGAGGCCGATCCCTGTTCCTTCTCTCCCCAATAACATGGCCCCGAGGATGGTCTCTACGACCTCCAATCACCGTATCATCAGCCGGTCTCTTTCGGCACTTCACTGTAAGCTGATCTGCTTCTCTCTTCTTAGCCATCTCCAGAATCTTGGTCAAACTCCCCTCTGAGACGAAGAGGAGGGCCTGTCTCATGTCATCTTGTAGCCCCTTATAAAACCTCCTGGCATAGCCAGCATCGTCTAACTGGTAAGCATCCGCATAGCGGGCCAGGTGAGTAAACTCTTGATAATACTCCACCACAGTCCTATTCCCCTGCCTTAGCCGCGAAAATCTATCCTCCAGGTCATCCCTCGCCGACTGAGGTACAAAATGTCCCAAGAGCGCTGCTCTGAACTCCTCCCAAGTAATATCAGCGCAATCCATCCCCGCAAAGGTGGTGTCCAGCTGAGATTTCCACCACCTCTTTCCGTGTGACTCCAGGCAGGAGACTGCCAAAGCAACTGCCTCCTCAGTGGGGCATCGAATCCCCATTAGCATCTCGTAAATGGTATCCAACCATTCCTCCGTACGTACTACAGACTCCGTCCCCAGGTAGGATGGAGGGGAAAGTCCTCGGAAGACAGTCATCCAATTGGCCCCGGGGTTTGGCAGTGCAGCCGGGGCTTGCTGAGCTCTGAAGGCCTCCAGAATGGTCGTCAGTGTTTGCCCCATCTCCGTCTCCTGGAATGGAGCTGGAGCCGGCGGAGGTGGGACCACATTCGGAGCCTGAGGTGTCCCCTGCTGTGATGTAGGGTTTGTCGCAGGCTACAAGGAAAAATTCCATTTTTTGAGAGCGAATGAATGGAATTTAAGAAGGGTTAGGATGGACTTTCACATGTGATTTCCCTTATGGGCACACCACTGCTTCCGCTGCTAGTTTGTCCGCAAACTAAGCTCGCACGGGGGTGGCCCAAGGTTTTGTGGACGACTTCTCTTCCGATCGAGGTCTCCTCTGATACCACTTGTAAGACCCCCTTTTTTTTCTTTTCGAGCACCGGGGTCTTAGCCCAGAATTGCCGCTTTGCGGTGGCACCGACTCACGGGAAGGTCGTCACTACAAAACGCCAATTCTGCCGGCACTTTTTGATCACAAAGAGAGAGAAGTAAGTATACATAAAATGTAAATAAGTCCACAGAAATACACATATAAAATGAATAGAAAATCACAACCAGTCCATCAATAGACAATAACAGAAGATAGAGGTACTGCAAAGATACCGTTCAGATGAAATATAGATAAACGGGCTCGAGCCCGATACATCATTGTCCTTACTAAAAATCACTCATCGCGGAAGCTATAAAATACTAATCACTCACGGAGCTGGTCGCAGGTGCATCGGTGCTAGACTGACCCACCTCCATGTGCACCGTACTCCGCTGGTGCTGGTACCTGGACTGCTGGTCCCTGTCTCCCATCCGGAGCTCCTGTAATTTTGTGGTTCGAAAACCATTAGTCATAAAGAATAAGCCCTATCATCCCCTACCCCTCCCTCCACGACTCCTAATCACCGAGCGGAGAGGAGGAAAGGGAAGCTACAAAGGTGGAGAGTAATCAAGCAGATGACAATGGAGCTAATCAAACAACTATGATGGTGTATAAACATCTATCTAGAATAAAGTACATCTAGAAATTCTACGGTAGTAAGTAATAAAGTAGACATGTAGTAAGTAGCAAATATATAAGAAGGCAGATAGAGAACAAATAAGTAAATAAGTAAGTAAGTAACCTTAACTTATATGAATGCACATACAAACTTGTAAGTTAAGGGGTCTTCTGCAAGGCTCCCATCGTATAAAAAGTCTCATACCGATTTATACGTTGGGGTGTCGGTTGTATGCAAATATGAGTGTAGTGATATGTTATGCCATGATTCATGCAAGTGCAACTCACGCACACGACTCTATGCGCACAGACCTTTAGTTCCCCCTGTTCGGGCAGCTAGCTTCACTCCCAGGAACCTCCGTAGTGGCAAACAGAGACAGTGGGTCGGGCCTCCCACTACTAGACGAGTATCCACACTACTGGGCCTAGCCCTTCCATACGCCCCTAGAAGAACACAACCTAGAGTATCCGCGTACTAGTGCTGGCTATATTCACAAGACTTTCTTTGGCTAAGTGTCCCACACCGCCGAGTCAATGTACCAATGTCGGTGTGAACGACAATCAAATACTGAAGATCCACCACCTTTATTCTGTACTCAAACCCTCGAGCTCTCGGCTCCCCATACTGTCCCGTCCGTGCATCTACCTTCAGAGCTACTGTCTGAATGGCAACCAAACCAACTTATTCTACCTTCCTAGCTATCGGGGTGTGTGTATGTGCAACCCTAATTATATTAGTTGCTCTTTTATCTTATTATTCCTATGGTTTACGTTAGCCCAGGACTGCCCCCGGTATTCCCCGTGAAGGGCTCTCAAAGGGCACTAGGAACTATGATGGTAGCTGAAGCCCACCGATCCCTTTCGCAAGGCACTTATTGTTATTGGTTGATACACATTACCTGATCCCTTATTAAGTTACTTTAGATCTAGCCCTAGAGTATTAAGACTCTTCCTCTCCTACCCGGGGTGGACGATCTTTCGTCGTTCCCGAACGCCACTTTATATTAGCCAATCTCACACTCTACTTATCCTGATTTCAAACAATGAACTTAAACTTAGCTTGACCTATCCAAATCAGCAACTACCAAAATTCCATCTCCCCAAGTACATTACCCACTCTAGTTCAGTTTTCGTGATTTTACTATATGCAGACCATCCTAAGATACATGAGGTATATACGGGGAGGTACTTCAAATTGTCTTCTGAATCTCTTATAATATTTACTGGAGGTCTATAATCACATAATTTAACTAAGTCCAAGATTTCCAAATTTTTCTTTTTTATCGGGCATTTAATTTATTTATTCTAAGCCTCCCAATGCCCTAATATGAACATGAAGTGCACTAATGAGCCAACAATAAATCATCATAAAATCAGTAAAAATCTTATGATATATTTAAGCATTAATTCCAAGTTTTGAGAAATTTCAGAGGTGTTTAGGCCTATATTTCCAAATTTACCATTTTTGGTCACTTCTATAATATTATGAAGCAAGTACTGTAAATATGTACCCAAAAATCACAATAAAATTATAGAAGCTTTATGGTGACCTAAATCTATCAGAAACCATGACCCATGATTTTTTTTCTTATATTTTGGTCTCTGAATTTATTTTAATGTAAAATACTTATTTCCCTAGCTTAGTGAAGGAAGTACTATTTTTAATTATTTAAAAATCCAGCTAAAATTACAGAGTCACTATCGTGGTTTGAAACACCCACTGCCTAAATTTCATAATTTTTTAATTAATAATTGGGCATTATTTGTATTTTTCACTACATATCACAATTGGTACATTAAAGAAGCAAGTACCAAAAATAATCATATAAATCTCCCAAGTAAAATACAGAAGGTATAACATGCGATAAGATGCCCTAATCCAAGATTTCATAACTTTCAAGTGAATAAAAATTCAATAATTATCAAAATAAATATCTAGGGCACAATTAGAGTTTTAAATGAAGTACTTTATAAACTAATCCAAAAATCTCTACAAAATTAATTTATGGATATTTAAACCAGAAAATCATCATGCCCAAATTTTATTTGATTTTGAGTTCATTTATCAGCCTAATAGTTCAAATTAAGATTGGTTCCCTAAACTAGGGTTAGAATTTTAGGTGGCCTTACTGTCTCCAAATCCCCTAAGATTTTATCCAGAGAACTATAATGGCCCTATGGTACTCTCCACAAAATTTAAAGTCATCCCAAGGTCATTTGACCCCATGACCTTCACAACCCTACAAATCCCCATTAAGGGACCTACCCTAGGGTTCTAGGGCTACCCTACACCTAACCAACCCAAACTACCTTGGAGGGTGTTTCATGCCCTAAAAAGTTAGTGACCAAAATATCAGCCTTTTTTGAGGTTGTTTGACCACTCAAGTCCCAAAAGGAATGAATTTACCCAATTAACCCTATAAGGGCCAAGCAAGGGTCGAGTTAAAACTTGATCAAAACACTTCCAAATGAGGTAAAATTTTTACCAGAGTTCTAACATTCCCCCTAAGACCTCCCACCCAGATTTGGGGGAATTTTGAGGTGTTTAGGATACCTAATTAAATTACACATGAATTATTAAATTTTTAAAAAACCTATAGAATAATATTCTCTAAAAATTCTAATTTTTGGATAAGTCCTAGGTATGGCTAATAATAGCCCATACCCCAAATTTCAAGTCATTTGGATGTCTGGATTGATGTGGGCATCCAAATCAATCTCAGGACAAACCTATGGATAGACCTCACCAAAATATGTGTTGTGGTCTAACCAGGACTCAAAATCGAGTGAAATCAATTTTGAATTAAACTAGACTTCAAGGGCTACATTTTCTATGTTGACCACTTTTTATGTTTCAGCCCCTACGGGCTATAATTTTCAGTTTAAACCTAGAGCATAGTAAAGGGGATTACTTTAATAATTATACCATATATAATATAATATAATATAATATACTGTTCATCTTCTTCTTTACCCGAACCCGAGCAGAACCAGAAAATAAACACTTCCTGTATCTTTTCTAAAACTATTTCCCGGCCACCCAGCCATCTCCCTGGCCGGCCACAACCACCACCATCTCTGTTGAGGTGAGGGCTACCGTCGGGCGGCGGCACGGCCGCCGGAGAGGCAGTTTCCGGCGAACCCGACCACCATTTATTTTTGAAAAACCATGGAAAAGCTCACTCAATCTTTCTCCTTTGAGCTCGACGTCTCTCCTAAATAATTTCTAAGATCTACCCATAGAAAAAGGAGTAGATGAGGACCTTATTCGTGGTTTGGAGTCGAGCCGATCGTCGTGATGTCATTTGCGCGGTGGTGGCGTCGCCGGAATTCTTCAACAGCAAGGGGAGGCTCGAAAACTTCAGGTAAAGGCCGGGAAAACTTCCTCTTGGGCCTCTGAGGGTGTTAAAAGGCTTGGCCAGGGAGGGGGAACGGCCAAAAGCTGGTGGTCATTAATGGCCCATTATAGCTTGGCTCGGCCATGGTGGTGGGGGGCTGAAACGGCTCTGTGACAGCTGGAGGAGGGCTGGAAACTCCTCCTCTCCCTGAGAGAAGTTGAATCCAGACGTTTCAAGGGGAAGAAGGAAGGCCATTGTATCAAATGCCATTGACGGCCATGAAGGCTGGGGCTCGGCCATGGCCGTAACTGCTCCTTTTGCAAAACCGACGGTCCACGTGGCACTGCTTCACTTGACCGGTCAACCTTCTTTAAAATAAGACTTATTTGGGTCTTATTAAAAGAAAACGGCTCACTCCTAGACCGGCCCGGTTCAGCTAAACCAGCACACAGCCAGAAATACAATGCCAGAAAATTCTAAGTATAATGGCGTTGAGTGAGCTCAGCTCACTCAATGCCATCAAGCTACAGCGTTGAGTGAGCTCTGCTCACTCAACGCCATCCCAGACTATGGCGTTGAGTGAGCTCAGCTCACTCAACGCCATCCGGATTATGGCGTTGAGTGAGCTCTACTCACTCAACGCCACCCATAATATGTTCTTTTTAAACGATGGCGTTGAGTGAGCTTAGCTCACTCAACGCCGTCCAAGTTATGGCGTTGAGTGAGCTCTGCTCACTCAACGCCATCCAGACAACACCAAATGGCGTTGAGTGCAGTCAGTGCACTCAACGCCGTTCAACTTATGGCGTTGAGTTCACTCAACGCACTCAACGCCATCCCGCCTGACAGTTTACGGCGTTGAGTGAGCTAAGCTCACTCAACGCCATCCAGTCTACAGCATTGAGTGAGCTCAGCTCACTCAACGCCACCCAGATGACACCAGATGGCGTTGAGTGCAGTCTGTGCACTCAACGCCGTCTAGCTTATGGCTTTGAGTGAGCTAAGCTCACTCAACGCCATCTAGACAACGACGTTGAGTGAGCTAAGCTCACTCAACGCCCTCCAGACCACGGCGTGACGGATTGGTCACGGGCGTGTCAGGCCCATGTTGAAATTTCTGAGCTCGACGATCGTCTTCCTGAGATCGACGATCGTCGAAGGGGTCACGCCCTAGGTCACGGGTGTGACGGGTCGGTCACGGGCGTGACCACCTCTTGGCTCAAAATCTTGGTCGATAAACTTCAATTCCTGGGCTTCCCAGGGTTCTGTTAAGACAAAACCATTCTCAGGGGTCTAGTCGGAAATAAGATGTTACATTAGCATTGGCTAGGGAGGGGAAGCTCTCTTAGATCTTTCGGGTGTATGGCGAGACCTCCGCACTGCAGCTCAGGATTTATTTCTAGTTCCAAATCACCGATCAGGCATTCTTACTCAGGAAAAGCAAGCGCAGGATACACCCTTTGAGTCTGAACTTCTTTTAAGACAAAATTTTTGTTCCAACACTTCTATCCTGATCCCGATAGTTAATTACTCTTATAGCTCCAAAAATAGCCTCAACTAGCTCTGTCCCTACCTAAGCTCCTATTATATCGGTTTAATTAATTTTCTATAGCCCACCTTATAGCTTCTGATTTTCTTAAATTACTCGTGCTCCTGTATGGGAATCAATAGCGTTGCCTGCAGATCATCTATCTCCCCTAACACAATAGTTTCACTCATTTTACGTGTCTAACCTCCCTCTATTAATGCCTTCGCATTCCCAACCAGCACCAATCTTTCTAGAATCCACTTCACCAAATAACTTTGATGCTAGGTAAAAATTGATCATTAATTTATCTTTTTTATTTAATGTATAATATTAGTTAGTCGTGTTGAAATGTGGTCCCGATAGTAAATTATTAATTTAATTTAGTGTATGATATTTGTTGTGGTAAACTTAATCTTCCTGATAGATCGGATTAAATAAGACCGTCTTAGTCCGTGAAGCAGTCAAGCGTGTGCATAGTCACAAAATAAATAGAGTTAAACACAAAGCGATTTTAACATGAAAAAACTTCTCAACTGGGTAAAAAATCAAGTGACCGGACCAGTGCCGGTCAAACTTCACTATTGACGTCAGTTTACAGATTACCAGGGGAATCGAGGGCAACAAGCTGCTGCTCGTTACAACTTGGAGGTGAGAGAGATTGCAAGTGCATTCGGAGTGTGACATGTAGCTTCACACAAATCTCGTTTTCTATCACTTTCTGGCTGTAACGGATGCTCTTGGACGCCGCTCGTACGCTGAGCACAACAACACGGTTGCAAGGCATGCATGGTTTCGTTGGCAGAGACTTGTGGAATGCTACACACGTAGGAGATTTCTTGAAATGACTGGCTTGCGACTGTCTTCTTCCTCAAAGTATTGTGGACTTAGACAAATTTTCAAGTGGCTCGGCAGGAGGAGGAGGCTCGTAGGAGGATTTCGGCAGAGCTCCGACCTAATGATGATGAACGCTGTGAGGAGGAATAGTTAGAATTGAGAGAGGTCCTGGAGCCTTTTTATATGCTTCATGATGTGGTTATGATGGTTATGCGGTTATTCGCACGTTGTAACCTTCTCCCCCACCCCCCAAATACTGGGTGCTGACCACATAACGAATAGTTTCGACTATACGTTATTTACATAATATTTCTTGCATGCAAATCACCGCAAAATCAATAATCTTCCACATTAACAATGGTAGTTACGTGAGCGGTTACGTGGGTGGTTACCTGCGTAACAGATAATGACGATCGCGACGGTACGATCAGACGATGAAAAGGGGTCGCCATTGACGGCTCACGGGTGGCCGACCGACCGCCCCTAATGGGGGCGGTGGTGGCCCACTGTTGATATTTTTGAAGTGAAAGTCGTGTCCTGGGCGGCCTAGGTAATCTGCCTGCATGGTCTGTGCGAACAAGTATGACGGCTAGTTAGGTCGGCAAAGGAGTGGTAGGCAATTTGTTCCCTGAAGGTAACCGGGCAAATAGGATGGTTATTCGCGCAGTTCGCTAGTTTTGTGCGGACTGGTCTTTGTATCCGTTGGTGTTGTGTTCGCACCAGGGATGGCTGGTGGTGTGGACTTGATCTGGTTTTGTACCAAGTCCTGGTGTGCTCAGTCTGGGAGGTCGCGCTGTTAGTGCGGACTACTTTCCTTGTCTGCCGAGTTCGGCAGCTGTCAGCCTTGTGTGCTTCGGTTACGGGCTCGGAGTGTGCGGACAAGAGCTGTGTCTGCTAGTGTGCAGTGTGGTGGTGTTTCCGCAGGTTTTGCTGATGTGGCAAACATGTTGTCTGGCTAGTCGCAGCAACTAGGCAGACTGGCATTGTGTCCGCTATTTGGCGAATACTCTCAGTGCTCGCCACGAGATAGGGTGGTGATCCTATCAGCTAGGGAGGTGATCACACTCCTCTTCGCGCATATAAATAGGACCCTCTGTCACATCAACTTTACATCTGAATGAATAATAAGTGATCTCGGGTGGTTGCTGCAGACAGGATTTTCTATTCGCGCGGTTTGGAGAGTTGACCGGTGAAAGATCTTATTTTCAAGATAGCTAGCACCCTAGAGGGGGGTGAATAGGTCTGCTTAGGTCTTTTGATAGTCTTTTTGAATCACTTGATTGTTTCTTTTAGCTTTCAGCTTAGAGTGATCTAGAGCTTGTTCTTAGAACCTGCAATTAAGAAAATAAAAGCAAACACAGAAAAGCACACAAGTATTTTATAGTGGTTCCCCAAAATTATGGGTACATCCACTCTCCTCCTACCTTGCAAACTTCCTATTAGTCAAGGCACATCTCCAAACCAATGCTCCAAAGAGCTTACACCTTAGATCCCTCAGGATCTCTCAGTCTTCTCCAAGACTTACACCTCAGCCACAAAGGCCTACACTCAGTTATACAAGTATCACCTACCTCAGGCACTTAAGCCCTACCACTCAGGCTATGGAGGATAGCTCTACCTCAGAGCAAGCTTGCTCCTACAACTCAGAGAGATACACTCTCCTACAGTTCAGGCAAAACTGCCCTACTTCTCAGTGAGTAAAACTCACCTACCTCAGATAGGGTCACTCTCCTACAGCTCAGGCAAATTTTCCCTACCTCAGACCCAAAGGTCCTACAGCTCAGATCCCGAAGGATCCTGTAAAAAAAATAGTTTAATAAACTTTGACACAGAGAAATTTCTCTGTGTCAACCACTTGAGCAGAAAACTTTCTGCTCCAACTCTCCTCACAGCAGGGAATGGATTTGCTGTAGTAACTCAGAAGATAACTTCTAAACTTGCTGCTGAAGGCTAAAGATCTTTTGATTTTAAGTCTTCAAACAGCTCACTGAACCTGCCAAAGCATGAAGGTTCTTCTTTCTTCAGAATAGATTCTGAATCTGATGTGGCAGTTGAAGACTTGCATAGCTAACTGATCTTTTCTTGTTGGAGAGATTCAAGCTTTTCACATGCAGCAATGGCAAAGAAGATGAAGATGGTTGCTCCCCTTTTTGAATAATGTATGCCCTAAAAAGTTATTTTTTATTGTCCCTATCTCTTCCTTTTGTAGTTTGCCGATCAACGGCTCTTAGAGATCGGTGGGCCCTACCTGCAGCTTCCAGCTGCGTCTTGCTTTAATGGAAGAAGACTTATAGTAGCTTAACGGCAAGTTTTGTCGTGTAGTGTAGCTTCCCCATGTCTGATTTGACCTTAGTTGACTTTGTCGATTTTGTTGACGTCATCACCTGTGGACTTAGCCAAAATCGAGCATCAGAGAATATGCGTTGAGTGAGTAAGCATCACTCAACGCCAAAACACTTAGATAGATTCATTGTCTCTTGGCATTAAGTGAGTAACCTTCACTCAATGCCAAACTACTTAGAATATGAAATCTGATTCTAGGCGTTGAGTGATTCAGCTCCACTCAACGCCAATCTTGCTTTATCAGCTTTCAGCTGCTTGGCGTTGAGTGAGTAAGCATCACTCAATGTCAAACCCCTTAGACATAATTCTGTCTTCACTAGGCATTGACAGTGTTGAGTCAATAATCTCTACTCAATGCTTTTTGCCTTAACCAAGTTTCGGCTTCTTTAGCAACTTAAGCGTTGAGAGCGTTGAGTGAACACGCCTCACTCAACGCTTTTTGGCTTAGCCAATTTTCTGTATTTAATAAGCACTGGGAATAGACTGTCTTTCTGAGTTCGACAAATGGTGAATTATGAGCTCGACGAACTTTGAAATCAGTTCGATGAACTCTCAACTGAGCTCGACAAACTCAGAATCTCATGCTCTAAACTTAGCTCGACGAAAGGTGAGCTGAGCTCGACGAACTCTGAACTCAGTTCGACAAACTCTAAACTGAGCTCGATGAACTCAGAATCTCAAGCTCTGAACTTTGCTCGACTTACAGCCTTTTGTTGTATGGCGTTGAGTAAGTATTCATCACTCAACGCCAAAACACTTAGCCAACTTTTTCTTTAGTTGCATGGCATTGAGTGAGTTGACTTCACTCAACGCCTGTGAACTTAGCCACATTTTAGCTCATTCCAACTTAGGCTATGACAGTACAGGCTACACTCAGCGCTATAAGTCATCTGGCATTAAGTGATGTTCCTTCACTCAATGCATGTGGACTTAGACAGATTTCCTTCATCCCACACCTTAGGTAACTGTTTACATGACTTACCACTTAGGCTACTTTACCTATCATAGTCATCTACAGACATGTGTATATCATTGATAAGATTGTGAAAGTCCACCTAGTGCCAACTAGCTTCACCTATGGGGGGGATAGGTGTCTTGTAGCGTTTTTGCGGAATTACAAACTGTACCTACACAAATAGATCAAACAACACAGCACAGAAAAGAACAATTTATAGTGGTTCCCTGATTTGGGTACGTACACTTTCCCCCTTCGACCTATCTCCCAACCAGGGATGACTCGGTCACTTCACCAACAGGATTGAAATCCAATCCTTGCACTAACGGAAGGAACCCTTCCATACGTATGAGTCACCACTCCCACACCACGGGTTGCACACAACCCTTACAACTAGGAACCAATCATTCCTTTACAATGAAATTGAAAATAGAATGTATTGGAAATACAAACAACTTATGGAGACTAAGGTGTCCCTCTTCGTTCGACGACGTGTTCTTGAAGTCAACGAAGAGTCAACAACCCTAGATCTCTCTTGGAGAGAATCTCCCCGAAACCGGCGGCGGCAAATGGCGGCGGCTTGGATCTCGGGATTGGCGGCGGCAACGGAGTGCTGCGGCGATGCAATGGAGATTCAACCTTCGTAGCAAAGGTAGCAAGGTCTTCCATGGTCACACTAGGATCGATCGTCTCGATCGATTCGGAAGAGGATGGTTTTACCGATCTACGAATCAAGAGACAAAAGATCTCTGGTTAGACGCGTGAGATGCTGTGCTAGGCTAAGCTTCTGTTGCCGGAGATCTGGAAGAAACTGTGATCAGCAACGGCGACCAACTACACAAGCGGCGACGGCGGCGGCGGAGCAAGATCGCGATGTAGGTCACGTCGGCGGCTCTTCTTTTTGAAATCGAGTGTTCGTGTATGTCTGTGTCTGTTCCGCTCAACCATACGGAGGTATATATACATTAGGTCATTCCACAAGACCGTTGTGGGCCCCACCAAAAGGAAACCCTAAGTCCGGTTTGAAATAGTTCAGTTAACTTGGACCGGTCCAGAGAATAGGCGAAAATTGCCTAAGTCAAATTCGGCGAGAATCGTAGGTGATTCTCGCCGAATCGGCGAGAATTAACTACAATTCTCGCCGAATTCTACGTAACAGAATTCAATCTCTACTGAGAACACAGGCCGGTGAGAATCGGCGAGAATCACAATTGATTCTCGCCGAATCGTCGAGAATGCAGAGTCATTCTCGATGAATCGGCTAGAATCACTTCGTGATTCTCGATGATTCTTCCTTAGAAGAATTCAAGGCGGCTTCGAGTCAACCGGCAGCAATCGGCGAGAATCAGTTCGTGATTCTCGACGATTCGGCGAGAATCACTAGTGATTCTCGTCGAATCGGCGAGAATCACTTAGTGATTCTCATCGATTTGTACTTAAACGATTTTCATCTTTCTTCCCGTGAGCTGGTCTTTGGCCCATCCTTGTTCCTTGTCTGCTCTTGATCTTACATAACCCTGTGCTTGAAAATAAGTACACTCCAATAGAGAGAGTACACGTAAGCCAACACACTGATCTGCTCAACGAGGGATTACGTTGCACAGACCCGTGTATATTGACCTACTGCACCCTGATATTGGTGTGTACTTAGCGATGAATAACTGCAAGCACAACTTGAAAACAAGTAATCAAATACATTATCAATTCACCTTAGCTTGTTCAGGGGCTTCTTCAAATCAGGTACATTATGGATACAATACCCAATAATCTCCCCCTATTTGAAGAAGCCTAAACCCTACAAGCTAAGGTGAATATAACGGCTTGGAAGAAAACACAACTTTGAAATAAACGAGAGTGAGTTGAAATTCCATACCAAATTCCATACCATTATCTTTAGAGCATTTGGAGCATACACCTTAGCACCTTCTTTAGAGCATTTGGAGCATACACCTTAGCACCTTAGCCGAAAGGGTAATCTCCCCCTTTTCGGCTTCTACAAATCTGGGTCTGGTGCATTTGACACCATGCTCCCCCTCAGTTCTTGCACCTGTGCTTACCCTTGAGTTCCTGGCAGAGGCTCCCCCTAGATGCACGAGCTTGGAGCTTCTGTAGTCTTCATTCCTCATAGTTTAGCATCCCCAATTCAGTTTTAAAAAGACTGAACTTGGCCTCATCTAAGGGCTTTGTGAAAATATCTGCAATCTGCTTGTCCGTGGGGACATAGCAGAGAGAGATGTCCTTATTCTCCACGTGCTCCCGAATGAAGTGGTAGCACACTTCAATATGCTTCGTTCTACTGTGCTATACCGGATTGGTGGCAATGGCAATTGCACTGGAGGAGTCGCAGTACATTGGTACTTCCTTGAATTGAAGGTCATAATCAGCTAACTGGTTTCTGATCCAAAGGAGTTATGCGCAACAGCTGCCAGCTGAGATGTACTCAGACTCTGCTGTGGAAGTCTACACAATTCTGCTTCTTGCTGTTCCATGAGATAAGCCTTCTTCCGAGGAATTGACACATCCCGAAAGTGCTTTTCCTGTCATCCCTACTCCCTGCAAAATCAGCATCTGAAAAACCTATTAGCTCGACATCATTATTTTTCGGGTACCACAAGCCAAGATTAGGGGTACCTTTAAGGGTCTAAGAATTCGCTTTGCAGCGACATAATGAGATTCCTTAGTGTTCATCTGATATCTGGCACAAACACATGTGGAGAACATGATATCCGGTCTACTTGCAGTAAGGTAGAGCAGGGATCTAATGATGCTTCTGTATTTGGTTTCATCAAAAGGTTTCCCATTTCTCATCCTTATCCAGAGATATGGTGGATCCCATTGGAGTCCTCATAGAGGTTGCATTCTCCATTCCGAATTTCTTGAGGAGTTCATTGGTGAACTTCGTCTGAGAAATGAAAATCCCTTCCTCAGACTGTTTCACTTGAAGTCCCAAGAAATACTTTAGCTCTCCCATACTGCTCATTTCAAACTTTCCTTGCATAAGTTTAGAAAACTTTTTGCAAAGATTGTTGTCCGTTGAGCCGAATATAATGTCATCGACATAGATTTGCACCAGCAATATCTTGCCTTTGACTTCCCTGAGAAACAATGTCTTGTCTATTTTTCCTCTAGAGAACTTGTTCTCAAGAAGAAAGCTAGACAAGGTCTCATACCAAGCTCGAGGAGCTTGTTTTAAGCCATATAGAGCTTTATTAAGAAAGTAGACATGATTAGGATAAGTAGGATTGACAAAACCAGGAGGTTGAGCGACGTATACTTCCTCTTTCAAGTCTCCATTCAAGAATGTCGATTTCACGTCCATCTGATAGACTGTGAATCCTTTGTGAGAGGCATAGGCTAGGAACAGACGGATTGCCTCGAGCCGTGCAACTGGCACAAACGTCTGGTCGAAGTCAATCCCCTCCTCCTGTCTGTATCCTTGAGCCACCACTCTGGCCTTGTTCTTGATGATGACCCCGTGTTCATCCAGCTTGTTTCTGAAGATCCACTTGGTGCCAATCACGTTTTGTGTCTTAGGTCTGGGAACCAGCGTCCAAACTTTGCATCTTTCGAATTGATGCAGCTCATCTTGCATGGCCAATATCCATGACGCATCTTTGTTCGCTTCGTCAAACTTCTTTGGCTCAACCTGCGATAGGAAGCTAAAATGCAGAATCTCGTTAAGAGTACCTCGGCGAGTTCTGACACCGTCTCGGGGATCTCCAATGATTTGATTTCTGGGATGATCCCTCACGTGTCGGAGCTCTAGAAGTCTTGCATCAGGAGCTCTAGCAATTTCTGGGGCTCCTTCCTCTTTAGGTAGGACTGCTCCATCCTGATCGTCATCCTCTCCGATCGGCATTGATGTGGTGATCTTGACGTATTTTGGAGTTACATCTTTCTCGGGCTCATCCAGGTGTAGCTTTTCGAGTCTGGCACCTGCATCTTCAAGAAGACTACTAGAAGACTTGCAATTAAGCAAACTTCCTTCATCAAATACAACATTTATTAATTCCTCTACCACTAGGGTTTTCTTGTTGAAAACTCTATAAGCCCGGCTATGGCTACTATAGCCCATGAATATGCCTTCGAAGCATTTTTCACCAAACTTAGTACGCGGGTACTTCCCATTGTTCAGTACATAACATCTGCAACCAAAGATCCTTAAATAGGACATGGTTGGTTTCTTGCCTTTCAGTAGCTCGTAGGGCGTCTTACGATGACGTTTGTTGATCAATGCCCGATTTTGAACATGACAAGCTGTATTGACAGCCTCGGCCCAGAAGTATTCTGGGAGTGAAGCGTCATTCAACATTGTCATGCAGGCTTCAATGAGTGTTCTATTTCTCCTCTCCGCAACTCCGTTTTGTTGAGGAGTGCGCGGGGAGGAAAACTCATGAAAGATACCAAGTTCTTCACAGAACTCTGTCATAGCACCAGACTCGAACTCTGTTCCATGGTCACTTCTGATTTTGACCACTGAGCAGTTAAGTTCGTTCTGAATCTGCTTGATAAAGCTGGTGAAGATGTCAAACGTATCAGACTTGCGTTTTAAAAAGAACACCCAAGTAAACCGAGAGTGGTCATCTACAATCACTAGCGTATAAGACTTCCCTCCTAAGCTATGAACTTGCATTGGACCAAACAAGTCCATGTGCAGAAGATAAAGACATCTAGAGGAGTCTTTGTCTGAGATGCCCTTAAAGGTAGCCTGAGTCTGTTTGCCCATCTGTCATGCAGGACAGGGACTATCTTTGATGCACTTAATAATGGGAGCATCCCTTACTAAATCTTTGGAAAACAGCATATTAATTGTCTTGTAATTAATATGTGCAAATCTCTTGTGTCATTGTTCACAAAGAGATGTACTGCCTTTTGCTACTAGGCATACGGGGGTAGAAGAATCTAGACTAAGAAAATCTAAACAGAAAATATTTCTGCTCCTAATGCCGGTTAATACCGTCTCCGAAGAGGCACATGATATTATCAGGCATTTATCCTTGCAGAACTTAACGTCATACCCTTTATCACATAACTGGCTTACACTGATCAGGTTATGATTTAACCCTTCAACATAAACTACGTCAGTGATAGAGAGTATATCGTTGGAAATCATACCGTAACCTCTGGTGACTCCCCGATCAGATCCCCCAAAGATGACTTTGGGTCCATTCTCGACTGGAGAGTACTCCCGCAGCAGGCTTCTTGTCCCAGTCATATGACGGGAGCATCCACTGTCCAAATACCATATGGGAGTTTTGGTGGCCTTTGGACATTCCTGCAAAACAGAATTAATTTGCCTTAGGAACCCAATCGAACTTGGGTCCTAGATTCCTCGTTAGCATGCTCCCCCTCGAATGGTTAGCCCTACAAGTGGTCTGCCTCGCATTGCCAACATGAGGAATCTCGTTATTCCTCGGATTAAACCAGCAATCCATGGCAAAGTGACCAACTTTGCCACAGCACCGGCAGTCAAATCTGTTATACTTTCTCCTAGGCACCTGCTTCACTCTTGGAACGGAAGGTTCAGCAGGGCCTCAGACCTGGAGGTGGAGGCATCATGATGACAATAGTCGCATGATTTCTTTACCTCCTGGTTTCTCAGTGTAACAGGCATGGCCTTGGGTGCCTGCTTCCTATTATGGCCGCTAGAGAAGTGGCCATAATCCTTCATCTGAACTTCCTCATAAGGTGCCTTGAAGACACTCTCGCCAAAATTGCGGGGGAAGGTCCAATCATCATATCGGCTCTTTGGCTTTATAACTGAGGGCCTGAAGTGATGGCCATATATTGACTCAAAGTCATGTTGGTTACAGGGAAAGCTGGGCTTTCTGAACGCAATAGGACTGAGTGGGGCCTTTCCCTTTTCAGCAGCAGAGGCCTTCTTAGCAGCCTTATTCTTCCTCTGGTTCCTGTTTCTCCTGCATGAGGAACCAGGTACCCCTACGTACCCCAAACCAACTCCTTTGGCCTGAGTAGTGAAGGTATCAATCAGTGGAAGAACTGTCTTTGGCATAGAGAAGCTCTTAACGATCTTCTTTTCTGCCGCAAGTTGTTCTTCCAACCTGTCAATTTCCTCCTGCTTAAGATCGAGGAGCTTAAGAGACTCTTAATGCTTAGAAGTCAGGTCAAAGTGCTCCTGTCGGAGGGAGATCAAACTGGTGATCTCTTCCCTCAGGGATACACTCTCACCTTTAAGGAATTTAACTTACTTTTTCTCAGCCTTCGGTCTCTTTCGGCACTCCTTGAAAGTATTGACCAGAAGCTCATACTTATCGAGGAGCTCAGCTTCACGGGCCGAAGTGCTATCCTCAGGGTCATCATCTTGAGACTCAGGATCAGAGTCAGAGTCGGAGAGAGGGGTGTGAGCTTTTACCTTCCCAGTGAATGGGGGGCATTCTCCTTCTGAGTCAGAGCGACCCACCAGCCCGAAGTAGGCTTCCTCATCATCACTGGAGTCTGAGGAATCAGACTCACTCAGTGTCTTTGACTTTTTGGCGATGTAGCTCCTCTCCTTCTTCTTATCTCTAGAGGTTTTATGCTCTTCTCCCTTCCCCTTCTCTCTCTTGCCTTGATGGCAGTCGGCCACGACGTGTCCTGGCTTATTGCATCCAAAATAGATGATGTCAGCATTACGATGTTTGTTCGGTTTTGATTCATACCTGTCAGAAGAATAATTCTTCTTCTGAAATCTAGAGGAGGAACCGTCTCTCTTTCTTTGATTCCTCATCTTGAGGAACTTCTTGAATTCTCGGGTGATGATGGAGAAATCTTCTTCAAGCAACTCTGAGCCGGAGGAGCATGGCTCGGAGTCTTCCTCCTCATCCTTTTTCCCGGCATAAGATGAAGCCGCACCCTTGCCCTTCCTTGAGTGAATGGCTTTTAGGGCCACAGTCTTTTCCTTAGCTGCAGCCTTCTCTGCCTCTTCTTCAGCTTTCCTCGTGTTCAACTGGAGCTCATAGGACATGAGCTTCCCAAAGAGTATCTGGGGATCGGTTTCAGCTAATCTGCAAAACTATCGGATGGCGCAGATCTTCGTGTCACATTCCTTAGTAAGGGACCTAAGGAATTTATCATTAAGTTCACCATTAGTGAACACTCTTCCGTATCCCTTGAGAGCATTGACGATCTTGAGGAAGTTTTCGAAGGTAACTCCGATCTATTCCTTGGGCCCCTGCCTGAAGGCCTCATATTTCTGATTCAGGAGGGATCTCCGATCATCCCTCACTTCGTCTGTGCCCTCCATCAGGATAATCAGGCTGTGCCAGATATCCTTAGTCGTCCTGTAGTTGCAGAAGTTCTGCATCATAGAGTCATCGACTGCACTAATCAGTATGTTCTGTGCCTTCTTGTCAAGTCCGACCAGCACCATCTCGTCCTTGTCCATTTCAGAAAGCATCTTTGGCACCATTTTGGTAGGATCAATGGTGGAGGCCTTAGTGGGAATATACGGTCCCTCTTCCATAACCATGAAGAGTCGAGGGTCGACTGCTTCCATGTAGAATCTGATTCTTTCCTTCCAGATAGGAAAGTTCAGTCTGGTGCACACTGGGATTTTGCCGGAGTACTTGAGTCCGTCCATGGTAGATATCTGTCTTCTTCTTGACACTGGTGGCAGGATTCTACTCAAGGTGTAAACCTTTTTGATGAGTAACCTCCCTCTGATACCACTTGAAAGTCCACCTAGTGCCAACTAGCTTCACCTATGGGGGGGGATAGGTGTCTTGTAGTGTTTTTGCGGAATTACAAACTGTACCTGCACAAATAGATCAAACAACACAGCACAAAAAATACTCAAACAATTTATAGAGGTTCCCCGATTTGGGTACGTCCACTTTCCCCCTTCGACCTATCTCCCAACCAGGGACGACTCGGTCACTTCACCAATAGGATTGAAATCCAATCCTTGCACTAACGGAAGGAACCCTTCCACACGTAGGAGTCACCACTCCCACACCACGGGTTGCACCCAACCCTTACAACTAGGAACCAATCGTTCCTTTACAATGAAATTGAAAATAGAATGTATTGGAAATACAAACAACTTATGGAGACTAAGGTGTCCCTCTTCGTTCGACGACGTGTTCTTGAAGTCAACGAAGAGTCAACAACCCTAGATCTCTCTTGGAGAGAATCTCCCCGAAACCGGTGGCGGCAAAGGGCGGCAGCTTGGCTCTCGGGATTGGCGGCGGCAACGGAGTGCTGCGGCGATGCAATGGAGATTCAACCTTCATAGCAAAGGTAACAAGGTATTCCAACGGTCACACTAGGATCGATCATCTCGATCGATTCAGAAGGGGATGGTTTTCCCGATCTACGAATCAAGAGACAAAAGATCTCTGGTTAGACGCGTGAGACGATGTGCTAGGCTAAGCTTCTGTCGCCAGAGATCTGGAAGAAACCGTGATCAGCAATGGCGACCAACTACACAAGCGGCGACGACGGCGGCGGAGCAAGATCGCGATGTAGGTCACGTCGGCGGCTCTTCTTTTTGAAATCGAGTGTTCGTGTATGTCTGTGTCTGTTCCGCTCAACCATACGGAGGTATATATACATTAGGTCATTCCACAAGACCATTGTGGGCCCCACCAAAAGGAAACCCTAAGTCCGGTTCGAAATAGTTCAGTTAACTTGGACCGGTCCAGAGAATAGGCGAAAATTGCCCAAGTCAAATTCGGCGAGAATCGTAGGTGATTCTCGCCGAATCGGCGAGAATCAACTACGATTCTCACCGAATTTTACTTAACAGAATTCAATCTCAACTGATAAAACAGGCCGGTGAGAATCGGCGAGAATCACAATTGATTCTCGCCGAATCGTCGAGAATGCAGAGTCATTCTCGACGAATCGTCTAGAATCACTTCGTGATTCTCGACGATTCTTCCTTAGAAGAATTCAAGGCGGCTTCGAGTCAACCGGTAGCAATCGGCGAGAATTAGTTCGTGATTCTCGACGATTCGGCGAGAATCACTAGTGATACTCGTCGAATCGGCGAGTGATTCTCGTCGAATTGGCGAGAATCACTTAGTGATTCTCATCGATTTGTACTTAGACGATTTTCGTCTTTCTTCCCATGAGCTGGTCTTTGGCCCATCCTTGCTCCTTGTCTGCTCTTGATCTTACATAACCCTGTGCTTGAAAATAAGTACACTCCAATATAGAGAGTACACGTAAGCCAACACACTGATCTGCTCAATGAGGGATTACGTTGCACAGACCCGTGTATATTGACCTACTGCACCCTGACATTGGTGTGTACTTAGCGATGAATAACTGCAAGCACAACTTGAAAACAAGTAATCAAAAACATTGTCAATTCACCTTAGCTTGTTCAGGGGCTTCTTCAAATCAAGTACATTGTGGATACAATACCCAATAGATTGACTTCACTCAAATCTAGGACATTGTGGGCAATGGACCCAACAACCGGTTTGTGCTGTGTAGGTTGTGCGGATAGCGCTAGAAAGCCAGGGACTTGGTTCTGACTTCGGTCAGGGACAATGTGGACTCTGCGGTTAGCAACCAGCGGTTATCAGCAGGTCGCGACTTGCGACCAGGCGGTTGAAAGTCTTTAGTGTAAACTAAGTCCACCTATGGGGGGGGAATAGGTCTCGTGCAGTCTTTTGCGGAATTTAAATAACCTGCACAAATAACAAACACAGCACATAAAAACACACAAGCAATTATAGTGGTTCCCTGATTTGGGTACATCCACTCTCCCCCTTCGACCTATCTCCCACCAAGGGACGACTCGGTCACTTCACCAAACGGAATGAAATCCAATCCTCACACTACGGAAGGCACACTTCCAACCGAAGGAGTCACTACTCCTCCACCACGGGTTGCACTCAACCCTTACAACAAGGAATCATTATTCCTTTACAACAAAACAAAAATATAATGTACAAGAAATACAAACTACACTTGTGGAGAACCCGATGTCCCTCTTCATTCGTTGAAGCGTTCTTGATGAAGATGAAGAGTCCACGACCGGAGCACTCTCTTGGAGAGGATCTTGACAAGATCGGCGGCGACAAGTGAATGCGGCGGCGATGCTCTGTAGATCCAAACTTCTTGACGAAGCAAGCAAGGTCTACCAACGATCTCAATCGGATCGGTCATCTCAATCGATTCGGAATGAAGATCTAACTTCGTTCAACAAATCGAGAGACAAGGGATCTCGAGAGAGAAGTGTGAGACGCTATACTTTGCCTCGGTCTTGTAGCCAGACGATCAAAGAGGATCTAAGATCCGCAACTTGCGAGTTGCGACGGCAACGGAAGGATTTCCGCGATCGGCTAGGTCACGCTCGGCGGCTTTGATTTCTCGTGTAAGATTACTGCTGATGTTCGAAATAAGCGAGTATATATACTGTAGAACAACCCTAAATGACCGTTGTGGGGCCCACAATAAGAAACTCTAGGCCCGCTCAAAACAGCACACAACATCTTGTTTCGGTCCAGCGAACAAAGTGAATTTGCCTAAGGCAAATTCGGCGAGAATCATTGATGATTCTCAACAAAGTTTGCGGGAATCACTTGTGATTCCCGTCGAATTTGCCTTGGCAGGATTCCAGTTGAAACTCTTATCATCCAAAGGGAATCGGCGAGAAAGCAAGGTCATTCTCGACGAATCGGCGGGAATGCAACGTCATTCTCGACGAATCGGCGAGAATCAGTTAATGATCCCCGTCGATTCTGCCTTGGCATAATTCTTGAAAGAGGACAGTCAGCCAGATAAATTCGGCGAGAATCGGCGAGTGATTCTCGACGATTCGGCGAGAATCACTAGTGATTCCCGTCGAATCGGCGAGAATCACTTAGTGATTCCTGTCGACTTTGACTTAGAATATTTCTTATTCCTTCCTCTGAACTTGGTCTTTGACCCATCTTTGCTCCTCTTCTGCTCTTGATCTATCTCGACCCTGTACTTGAAAATAATTACACTCCAATAAAGAGAGCACACATGAGTCAACACACTGATCTGCTTAACGAGGGATTACGTTGCGCAGACCCGTGTATATTGACCCACTGCACCCTGATATTGGTGTGTACTTAGCATGGAATAGCTGCAAGCACAACTTGATAGAAGATTGTCAAATACAACTTGTCAATTCTACTTAGCGTGTTCAGGGGCTTCTTCAAATCAGGTACATTGTTGATACAATACCCAACAATCTCCCCCTATTTGAAGAAGCCTAAACCCTAAAAGCTAAGGTGAATAAGACAGATGGGAATGAAAAACATAAAATGAACAATCAGTTGAGAATGAAATTCATTACCATTCATTACCATTTTTTTAGAGCATACTTAGCATTCTTAGCCTTTGGCAGCCACTTTAGTACCTTAGCACCTTAGCCTTAGTCGAGAGGGTAATCTCCCCCTTTTCGGCTTCTGCAAATTTGGGACTTCACTTGGAGCCACATGCTCCGCCTCAGCTCTTGCATCCGTACTCGAGCTTGAGTTCTTTGTTGATGCTCCCCCTTGATCCAAGAGCCTGGAGCCTTACAGTCTTCAATCTTAATAGTACAGCATGCCGAGTTCTATTTTGAAGAGACTGAACTTGGCCTTATCTAGGGGCTTCGTGAAGATATCTGCAACCTGCTTATCCGTGAGGACATAGCAGAGAGATATATCTTTGTTCTCCACATGCTCCCGAATGAAGTGATAGCGCACTTAAATATGCTTTATTCTGTTGTACGATACAGGATTGTTCGCAATTGCTATTGCGCTCGAGGAGTCGCAATACATCGGAACTTCGCTGAACTGCAAGTCATAATCTTTGAGCTGATTTCTGATCCATAGAAGTTGTGCGCAACAGCTGCCTGCTGAGATATACTCAGATTCAGCCGTAGAGGTTGCAACACAATTCTACTTTTTACTGTTCCATGAAATAAGCCTTCTTCTGAGGAATTGGCACGTCCCGGAAGTGCTTTTCCTATCATCCCTGCTTCCTGCAAAGTCAGCATCTGAAAAGCCTATCAGCTCGACATCATTATTTCTTGGGTACCACAAGCAAAGATTTGGTGTACCTTTAAGGTATCTAATAATTCGCTTTGCAGTGACATAATGAGATTCCTTAGTGTTCACCTGATATCTGGCACAAACGCATGTGGAAAACATAATATCCGGTCTACTAGCAGTAAGGTAGAGCAGGGATCCAATTATGCTTCTATATTTGGTTTCATCAAAAGGTTTCCCTTTCTCATCCTTGTCCAGAGACACAGTGGATCTCATTAGAGTCCTCATAGAGGTTGCATTCTCCATTCTGAATTTCTTGAGGAGTTCATTTGTGAACTTCGTCTGAGAGATGAAAATTCCATCCTCAGACTGTTTCACTTGAAGTCCCAAGAAATACTTTAGCTCTCCCATACTGCTCATTTAAAACTTTCCTTGCATAAGTTTAGAAAACTTTTTGCAAAGATTGTTGTCCGTTGAGCCGAATATTATGTCATCGACATAGATTTGCACCAGCAAGATCTTGCCTTTGACTTCCCTAAGAAATAATGTCTTATCTATTTTTTCTCTCGAGAACTTGTTCTCAAGAAGAAAACTAGACAAAGTCTCATACCAAGCTCGAGGAGCTTGTTTTAAGCCATATAATGCTTTATTAAGAAAATAAACATGATTAGGGAAAGTAGGATTAATAAATCCTGGGGGTTGCGCGACATATACTTCCTCTTTCAAATTTCCATTTAGGAACGCAGATTTCACGTCCATCTGATAGACAGTGAATCCTTTGTGAGAAGCATACGCCAGGAACAATCTGATCGCCTCGAGCCTTGCAACTGGTGCAAATGTTTGGTCGAAGTCAATCCCCTCCTCCTGTCTGTAACCTTGAGCCACAAGCCTGGCCTTGTTTTTTCTGATACACCGTGTTCATCCAGTTTGTTTCTGAAGATCCACTTGGTGCCGATCACATTCTGGTTCTTTGGTCTGGGAACAAGCATCCAGACGTTGCATCGTTCGAATTGATTCAGTTCATCTTGCATGGACAATATCCATGACGCATCTTTATTCGCTTCATCGAACTTCTTTGGCTCAACCTGTGACAGAAAACTAAGGTACAAAATCTCGTTAATTGTAACTCTCCGAGTTCTGACACCATCACGAGGATCTCCTATGATCTGATCTCTGGGATGATCCCTCACGTGTCGGAGCTCTAAGAGTCTGTCATCTGGATCTCTGACAGCTTCTCAGGCTTCTCCTTCTTCTGGGAGATTCTCTCCATCCTGATTGTCAACTTCTCCAGTTGGCGTTGAGGTAGAAACCTTGACGTACTTGGGACTTGTACCTTTTGCAGTCTCATCAAGACTTAGCTATTCAAGCCTTGCACCTGCATCCTCAAGAATGCCATTGGAAGAATTGCTATGAAGCAAGCTTCCTTCATCAAAAACAATATTAATGGACTCCTCTACCACTAGGGTTTTCTTATTGAAGACCCTATATGCCCGACTATGGCTACTATAGCCCATGAAGATGCCTTCGAAGCATTTTTCTCCAAATTTAGTACGCGGGTACTTCCATTATTGAGTACATAATATCTGCAGCCCAAAATCCTCAAATAGGACATGGTCGGTTTCCTACCTTTAAGTAGCTCATAAGGCATCTTACGATGATTCTTGTTGATCAATGTCTGGTTCTACACATGACAAGTCGTATTGACAGCCTCTGCCCAGAAGTACTCTGGAAGAGAAGCGTCATTCAACATTATCGTACATGCCTCAATGAGCGTTCTATTTCTTCTCTCCGCAACTACATTTTGCTGTGGAGTATGCGGGGAGGAAAACTCATGAAAGATGTCATGTTCTTCACAGAATTCTTTCATAGCACCAGACTCGAATTCTGTTACATGGTCACTTCTGATCTTTACCACGGAGCAGTTAAGTTCGTTCTGAATCTGCTTGACAAAATTAGTGAAGATGTAAAATGTATCTGACTTTCATTTCAAGAAGAACACTCACGTAAACCGAGAGTGATCATCAACAATCACTAGCATGTACGATTTGCCTCCTAAGCTATGAACTTGCACTAGATCGAACAAGTCCATATGCAGAAGATAAAGACATCTGGAGGAGTCTCTGTCTGCAATGCCCTTAAAGGTAGCCCGAGTCTGTTTGCCCTTCTGGAATGGAGGACAAGGGCTATCTTTGATGCACTTAATAGTAGGGGCATCCCTTACTAAGTTCTTAGAAAACAACATAATAATTGTCTTGAAATTAATATGTGATAATCTCTTGTGTCATTGTTCACAAAGAGATGCACTGCCTTTTGCTACTAGGCACACGAGGGTAGAAGAATCTAAGCTAAGAAAATCTAAACAAAATATATTTCTACTCCTAATGCTAGTTAATACCGTCTCCGAAGAGGCACACGATATTATCAAGCACTTATCCTTGCAGAACTTAACGTTGTATCCTTTATCACACAACTGGCTTACACTGATCAGGTTATGGTTTAACCCATCAACATAGGCCACGTTAGTGATAGAGAATACACTATTGGATATCATACCATAACCTCTGGTGACTCCTCGATCAGATCCTCCAAAGATGACTTTGGGTCCATTTTCGACTGGGGAGTAATCACGCAATAGGCTTCTTGTCCCGGTCATATGCCGGGAACATCCACTGTCCAAGTACCAGATAGGAATTTTGGTGGCCTTTGGACATACCTGCAAAACAGAATAAGTTTCCCTTAGGAACCCAATTGAACTTGGGTCCTAGATTCCTTGTTAGCACACTCCCCCTCGGATGGTCAACCCTATGAGTGGTCGGCCTCGCATTGCTAACTTGAGGAGTCTCGTTGTATCTTGGATTAAACCAGATATCCACGGCAAAGTGACCAACTTTGCCACAACACCAACAAACAAATCTGTTGTACCTTTTCCTAGGCTCTTGCTTCACCCTTGGAATGGTGGGTCCAGCCGGGGCCTTGGATCTGGAGGTGGAGGCATCATGATGACAGCAGTCACATGATTTCTTCACCTCCTTTTCCTTCAGTATAAAAGGCTTGGCTTTTGGTGCCTGCTTCCTATTATAGCTGCTAGAGAAGTGGCCATAATCCTCCACTAGGATTTCCTCATAAGGTGTCTTGAAGACACTCTCTCCATAGTTGCGGGGGAAGGCCCAACAATCATACCGGCTCTTGGGCTTTTCAACCGAGGGCCGGAAGAAGTGGCCATAGGTTGATTCAAAGTCCTGCTCATTGCAAGGAAAGTTAGGATTCTTGAATAAAACAGGATTGAGAGGGGCCTTTCCCTTTTCTGTAGTAGAGGCCTTCTTGGCAGCCTTATTTTTCCTCTGCTTTCTGTTTCTTCTGGATAATTTACCAGACACACCCACATGCCCTAAGCCAGCCCCCTTAGCCTGAGCAGAGAATTCATCAACCAGAGGAAGAACGGTCTTGGGCATGGAGAAGCTTTAGACAATCTTCCTTTCCGCCGCAAGCTGTTCTTCCAACTTGTTGATTTCTTCCTGTTTTAGGTCAAGGAGCCTTAGAGACTCTGAGTGCTCAGAAGTCAGGCCCAGGTGTTCCTGTCGGAGAGAGATCAAGCTAGTGATCTCTTCTCTTAGAGACACACCCTCAGCCTTAAGGAATTTGACTTCCTTTTTCTGATCCCTCAACCTCTTGCGGCATTCCTCAAAGGTATTGAGAAGAAGCTCATACTTTTCGAGGAGCTCAGCTTTACGGGCAGATGGGTTGTCCTCGAGATTATCATCAGGAGACTCAGAGTCAGAGTCAGAGAGGGGGGTACGATCTTTTACCTTCCCAGTAAATGGGGGGGCAGTCTCCTTCTGAGTCAGAGTGACACACTAGCCCGAAGTAGGCTTCCTCAACATCACTGGAGTTCTAGGAATCAGATTCACTCAGTGTCTTTGGCTTTTTGGCTATATAGCTCCTCTCCTTCTTCTTATCTCTAGAGGACCTATGCTCCTCTCCCTTCCCCTTATCTCTCTTGCTTTGGTGGCAGTCAGCAATGACGTGACCTTGCTTATTGCATCCAAAGCAAATAATATCATTAGAGCAATGTTTGTTCTATTTGGAGTCATACCTGTCAGAAGAATAATTCTTCTTATGATGTCTGGAGGAGGAGCTGTCTCTCTTTCTTTGATTCCTCAACTTGAGGAACTTCATGAACTCCCGAGTGATGAGGGAGAATTCTTCTTAAGATAGCTCTGAGCCGGAAGAGCATGGCTCAGATTCTTCTTCCTCATCCTTTTTCCGAGAGCGGACAAGGCTGCACCCTTGCCTTTTCTTGAGTGATTGGCTTTTAGGGCCATAATCTTCTCTCTGGCAGCAGCTTTATCGGCTTCTTCTTCAGCTTTTCTGGTGTTCAGCTGAAGCTCATAGGACAGAAGTTTCCCAAACAGAATCTGGGGATCAGTTTCTGCCAGCCTGCCAAATTCTCTGATAGCGTAGATCTTGGTGTCCCATTCCTTAGTAAGGGATCTAAGGAACTTGTCATTAAGTTCACCATCGGTGAACACTCTGCCATAGCCCTTCAGGGCATTGACGATCTTCAGGAAGTTCTCGAAAGTTACTCCGATTTCTTCCTTGGGACCTTGCCTGAAGGCCTCGTACTTCTGGTTCAGAAGGGATCTTCGATCATCCCTTACTTCATCAGTGCCTTCCATCAGGATGATTAGGCAGTGCCATATGTCCTTGGTAGTCATGTAGTTGTAGAAAATGTGCATCATGGAATCATCGACGGCGCTTACCAGAATGTTTTGAGCTTTCTTGTCAAGTCCGACAAGCACCATCTCATCCTTATCCATTTCGGAAAGTTTCTTGGGCACTTTCTTGGTTGGATCAATGGTGGAGGCCTTAGTGGGGATATAAGGTCCCTCCTTCACTATCATGAAGAGTTGGGGGTCGACTGCTTCCATGTAGTACCTGATCCTTTCCTTCTAGATAGGAAAGTTCAGCTTGGTGCACACTGGGATCTTCCCTGAATACTTGAGTCCTTCCATTTTAGAGATCTCCTTCCTTCTTGACACTAGACAAGGGATCTTACTCAAGATGTTAACCTTATTGCTGAGTAACCTCCCTCTGATACCACTTGAAAGTCTTTAGTGTCAACTAAGTCCACCTATGGGGGAGGAATAGGTATCGTGCAGTCTTTTGCGGAATTTAAATAACCTGCACAAATAACAAACATAGCACAGAAAAACACACAAGCAATTATAGTGGTTCCCCGATTTGGGTACGTCCACTCTCCCCCTTCGACCTATCTCCCACCAAGGGACAACTTGGTCACTTCACCAAACGGATTGAAATCCAATCCTCACACTACGGAAGGCACCCTTCCAACTGAAGGAGTCACTACTCCTCCACCACGGGTTGCACCCAACCCTTACAACAAGGAATCACTATTCCTTTACAACAAAACAAAAATAAAATGTACAAGAAATACAAACTACACTTGTGGAGAACCCGATGTCCCTCTTCGTTCATTGAAGCGTTCTTGATGAAGACAAAGAGTCCACGACCGGAGCACTCTCTTGGAGAGGATATTGACAAGATCGGCGGCGGCAAGTGAATGCGGCGGCGATGCTCTGTAGATCCAAACTTCTTGACGAAGCAAGCAAGGTCTACCAACGATCTCAATCGGATCAGTCGTCTCACTCGATTCGGAATGAAGAGCTAACTTCGTTCAACAAATCGAGAGACAAGGGATCTCGAGAGAGAAGTGTGAGACGCTATACTTAGCCTCGGTCCTGTCGCCGGACGATCAAAGAGGATCTAAGATCTGCGGCGGCGATAACTTGCGAGCGGCGATGGCGACGGAAGGATTTCCGCGATCGGCTAGGTCACGCTCGGCGGCTTTGATTTCTCGTGTAAGATTACTGTTGATGTTAGAAATAAGCGAGTATATATATTGTAGAACAACCCTAAATGACGGTTGTGGGGCCCACAAGAAGAAACTCTAGGCCCGGTCAAAACAGCGCACAGCATCTTGTTTCGGTCCAGCGAACAGAGCGAATTTGCCTAAGGCAAATTCGGCGAGAATCATTGATAATTCTCAACGAAGTCGGCGGGATTCACTTGTGATTCCCGTCGAATTTGCCTTTGAAGGATTCCAGTTGAAACTCTTGTCATCCGGAGGGAATCGGCGAGAAAGCAAGGTCATTCTCGACGAATCGGCGGGAATGCAACGTCATTCTCGACGAATCGGCGAGAATCAGTTAATGATTCCCGTCGATTCTGCCTTGGCATAATTCTTGAAAAGGGACAGTCGGCAAGATAAATTCGGCAGGAATCGGCGAGTGATTCTCGACGATTCGGCGAGAATCACAAGTGATTCCCGTCGAATTGGCGAGAATCACTTAGTGATTCCCGTCGATTTTGACTTAGAAGATTTCTTCTTCCTTCCTCTGAACTTGGTCTTTGACCCATTATTGCTCCTCTTCTGCTCTTGATCTATCTCGACCCTGTACTTGAAAATAAGTACACTCCAATAGAGAGAGCACACATGAGTCAACACACTGATCTGCTCAATGAGGGATTATGTTGCGCAGACCCGTGTATATTGACCCACTGCACCCTTACATTGGTGTGTACTTAGCATGGAATAGCTGCAAGCACAACTTGATAGAAGATCATCAAATACAACTTGTCAATTCAACTTAGCTTATTTAGGGGCTTCTTCAAATCAGGTACATTGTGGATACAATACCCAACAATGGTCTTCTCTTCTGCAACTCTTTCCCTGTTCCAAAAGCTGTCTACTTCTGACAGCTTGTTTAGTTTGGCAGAAGTGTTCGCAGCGGTCTGTCGGGTAAGAGACCTCGCAGTCAGGCGGCTTGCAGATCATCGGATAGAGTTCTTTTTCAGCATAGGAATAACGGGTTGTTCACGTAGCTAGGTTGCGGTCTGGCGACTTGGTTGCTTAAGCAGACTCCATAGGCAGCTCGGCAGGGTCGACGGCTTCTCATTGAGACTGCATGGCTTGTTTGTTCTTGTTCTTTTTGCTTCCATTAGGTACATCAGTGAATCATGTCTCGCCATGTATACATCGCCTTGTAAAGATTTTTTGATAGTACACGATTCTTGCTCTTCTATTTGCATCTGGTTTATTTAGCTTCGGATAGGTTGAGTGTCCCAACGCCTAGTTTCCTATTTTACAATATTCAAAAAAAATTTACATGGTATCAGAGGGAATAGAGGCTTGAGCAGCGTTCAACTGATAGTTTGCTTAGTTGCTTCTGGAAGTCTAAGTTAACCGAGAATAGTGCAATGGAAGGAGGATTTGAAAGGGATCTTGGAATTGAGCTTCTTACATCGACTAACTTCAAGAAGTGGAAGTCATGTATGGAAAGATATCTTATGGGTGAGGACATATGGGAGGTCATCTGCAGAGACGACAGGTACAAAGTTACTGCTACTATTGGTAATGCTGAAGCTGTGAGAGTTTGGAGGAAGACAAATGCGAAAGCAGATTTTACTCTCAAGTGGGATAACTCATCGGAACTCTTGGACCACATCACCGGATGTCGGTCAGCTGCGGAGATTTGGACTTCCCTCGATGGTTTGTTCAATATGAAGAATGTAGCTCGACTACACTTCCTAGAGAATGAGTTGGCAAGGGCCACTCAAGGAGATCTGCCCATCTCAACATTCATCTTAAAGATGAAGAATTTGTGCGCTGAGATTTTAGCATTGGACCCTGATGAGCCTATTTCAGAAGCGAAACTGAAAAAGGCACATAATCCGTGGTTTGCAGAAGGAGTATGTGCCCTTTGTAACTTATGTTTGAATGTGAGGGATAGATCTAACTTAACTCTAGAGGGGGGGTGAATAGAGTATTTTAAAAAATTTATTAACTTGCTTTATAACGGATTAAAGTAGGTGATATATATGTATATGAAAAATAAAAATCACAGCACACAAATAAAACAAGTAAAGGCAATCCAGATGACACAAGGAATTTATAGTGGTTCCCCAATAAACCTAGGTACATCCACTCTTCTACCACCCTTGTAGGAATCCACTACAGGTTTTTGCTCAGGTGCCTTGCCACCACAGGTTTTTGCTCTGGTGCCATGTCACCAGAAGATCTATTTTTCTAAGGGAGATCTAGCAAACTTTTGAGCTTTTGATCAGGTGCCCAAAAACCAATCCCAAGTCTTTTGATCAGGTGACTTGTGAACCAAAAGGTTAACTTTTGAAGGGAGTTAAAACCCTGTACACGGTGAAAGAAAAATGAGAATGATTTTGTCTTTTCTATCTCAAATCTCTAAAAAGACTAGTGGATTGTTGATGATGTCAAAGCTCCCCCTGAGTTGTGTAGATGATCAGGAGATGGAAGCTTTGCTTTAGGGTGTAGGCTTTCAAAGTTGATGTTGTAACATCCCATTTCCAATTAGACCCCTAAGAGTGGTTTTGGTCATGACTAGGTCATGAAAAAAACCCTAGGAAGCTAAAAAGGGCCAAGTGATCAAAGGCCAAGGAGAGAATCACCTTGGTCTGTCTATGGCACAACCTCATCACCAAACCTAGGGATTGACCTTAGGGCTTCACCATGACTCCATGTCCCCACCATAATATCACTAACCTATTAAGGGGTCCACTAGAGCCTTAATGGTCCATTAGAGTTAACCCAAAGTGGCAAATTTGACCTAGGACCACCATAGGCCTAAATTGGGCAAGGTGCCCTAACTAAGGGCAGTTGGCCGCTAATGTGCCCAACCAACCTTACCCAGGTCTTCCTAGACCTAAAGTGGTATCAATGGGTCACCTGGGACTCAATGGGGTCAACCCCCAAGCTTGAGTTAACCCAAACCAACTCAAACCCCAACTTGGTCAAGATGCCCTTATTAAGGGTTATATGGCCCTCAAGGTGCCCAGTTTGTCCTATCCCACCCCACATAATCCTTAGAAGAGATCAATGGATCACCAGGGACCCATTAGGGGCAACCCAAAAGGTTAAAAGGACCAAAGTCAACCCAAGCCTACTTTGGGTCAACCTAGCCCAAATGAGTGAACTCCATTCCATGGTAATGGAGGAGAGAGAGAAAGAGGGAATGAAGGGGTAAGTCAAACCCGGCCAAGGGAGGCCAAAGGCCACTCTTAATGGCTGGATTCAACTCCCCTGGGGAAGGGGAGAAGTTTCCAACCATTTCTCGTCCACCAAGGGGTTGGTTCAGCCCCATCCTCCTAACCCGAGCCAAGCTTTCAATTGCATTAATGGCCATTGAAGTTTTGGCCTCTCCCCTCCTCAACCGAGCCTTTAAACACCACCAGTGTCCCAAGAGGAACGTTTCCCAGCCTTTACCTGAAGATTTCAAGCCCTCCCACTGTATTGTTGCAGAAGTCGAGCGGTGCCACCATCGAAAAATGGTTTCCTGACGATCGTCGCGCCTTTAGGCCGCCGGCAAGGTCCTCCTCCTCTCCTTACTTCATGGGTAGATCATAGGGATGTTTAGGTTCAAGGTTCGGGCTCAACTGAGCCCGAACTAATCTCTGGTTTTCATGGTTTTGGGCCAAAAATCTTCTTGGTGGGATCGCCAGAATAGTCGTCACCGGTGGCCAGGCCGCCGGCTGGAGGTAGCCACCACCTCCACGAAGGTGGTGGTGGCGGTGGCCGGGCAGGGAAGTGGTCGGATGGCCGGCGGCGGCGGTTTTAAGTCATCCCAGGCACAAGCAATCAGGGTCGCTGGCTGGAGGAGGAAGACGATTCGGCAGCCCTTGGATTTGTGCCAAGATTCGTGCGCCGGATTAATAATTCATTTTTATTTTAATTTCATTTCTGTCACACTATTTGCAGTAGATAGTTATAATTTTTAAAAATACTTAGGCCCCTGTAGTGAAAAAGTCATCAACATGAACTTTGTAGCCCTATGGGTCTAATTTTATCCAAAATTAATTTGATCTAATTTGGACCTCTGGTTGGACCGGGGCACCCATTTTGGTGGGACCTATATTTAGGGCTATCCTGAGATTCAAAAGGGTTCCCACACTTCATCCCTTGTCCAAATGACCTGAAATTTGGGCAGGGGGTCAACCTTAGTCATACCTAAGGCCAGTCCAAAAATGGAAATTTTTGGGGATACTTTGTCCTATGGTTTTTGTTATTATTTAATAATACTAGGGTATTTTAATTAAGTGGTCTAATGACCTCAAAACCCTCACAATTTTTGGTGAGAGGTCCCTGGTATCATGATATAGCTTTTTATAAAAATTCACCTCATTTGGAGGTGTTTTGGATAGGTAATGACCTAACCCTAACTCTCCCTTAGTGAAGGATTCTTAAATAAAGAGTGTACTTTGGCTTTGGGTGGGCAAATAATCTCAACAGGGGCTGAGATTTTTACCACTGACTTGGTAGGACCATTATTAGGCTCTTAGGGAATATGGAGTGGTTTAGGATTGTTTTACCCTTGGATCCAAACTCAAACCCTAAGGGAGGACTTTTGAGGGTTGTGAAGGGCAAGGGGTTAGTTGACCTTGAAAGGATTTGAAACTTGAGAGAGAGAATTCTAGGGTAGGTAGAATCCTCTGGAAGAAGTATAAAATAGATTCTAAGGTGAATAGGTCCCTCAAAACCATAACCCTAATTTAGGGAACAAACCTTGTAGTGATAGAAAATGTCACTAAAACTCATTGAACAGTTATGAGATTTGGGTAGGTTAGTGTTTAAAGTTAGTACAAGCTCTGGAGATTTTGTTATGAATTTAGGATTATTATTTTGGATACTTCAATAATAATTTATTAATTTGTATTATTTACTTAGAAATTTATTATGGAGTAACTACTTGCTGGAAATTGATGAACTTTAGCAAGAGGACTTATTTTATTATGTTTTAAAGCTCTGTGAATTTTTATGGGATTTTTGGAAGATTATTTCTAAGGGTTTCTTCATTAAGTATTGTCTCCCATGAAAACTTAATTAAATTTATTTTGGTGTCTAGCAAGCCTGTAAAATTATGATTTTTGCACAATAACCCTTTCTGTACTATATTAAGATTCTGTAACTTTTATATAATTTCTGATGAATAATTTTGGTACTTCCTTCTTTACATATGATTAAGGGAATTAATTTGGATAAATTAATTAGAGGTCAAATGGTTTCTGAAAAATTATGTAAATTAGTATCTAGTAATATATCTCTGTTATTTAGTGATCAAAATTTTTGGGTGGTCATTACTTGAGTAGATCATATAGTTCATGTTCAAAATTGCCCATGGACAAACATTTGGGAAAATTCAATAGATATCAAATTAATTAGAAAAAATATGAATCTCTGATTTTACACTAAACTTGTTATGATAGACCTCCGGTAAATTTTATAGGATATTTGGAAGATAATCTGGAGTATCTCCTTTATATATCTCATATAGTATGGGGTGGCCTGCATATAGTAACTGCAGAAAATGAACTAGAGTGGGTAAAGAATTTGAAGATTTGGGTTCTTAGAAGGTTACTGGTTTGGGTAAATAAAGGAGTTCATCATTGGAAGATAGGATTAGTAGAGTGTAAGGTTGACTTGTGTTAGGTTGTGCTCAGGATCGACGAAAGATCGTCTTATCCCGTGGAGTGGGAAGGTCAAAATCACCCTAGGATAGATCTAGCATAATATGAAACGGGAATGGGTAAGGGAATCAACCAATAACAGTAAGTGCCTTGCGAAAGGGAACGATGGGCTTCAGCTACCATCATAGTTCCTAGTGCCCTTTGAGAGCCCTTCACGGGGTATACCGGGGGCAGTCTTGGGCTAACGTAAACTATAGGAGTGATAAATCTTAAAGAGCAACTAGAATAATTAGGGGTTCACTTTCACACACCCTGGTGTCTCGGGAAGTTAGTTTGACTAGGATATTCGAACGATAGGCTCGGTGGTTGTGGAAACGGGTGGGATAGCCCGGCGGGCCAGAGGCCCGGTTGATAATTGGAACGGGCGGGATAGTCCGGGGAGCTTTGGCTCGATGGGAAACATGTGCATAAGTTATAAGGTGGTGGGCCCTCGGTGTTAGTGGTCGATGCACTGACGCTAACACGTTGGCTCGGCAAGTGTGGTTAGTACTTCGCCAATAGAAGTCTGGTGCGCCAGCCAGCAAGAGTCCGCTTCGTGCACCGAGCGTTAAGGCGTACGATAGATCTGATCGGTAGTGCTTTACTGGTTTAGAGGTTGGTGAGGCCCAACCCACCGCTTCCGTCTACCAATACGGAGGTATCCTGGGAGGTTCGACCCTAGAAAGGGGGAACTAAAGGTCTGCGTACAAAGAGTCGGGTGGTGAGTTGCACTTGCATGATCGCATCATAACCCATTAGCATGTCATAGCATAATCATTGCATATAACCCCTGTCACCTATTGTATAAGTTGTATGGGATGCTTACACAATAGGACTTGCAAAACGACCCCTTGTTCTATAAGCTTGTGTGGGCAAGTTTATAAACTAAGGTCAAATTCTTTATATATATTGTTGTTAATAACCGACACCCAACGTATAAATTGGTATGGGACTCTTTATATGATGGGAGCCCTGCAGAAGATCCCTTGGCTTATGCATTTCCGCACATAAGTTAAGGTTACTTTTCATACTTTTCTTTACTTCCACATGTGCTATAAAATTGCTAGTATAGGTCCGTTGTCATCTGTTTCTTGATTACTCTCCACCTTCAAGTCCTCCCATTTCTTCCTCTCTGATCGGTGACTAGGGGCCATGGGAGAAGGGGTGGGGGATGATAGGACTTATTCTTATAGACTAACGGTTTTCGGACCACATAATTTAGGGGATCGTGGAGCCCAGCATGGAGAAGCAGCCCCAGAGGTCGGCCCGTTTGGAGATAGGGCAGTCTAGCTCAGGAGTTCAGACAGCTGGGACTGTGAGTCCCTGACCTTAGTAGTGTTTTATTTTTCTTCCGCTTGAGTGACTATGTAGTGAGGATTTGATGTATCGGGCTTAAGCCCTTATTTTCAATACATTTATATTTTGTGGACTCTCCCTTCGTGGAGATATTATTACTCTGATGTGATTTTATTGTGGACTTCTGGTTAGAGTTTTTACCTCACTTGTGTATACTCTACTTTTGTTGCTTTTCTATGATCGAATCGGCCGGCAAAATCGGCATTTCGCGGTGATGACCCTTCAGGGCGTGAAGGTGTCACCGCAAAGCGGCAATTCTAGGCCTAAGACCCCGGTGTTTAAAAAGAAAAAAAAGGGGTCTTATAGATGTTGCTCTTCAGCAAAACTTTTAGACTGATATTTGATTTGTTGTCTCTTGAAAGATTAAAGCAGATGATGAAGAACACTGTATATAAAACTGTATTTGTTCTTCACTTCTTTTCTGTACTCTATTCTACATTCATTGGCATCTGCAATTTTATGAAGGAGTACATATATGATAGCTGATTTCAACCCTTTGAATTTTAAAATCTTTCCTTGAAATTGTCTGCATAATCTCTGGGAGTTGGAACAACTCAATTTGTCTTGAATGCATTTCCATAATTGTCCCAGTAATTTGGCATGGTAATAACTCTGTGAAATCCATAATTAATGCTTCCTAGTAACGGTTATATTCATTGGGAATATTATGCATTAATTATCAGAGTATTACTTAATTGAATTAATTTGAAATCGATCTGTCATTAGTTGAACTGAAAAACTGCAGAGAATTAGTCGAACAGAACCTGGAAGGAGTTAATCGAACTCAGCAAATTTTCGTCAACCTGAGCTCCAAGTTCGTCGAGCTGATAACTCTCTTTCGTCAAGCTGAGCTCCAAGATTGTTGAACTGAATAATTTACTTCTTCAATCTGAGCTCCAAGTTCGTCGAACTGAGTAAGTCCTGTGTCGAGCTGAACTTCAAAGTTGAGAAATCAGTTCGTCGATCGCAACTTGACTTTTGTCGACCTCAACTCAGAGAAGGAACTCAAGATTCGTCGATCTGAGATCGACGATCGTCGAACTTAGTTCAATTTTCGTCAAACAAATTTTCTGCATAATCTTAACTCCTTTCTCTAAAATCTTGTCTTTGAAGTCTTCTGAATATATGTTTCAAACAATCTAACATCATTGACTGACCTTGACCCTGGAAACATCCTATGACCCTAAACTATACATGTTGGGTCATCTAATCAATCCTAATAGTGATTCTAGCCCAAATAACAAGTATGGTTCCAACAATCTCCCCCTATTTGGGTGAGGATACTATCTATAAATAGAAAAAAATAAAAGGCAATAAATATTTGGCAGAAAAATAAACTTTCAGCAGATATAGAGTATAGGTGCTTTAGAGTTTATCAATATAAACATAGTTAAAGTAAATCAGAAACTAAGAGTCTTTCTTAGAGTTATCAGATGAAGGATTTGTGATGACCAGCTTTCTACTGGGATCTGCAGCTTCACTTTGAGTCATCTTTAAGTCTTGAGAGCCAATTATCTTTAGAGATGTTGTCCTTGGTACTACAGCTTCTGGATGTAAGCTCATATATTCATCAACATTAAATAAGCTCTTCTTAGAATACCTTTCAAATTCTTTTTGCCTGAAGGAGGACATAGTGGTGAAGTGAGATATGTCTTTACCTTCTTCTCTTGCTTTATTTATCTGTGACAAAGTAATTAATTCTTTGAATCTAGCCATTCTAAAATTTGGATCCAACTCTAGATCATAGGTTGGAGATGGTGGCCTTTCTTGAGTTGAATATTGATGGCTGCTCTGGCTGTTATGAGACTCAGACCTTGAAGGTCTCTCCTATTCCTGATGAGAATGTCTGGATTGTTGAGAAGTAGTAGACCTTTGAGATGAAGAGACATTTCCTGCTGAACTAGCTGCTGGAGGAGGAGGAGGAGGACCTCTCCTAGATTGTGGAGGTGGAGAGTATCTCCTACTCTTCTTTCTGGCTTTCTGCTGATTCTTAGAATATCTCATCCAGTGTGGAGTTTCTGGAGTGAGAGTAATCCTATGCAGGATATAGTAGGGAATGTCTGCTGTGGAGGAAGGTTGAGGAGCAACCTTTACATGAGCCTTCTTTTTCTTATACTTTCTCTTCTTAGAACTAGAGTCATCTGAATACTTAGATTCTTCATCATCAGATTCATCTTCTGGAAGATCATATAACTCATTAATCTGTTTAAGCAAATCAGTCTTATCATGAACTTGTACTTCTGACTGTGTATACACAATATCTGTATCAGCTTGTATATTTACATTATCATCTTGTTCCATATCTCCAAAAAAGAAAGTCATCAAATTTGGCATTAAGGATTCATCCATGCATAAGTTGGAGGGGAAAAGACTTTCTCTATAAGATCTATTTTCTTAATAGCTGCTACAGTCTCAGGGACTGGATTATTACTAGGAGAAAATAACTGAAAGACTGTTTCCAAGTTGTTCTAGAACTGAAGAGCTAATAGGAGCTATATAACATATTATAGCCTTATAGAGTTATTCTCAAAAACTGGAGAAAAATTATAGTGCAGAGTATCAAAAAATGATAATAAAGAACTCAAGTTGACTGTGGGATTAATAGAGACATCCCCAATAGTAGCAACTTTTGGAGTTTTACAACTGCTTCTTAAACTGAACTGAGCATCTTTGTATCTTGAAAAATAACTGCTTTTGCTGCTGGGACTTGAGCAAGAGCTGATGGAGCTTCTTCATTAGGCATCTCCCCCTACCTAGATCTAGGGAAACCTAAATCTAGGCCACAAAATGAAGGGACAATAGAGGAGGAGGCAAGTTGAGAAGATAGGGAAGTAATAAAAGTAACAATAGGAGCTACTGCTTCTTCTATTAGCTTTTTGAGGGTAGGAGTAATAAATTCAAGAAGGTTAGAAGTAATAGAAGAAAAATCCAAATACATAAACTCAAAAGAGTTCTGAGTAGATGTAGATGGTGGATTTTGAGTGGAAGTCGATGTAATGGAAGATTGATGATAGTTTGGACAGATTATGAATACTTGTGGAATTGAAGATGGAGGGATGATAGATGGGAGTTCATCTAAAATAAATTCCTGAACTATTGAATGAGGTGGAGATGGAGGAGAGAGTAGATTGAATGTACGAAAAGAGGTAGGAGGAATTTTCTCAATAAGATGAGATGGTAGTGGTGATTGAGGAACTAGAGAATGTGGAGGTGATGGAATGTCTTCAATGACCATGGATGGTAGAGGTGATGGAGGAAGTTCCTCAGAAAAAATAGGTTGTTGAGGAGGAGGAGATGACTGTCTGGGTGATGGAGGTGGAGGTGGTAAACGAGCAGGAGAGGAGGAAGAGCAGGAACTTCTTCTGAGGTTGAAGGAGTTGCTGCAGGACCCCTTGTGTCCTTAGAAGCAGTCCTGGAAGAGAAAGCCCTGGAGGGCTTAGTGATGACCCTCTCCCATCTTCCAAAGAGGGCTAATGTGAGCCTCTTGGAAGTGTTGATAAATATGGTATGGGAGACCAATAATTCTAAGCATTTGGCCTGCATGAAGATGCCCAAATCCTGTCATATCCTACATCCTTCTTATTCACTTTTTTAATAGAATCAAACATAATTCCTCCCCAGTTAACTGACTTTTGATTCACGAAGGAAATTATCAACAAAAACTGGTGCCTGGTTATGTAATCATGAGCAGTATGCTTCCCCAAGATTACCTTGCCCACAACATCAGCCAAAAACTTATATTCAACAGAGAGATTTTCCTTCAACAAATGATTAGGGTTTCCCTGGGAGTGACTCATCCTTTCTAACATTTAATCAAACTCAGCACTAAATAGTTCTATTTCATCTTCCCCATTAATAAAGCCAAAAACTCCAGTAAGAATAACAGGTGTAAGAGGAACCTGTTGTCCAGATATTGATCCAAGGATTGTGGAGGAGTCAGGAGTCCTTGCAGTATAGACCCATTCCTTTATCTCAGATACAGGAAGTTTTATCTTGGTAGTCATGAATTTCCTTAGTTGTTTAGCCTCAAACAACTGAGAATGTCTTTGAATATCTGGTCAGAATGGTTGAAGTAATCAATATCAATGTCAAAACCGGTGTCAAACTTCATCCCGGAGAGAGTCGCCGCAGAAATCGCCATTGTTGTCCTACAAAGAGAAAAGATCAAGTGCAAGAGAACTGGAAAGCGCGGGATGGAGTTCGATGAAAACCTAATTATAAGTTTTTAGAAGATGAAAAGGCAAACTCTGTCCAACAAAAAATAAAAAACTTCGAACTGAGTTCGACAAAAAATCTCGCAAAGAAATAAAAGCGTTGATCTAAGTTTGAAGAAAAGAAAACATTTCGTCATTCTCCGTTCGACGAAATTTTTTTGAAACAAACTTCGTCGATCTCCGTTTGACGAAAAGTTTTACAAAGGAAGATTTGTCATTCTCCGTTCGATGAAAACTTTATGAAGAGTTCACAGTTTGTCGATCTCTGTTCGATGAAAAATGGACAATTCGTCGACCACAGATAAAAATCAAATTAAAGCTTCTCCATTAATCATACCTAGATGATTTAGGAAGAACAGATGTTTCTTTTCATCTAAGGGTTTGGTGAAAATATTATCCCTTTATAAATCAGTAGAGATAAAGACAAGATTAATTTTATTTTTTGTTCACATTGTCTCTAATAAAATGATGCCTTATCTCTATATGTTTGGTCCAAGTATGATGCATTGGATTTTGTGTAATTGAAATTGTACTGGTATTATCACAAAATATGGTTGAATTATTTAAGTTGAAACCATAATCCAGAAGTTGGTTTTGAATCCACAAATCTGTGAACAACAACTACCTACTGCTATATATTCAACTTCAGTAGTTGAAGTTGACACAAATGTTTACTTCTTACAAAACCAGGATACAAGCCTATCACCAAGGAACTGACAAGTTCCTGATGTGTTTTTCCTGTAAACTCTACATCCAGCAAAGTCAGCATCTGAGAATCCAGTTAATTCAAATTCTGACTTAGTAGGATACCAGAGTCCTAGATTAGGACAACCCTTTATATATCTTAAAATCTTTTTTAATAAAATAAGGTGAGATTCTTTAAGGTTGACTTGAAATCTAGCACAAATACAAGTAGCAAACATAATATCAGGCCTACTAGCTGTAAGATACAATAAGGACCCAACAATATCCCTACATGTATTCTGATCAACTGGTTTGCCCTGTTCATCAGAATCAACTATCGCATTGGAGGGCATGGGTTTTTTATGGCTGAGGCATCTGACATCCCAAATCTTTTAAGTAGCTTTTTAGCATATTTAGACTGGGATATAAAGATATCATCAGTGGTTTGCTTCACTTGAAGACCAAGGAAGTAGGATAGTTCACCCATGCTACTCATTTCAAACTTTAAATGCATCAGGTAAGAAAACTTTTTACACAGTTTGGAATCAGTAGAACCAAAGATTATATCATCTACATATATTTGTACTAGCAAAATTTTAGATTTATGATGTCTAATAAATAAATTCCTATCTACAATGCCTCTAATGAACTTATGATCTAAAAGAAAACTAGTCAAGGTCTCATACCAAGCTCTTGGAGCTTGCTTTAGACCATAAATGGCTTTATGCAGCTTAAAAACATAAGAGGGATGAGTTGAAGAAATAAAACCTGGAGGTTGTTCAACATATACTTCCTCTTTAAGTTCTCCATTTAGAAAGTCACTTTTTACATCCATCTGATATATTTTGAAGTTTTGGAATGCAGCATAAGTAAGAAAGATCGTGATAGCTTCAATTCTTGCAACAGGAGCAAAGGCTTGATCATAATTAATGCTTTCTTCCTATAAGTATCCTTGGGATACCAGCCAAGATTTGTTTCTTACTATTACTCCTTGTGCATCCAACTTGTTCATGAAGACCCATTTAGTTCCAATGACTGGTTAGTCTTTGGGTCTTGGAACTAAATCCCAAACTCTACACCTCTCAAATTGATTGAGCTCCTCTTGCATTGCAATAATCCAGTGGGGATCTTGCTCTTCATCTTTAATGTTGAGGCGCAATTTGAGAAATGAAGCAAGCATGCATCTTATCTTGGTTGAGTTGATGTCTTGTTTGCACACCAATGGATATGTCTCAAATCACTTGAGATATAGGGTGATCTTTAGGTGTGACAAGATCAGTAGGTGGAGTTGGTACATAAATAGCTAGTGGAGTTAATTCCTCTTGTGGAATTATATTGTTGTTGTTGGTTCAACAATTTCAACATAATCTTCATCACTTTCTTCATCAATCCGTGGAGAGGGATGCAAAGTAACCTCTTGTTTAAGGTTTAAATCATCCAACTTCTTACACAGATACGGTACCTGCAATGAATTTATGGTAGAAGAATCCTTCTCCTTGTAAAACATGTTAGCTTCATCAAAAGATACATGAACAGACTCTTCCAGTTTTCGTGTTGATTTATTAAAAACCCTATAAGCCTTGCTGACTTGGGAATATCCAAGGAAATTAAATTTCCTCTACAGCTTTGGCTTCAAATTTCTTTAAGTGTTTCTTATTATTATTATCAATATAACACTTACATCCAAAGACTTTAAAATAATCTACTTTAGGTTTCTTCCCTTTAAGTAATTCATAGGTGGTCTTACCCTTTAGCTTATGAATTAGACTTCTGTTAAGAACATAATTTGTTGTGCTTATAGCTTTTGCCCAAAGGATAGGGGCAAGTAAGCATCTGCAAGTAATGTCCCAGCAGATTCAATTAGGGTCCTATTTTTCCTTTTAGATACTCCATTTTGTTGAGGAGTTCTAGGAGCAGAAAAACAATGTCTGATACCTTCCTTCTCACAGAATTCTTTCATCAGAATAGATTCAAACTCGGTGCGATGATCACTTCTGATCAATGCAACCTGAGTAGAGTACTCAATCTTGATGTTCCTAAGAAAGTCTGTAAGAACTTTAAAGTTATCTGACTTGTTTATAAGAAAGAACATCCAAGTGAATCTAGAGAAGTCATCAACAACAACTAGAGTGTATGACATTCCTCCAAAACTTTGTACAGTAATAGGGCCAAAAAGGTCCATATATAGCAAGTACAAAATCCTGGGTGAATCACTTTTATTAATGGATTTAAAACTATTTTTAGTTTGCTTGCGTAATTGACAAGACCTGCAGAGTCCTTCCTTCTTATAAGAACCATAAGGCAGCCCTCTAACAAGGTTGTCCCCAGATAATTTGTCAATATTCCTAAGGTTTACATGACCTAATCTCTTATGTCATAATTCATTGGTTGAACTAATTTGATTAAATAAACAAATTTCTGAATTAGCAGACTTAAAATTTACTACATATATGTTGCCTTGTCTAATTCTAGTTAGAAACAGATTTGTTGTCACTAGAGTAATATTGCAAGAAGATTGATTGAATGATACCTGATAACTTTCATCACATTATTGACTTATGGATATTAGGTTATGCTTGAGACCACTTATATAAGCTACCTTACTGAAGATAACTACTCCAACTTTGATATTTTCATAGCCTTCTATTTGTCCACAGTTGGAGTCTCCAAATATTACTTTTGGTCCAAGCTTTGACTTAAAGTCTGTTAGATTTTCTTTACTTCCAGTCATATGTTTAGAACACCCACTATCCAGATATCATTGTTCCTCTATGGTAGGATAGTTCTTCACATGCATAATAAATAGGTTAGGTGTTCTTGACCCAGGTAACCTTGGGTCCTTGATTTCTTTTAAGCTTATAACTAGAAATAAAGGAAAATTCAGGCTGATCTTTATAACCTAGTGGATGAAATCTCCTAGGAGGAATGATCCACTAGGTAAAAGGATTAATAAAGTTTTAGCTTGATAAAAAGTTTTAAAAGAATTAAAGTTTCTGTTAAAAATTCTGAGTTCGACAAATTAAAATAAGTTCATCGATCTGCGTTCGACGAATGGGGATGAGTTCATCGAACTCCGTTCACAGAATGAAAATATTCATTCTTTGTGCCCCACGTTCATCGATCGCGGTTTCGACAAACATATTGAGATCGTCAAGCACAGTTAATAGAATAATTATACTAAAATTATAGGTTGATAGTTCATCGATTTGAGTTCGATGAATAGTAGTTATTTCGCCGACCTCGGTTCGATGAATTATGTTGAACATAATTTTTATGAAAATTCTTCTTTTTATTCTGTTTAGTATTGTGAAAAACTTCAGTTTCTTTATTTACATCTTCTAATTTTTCTTTTCCTTTTTCAGAAACAAACTTTATAGGAGTAGATAATATGTTTTTCTGTAATAAAGGAGGCTGACTAGATGAAGCTCCCAAGCCAGTTTGCCATTTAGCCTGACATTTACTATACTTGGGATATTCATCAATTTGATACTTTTCCCATTATTAAGGGATTCTTCAAACTCCTTAGCCTTAGTAATTTTTTTAAGTTTTTTAAAAGGATATTAAAATTTGTTTCCGAACATTGTCAAAAATCATCTTTTTTTTTAAATTTAATAATTTTTTCAGAAAATAAATTATCATACTCAATTTTTTTTGTTCTTTTGAGAAAAAAGTTTGATTCCTCTTCTTCAAATTTTGAATTTAAATCATTGCCATAATAGTTTAAATTCAGTTTTGAATTGTCTAAAGTAAATCAAAAGAAGAAAAATTACCTTATTTTCTTCTGATTCAGATTCAGCTTCAGAAATTTCAGCTTCAGAAGTGGTGAGCTGCATGTTATGCATTGATTGCCATCATGCAGACCTCTCTGGCCTTAGCCTTTTCTTCATCCTCACTGGAACTAGATGAAGATTCCATCCCCGATTCACTCCCCTGTTTCAGCAACCAAAAGCACCTCTTCTTCTTCTTGTGTTTGCTGGAGGAGGGCCTTGTGAGTAAACTTTCTTTAGAGTGCTTCTCCTTCTTCTCTTCTCTTTTTCTGTTCTGGTTCTCTAGACATTCTGGAAATTATATGTCCAGGTTTTGTTTTCCCCTACACCCCTAACAGAACAAGCTTCTTTTAGTAAGGAAAAGTCCACTTGTCCCCAATACCTTGGCTTTTTTATCATCTTTCTGCTAATCCTTCATCCTGAAGTTCCTCTCCTTGCCATTCTTAAAATAAAATCTCTTTTAGCCAAAGAGACTCATTTAGTTTCTCTTGTCATTGTGAGCCCCCTGGAAATTGAGCTTGCCCTAACAAATCTCTGTAGAGTTTTTTTTTTCCTTTTAAAAAAACCAAACCAATGGAATTTATCTTTCCCTTTAACTGAAGAGAAGGTTTCCCTTTGTTTTTTTTCAAGCTTCTCTAGTCTTGATGAGCCTGCTCAAATTTTTGAGCCCCTTTGCCCAACAAAATTTCCCCACCCCCTCCTGTAGAGGATTTTCATTTTGAGGCTTTTTTTTTTTTTAGCTTTCTTTGATTTAGCCAGATCCTTAAGTCCCCATTGGTGCTAGGGAAGCAAAATAAAAATGATTTCTTGTTCAAATTTTTTTTTATCTTCGTGTCATGTTTGGAAATAATTTTTTTTCCCTTTGTCCCCCATGAAAGTTTTGGTGCTTCATTTAAATTATAAATGTCCCCTAGTTT